>OU342746.1:354582221-355182221 GCA_910589775.1 Avena eriantha
ACCCAGTGTCACTGCATGTAAGTTCTTTTCATGAACCACATAAGGATCTACCAGAGTCATTGGATGTGTGTCTTCTCATGAAACACACGTGGATCCCCCGGTGTCATTGCATGTCTGCTCCTCTAAACAAATCACACAAGGATCCACCCAGTGTCATTGCGTGTGTGTTCTTTTCATGAACCACACCCAGTGTCATTGCATGTGTGTTCTAAACAAACCACATGAGGATCCACCAGTGTCATTGCATGTTTGTTCTTTTCATGAACCACATAAGGATGGGCCCAACAGTGTCATTGCATGTTTGTTCTTTTCATGAACCACACCCAGTGTCAGTGTGTTCTATTCATGAACCACACCCAGTTTCACTACATGGTTGTTCTTTTCATGAACCACATAAGGATCTACCAGTGTCATTGCATGTCTTTTACTTCCATAAACCACATGTGGATCCACCGGTGTCATTGCATGTGTGTTTCTCTAAACAAACCACATAAGGATCCACCAGTGTCATTGCGTGTCTGTTCTTTTCATGAACCACATAAGGATGGGCCCATGAGTGTCATTGCATGTCTGTTATTTTCATGAACCACATCAAGTGTCAGTGCATGGCTGTTCTATTCATGACCACACCTAGTTTCACTGCATGTTTGTTCTTTTCATGAACCACATAAGGATCTACCAGTGTCATGCATGTCTTTTACTTCCATAAATCACATGTGGATCCACCGGTGTCATTGCATGTATGTTCCTCTAAACAAACCACATAAGGATCCACCACTGTCATTGCGTGTGTGTTCTTCTCATGAACCACACCCAGTGTCATTGCATGTGTGTTCTGCTAAACAAACCACACAAGGATCCACCAGTGTCATTGCCTGTCTGTTCTTTTCATGAACCACATAAGGATCCACCAGTGTCATTGCATGTCTGTTCTTTTCATGAATCATAGCTAGTGTCATTGCATGTCTTTTACTTCCATAAACCACATATGGATCCACCTAATGTGATTTCATGTTTGTTTCTCTAAACAAACTACATAAGGATCCACCAGTGTCATTGCGTTTCTGTTCTTTTCATGAACCACACCCAGTATCATTGCATGCGTGTTCTTCTAAACAAACCACATAAGGATGCACCAGTGTCATTGCCTATATGTTCTTTTCATGAACCACACCCAGTGTCATTGCATGTGTGTTATTCTAAACAAACCACATAAGTCATTGCATGTTTGTTCTTTTCATGAACCACACGCGGTGTCATTGCATGTCTGTTCTTTTCATGAACCACGGCTAGAGCAATTGCATGTATGTTCCTCTAAACAAACCACATAAGAATCCACCAGTGTCATTGCATGTCTGTTCTTTTCATGAACCACATAAGGATCTACCAGTGTCATTGCATGTGTGTTCTTTTCATGAACCACACCAAGTGTCATTGCATGTCTGTTCTTTTCATGAACCACACCAAGTGTCAATGCATGTGTGTTACTTCCATAAACCACACGTGGATCCACCGGTGTCATTGCATGTATGTTCCTCTAAACAAAACACATAAAGATCCACCAGTGTCATTGCATGTCTGTTCTTCTCATGAACCACATAAGGATGGGCCCACCAGTGTCATTGCGTCTCTGTTCTTTTCATGAACCACACCCAGTGTCAGTGCATGTCTGTTCTTTTCATGAACCACACCTAGTGTCAGTGCATGTCTGTTCTTTTCATGAACCACACCCAGTGTCAGTGCATGTCTGTTCTTTTCATGAACCACACACAGTTTCACTGCATATCTGTTCTTTTCATCAACCATAGAAGGATCTACCAGTGTCATTGCATGTCTTTTACTTCCATAAACCACATGTGGATCCACCGGTGTCATTGCTAGTCTGTTCCTCTAAACAAACCACATAAGGATCCACCAGTGTCATTGCGTGTGTTTTTCTCATGAACCACATAAGGATCTACCAGTGTCATTGCATGTCTATTCTTTTCATGAACCATACCCAGTGTCATTGCACGTGTGTTACTTCCATAAACCACATAAGGATCCACCGGTGTCATTGCATGTCTGTTCTTTTCATGAACCACACCCGGTGTCATTGCATGTCTATTCTTTTCATGAACCACGACTAGAGTCATTGCATGTCTGTTCCTCTAAATAAACCACATAAGGATCCACCAGTGTCATTGCATTTCTGTTATTTTCATGAACCACATAAGGATCTACCAGTGTCATTGCATGTCTGTTCTATTCATGAACCACACCTAGTGTCATTGCATGTCTTCTACTTCCATAAACCACATGTGGATCCACCGGTGTCATTGCATGTGTGTTCTTCTAAACAAACCACATAAGGATCCACCAGTGTCACTGCATGTCTATTCTTCTCATGAACCACATAAGGATGGGCCCACCAGTGTCATTGTGTGTCTATTATTTTCATGAACCACACCCAGTGTCAGTGCATGTATGTTCTTTTCATGAACCACATAAGGATCTACCAGTGTCATTGCATGTCTTTTACTTCCATAAACCACATGTGGATCCACCGGTGTCATTGCATGTTTGTTACTCTAAACAAACCACATAAGGATCCACCAGTGTCATTGCGTGTGTGTTCTTCTCATGAACCACATAAGGATCTACCAGTGTCATTGCAGGTATGTTCTTTTCATGAACCAAACCCAGTGTCATTACATGTGTGTTACTTCGATAAACCACATGTGGATCCACCGGTGTGATTGCATGTCTATTCCTTCCATAAACCACATAAGGATCCACCAGTGTCATTGCCTGTCTGTTCTTTTCATGAACCACTCCTAGTGTCAGTGCATGTCTGTTCTTTTCATGAACCACACCCAGTGTCAGTGCATGTCAGTTCTTTTCATGAACCACATAAGGATCTACCAGAGTCATAGGATGTGTGTTCTTCTCATGAACCACACATGGATCCACCGGTGTCATTGCATGTATGTTCCTCTAAACAAACCACACAAGGATCCACCAGTGTCATTGCGTCTGTGTTCTTTTCATGAACCACACCCAGTGTCATTGCATGTGTGTTCTTCTAAACAAACCACATAAGGATCCACCAGTGTCATTGCATGTCTGTTCTTTTCATGAACCACATAAGGATGGGCCCACCAGTGTCATTGCATGTCTGTTCTTTTCATGAACCACACCCAGTGTCAGTGTGTTCTATTCATGAACCACACCCAATTTCACTGCATGTCTGTTCTTTTCATGAACCACATAAGGATCTACCAGTGCCATTGCATGTCTTTTACTTCCATAAACCACATGTGGATCCACCGGTGTCATTGCATGTGTGTTCTTCTAAACAAACCACATAAGGATCCACAAGTGTCACTTCATGTCTGTTCTTTTCATGAACCACATAAGGATGGGCCCACCAGTGTCATTGCATGTCTGTTATTTTCATGAACCACACCCAGTGTCAGTGCATGTATGTTCTATTCACGAACCACACCCAGTTTCACTACATGTCTGTTCTTTTCATGAACCACATACAGATCTACCAGTGTTATTGCATGTCTTTTACTTCCATAAGCCACATGTGGATCCACCAGTGTCATTGCATGTTTGTTCCTCTAAACAAACCACATAAGGATCCACCAGTGTCATTGCGTGTGTGTTCTTCTCATGAACCACACCCAATGTCATTGCATGTGTGTTCTTCTAAACAAACCACATAAGGATCCACTAGTGTCATTGCCTATCTGTTCTTTTCATGAACCACATAAGGATCCACTAGTGTCATTGCATGTCTTTTCTTTTCATGAATCACAGCCAATGTCGTTGCATGTCTGTTCTTTTCATAAACCACATATGCATCCACCTAGTGTGATTGCATGTTTGTTGCTCTAAATAAACCACATAAGGATCCACAAGTGTCATTGTGTGTCTGTTCTTTTCATGAACCACACCCAGTGTCATTGCATGTGTGTTATTCTAAACAAACCACATAAGTCATTGCATGTCTGTTCTTTTCAGGAACCACACCCGGTGTCATTGCATGTCTGTTCTTTTCATGAACCACGGCTAGAGTCATTCCATGTTTGTTCCTCTAAACAAACCACATAAGGATCCACTAGTGTCATTGCATGTCTGTTCTTTTCATGAACCACACCCAGTGTCATTGCATGTGTGTTACTTCCATAAACAACATGTGGATCCATCGGTGTCATTGCATGTCTGTTCCTCTAAACAAACCACATAAGGATCCACCAGTGTCATTGCCTGTCTGTTCTTCTCATGAACCACATAAGGATGGGCCCACCAGTGTCATTGCGTGTCTGTTCTTTTCATGAACCACACCTAGTGTCAGTGCATGTCTATTCTTTTCATGAACCACATAAGGATCTACCAGTGTCATTGCATGCCTTTTACTTCCATAAACCACATGTGGTTCCACCGGTGTCATTGCATGTCTGTTCCTCTAAACAAACCACATAAGGATCCACCAGTGTCATTGCGTGTGTGTTCTTCTCATGAACCACATAAGGATCTACCAGTGTCATTGCATGTCTATTCTTTTCATGAACCACACCAAGTGTCATTGCATGTGTGTTACTTCCATAAACCAAATGTGGATCCACCGGTGTGATTGCATGTTTGTTCCTTCCATAAGCCACATAAGGATCCACTAGTGTCATTGCTTGTCTATTCTTTTCATGAACCACTCCTAGTGTCAGTGCATGTCTGTTCTTTTCATGAACCACACCCAGTTTCTGTGCATGTCAGTTCTTTTCATGAACCACATAAGGATCTACCAGAGTCATTTGATGTGTGTTCTTCTCAGGAACCACACCTGGATCCACCGGTGTCATTGCATGTTTGTTCCTCTAAATAGACCACACAAGGATCCACCAGTGTCATTGCGTGTGTGTTCTTTTCATGAACCACACCCAGTGTCATTGCATGTGTGTTCTTCTAAACAAACCACATAAGGATCCACCAGTGTCATTGAATTTCTGTTCTTTTCATGAACCACATAAGGATGGGCCCACCAGTGTCATTGCATGTCTGTTCTTTTCATGAACCACACCCAGTGTCATTGCATGTCTGTTCTATTCATGAACCACACCCAGTTTCACTACATGTCTGTTCTTTTCATGAACCACATAAGGATCTACCAGTGTCATTGCATGTCTTTTACTTCCATAAACCACATGTGGATCCACCGGTGTCATTGCATGTGTGTTCTTCTAAACAAACCACATAAGGATCCACCAGTGTCATTGCCTGTCTGTTCTTCTCATGAACCTCATAAGGATGGGCCCACCAGTGTCATTGCATGCCTTTTCTTTTCATGAACCACACCCAGTGTCAGTGCATGTCTATTCTATTCACGAACCACACCCAGTTTCACTGCATGTCTGTTCTTTTCATGAACCACATACGGATCTACCAGTGTCATTGCATGTATTTTACTTCAATAAACCACATGTGGATCCACCGGTGTCATTGCATGTCTGTTCCTGTAAACAAACCACATAAGGATCCACCAGTGTCATTACGTGTGTAGTCTTCTCATGAACCACACCCAGTGTTATTGCATGTGTGTTCTTCTAAAGAAACCAGATAAGGATCCACCAGTGTCATTGCCTGTCTGTTCTCTTCATGAACCACATAAGGATCCACCAGTGGCATTGCATGTCTGTTCTTTTCATGAATCACAGCAAGTGTCATTGCATGTCTGTTCTTTTCATAAACCACATATGGATCCACCTAGTGTGATTGCATGTCTGTTCCTCTAAACAAACCACATAAGGATCCACCAGTGTCATTGCATGTCTGTTCTTTTCATGAACTACACCTAGTGTCATTGCATATGTGTTATTCTAAACAAACCACATAAGTCATTGCATGTCTGTTCTTTTCATGAACCACACCCGGTGTCATTGCATGTCTGTTCTTTTCATGAACCACGGCTAGATTCATTGCATGTCTGTTCCTCTAAACAAACCACATAAGGATCCACCAGTGTCATTACATGTCTGCTACTTCATATATATTATTATTGCATCATAATTATATCATGCTCATGTCATCATGCCACCTTGCATTTGAGCATCATATAAAACCCTCCTTCTTTTGGTATTTCTCTCATATGCATTATTAATTGTATTTGCCTCTCGATATTGTATTTGGTTATTGATATATTGTCTAAATGCCCAAGTTGAGTTGGGGGCATATCTTTTATTTCCATTCCACCACCTCTCTCTTCCACCACCTTATAATTCCACCATCCCATTAACAATGAGCTTGTATTTCTTTTCTTTTGATATTTTAATTCTAGCTCATGTAGTTTGGGGTGGATTAAATCCTCTAAATTCTTGTGCTTGGTTTTCTTTCCACTTCTTGGAAATGCATGAGAATAATGCCATCATATTATTAGTGTTTTCACAAAATAAATCATGGCATTATTATTTTGCATGGGCCATGCACAATTCTTCACCACCTTTTACTCCTTTCGTTTTTCTTTTGATTTAATGGATCCTATCTTGGGAAACCATCTCCTACCATTCCATCCTCTCCATAGTCTCACCCACATCTTTTTCTTTATTAAATTTTCTTCATGCATGATCTTATGAGAACCTTTCCACCTATTTCTTTCCTTCCTTTTTCTTTCTTGTTTCTATTCCACATTAGCTCAAGCAAGATCAAGCTCCTTGGTCCTCCTTGGTTTAGCCTTATAAACAAAATTAAAACCTAAATGCCTAATAAAAACCTAAACCTAGCTTCTCGATTCATTATTCTTTTTAAACCTAACTTACACTAAACCCTAACATTGATCTCTTCTCTCTCTCTCCATCTCTCTCTCTCCCATGAGCACCACCTGACCCTCTCTCTCTCTCTCCCTGGCCCCACCTCAGCTAACCCTAACCTCCATCTAACCCTAGCTATGCCCTAACCCGAGCCCATGTCTAGACCTAGCCCGAGCTAATCTCCCTCTCCTTTCTCTCTTCTCTCTACCTCGTGCCAGCCCCACCCTGCAGCTGCGCCACACCGTCCCCACCTGCAGCCTCCCTCCTGCCGCCGCCCAGCCTCAGGACAAGCCCCAGCCCCCCCCCCCCACGTGCTCGAGGAGAAGGAAGAAAAAGGTGGCACCGAGGCCACCTTTATCTACCCCTGCCACGACTGCTTCTCCTCCCTCTCCCTCCTTTTTCCTCCTACCACATGGCTCTCTGGGCTCGCCCAGATCTGCCCGAGCCACCCCTCCTCTTCTCCTTCTTCCTCTCCGACCACAACACCTGCCGCCGGTCGCCGCCAGCACCCACCTCGTCCCCGTCGTTCCGATCGAGCAGCGCGACCTGGAGGTGGCCTGGAAGACCGAGGGCCATCCACTGCATCACCCCGCACACGTTGACGCGAAGGAGAAGCTCCCAGGGCCGCCAGATCCTCGCCGTCCTGACGAAACCCTAGCCGCCGGAGCGCCAGCGATCTCGACGCTCCGCCGCTCCTCGCCCCGATCCGCGCCCACCGTCGAGCCCGCGGTGAGCCCCTCTTTTTCCCTGACACGATCCGCCTCGCCGTAACGCCCTAGCCCCGCCGTTCGTTTCATCGAACGCCCGCCGCGCGCCAGAGCTCGCCGTCGTCTGCAGTTTTTCCGCGTCGCAACGAGCTTAACTAGGCCCCCGCCATCCTCCTGACAGCTACCCGAGCCAGCCGCACCGGTTAGCCCCCTCCGCGCGCACGCCCGCGTCCCGGGATTGATCCCCACCCCGCGCTGTGCGCTGATTTCTCCTCAGACCCGGAAGAAGAGAAACAGTACCAGGGTTGTGGTAAATTTACATTAAGCCCCCTACCTTTTTGACTCCTGCAACCCGTGCTCCTAGAGACCCCACCTGCCAGTCGCCCTAGCCATCTTGCAGGAAGACCCTCCGTTTTCTCGTGTCGTAATCCGCAGTCCAGCGAGTCCCCACCTGTCAGCCTCAGCCATCTTCACCGCTGTCACGTGGGCCTGCGCCAGTTGGCCCCACCCCGCAGTCTCAGTGGCTAGCCAGAGCCCGGTGACAAAAGTATTTTTCCGCGCGCGTGGCCCAGTCAGTGCAAGGCCCACCCGTCAGTGACTAGGGTTGTTTTCGCCTGGGTGACAAAAGTAATTCCCTGAGTCTGCTTTTAATTAAACCTTTTTCAAATTGATTTAAATTCAAATTCAAATCAGATTTAAATAATTTTAAAAATACAAATCCAAATAAAACAAACAATATATGTTTTGGAATCAGAAAAATGTGAGGAATTCAAATATGCCCTTCAAAATATGTTTCGAACACTTTAAATTTCGAGATGATTAAAATTACAAGAAAATGCCCCTTTTTCCTTAATTAATTAATAACTTTTGTTTTATAATTCCAAATTTGACAAATAATATGTCTAAATCGATCAGCGCGACGAGCCCGTTCTATTTATGCAGTCCTTGTTCTGAATTGAAGCATGCATCATGTTGCTATTAAAAATCTGTACTGTTTATGACAATAAAACTTGGGCAAATAAATAATAAAGTGCTTTATTTCTTGTATCTACACCTCACCTTTGCCATGCTACTTTAATGCCATGTAAATTGTGCATCATTCATCATGGCATGTTTGGTTGCTTGTTGCATTGTAATTCATATGCTTGCGCACTTTATTTATGTTGGCCCTTGTTTGTTTGGTTCTTCTTCGAATAGACGTCCAGTAGGAGAATTACCAGGAATCACAGGAGTACTACCCAGATCCATCTCTCGCTTCAACTGAGCTGCCAGGCAAGCACTACCACATGCTTGCATACATACAGTACCTATTGCCTCTATCTTATTCTTGCATCATCGAGTCGCGATGCATTAAATTGAATCCCAAGTACTGCATGGCCTTTACTTTTAAACCCCACCGAAGCTTGTTCCTCCATCCCATGAGCCATTACTACAGGAGTTGTTTGAGCCATGCGAGTCGTAGAAAAGTATGTGTAGGGTATGTGAGTGTCTGATGGATAACGAGGTACCTAAACAACATAACCTGAGTAGTAATGGGATAACTAATGAAAGAGGCACCGGTGAGCAATATCTGCTATTTGGTTTTTCATGCTCACTTGTGTCCCGTAGGACCCCGAGTACTTGATTCCTGTTCCTTGACTATTCGCACTATCCACATCCGGGAGGCCTTATGGACCCCCTGAGCCAGAGCTTCATTCATTCTTATTTCTTGGGGCCACAAAGTAGTTTGGGGCTTTATTACTATCTTGTACTTATGCCATGTTACCGTTTTATTAAGATTGTGCGAGGAGCACCTGTACTGTTTACGAATTGCGGAGTGTTTTCGCGGTATCGACAAGCCCAGTCACATTTTCGGGTTCCCAGTCGTTTACAGCCATTGGTGCAAACCTTGGGTCCGTCTTGGAGCCGGCCAACTTCGTTGCGGGTAGCTTAATGGGGTGGCCCCCTGAAATCTTTCTGAATCCTGTGATTGCTTTGTCGTGAATGCCTCGTTGGGTTTTGATTTGGTTTTTCCGAGGTTGATCGAGTGTGTGTTGCTATTCGTGCACCCCTGCAGGGTAAATCTTTCTGAAAGCCGTGTCCGCGGTTATGGACGACTTGGAGCACAGTTTCTCGATCATAGACAAGTATAACTAAAGTACCGCTTTTAATTTGACTAAGTACTTGACTAGTAAATAGTGCAATGCTCATGGAATGGTTAATAAAACTGCCAACGGATGATGGGGGTTGTTCGTCCGCTTCCTCGTTGGTAAGCGAGGAGGAGGATGGATCTGTTAATTATACTGTTATAACTGTTGTTCTTAATTCACGGACATCCGTCTATCATTGGTTAGGCGGATGGTTAGCGAGTATCTGTAGCATTGTTAGGTATTATATTTTGTTGCAATTGCGTCACCCCAGGTTGTGTCCCCTTTAGCGGCATAAAGACTTGCTGAGTACCCCTAGGGTCTCACACGATAAATTGTTTGATTCAGATGAACAGGTGTACCCGCAAGATGGATACTGAGTGGAAGAGACAGATGATGTTGGCAATGATCATTCGGTGTAGAGATTCCGGGAACGGGGATCCGTGAGATCTGTGGGCGGGATGTGTTTATTTATGGGGCATCTTATGCCAATTTGCTTCTTATCCGTACTCGGATCTTGTTTTCCGCTTTCGCCTGATACTCTGATGTGTGATGTATGAGGAGCTATCCTAACTTATTATATCTATCTAGGACATTTGGATCTTGCCGTATGGCGTTGCAATATTTCTATTTCTTTTAGATGGAATGGCTCTGAGGACTGTTGTATGAGGCTTGCATACATACTCATTTGTGTATGTAGTTGATCCCTTCGCCTGCCGATTACGCCGCTCGTTCTTGTCCCGTTGTCTGAAAGTGGTTAGGACGGCCGAAAGGTCTACCGTGAGTGGCCCTGGGCCCCACCGTACTATTTTATCCACTTTCGTTCAACCAGGCATTAACTAAGAGCGCAATTCACCGAGGTAGTTACAGGCCACATCCCAGTGTCATGTCCCCATTACTTCTCTTCCTCCCCGTACTTATCTTCCTTACCCTCGAAGCCACTTTCCCCACTTCACTCCCATCCTGCCGTAGCCGCTAGCCGACGGCGCCTCCATCCCAATCCCCTCTCTGGCAGCCACCCCCCCACCCCTCTCGCCATGGGTTCAAGGGGAGACGGCGAGGAAACGCGTCGTGACGACAGGGATGGTGATTTCGATGTGAGTCGTCTCATCTCTATTTCTATCATCTGTGGCCAGTTATCTATTTTTTGAGCTAGATCTAATCTGTTTACTCATGCGCGTATGATGTGTTAGGCCAACCAGGCGATGTATGACTCCGACTATCACGATTTAGAGGATGAAGACAGTCCTCTGGTATGTAAACATGGATATGTGCCCGCTAAATTTGTAGCCTTCGAAGGACGAAACGCAGGCACGAGGTTTCTACGGTGTCAAGGACATCGTGCAATGATGCAAGGCGGAAGTTGCGGTGTTGTCAAATGGGTAGATCCAGAGTGGCCCAAATCGATGCAGAAAACGCTAGACAAACTATGGAAAATGACTGTCGAGGTGAAAGAATCCGTATTCAACTCACTTCTTGACAGTGTTGAGATGAATCTATGGGAACCAGTTAACATGACCAAGCATAAGCGAGATCTCAGGTGGGTGCAAGACAAGGTTATCAAAGTCGAGAAGGAGAGGGACGCGGCGTTGGCCCTGAAGGCTAAAGCAGAGCAAGAACTGACTCAAGCAAGGAACGATCTCCACCAGGCCAAAGTCCTGCAGTACACAACTACGAATATTGACAAGTGCATGAGGAAAACTGCAGAGAAACAATTGAAGCTATGCAAGAAAGATGCTAGAAGGAAGGAGCAGACAATTCGATCCTTGCTCTCGCAGGAAGATGCGCATCGGGCCAAGATTAGGAAGATCAAGGAGATGTGTGATAACTAGTTCTATTTAGCTTAAGCTCCGTGCCTTTTTAAGTTGTAATATTTGTACTTGTTCACCTAGCGGTCTGAACTATTGGTCCCGGATTCCAGGGAGGAAAAAAATTGCTCTGACCCCGCATTAATTTGTGGAAGAATTTGTGATTTAGATCAATTTCTGCCTCGATTTAGATCTCTGTCCTGGATTGGGAACATAACCATGGACCAAAGACACATTTTCTACTAGTGTATTCTGACACTGGTGGTTTGTTTAAATGTAATCTATGTGGATTGTGCCACATGGAAATGGCACAACCACAATTTATAAAGTGGAAGCACGTACACCCGGTTACTAGAGATCCGGGAGCTTTGCCAGATGCAAGGGATGCAGGAGCAGAGAGGCAGTGAGATAGACGGGCTCAAGATTAGGCCAGAAAGTGGTACCCATTTCCTCCTCATCTGGGCATTATCGGTGAGAACATTGTTGTTTATGTTGCCACGTCGTTGTGCAGCATCTGAAATAAGTTGCTGCTTCGTGGAGTGTGGCGGCTTAAATAATTTATTAATGTGCCACTTACATTCCGTCGTATTTGGAGACCTCCTGCCCCTCAGCAATCGTGGAACCGGTGGATCATTGTTTTCAGATAGCAGTGGCACAATCACAATTTCGGATTTAACTACCGACTCGGGCGTTTCCAAACCCTAAGTCGCGGTATATTTTACTCAGAGAACATGGGTAGATTGTTTTTCCCAGCAACGTGCCACACACAGAGCGATCAGAATTTAACAGAATTACATATATAGGTTTAAGTTCAACACATTACTATGCATCTTCATTGCCAGCAGCCTTCTTTCGCAGCCTGGTTGCCAAGCCTTCACGTCCAATGGCTTCTTCATTTCCTGCCTTCTTCCTCTTCCTCGGTGCCAATTTTCTTAGCCTCACGTACTCTGCATCGTCGGGACAATGGGCACCAGAATCGTGTCCAGCGTCATCTTTCTACTCGTTTTTAATTTCTTCAGGCAGCAAAATGACATCTTTCCACTCATTTTTAATTTCTTCGGGTAGCAAAATGACTGACCCGGCAGTCATGTTTCTAACCTTGCGGCGTTTCCTATCAAATAAACAAGACTGTTGCATAACTACCCAATATCTACAGATTAAATAAAACAAAAATTACAATTCAGCACAAACATGCGAACCATAAGAGACTTTTGCTTACCAGGAGCTAATTGGGTTCGAGCAACCACCATGTCCAAGAATAGAAGGGCGACTCCCAGTTGCAGCAGCTTCCACATCCAGTACATCACATTTCAGCTCAAACATGGCAGCCGAAGCATACCTTTTCATCAACCCAATTAGCTAACTGTCACACGTTATAGGAACCATGATGCCACGTTCATCCATGAAGCTGAACTTTGTATTCTGCTTCGGCCATAATTCAACATGATTACGCGGAGCAGCAACCATACCAGATATAGTGCAGATCTGCGCAGGCGCTTCTTCCATCGTGAAACAATGGTGTCCATACATGTTGCCCTTAGAGTCGTACCTATAGAGGACTACCGTAACCAGGTAAGGGGGGTCCCCGCAGATCCCACTTGACAGAAAACTGTGGACAAAATATGTTTGTCAGCGATGGGCTAACAAACAATTTGAGGTTCAGTAGTCAGCTAGCAGTTGTAAGTAGTGCGAATAGCAAAGAGAAGGGTAGATCACCCGCTTGTAGACAAAACTTCTTCTTTCTTGATAGTAGGATCTGCCATCCTCCGAGCTATTCGGCTCGTCGGCGGTGGAGGCGGGCTAGAGCCTCGCAACGGCGGCTACGGCATGCGCCATTGGAGCTCGGTATCAGCGACTGGGCGCAGCAACTTGGCCCCGGAAGTCAAATGTCCGAAGGGATCGTCCTGCCTGGAGGGTGGATTCCGACGCCGCCGGTGCTAGGGGAAAGCTGGAAATGGATTTGTGAAATTGGTCAACGCATCCAATCCACTTAGCTGCTCGATTTGCCTAAGAGGTTGCCACGTTGGCGCCCGCGTCACGGACAGATAACCGACATGTAGGTCCCGACCGTCTACTTCACGGGGCGGTTTAACGGAATGTTTGTATTTGGCAGGGTGAGATGAGTTTGCCTCGAAATGGCCCCTCTCAGTAGTTGGCGGCCCAACTTTTCAAAACGCGATAATTTCAGGCAACTTAGGTACCGCCATGCGCTGGCCTGCCAACTTTGGTACCGCAGACGAACAAGCCCCATGGTACAGCCACTACAACTACATGGTGTGGGCGATCACGATGGAGTTTGTGATGGAGTCCAAAGAGCTCTAGGAGGCCGTCGTTCCCGGTGGAGACGACTATAAAAAGGGCGCGTCGAAGTACCGCAAGGACTGGCAAACACACACGGCGCGTCGAAGTACCTCAAGGACTGGCAAACACTCACGGCCATCTGCTCAATGATACCAATGGGCGTGATGCAACATCACTTGATCTAGAAGGAATATGCAAATGAGGCACGACATTCTCAAGACATTAAATCTTGGGCACGCGCATCCGTGAGGCGATACTACAGACCTTGCAGAAAAACTACGAGAATCTGGTGATGTGAGAAGATAAGATGCTAGACACTTTTGTCTCGAGAGTAGCCACAATGGTCAATGACGCTTGATGAGAAACATGAAGAGATGTCGGTTGTCAGGCGTTTGCTTTGAGTGACACCTCCGTGTTATTTTTCCATGGTATCGGCGATCGAGCAACGCGTTGATCTCAAGACTCTCATGATGGATGATTTATTTGGACGATTGAAGTCCCATGACAAGTGAATGAACATCACCTACGCAACTTGGAGCCGTAAGAGCACGTGATGCTTACGCGCGCCCAGTGGAAGGTGGTGGTTGTCGAAGAGTAAAAGGGCAATAAAGCATCTGATGGTAGTAGTGACAAAGAAGCTTCTCGCCCAGTGAAAAATTACATCGCATGGGAGGATGAGGACAACGCTCCACCGACCATGAAAGTTGACATAAAGAAAGTAAGATGTCATAATTGTGGCAACCTCGGTCACATCAAGTCGGATTGCCGGAAACCACCGAACTAGAGGGCTCTCATCGCCAAGGAAGGAGATGATGGCCCAATGATGTTGATGCTTGAAGTATGCGAGCTGAAGTACAAGGAGGAGACAGCTCCTCCATCGCCGACTATAGAGATTCTGGTGCAAGTGGATCATACCGTGTGTGGATCACGTGGGCAAACAACAGAGTGCCATATTCCCACGTGAAGCCACGTTTGAGGCAAGTGAGATTTTAGAACTCATTCATCGTGATTTTGGCTGTTCAATTTCACCCACAACCCCGTCTAGCAATGAGTATTTCATGCTTATGGTGGATGACCATAGTCAATACATATGGATTGTGTTGTTAAAAACTAAGGATCAAGCTCAACAACCATTTGAGAAGATCAAGGAATCCGGATGAAAAGCAAAGGATTACCAGGAAAATTCTGGAGTGGGACAGTTAACATGGCTGTCTAGTTGTTGAACGGGCCACCAACTAGGAGTGTAGTTGTTATAATCAATACGAAGCATGGTACGGATGTTAGAACTTGGTTGGTCATTTTCACACTTTTGGGTGTGTGGCACATGTCAAAATCGTGCCTGGCCATGATACCACCAGAATTGTTATCACACGCGAAGTAATTTTTGACGAAGAAAAGTCATGGAACGGGCCAGTAGCCGTAGGGACGGCCTCTCCATCAGCGGTAGTAATAGTTTTTATTTATAGTTTGTCAAACGAGCCTTTTTGTACCCGAAAACAAAACGAGTCTTTTTTTTGTACCCGCAAAAAAACGAGCATTTTTGTAATCGGCAGGGCTTAATCTAATAGAAAGCCAGTTTAATTATTAATATTTCATTTACGTATGGGCTCCGAGCGAGCGACAGACGGACACCCGTGCGGTGTTTGCGCTGTCCGGACTACGCATCGGCCACGTAAATTAGGTACACCGATGTGTCGAGCCGGACGCGTCGAACCAGATGAGTCGTGCCGCTGGGAGGCCGCGCACCGCCCCACACGTCCGTGCGGACGCCGTTCGGACGCGCCAGGGTGGGTTGGGTCGGCCCGGTGGAGATGCCCTTAGTCCCACGTTGAAACTTTAGAAAAAAATGAACCCGTATAAAAAAAATTGAGGGTTAAATAGACCCGTTTAAATACTCCAGCTAGCTTGTCAGACACCGCACAAGTGAGATAATTAAGCGAGGCCGGATCGATGGAAGGCAACTGACGCGTAGAACCACGTGTATGGGCCGGTGGACCGGGCAATATGAGTTCTAGGATACCTGGGCTTTCTTTTTCTGTTATTTTTTTCAGTTTTATACTTTTTCGTTTTTATTTCTTTCTGCTAGTTTCTTTTTTTACTATTTTCAGTAAGTATTTTGTTCAGATTCAAAAGTGTTCAAATATAAAAGAAATTCGAATTTAAAAAAAGTTTATTCCTGAAAAATGTCAAAATTTAAAAATGTTCAGATTCAGGAAATGTTCATATTTCAATAAATATAAGATTTTTTTAACTTTGAAAAATATTCATATACAAAAAATGTTCAAATTTCAAAATACATATGGAGATATTATAAAATTTGAAAATATTTGTATTCAAATATGAAATATTTATATTTTTTAGAATTCAGACTTTTGAAAAACTCAGACTCGAAAACCGTAAAAAGAAACATGAAGAAACAACCAAAATAAAAAATAAAAAAGTAAAGAAAAGGCTAGTGCGGGCCAGCCCAACCCAACAAACAGGCCAGAAAGAGTAGAATCAGGCGGACCAAGAGAAAAGGACCGGCCAGCAAGGAGGCCAGAAGGCTTTCGTGGTGGCACATCAACGCCACCAGGCAGCACAAGGACGGAAGTGCTAGGGCGTGCAGCCCATAAAGGATGCCCAGCGTGCTAAAAACAAATTGATGCCCAGCAGCACGTCAGCCGTGAGGGCGGGAGACGAACTAGGCGAGTGGTGTTCTACTTTGAAGGTTGTGCTCAGCCCAGATAACAGGTTAGGACGTGAACCATCGACAGGAGCTGCACATGGTATCACTGGAGATGCTACGTGTAGAGACTGAGGTGCAAGGAGTAGAAGTTCACGTGACTAAAGGAAATTTGCCAACAACCAAATGAAGGGACGAGAGCTACGTCGAGCGCACAAGAGTATGTTGTGAGCAGGGCAGGTCCTGAGATTTCTACCGCTCGGGGCGAAGCGAGAACCTAGGAACCCTTAGTACTACCATCCTAATAATAATTAGTACTATATCTATGCATAAATTTTACGTTGTAAATAAAATATTAGGGTCCTTAATGTACTTCTGAAATAATATACTAGTAATTAAGCATTTCATATATGATGCAATAAAGAATTCTTCTTGCACAAGTAGGTATTAACTCACCCTTTCTGGGATATCCATATGACTATGACGGATTTATCACTTCAACTCTTCCTGATATCGTATTATCAGGGTGGTCGTAGGGCTCACTAAGATATCCCGGTGACCTGGTAGCTTGCCTCTCGACATGTGACGAGGGTTTAACTCATCAATGCTTATTGTTATGGACTTGGGTTTTGAAGAAGGAGGGAGCGCTGGAGACATCTATCGGCTAGCAAACAAGCACACAGGGGACAAAATATTTACCCAGGTTCAGGCCTCGTAGAGGTCCCTACTCCTGCTTGTCTGCTCGTGGAATTATCGAAGGAGTCGAAAGTTACAATGGTGCGCAGATGCAATCTAGCGAGGGTTGTGGAAACTAGGGTTGTGTGTGTCCTCTTCGCCGCCCCCTCCTAGCCTTTATATAGATAGGCTAGGTCTCGGGTAGCAGGTCGAGTCGGTTACAAGTTAGGGTTTTCCCCTTTAAACTTTCTATCTTTAACTTCTTCTTGTTCTTAGGCCACTCGAGTCCCTTGTTTTGGGCTTTGGCGACACCGTGGACCTGTACGTATTTGGACCGTATATACCAAGCTCGAGTACCTGTAGGGTATACCCATGTCAGTAGTCCCCGAGTGCCCAATGGAATCGCAGATTCGACTGGGGACTTTTTGAAGTCTTCGAGTGCCTAAGTGCATTTCGACTGCTTTTATTTGTGTCATAGGGATTGTTGATATACGCGCCTGATATAACCGAAGTATCGGTATCAGTTAACCACCTTAGGGTGAAACAACGCAATCTACTCGAACTCGAGTCCCCGGACTCGAATCCGGCAAAGTGCTGGTGTAATTCGACTCAGGCCACGGAGGTCTTACAGGAGTTGAATTCTAGTTATATGGGTGTGAGCACTCGACGCGTCCGTCAAGGCATGTTCATCGTACCTGTAGGCATGGATATATTTCTGGTAGTGCGCAGCTAATGCGTTGCCAGGCCTTATTCAGGTCTTACCTTCACGCTGTAAGCGCGGCATCCGAATTTTATCATCGTGGAGACGATTCAGGTGACCCAGGAGACACAATCTCTTTGTAGGGAAAAATTATGAGGCGGTGTCGCCATAAGCTTCGAGTGTGGATGTTATCAACACACAGTATTTTGTATAAATAATCATAGGATGCGCGACCAGCGCTCCCTATGGGAGTAGCCCCGAGTGCCTGGTTGAGTCGAAGACTCAGGCAGGGACTAAATAACTTTTGCGACTGCTGTCGTCTTTTGCTTGTTTGTTTTAGTCGAATTTGTTTCCGGCGCTCCCTATGGGAGTAACCCATGTCCAAAGTCGAATTATGTTTCGAGTGGTTTGGGTTTACTTCTGATTGTCCATGTTCCTGTAAAAAGAAAAAGAAAAAATCAAGGGTGCGGCCAGCGCTCCCTATGGGAGTAGCCTCCGAGTGCTTGGTGGAGTCGAAGACTCCAGCAAGGACTAAAGTAGTCGGATTTTTCCACTGCATAGCTTTGATGACGTCAGTACTGACGCTTGTATGACTTCAGTTGCCCGCGTGAGCGAGTTTGACGGGACGTGACGAGCGGTGGGTCCCACTTCCTGACTTTGATTTGACTGGGCGTGCGTAATCTTTATTTTAACTGCGCCTCCTCGATTTCCGTGCATAATGGGAGTAGTGGAGGGATGATTCGTGCTTCCTCTTCTCCACGTATCCAACACGATGTGTGCCACGCGTCCGGTAGGGTTTTTCTGAGACGTTGGATTGCATCTTCCAGGGGTTAAGTAGCGGCGTTGCGACGGTAATTTTCCCATCTGCGCTCTTTCTTCCTTGCTGCCATCGCCATTGTTGTTGCTCTCTGTTTCCTTGCGCTCTTTCTTGCTGTGGCGCTGGACCAGCTCCGCATCTTCCCCAGCTACTTCCTTCGTTCTCACCGCCGTCGCGCCATGAGAAAGAAGAAGGGAGGCGCTGTTGTTGATTCCGCGGCCACCGCTGCCACGGCGAAGAAGAAGGGTGGCTCCGCTGCTGCGGGCACCAGCACCGCCGCTGGCGGGAAGAAGAACGTTGCGAGCACCCGCGTGACAAATGGTGCGTGGCATCCTTCCATCATCAAGGCGTCGGATCTCCGTCTTCTTCGCCAAGACGGAGTTATCTCCGCAGCAGTCACCGATACGCGCGTCCCCAGCGGTGAGGCCATTCCTGCTCCTCCCGCTGGTTTTCGAGTGATGTTTCTTGCATTCGTCATTTGCGGTCTTTCCTTGCCTCTCCACCCCTTTCTTAGGGGTCTTCTTTGTTTCTACGGGCTCCAGCTCCATCACCTGTCCCCAAATTTGATTCTCCACATCACCAGCTTCATCATTCTTTGCGAGTGCTGGCTCGAAATCGAGCCACTCTTTGGTCTTTTCAAGCGCATTTTTAAATTGAAGCGTCAGTCCGCATCTGGCTCTTTAGTTTACGACGTAGGTGGTTGCGGAATCCACGTCGACCCATCCGCCACCTACTTCGACATCAAGCTCACCTAGTCCGTCCAGGGATGGAGGGACAGATGGTTCTATGTTCACGATTAGAAGTCCAAGGATGAGCACTTTGGACTTGCGCCCTTTGATCCCGCGACTCCCTGCAAGAAGATGCGTTCCTAGAAGAACGTAGTTATGCCTGGTGAACTCGCGGAGACGGGCATGCTGTATCAACGCGCCTGCGACCTCGAGAGTCGCATAGGCGCAGAAGAGGGAGGCTGCGCCCTTATCCGAACCTGGCTGCGCCGTCGTGTCCAACCCCTTCAAGCTAGAGTTCATCCTATGTTTCAATGGGCTGGCGTCGATGATGCCACTCGCGTGTCTGCCGATGGCATGTCCGCGAGTGAGGTGGATAAGAGGGTTCGACTGGTCACGAAGTACACCGGCAAGGATGTGCTTTCGAATGAGCCAGTTGTTCCTCCTTTTGATGCTTCGAATCCTCCTCCTAAGGTACAGTTGTGCTACGCATTAGCTTATTTTCTCGATTGCTTTTCTGTTGCTTACTTGATTTTTGCTGATTTTTGTTGTCTGTATGCAGGATTGGGCGGTGTCGCCTTGCATGCCTCCTCTCCCTGAGGGGGTTATTCCTCGAGAATCTTTGGAAGAGGATGAGTCTGAGTCGACTGTCCCTTCTGATGTGGAGGAGGAAGCCCCCGAGTCCGAGAGTCCGGACACTCGCAAGTGTTCGCGCAGCGAGGATTCGGACGCGTCGTCTCCTTCGACTCTAGAAGGTACGGTCGGTGGTGCGGAGTCGCCAATTCCTGCTGTCCCTATGAGGGCTGTGGCACCGTCTTCTCGTAAGAAGATGCGATTGCCGAAGGAGTCTTCGTCGGAGTTGGCGGAGGCCACGTTTGATCTTGACAAGTTTGACTGATAAGTTTTCGAGTTCATTTGTTCTTCTCTGTTTTCTTCTTGTTGACTTGCCTTGGAGTTTGCCTTTTCTCAAGGTAAGTTTTGCTCTTGTAGTCAAGAGGCGTCGTCATCTTCTGGCGACGTCGAATTTTTGAAGGAATCTGGAGTCGCGACTTCAAAGGCCAAGAAAGAGGTCGAGCGCGCTCCTTCCCCTCCAGTGGCGGCCCACTCCGGGCACAACTCTTCTAGCTCTCCCCACACAGGGGAGCATCGAATGGTTGCCCGGATAATGGCACAGCAAACATCTTCGGAGTCAGTGGAGAACCATGTAAGTATAGTTGTTTCCTCTTTTCTAGTGTTGCAGTCGATGTTATATATTTCCTCTGATGGTTCTTTGGTTGTGCGACAGCTCCTTGTAAAGGAAGCCGCGCAAGTGGCAGAGCAGGTGATGGAGATGGGTCGCCAGCATGCAATGCTGGAGATGCGTCACCGCATGGTCGAAAGTGAGTGTTCTACACTTAGTCTTTTTCGTCTTCTCCTTTGTTGGTATGGTCGACTAATAGTCAACTTTTGATTGCCATGTAGCTGAACATAATGCTTTACTGCACAACGTCGCCACCTTGGAGAAAACACTTGCCGCGACTGTGAAGGGTCACGATGAGGCACTCGAGCTCGTGACGAGGCACAGAAGCATGAAGAGGATCTGCGTGCCTCCTTTGCGGCCAGGGAGAAGTTGTTCGAAGAACAACTGTTCTCAGTCGCCAAGGCTCTCTCAGGTACTTTTGCTTGTGAATATTGTTGTCCTTCTCCGCATCGAATGTTATTGTTGGTGATATTGAAGTTTTGATCCATGTGTGGGTTCATGTACAGATGCTGGCAATTTGAGCTTTGACCCGCAGGCCCTTCATCGCGATGACGCTCTGACAGGTGCGGTGGCTGTAGTCGAGGACCGTAGCACCGCCGTCCAAGATACACTTTCCAAGGCCAAGGTCGCCCTCAGTCGCCTCCGGGAGGAGTTGATGCCGAAGGCGGAGCTGGTCGATAATATGGACGAGCTGGCAGAGTCACTCGCCGGGGGTGTGCCTTCCACCTACAAGAACTCCCTCCGCGCGGCTGGCGCGACCATGTCACTCGCCATGGTGCAGGCCCACAGAATCGAGATCGATCCCTCCGTGGTGTCAAAGGCGATGCATGTTGGCGCAGATGGTCAGCAGGTAGTCTTCGCTCCTTTTGCGACTGCCTGCGGCAAATATGGGCATCACTTGATAAATAATGTCGCGAAGTACTCGGAGGAGCTCCAACGTGCTAAGAAGGCGGCGAAGGCTTCGGCCTCAGGGGCCGGCGGAAAGTCAGTGGCATCTGACACTGCCACGGATTTGATGAAGCCCCCGAAGCCGTCAAAGTCGAAGAAGCCAGCTGCTCCGTAGTTAGCTTTTTGTAATAGTTGATTAATTGTCCTTTTGTTTAAGAACATGCTTGCTGGCGAGTGTGTCTGTTGATACTTATGCCGGTCTTGAATGCATCTGACCCTTTTGCCTTTGTGTTGATTTGGCCGCCTTATTTGCTTCTATATTGACTTGTGGTAGGGTACATCAAGTGATCCCGTGGGGGGAACCCAGGACTCGCCATCTCTTGGTGATACAGTGGCACCACCGCGCTCCAGGGTAGAGGAGCTATCCTTGCTTTCGCGACTTCATGACCGCGTGAAGCAGCTGGAGCATGAGTTGCCCGTGATCCGCGGTAGCGCAGACGTGTGGAAGTCGAAGGCGGAAAAAGCCGCCGCCCGTGAGCAGTATCTTCTTGGCGAGGTGGCGCAGCTGGGCGACCAGTTTAAGTGTTAGTTTGCCTATTCTCATATTTTCCTTTGTAGTTTCTCGCAGCGGTACGTTGTACTCATGCTATTGATGCTGCTTCATGTAGTTGTTAGCGCACGCCATCCGTAGGAGGAGAAGGATAGAATTGCCATTCGCCTTCATGATCTCACCCAAGAGCAACTTCAAGAGAGTGGATACTTCTGGGTAGATCATGATCGTGCGACTGCGTTGGCGACCCTGCGGGATCGCGTGTCGCGAGTGCTGCTTTTTCTGAAGAAGTCACAGTCGTACTTGAAGAACATTTATCGGGCGATGTTTCCGCTGGACGACACTCCATCAAGCCTGCTGGCTCTTCTTGCCAAATTTCAAGATCTGTCCGCGGTTCGCGAGTGCGTGAGGCAACAGTTGGTGGCTGGTGCCAAGGCTGCCCTCTCAATGGTGCGATTGCACAGGCCTGACGTGGATATTGCCACCATTGCCTCTGGGCCGCCAGCGCCACCAGCAGGATCTGCCTGGAATATGGTACCGTACTATCAGGCAGTGGACCGTCCAGCAGAGGAGATCAACGACTTTTTTGAGGAACAAACCAACGTTCATCTGTTGCAAGAGTAGCCAAATTTGTATCCTGCACATAAGTGTACTTGTGTTGTAAAGTTCGTATAGATGTTGTAGATAATTAATTGTCGAATGTGTATAAAGAGCTCTGTGAGCGTGAGGTGCGTTGCACTATGCGAGTCCTTTTCGTTAGCCTGGCCATCTTTTATCTCGGTCCCTTGTCAACCTGTCAGGTGCGTTGCAGCTGAGTTGAGGTCGTGTTTTAAGGGTTTCGATTGATGTACCAGCTACTCAGGATACCGCGTTTTGGTTTGAAGAACAGATGTGTATAGGGTGGCGCAGCCCCCGAGTATATAAATTGAAAAAGTAAAGGAGAATACAGAGTTTTGGGGCACTTAGCTTTTATTTATTCGAAGAACAGTGCGAGGTACAATGTGTGGCTAAGTAGCCTTGGCTGAGTAGCCTTATTTGCAATGTAAAAGTAAAAACGAACTAAGGGTAGAAGCGTCGTAGTTGTGCGGCGTTCCAGGGGCTGAAGTATGCGACTCCTGTCTCTAAATCTTTAAGGCGATAGGCGCCACCTGGGATTACTTCTATAATCACGTACGGTCCTTCCCAGGGGGACTCGAGCTTGAGATGCCCCTGCTGCTTCAGTCGCAAGACTAGGTCACCTTCGACGAAGGATTTGGGGCGAAGCCTCCTACTGTGGTAGTTGCGCAGGTTCTGCTGGTAGATCGTGGATCTTTCTGCGGCGATTTCCCTTGCTTTGTCAAGGAGGTCGACGGAGTCTTCGAGTGCGAGGGATGACTCTTATTCGCTGTAAGCGACCACGCGCGGCGCCTTGTACCGTACTTCAGCTGGTAGCACTGCCTCTGCTCCGTGCACCATAAAAAATGGCGTGTAGCCCGTGGCGCTATTTGGAGTTATACGTAGGTGCCAGAGTACAGATTGCAGTTCATCCGGCCAGCAGCCCGCGGCTTGTTCGAGTGGTCGGAGGAGTCGCTTCTTGATGCCGCTGCAGACAAGCCCATTTGCCTTTTCCACCTGATCGTTGGTCTGTGGATGCGCTACTGAGGCGTAGCTGATGTTGATACCTAGGTTCTCGCAGAATTCTTGGAACACCTTAGATGTGAAGTTCGTCCCGTTGTCGGTGATGATGCTATGTGGCACCCCGAAGCGGTAGACGATGGACTCAAAGAATTTGACTGCGCTGTGCACGGATTGGTTGGTTACTGGCATGGCATCAATCCACTTGGTGAATTTGTCGACTGCGACTAAGAGGTAGACGTAGCGTCCTCGCGAGGACCTTGGAAGCTCGCCGACCATGTCGAGCCCCCATTGCGCGAAGGGCTAGGCCAATGGGATTGGCTGTAGCTCTGCGCCCGGTGCGTGCGGCTTGTCCGCGAATCGCAGGCAAGCGTTGCATTTTTGGACGATGTCCTTGGCGTCGCGCATGGTTGTAGGCCAGTAGAATCCAGCTCGTAGAGCTTTGGCAACGAGGGTGCGACTGCCAGCGTGGTGCCCGTAGGTCCCTTCATGGATGTCGAGGAGAACTGCTCTTCCATCGGCCATGGAGACGCATCGTTGTAGCACTCCTGTGATGCTGCGTTTATACAGTTCGTCGTTGATAACGGCGAATGCCTTGGAGCGTCATGCGATGTGCCGTGCATCTGTCGGATCGTCCGGTAGCCTCTTGCTGAGGAGGTACGTGATGTACGGCTGCGTCCATGATTGCTCAATCAGCATGACGATCATTGGTCCTTCGAGTCGGTGTCCAGCTCCAAGTCATCGAGTGCCATGGGCTCATTGAGTGGCGTAGCCCCCGAGTCCGTTGCTGCGCTTGTTTTCTTCCTTGCGGCCTTTGGCTTGATGGAGCGTTCACATATGCGCTCGAGAAATACCCCAAGTTGTATGGGGGCGCAGGTAGAGCCTATGTTGGCGAGTGCGTCCGCCTCCTCGTTGCTTTCGCGACCTACATGTCGCAGCTCGCAACCATCAAAGTCTCCTTCGAGTGTATCGTAGAGGTCGCGGTACGCGATCATGTTGTCGTTTAGTGCGTCGCACTCATGCATTGTTTGGTTGACGACCAACTTGGAGTCGCCATATATGATGAGCCTCTTAGCGCCGCAGGCTTTTGCCATCCTCAGCCCGTGCAACAGGGCCTCGTATTCAGCCTCGTTGTTTGAGGCTGTGAACTGCATTCGCAAGATATATTTCAGCTTGTCCCCTTGAGGTGACGTCAGTATGACACCTGCGCCTGCTCCGTCTTTCCGCTTGGACCCATCGAAGTGCATTGTCTAGAGGTAGGACATATCTGGCTTGTCCGGGAGTTGGTTCTCCATCCAGTGCACGAGGAAGTCAGGAAGGACTTGCGACTTGATTGCGTCGCGCTTTTCGTATGTGATGTCTCGTGGAGACAGTTCTATTCCCCAAAGCGCGACTCGCCCCGTGGCGTCGGGGTTATTGAGGATATGTCCCAACGGGGCGTCGCTGACTACCACGATTGGGTGCTCCTGGAAGTAGTGGCGCAGTCGCCGAGCGGTCATAAAGACATCATACGCCAGCTTCTGGTAGTGCGGGTACCGCTGTTTTGTTGGCGCGAGGACCTCGCTGAGGTAGTATACCGGGCGTTGTACACCATGGACCTTGTTTTCCTCAGCCCGCTCGACGACGAGCACTGTGCTGCCCACCTGGTTGGTGGCGGAGATGTACAGCAATAGTGGTTCCCTTTCTCGTGGAGTCACCAGTACTGGCGAAGTGGATAGCAGGCGCTTGAGATCTTCGAATGCTTCTTGCGCCTCATTGGTCCACTCGAATTTTTCAGCTTTGCGGAGGAGCTGG
Source organism: Avena eriantha (assembly GCA_910589775.1). NCBI lineage: Eukaryota > Viridiplantae > Streptophyta > Magnoliopsida > Poales > Poaceae > Avena > Avena eriantha. The sequence continues at coordinate 354,607,620 of OU342746.1, forward strand.
TAGAAGGGCAGTGCCTTTTCACCCATCCGACTGATAAATCGACTGAGGGCCGTGATTCGTCCGGCCAGTTGCTGGACGCCTCTTATGTTCTTCGGCTTCTCCATGGCCAGTATGGCTTTTATCTTCTTCGGGTTTGCCTCGATTCCCCTCGCGGAGATGAGATACCCAAGTAGCTGCCCAGATGGTACGCCGAAGGCGTATTTGTCTGGATTGAGCTTGATCCGGTAGTGGTCGAGGTTGGCGAAGGTTTCGCGCAAATCGTCAATTAGAGAGGCTTCCTCCTTGGTCTTGATTACTATGTCGTCGACATAGACTTGGATGTTGCGACCCAGTTGTTCCTTGAGGCAAGCCTGCATGCATCGCTGGTAGGTGGCTCCCGCGTTTTTTAGCCCGAAGGGCATTGTGTTGTAGCAGAACACACCAAAGGGTGTTGTAAAAACGATGTTTTCTCTTGATCTTCCTCCTTCATTCGAATTTGATTATATCCTGAGTAGGCGTCGGGGAAGCAGAGACGCTCGCATCCCGCGGTGGAATCGATGATATGGTCGATCCGTGGTAGCGGGAAGTGATCCTTTGGGCAGTGCTTGTTCAGAGAAGTGAAGTCCACGCACATCCACAGGATATCCGTGTCCTTTTTTGGTACCAGCACCGTATTGGCGAGCCAAGTGCTTTCCTTGATCTCACGTATGAACTTGGCCTCGAGGAGTCTGTTGATCTCCATTCCGACTGCCTGCGCCCGTGGCTCAGACAGTCGCCTGATTGTTTGCTTGACTGGCCTTGCGTCAGGGTTGACGTTGAGTGCGTGCTCGGCGAATTCCCTGGGAACTCCTGGCATGTCCGCAGGCACCAGGCAAAAATTTCCCAGTGCTCGCGGAGGAATTCGACGAGCGCGAGTTCCTATGCGGGACTCAAGTTGTTGGCGATGAGGGCCGTCTTGGTGGGATCTGATGGATGGACCTGCACCTTCTTTGTGTGCACAAATGAGTCGAAGGAGAGGTCAGGTGAGCTTGGCCTACTCAGGGGAGGAAGACTGTTGTCTGTCGTCTTTTTCAGTCTTGCGAGTTCCTCCTGCATGCCAAAGGACTGGGAGATTCTGTTGAATTCCCTGCCGCAACTGTCAGATCGCTCAAAGCTCCCGTTGATCGTGATGACATCGTTGGGACCCGGCATTTTCATCTGCAGGTAGGCGTAGTGGGGCACTGCCATGAACCTAGCGAATGCGACGCGCCCGAGGATGCAGTGGTATTGTGAGGGTCAGTCGACGACCTCAAAGTCAATGCGTTCGCGCCAGAAGTTCGTCGGCGTGCCGAAGATGACGTCGAGGTTGATTTTGCCCAGGGGGTATACGCCTTTCCCTGGGACGATGCCGTGGAACATTGTGTCCGATGCCTCCAGGCAGGTTAGAGGGATCCTCATCGCTCGCAGGGTACTCGCGAATATGAGGTTGATGCCGCTGCCGCCGTCCATGAAGACGCGACTCATGTCGAATCCTCCAATTTGCGCCTCGAGTACAAGGGGGCAATGACCTGGGCGAGGTATCTGAGGCGGGTGGTCGCGTTTGTCGAAGGTGATGCACGACTCGCTGCCACTGAGGTACTCCGTGGTGGATGGTGGCGAGTTTGTGGCCAAGTTGACTTGGCGAGTGATGGCCTTCTGCACCCTGTTGGAGGGGCGCCCTTTTTGGATCATCATGGTACCCATGGCCCGTGGGTACGGTTCTCCTCCGTGGTGCTGGTCCGGTGCGGCTCTGTTCGGGGGTGGACCAGGTGGTGGTGGTGGTGCGCCGTGTGCCATGGCGCCTGGAGCGGCTCCGTAGCCTCTTTCGACTGCATTGTGGTTCATCCGAACCAATCCCTCGTGTAGCTTGAGGAACTCACGATAGTCTTTGAGGAGGTGGCTGGACTTTCTCTTGCCGTCATGCTTGTCGATGTGGAAGTGTACCCTGCATGGCCCGGACAGTTTATCCTCGATGGAGGTCGCCGGTGCCACATCGCGAGTGTGGCGTTGCCATACTTGCGTGGTTTTCCCGGAGTCGCGGTATCCGCCGCTACGGTATCCATTGTTGCGGTTATCGTCGCGTCTATCGGCGTAGCCGGCTGCGACCATGTTGACATCGTCGCGATCGTCATAGATGCGCATGCGACGCTAGCCTCGACGGTCGCGTCTGCGTTCGAGTTCTGCCTCCTCGTCGGAGTGAGCGCGATTCTTCACCGAATCTTCTCCATCGGCCCACCGATTCGCGATCTCCATCAGGTGGTCGATGGTCTGGGGCTTTGAGCGGCCCAGCTCCTCCCTAAGCTCTAGGTGGTGGACGCCACCGTTGAATGCATCAATCGCGTGATCTTTCGAGATGTTTTCCGCGGAGTTCTTGATGATGGACCACCTTTGGATGTATGAGCGCAGCGATTCGCCAGATCTTTGCTGGCAGCATCTCCGTTCTTCGATTAATGCGGGCCGTTTGTACGTGCCCCTAAAGTTGCGCACGAAGCTGTAAACCAGCTCATCCCAACTGCGAATGGATCCGCGTGGAAGGTTATTGAGCCATGCTCGGGCGGCGCCCTGCAGCTGTAGCTGCAAGCATTGCATGGCAGTACTTCGACTGCCTCCGTGGAGCCTGACGGAGGAGACGTGATCCTCCAGCCAGATCTTTGGGTCCTGCAGACCGTCGAATTTCGGGTTCTCCGACGGGAGTTTAAACCCTCTAGGCATCCGCTTCTGCCTAATGGATCTGCTGAAGCATCTGGCGCCGCAGAGCTCCCCATCTTCCTCTTCCGTGTTAGTCGACCGAGCACGTCGTGCCCTTGACTTGTCGATCTTGCGCTGCGTGAGGTCGTCGCGCGCATCGTAGTCACGATCATGTCGCCGTGAGCGACATCGCCGAGATAGGTCGTGACTGTCGTCGCTGGATGAGGGCGAGGAGTGGCGCTTTGCTTTTTTTGGGTCTGGTGTTGGCTCCTTGTCGAGGGCGGCCTCGATTAATCCCCAGCCCGCGATCATAGATCGGTGCATGACAGTTTAGGGATCTCCAGCTGGCGGCTGGTTGTTGAGGAGGTACATGGTGGCTGCCGTCACCGCAGCCTGCGGCGTTCTAGAAACCACGTTGCCTCTCGTGTCGACTGTCATAGAGCCAAAGTCGAGGACTTTCGTGGCCTCTATTCGCTCTTGTTAGGTGAGGTGAGCCATCCGCGACTGCCTCTTCTTGGCGAGGTATTTGTTGCCCTTTGAGGAGGATTCTCCGTAGGAGGAGAGCCCGGCGCGACGAAGGCTCGATTCGTCCGCTGCCTTTTTACGCGCCTCAAGTTGCGCGATTGTTTGCACCTGGCGCTTGAATTCTTCCTTCAGGAGCCAATGGTAGCCCATCTGCAGTTCTTGCAGGGACCCAAAGGGTAGGGGTGTGCCCCGTAGGGCCTCGCGGTAGCGAGCCCACTCTTGCTCGTTGAGCTTGATTACGACGCGTTCGCCGGTTTGCTCATTGATTATGCTGGGAGGTTCGACTGCTCCTTCGTTGTTGACGGGAACGCGATTGCCGCCGTTGCCACCGTTGCCGGCGTTGGGTGGATCGGTGCCGTTGCCAAGGTTGCCACCATTGTCGCGATTGGTAGAGGTGTCGCCTGCGTTGATGACGGCGCACATGAAGTGATTGGGGAAGCTGTTGCTTCCACAACTCTCAGATCTGGAACCGTAGGTTCCATCTTAAGTGGCCAAATCGCTCAGATCGGAATCGCGACTGCTGTCGCTGATCGTGTTGTCGACTGCCACCGGGGCGTTGAGCTCGCTGAGGGTGCCGATCGATGGAGGGAACCATGGCGCCAGGGCAATCGCCGGTGCTGTCGGCTGATCAGGCATGCGAAGCGTGCCCATCTGACCAACTTGGAAGCGGAAGCTCCCAATCGCCAGGCTGATTCCGTCGCCCACGGACTCGAAGGCCGAGCGGGTGGCCGGCCTGTGGACGGTGAAGTCGAAGGCGCCGAAGAGCTGGCGAATCTCCGCTGTTGCGGAGTCGTAGATCGCAGTTGATGGGGCTGAAGAAGCCGCAACATCAGCACTCGCACTTCCCACAGACGTCGCCAATTGACGAGGGTTTAACTCATCAATGCCCATTGTTATGGACTTGGATTTTGGAGAAGGAGGGAGCGCTGGAGACATCTATCGGCTAGCAAACAAGCACACAGGGGACAAAGAATTTACCCAGGTTCAGGCCTCGTAGAGGTCCCTACTCCTGCTTGTCTTCTCGTAGAATTATCGAAGGAGTCGAAAGTTACAATGGTGCGCAGATGCAATCTGGCGAGGGTTGTGGAAACTAGGGTTGCGTGTGTCCTCTTCGCCGCCCCCTCCTAGCCTTTATATAGATAGGCTAGGTCTCGGGTAGCAGGTCGAGTCGTTTACAAGTTAGGGTTTTCCCTTTCAAACTTTCTATCTTTAACTTCTTCTTGTTCGTCAAGCAATCGAGAGTCCATAGGCCACTCGAGTCCCTTGTTTTGGGCCTTGGCGACACCGTGGGCATGTACGTATTTGGACCGTATATACCAAGCTCGAGTACCTGTAGGGTATACCCATATCAACATGTCTACGCGAGGGTTGGCGATGGGCCTTCTCTAACTTTTCTCCAGTGAACGGTTCAACCCGCCGCAGATTACACATAAAAGATGGACAATTAGAGTCGTACATAGCCATTGCATTGCATTGAACTTATATTTCTTTTACGCGAGGGTTAATTGAAATCCTGAATTTTATGTTTAGAGTACAACTTGTCACAAGTGTCGGACCATTATCTGTAATTATTATCCCCTGTTTCCCCTTTCTTGTAAACCTGTCTCTGCTGTAAATCAACAATCAAAAAAAAATCTGTAATTATTGGCGCATCCAGCCGTGTACCGCCAGTTCGATCGTCCACCCGCTGTATGGCGTCTGCCAGCTGTATGTACACCCAGTTCGATCGTCCACCCGCACTGTTCGTTTCTTTCCTTCCGAAATGCGCACGCCGGCCCAACGTATGAAGGCCCATCAGGGAAGCTGAATCCAGTAGTCTTGGCAACGGACACAAAATCCACCTAGCCACGCTCAAAAAAAAAATCGACCTAGCCCAACAAAGCGATCTCAAATATATTTTCAATTTGGTAGACAAAAACATCCCACATTTCGAGTTTGTCTATGTAGCAAAATCTATTCGCGTGTAGAAAATTTTCTCTGCATGTAGCATTTCAGAAAATGCGGCGGCATCAACGTGTCGCAAAACTTTTGCAACATTTCAAGCATAACCATTTAGCAGAAAAACTCCCAAGGTTGCATTATTTTTGAGTGTATGTAGCATTGGAGCCTGTTTTTGAAACTTTTTGTAATCGGTATTTTGAACTTTGAAAAAAATCCAAAAAAATCCTAGATATTTACAATGATGTATTATATAGCCATTAAAAATTTCAACAAAAAATAGTTCATATTCCGGCCTACACAAAAATGACAAATCTTGACAAATTTAGAGGTTTTGAATTTTGCTGTGTTCACTACCTTAGATCTGGGATTCTTTCATTTTTACACAGCCCAAAATACATAACATTTTGCATTTATTTCTTGCACGCATGTAGTATTCATCATTATCTACATCTAACTTTTTCAGATTTTGTTGAAACTTCAAAATGTTTATTTCAAAAAGATTCGGAAAACGGGCTCCATGGAGCCCGTCCACTGAATCGACGCACTCGTAGCAAATCCTTATTTGTTTATAACAAACATGTAGAATTCATGTCGTCTACAAATTAATGTTTTTTGAAATTGAGCATGATACATATTTGTATAATTGATCCAACATTTTAAGACTGTATGGTACATTACTGGCCAATTATTGCAACACGAGAGAAAACTGATTTTGAAATTGCACGTGTTACATGTTTTGTATAGTTGATCCGACATTTTAAGACTGTGTATGGTATATTATTGGCCAATTACTGCAACATGAGAATAACCGTTTATAAAATTAACGCATGGTACATATGTCTATAGTCGATCCAACATTTTAAGACTGCATGGTACCTTATTGGCAAAAAACTGTAACATGAGAGAAAATTGTTTTAAATTGCACATGGTACGTATTTGTCTAGCTGATCCAACATTTCAATATTGTGCATGGTACATTATTAGCCAATTATTGCAACATAGCGTGAAATTGTTTTTTAAATTGCACATTACTATAATAACATAATCAAAGCTAGCTAGCTAACTAGAGAAAAAGAGCTGCGAACTCCCGCAGCGGAACAAATTACCAAGAAATGATCCGCGAACGCACTTCGGCAAACGACCGAACAGGTTGTGCGCGTCCAATCGATAGGCGGAGGCCAGGGGAGGCGGGATGGCCCGCGGAGCGTCCAGTCAACTCCGACAACGCGCGTGGCCTGCGGTCGGCCTGCTCGATGTCGCGGGGGGTGACGGCGCAGCCGGCAGTGGCGGCGGCGGTTGCACCTGCTCTGGTCACGGGATATGGAAGGCGAGGGTTTGGGGGAGGTGTGTCTTTGGGCCACTGGCTACAGGGCCCGGTGAATAAGAGGAGGGACGCACGAGGCCACGCGCGCTGTCTGGGCCGACCTAGTTGTCACGCAAATTAGGTGCACGGATGGGTCAAGCCGGGCGCGTCGGGACGGATGGGTCGTGCCGCTGCGACGCCGTGCACGTCGCACGCGTCTGTGATGACAAGTTCGGACGCGCCCGGGCTGGTTGGGTCGGCCCGGTGGAGATGCCCTTAAAGAAGCAACATTCCGGGGAGGCGGCCATATTGCGATGACGTCAAAAATACTTTTTCTGTGCGGTTGTGGAGAAGGGTAGTGCTATACACCGCCCTCTGTGGCACGTGAGCGTCGGGCCGCCTGAAGAAGATGTGGGGGGGCAGCCCAATAACCAGGAAAGTTTGACACATTGAAAAAAGATTCTCAAAAAAAAAGATTTGGTTCTATGCTTTTTTTGCGAGGGAAGGACCTGATTGCATTTACCCAAGTTTCTTACAGAAAAGTCCAGGAACAAAGAAAATTACATAGAAGCCCTCATGAACCATGTCATCGTCTCCACCGAGCACGACGCCACGCCAGCGAAACCTGCCACTCATCCTCCAAACTCTTGGACTGGGAGGACCCCTAAGCGACCAGGAAGTCAAACGCTCCTCGGTGCAAGCACCTCCACCCTGCACAGCAACAGCGAGGGCAGCTTGGACACCTGCAACCACGAACTCCAGATCTTCGAAAACAGGGGCTGCCACCTCTTGGCCACCGGCGAGGGGAAAGCCCACTCGAGCACTCCGATGAGCCTCAAGCAGGGAAAGGGCAGCAGATCCGCGGCGAAGCTCCACCGGAGCCGCACCAACAGAGGGAAAGACCACCGCCACCAAAAGCCACTCCGGCACCACCACTTCCACCTCAGCGCAGCCGATTAGCACCCTACGCACACCTAGGCTATGTATACGCCGGGATCCATGGATTCCCCGTCCTCCCGCCGCCGAGGCGGCTGTCGGAGGGCGAGGAATCACAGGGAAGGGGATAAGGTCCAAGCACACAGGATCTATGCTGTAGCGTGCTACGTTTCATTTTTGGACACCTGATTCGGCCGTACCGTACTACCGTGTAGTCGTGTACCCTGCACTTATATGCAATATCTATGTTCCTTTTTGCGTTATAGTATCTACGTTCCTTTTTGCATTCGAAAAAGAAAAGTTCCAATTTCCCCAATAACCAGAAAATCTGCCTCCTTTTTATCTTAAATAATGACTTTAGAAGTACGTGAATATTATTTGATCAGTTGTGAACAATTTTCAAAAATCATGAAAATTTCTGAAAAATGTGAGCACATTTTGATAAATCATGAACCATTTTTCAAAACACGTGAATATTTTTCGGAATCTGTGGACAATTTTTCAAAAATCATGAACATAAATTTATAATAATGATGTAAAAGTAGTGAACATTTTTTGAATATTACTGGACAAATTTTCAGAATTCATAAACAAATTTCGAAAAACATGATTTATTAGAAAAATGAACTTTTTAGAAAAATAGGAAAAAGAAAACGTAGAAACAAAAAAATAGAAAAAAGAACAGAAAAAAGGCAGTATTGAGGAACTGGGCTGGCCCAATAGGGAGCACCTGTGCGCGCGAGTTGCCCACGCCGCAGCGGGCGACATTTAGCATTTCCCCGTGGAGAAAACGAGAGGTCTACATACTAGTACTAGGTAGACCGGTTTCACTGGCCCGCCTAATGAAAGGCAGCTCAGCCGGATCGTGCGGTCATGGCATGCGAGCATGGCTGATAATTAACCTACTCTCTCCAATCCATATTAATCGTCGTTGAATTGGAGGTGTATACATCCGATTAATTTAGATACATCCGAATATGGTTCGGAGGGTGTACGCTTGATGTTGGGTTCTGGGCATGTAGATGTTATGGTCGGAGCGAGCGAGTCAACAAAAACAAGTGACTAGTAATCCACATCACTGTGTATGCAATTCCACCTGTTAAAGGCAACAAGTGACAGTCCTCCACGCGTAATTGCACTGAAATGACAAATCTGGACTCAGTGCAATTTGTCCACACTACTTAGGAGTGGGGACGAAGATAAACGAATCTTCTGAACTTATTTTCAGACGTTCTGGCGTAACGGTATAAGTGGCAAACGCCAGGCCCAAACCTCACGACGGGGATGGACACGGACGAGTTTCCGCGAGTCCGTCTAAATCGTCTAAACGGCGTCGTGGACCATCACATAATTTAACCAGGTTTGTCCTGGACCGATGTGACAAGCACCTGTGGGTGATGTCCTCAAAATAAACATTGATGGAGCGTTCCAATGCCATGCATAAGAGGGGAGGTTTAGGTTTTGTCGTCAGAGACAATACTGGAGCAATCAGAGGCTCTGGAGCGGGCGCCCTTGCGAGCATCTCTAGCGCCATACAAGCCGAAGCACAGGCGTGCACAGAAGCTGTGCATGCAGCGATTGCATGGGGAATGGTCAATATTCAAATTGAGTCTGATTCCTGAGTCCTTCTTCGTGCGATCCAGGGCAATGAACTAGACCTGACACTAGAGGGTTTGATCTATCGAGACCTACGAGTCCTTTTACGTTTAAACTTTAATCAAGTTAGCTTTTCTTTTATCCCACGGGTTTGTAATAATCTAGCACACTGTCTTGCTGCCTATGGTGCCAACCGACAGGACTCTCGGCTACACTGGCCGGAGTCGCTGCCTGACGATGTAAGAGTCATGGTGGCCAGCAAGTTTGCTGAGCCTAGTGTTTAATGGAATCGGGTGTTGATGTTGGAACAGAATGTTTTCTTAATTTTATATCCTCGACTGACGTACTATCAAGCAGTAGCGTGCGTGATGGGCGAGCAGGGGTAGGGTCACAAGTAGTAAAGACGACGCACACAGCATGTTGAATGGATTAAAAAGACAAATACAAAGTTGTTAATTCGGTCCTTAATTGGAGTTAACAGGTCGAACGCACGAATCAGCATTTGCATGACGTCGCGCGCGGTACCTTTCTTTCAAACTAACAAGTTTTAGCTTTGCGAAGCAAATGTATTTAGACTTCTTTTAGAATATAGGTTCAAATTTTCTTTTAGGAAAATATAATATAACAAGTTTGAAGTGAATCTGCACGCTAAAAAAAGCCTAGACACATTTAACATCTTATATTTTAAAACGGAAGGACGTGTAGTAATCCACATAACTGTGTATGCGGCCACCAGAGACGGGAGTGTTTCCACCCATTTTCATGCACGGTGTTAGCATACTCACAGAGGCCAACAAGGTGTGCTAGGGTGCGGTATCGATATAGTAGAAGCATATGCATGTTTGAGGGAGGGACATCGAATGCCCCTACTCGAGGCCGACCTACATGTAGCTTTTAATCCTGGCCACCCATTCTCGTTTCACTTGATTTTGAATTTTTCAAAAAATCTTCAAAAAATTGCAAAACAAAATATCCGCGTGTAGCCAAATACTCTCACCACACATCTGAGAAGTTTCAATCCCAAATTCCTTATATTCCGAGCATAGCAAAAAAGACAAATTTCAATGCATTTCGTACTTGTACTGTTCACGCTTCAGATCTCAAAATTTCTCTTTTTCGCTGGGCGCAAAATACAATGTATTTCCACATTTTTTTTGGCACGCATATAGTGTATATCATGATCTACACGCACGTATTTTTTTCCCATTTTTTGGAATCTTCAAATTTAAAATTTTCAAAGTTTCAAAGAAAAATAATTAAAGAACTCCATGTAGCCCGGGTCCCATTACGCCGCTCTGGGAGGGACATCGCCTTCTTTAGGGCTTGTTCAGTTAATTCACTACCCAAGTGGATTGAGGTGGATTGAATGGGAATTAGGCAGATTTTAACGTTGACCTCCGGAGAATGATCTCTCGCGTGTTGTACGTTGTTAGGTAGATGAGACCTCTCCAGCAGCGATTTATACGCGCTCGGATAACACCCCGTTTAATTTGGTGCCCGTGCAGACTTGAACCCGGGTGAACTGGCTGCACTCGCTAGCCTTGCCACCAAGCAAGCGCTTGGTTCTCAAATTAGACAGATTTTGATCTAGAATGATATTAATACCCGTCAATCCCATCCAATTCGATTCCTGTGAAACCGAACAAGGCTTAAACGAAAACGGAACGCGCGCGTGTTCCAACGCTGTCTGCTCCCCAAAACCAGCTGGCCTTTGACCTAGTCTTGGATTATTTGACCCTACGTTGACTCGCATGTAATAGAACCTAGGTGCGCGTTCCACGGTTCCTTCCTGCCGCTGCCACTGTTGTGCTCAATTGCACGCGTATTCGAATCAACCATGTCGCCGTGACACAGTATAGCCAAAGCTAATGCGCATTTCTAAAAGAGCAGCAGCGATCCATGTCGTCTTCCCCCACCGTATGCCAGACTTCGTGTTGCCACCTAACTACTCTATCTCCGTTTCAAAATATAAGATATTTTAGCTCTGTGAGAACACTTTTTAGTGTGTTGTTCATTTTAAACAAATAAAGCCACACACTAAAAATGGTCTACATCCACTGTTTTCACAAACTAAAACATATTATATTTTAAAAAGATGAAATATTCTCGTTCCCTAATACAAACCGTTTTAGCAAATTATTTTAACTTGCTAACAAGACTTATATTATAGAACGGAGGTATTACTAGTAGACAAGTGACGGACCACCACACCTAATTACACCTGGTACCCTCACAACCGATCAAAATGGCTAGGCTGCCCCTATGCTATTTAATTGGCCACCATTCAAGAGGACACTTGAGGTGCCGGCATGGAGCTTTGTTCCTAGTGTTTTGGGTCAAAACCTTTTTATCACCCAATCCGCTTCCATTATGTTTCCCTACAAATCCTGCGAGTGAGATCGGGGCGGTCTCTACCGTTAAAATAGGTCTAGTTGTAGTATTTTGTCATATATTGTACACACATGTACGTATATAACTTGTGCTGATCATTATATATATTGACCCCGTGGTGAGGCAATTGCCCCACGAAACCCTAAACTTTGACTTGGTATCAGAGCCGCGCGAGCCTCTCCACTGCGCCGCCGCCGCAAAACCCTAGCTAGAGCGATCCGTCGCCGCCGCGATGACTGAGTCAGCGCTCACGCTGGCCACCGTGGGCTCCTGTTCCACGACCCCCGCTCGCCCCATCATCGCCCCCCTCCCCCCGTCGTCTACGGCTCCTGTCCCCGTCGTGACGCCGATCGTGGTCCGCCTGGACCGCACCAACTACATGTTGTGGAGGGCGCTGAGCCTCCCCAACTTCTCCGGCGCCCGTCTCCACGGCTTCCTCGACGGCACGACCACCGCACCACCGCAGACCGTGACCACCAGCACCGGCGATGCCGCTCGTACCGTCAACAACCCCGACTACTAGCAGTGGTGGACCCTGGATCAGAAGGTCCTCGGTCTTCTTCTCGGGCCCATGACCGAGGAGATCACAGCCCAACTCATTGGCTGCAAGACGGCCGCGTCGGCTTGGGCAGCCGTCGCCACCATGTTCGGCGCCGAAAATAGCGCCAACGTCCGTCACCTCCGGCGCCAGATCCAAGCGCTGCGCAAAGGGGACAAGTCCGCCAGCGAGTACATGAACCAGGTGAAGGCTATGGCCGATGCCATGGCCGCTGCCGGATCCCCTCTCCGCGATGACGAGGTCATCTACTACATGTTGACCGGGCTCGGCCCGGCCTTCAACCCCATCGTCGCCTCGCTGAATTTTTCGGCGGTCGCGATCACCCTCGGCACGTTCTATGCCAACGTGCTCAGCTATGAGGCCCTCCAGAAGCAGCAGCAGGCGGAAGTCGACGACTGGTCCTCGTCGGCTAACGTCGTATCGTGCCCGGTCTACCACAACAATCCTGAGCGCCAAGGCGGAGGAGGAGGAGGAGGACTTCCGGCGGTTGGTGCCCCGCAGGGCCAAGGCCAGCATGGCAACGGCCAGGGCGGCGGCGGTGACCGCCGCAACAATGGAGGAAACAACGGTGGCGGCAATGACCACAACCACAACGGAGGAGGTGGCAATGGCCGCAACCGGCACTGGCGCCCCCAGTGCCAGATTTGCAAATACTGGGGGCATGAGGCGGACAACTGCAAGAAGCGCTACGACTACGACAACCGTGCGGGTAACTCCGCCTCCACCTCATTCGTTGTCGAGCCACCGTAGTGGATCATGGAGTCCGGCGCTTCGGACCACTTCACCAGCGAACTAGAGCGCATCCACATGCATGAGCGCTACGGAGGCAAGCATCAAGTGCAAGTTGCCAACGGTGCAGGTTTGTCTATTTCGCATATTGGTCACTCGAATTTACCTGGTTCATCCCTCCGTTTGAGAATATTCTTCATGTTCCTCATATCAACAAACATCTCCTCTCCGTGTTTCGTCTTTGTTGTGATAATGTCGTCTTCATTGAGTTTCATCGTTTGTTTTTTATTGTTAAGAACAAAACCATGAGGAAAATTCTTCTTCACGGTAGGAGTCACAACGGGTTGTACCCCATCCCGTTTAGGAGATCTTTCACCACCCACCGCCAGGCGTCCTCCGGTGTTAAAACCACCGCATCTCGGTGGCATCATCGTCTTGGTCACCCTACCAATAATGTCGTTCAATCTATTGTTAGGAATAATGATTTAGAGTGTTCTTCCAATAATCAGACTTCTGTGTGTGATGCTTGTCAGCGTGCTAAAAGTCGACAATTGTCTTATAATAATTCTAGTCGTGTTTCTACTATGCCTCTTGAGTCAATCCCTTCTGATATATGGGGTCCTGCTATTGCATCCTCGAGGGGTATAAATATTATGTTAGCTTTGTCGATGATTACTCTCGTTTTTGTTGAATTTACCTTCTCAAGCACAAGTCTGATGTTGAGCAAGTTTTCTACAACTTTCAAGCTCATGTTGAGCGTCTCTTAGACTATAAAATCAAAGTTGTACAATCGGATTGGGGTGGTGAGTATCGCCGTTTACACCAATAGTTTCAGTGCACCGGCATATCTCATCGCGTTTCGTGCCCTCATAACTCGCAGCAAAACGGGGTGGCCGAGCGTAAGAACCGCCACTTGGTAGAAATCGAGCTTACTTTACTTACACATTCATCTCTCCCATTGCGTTTTGGGATGAAGCCTTACTCACCGCATGTTACCTTATTAATCGCATGCCTACTCCAGTGTTGCAAAACGACACGCCCGTCCATCGTCTCCTCAAAGTTCCACCCACATACTCCTCACTTCGCGTTTTCGGTTGTGCGTGTTGGCCAAGTTTGCGCAAGTATAACACCCATAAGTTGTCTTTCCGCTCGACTATGTGTGTGTTCTTAGGGTATAGTCCGATGCATAAGGGGTATTAGTGCTTGGATCTCTCCACAGGACGTATTTATGTTTCTCGTGATGTCGTTTTTGATGAGAGGGTGTTTCCCTATGCTACTCCTGGTGTAACAGTTGATGTATCCACTCTCGAAAAAGCCATCACTTTTCCTTCCGATGAACCGGTGATGAGTGATTGTATGCGTAAATATGACTTATCTTATTTGGACACTAATGCACCTGTTCCAGGCAGCGCTGATCCTGTGCAGGTACCCGTCTCGCCGCAGCCATCTGCCACGATCGACGTGCACGGCGCACCCGTGATCAACGTGCATGGCGGCATGCGTCATGAGGCCAATTTGGCGCCAGGGAGCCCGGCTCCCCGGCTCGTCCCTCCTCACCGCCCCGAGCGGCAGATATTGGCGGGCTCTCGGTCTCGTCGCCCTCGACAGGGCCGTCGCCTCCGATGTCCCTCTCGGTGTCTCCCGCTCAGCCCGCATCGCCTCATGTCGCGAGTTCCTCGCCGACCGCGACGCCCTCGGCTGAGCCCATCCACACCATGGTTACTCGCGCTCGTGATCATACACGTTGTGAGAAGCAGTTCACTGACAGGGACAGTGCGTTATAACCCTCAGCGGCGCGCCTTCTTCGCCATGCCGTCGACTCATCGCGATGCTCTCCGTGACGCTGCGTGGCATTCAGCCATGACTGATGAGTTCGACGTGCTTCAGCACACCAAGACATGGGTCCTTGTTCCTCGTCCGCGTGGTGTGAATGTTGTTGGCTGTAAGTGGATCTTCAAGACCAAGCAGCATCCCGATGGTTCGATTGATAAGCGCAAGGCGCGCCTTGTTGCTCATGGGTTTACTCAGCAGCATGGTATTGACTATGGAGACACGTTCAGTCCGGTTGTGAAACCTGCCACTGTTCATCTTGAAGGGAATATGCCCGAGAGGCAATAATAAAGTGGTTATTATCTTATTCCATGTTTATGATAAATGTTTATTTTGCATGCTATAATTGTATTGATCGGAAACGTCAATACATGTGTGTTTAATAAACAAAAAGGGTTCCTAGTTATGCCTCTCTTATAGACTAGCTCGTTGATTAACAAGATGATCAAGGTTTCCTGATCATGGACATTAGATATTGTTAATAACGAGGTCACAACATTGGTGGAATGACGTGATGAACATTCATCCGAAGTATAGCATTACGATCAAGTCATTATGTTTATATTGCTATAACATCATACGAAGTAATCTTAGTCCTTAGACCATGAGATCATGTTAATTGCTCACACCAGAAGAGTATCTTGATAACACCAAACGTCACACCGTAACAGGGTGACTATAAAGGTGGGTTCAGTGCTACAAAGGTGTTATGTTGAGGCTCATGGATCAAGAGTGGAATTTGTCAATCTCGATGACGGATAGATATACTCTGGGCCCTCTCGGTGATATCACATTAAGATAGCTTGCAAGCAAGTGATGTGATCACTAGAATGTTATATCACGGGAACGAGAAAAGAGTGCATGTCGGTAACGAGATCAAACTAGGTATGGAGATGCCGATGATCGAATCTCGGACATGTAATATATCGCGAGACAAAGGGATTTAGTTACAAGCATTAAAGGTTCTCATGATCACAGAAGTCATCGTTGAATGTGTAGGAGTCAGTACGGATCTCCAGGTCCCGCTGCTGATTATTGATCGAAGAGGGGTCTCGATCATGTCTGCATTATTCGCGCATCGTAGGGTGACACACTTAAGGGATACCGACACCATTTGGAGCAAATATGTTTCAGATAAAGATTTAAGAAAGCGCTGGAATTATTTCAATAGACACCAAAACTATTTCGGGTGAAATTGCTGAAATTGGCTGCATGTAATATTGAAATGTTGCAGGGGGTTTTATGTGAATGTTTGTTAATTAAAGTAATTAACAAAATTCTGAATAAAAAATAATAAAAGAGTTTTATTAAATGAGAGAGCATTAAATTTGGAGAAATTTAATGCATTTAAAGTGGAGACTTTGAAAGGGAATGTGAAGAGGCATTTTAATGTGGAGGGGTTACCACCACATGAATGGAGGAGGTGAAGAGACACCTCCTCCATGCGCCAGCCATGAAGGAGGGGCACCCCCCTCCTCCTATAAAAGGCCACCCTCTCCTCACTTCTCACACACACCTCCTTGTGAAGGATCTCTCTCCCCCTCTAGTATTATTCCCCCATGGTCTCGGATTAGCAAGATACATGTTCCCGGTGGCTTTATCTGGAAAGGAGTTGCTGCTTCTGCTGCTTTGCTGGAGCGAGGGATGGAGGTTGTCGGGGTACCAGACGTGTGTGCGATCATGGATGCACCGCTGCTTTGCGGTGCTGGACTTGGTGGTGCTAGAGCTGGATCTGATGGACATGCTGGAGCCGGACCTGTTGGACTTCCTCACGATCTTGAGATCGGCAAGTGTACGACTACATCAACCACGAGTTCCTACTCGTTAACAAAACTCGTTGTCTTCAAGGGTAAGTTCTCGTTGGATGTATGTCCACCCGTTGCTTTGTACCTAGTAGATAGATCTTGGCGTGTAGTTCACACCGTAGGAATATTTTTGTTTTCTATGTTGCAGACCCAACACATCTGGTTCTCTCTCCCGCTGTGTCCAAGGGATGGAGTCTTCGTCAGGTTGATGTGAGTAATGCTTTTCTCCATGGTTTTCTGACGGAAGATGTGTACATGCAGCAACCCCCTGATTTTGAGGATTCTCGTTACCCCTCTCATGTCTGCAAGTTGCAGTGGGAATTGTATGGTCTTAAGCAGTCTCCTCGTGCCTAGTATGCTCGGGTGAGTGCTCTCCTCTATCAGCTCGGTTTTGTCTCCTCCAAGGAGGATACCACC
This sequence comes from Avena eriantha, assembly GCA_910589775.1. Taxonomy (NCBI): domain Eukaryota; kingdom Viridiplantae; phylum Streptophyta; class Magnoliopsida; order Poales; family Poaceae; genus Avena; species Avena eriantha. Next base: position 354,624,337 of record OU342746.1, read on the forward strand.
ATGTTCATCTACTCCCGGAAAGGTATAGAGATATATATGTTGGTCTATGTTGATGACATTGTGATTGCTGGTTCTACTACCGATGTCGTCGATGTCTTGGTCTGCTCTCTCTGCCACTTTTCCTATCAAGGATCTTGGACCATTGGACTATTTTCTAGGATTGGAAGCGTCTTTCAATTCAGGGGGGTGATGGTTACTCAACGGAAGTATGTGATGTCTACATACTTCTATTCTTGTAGACAGTTGTTGGGCCTCCAAGTGCAGAGGTTTGTAGAACAGCAGCAAGTTTCCCTTAAGTGGATCACCCAAGGTTTATCGAACTCAGGGAGGAAGTGGTCAAAGGTATTCCCTCTCAAGCAACCCCGCAATCAAGATACAAGAAGTCTCTTGTGTCCCCAACACACCCAATACACTTTTCAGGTGTATAGGTGCACTAGTTCGGCAAAGACATAGTGAAATACAAGTGGTATGGATAATTATAAGTGGTAACGGTGCCAGAAAATAGCTTCCTGGCGTGGAAGAGACTGAAGGCAAACTGAAATAAAGATGGAAGCAAGCAAACATGTAACAGATCTAGTAGCAAACGGTGTATCAATGCTTAGAAACAAGGCCTAGGGATCATACTTTCACTAGTGAACACTCTCATATAAATATATCATCTTCATGATACTACGTTGAACTACTCTCTGGTTGGACACTCTAATCGATGGTAGGGCTATAACAGCACACCTCAAAGTTTACTTTCCGCATCTAGATAACCCCACACTATCACCTTGAGAACTAGATGGTTCAAACAAACACCACAATTTCATAAAGACATCCAACTCCAAATATAACTCATAACAAGTATTTGTAATCTCTAGCCTAAGTGCCACCATGGTGTGCATGTTGTCACTTTCACACACATGGGGAGAGCAGAGATCTCTTAAAGCACTTGAGTAGCAAGGTAGATCGATAGATTATAATCTCATGATCATAATATGATCATGCATAGAGAGAGATGAACACATAGCTACCGGTAGACCCCTTAGCCTCGAGGAAGAACTACTCCCTCATCATCATGGGAATCAGCAACGGCGATGGAGATGGTGGTGGAGATCGATGGAGATGGCTCCGGGGGCACTTCCCCGTCCCGGCAGGGTGCCGGAACAGAGACTTTCTGTCCCCCGAATCTCCCCTTCGGTGGCGGCGGCGCTGTGGAACTTTTCGTGGCTAGAGGCTGGACTATTTAGGGTTTATGCATCGGGAGGCTTCTTATAGGCGAAGAGGCAAGGTCGGTGGGCGGCCAGGGGGCCCACACCACCTGGTGGCGCGGCCAGGGCTAGCCCGCGCCACCACATGGTCTGGCCATCCAGTGGCCCCTCTCCGTCTCGTCTTCTAGCTCCGTGAGTCTTCCGGTAAAATATCGACTTTGGCTTTTGTCCTGTCTAATTCTGAGAATATTGATTTTCTAACTTTCTTGGAAAGAAAAACAGCAGAAAACAGGCAACTGGCACTGTGGCTCTTGTTAATAGGTTAGTCCAAGAAATCATATGAAAAGTACTCCAAAGTGTGGACAAAACATAAGAAAGTAGATAAAACCAAGCATGGAACATCAAAAATTATAGATACATTTACAATGTATCAACTGACTGCTTGGATGATCATCCAAACTTTTTATGCATGATTGAACTATTCTTCAAGGAACCTATTGGATTCTGCTGTTGAAGGTACTTTTATGACTATTACTTTGGGTGCTGCAACGAAACTTCTAGACAATATGATGGTTAATTATTCTGAATGCCATACTGAGAGAGCTCCACAAGGTAAGAAGGTTAATTCTGTTGAGGAAACCTCCTCCTTGAGTGATAAGATTGATATTATTATGTCTATGCTTGTTAATGGGAAAGCCCATATTGATCCAAATAATGTTCCTTTAGCCTCTTTGATTGCTCAAGAAGAGCAAGTTGATGTGAACTTCATAAGAAATAACAATTTTGGCAACAATGCTTATGGTAATAACAATTATAGGCCTTACCCTCCTAATAATACTTATGGCTATAATGGTAAACCTGGATTACCTAGTGAAGGAAGAATTTTAGAAGTTGAAAGAGCCACTAAAAACTTCATGCAAATGCAATATGTGCAAAATAAGCTATTCACTAAAACTATGGAGGAACAATCTACCATTTTGAAGAACATTAGCCATCAACTTGAGAGTCTAAATAGGGAAATTCCTAGTTTACAATTGAAACTCTCCACTGCTGAAAGAAATATATCATCTTTGTCTGAAGCTCAATCTTCATTGATTAATAAAATGGCTGCTAAACCTGAAACTAATGATAATCCCTTTGTAGCTACTAATGCTATACAAGTAAGAATTGATGAAAATGTTAGACTATTAGCTAAATTACATGCTAAGTGGGAAAGAGAAGATGAAATTGCTAGAAACATTTATGTTTCTACTATCACCACCACTAGTGTTGAGGCTAGTAATAGTTCTACTACTTTAGATGATAAATTTGATTTTGATCTTGATGGTTGCAATATCTCTGAAGTTATTAAGTTCCTACAAAAGCTTGCTAAAAGTCCTAATGCTAGTGCTATGAACATGGCCTTTACAAAACACATTACTGATGCTCTCATAAAGATTAAAGAAGAAAAGATGAAACATAAAGCTTCTATTCCTATTAAACAAGAAGATGGTTGGGAACCCATCATTAATATGACAGTGAATGACTTTGATTTCAAAGCTTTATGTGATCTTGATAGTAGTGTTTCTATTATGCCTAGAAGGATTTATGATATGCTTGATTTTCCTCCACTTGAAGATTGTTATTTGAATGTTCCACTTGATGATAATGCTAAAAAGAAACTCATGGGGAGTCTTAATGATGTTCTTATTATGGTTAACAATTCCTATGTCCTTGTTGATTTCTATGTTTTGGATGTTGAATGCAATGCTTCTTGTCCTATTACTTTGGGAAGACCTTTTCTTAGAACTGTTGGTGCCATTATTGATATGAAAAAAGGCACCATTAAATAACAACTCCTACTCAAGAAAGGTATAGAACACTTCCCTAAGAAGAGAGAGAAGATTTCTTTTGCTTCTCCTATGAAAACAAAATTTGGTCTTAATACTTCTTCATTTGAGAACACTTGATTCTTTTTCCTTGCTTCTTATGCCTAACTTAAAGGCGTTAAAGAAAAGTACTTATTGGGAGATAAACCAAAAGTTTTAGATGAGTCTTGGAAGTTATTACCTCTGTAATAACCTCTCCTTATCCTTTTTATTTGCTTTTTGTTCCAAGAGTAACCTCAAATGAGAGAGAAGTAATGATTGGGAAAGTTGATGTCCCGAAACAGATTTCTGTGCTTCACCGTAAAACTTCGTGTAAAATCTCTGAACGTCTTTTTGAGGCGTGAATTTTTGTGCTTCTGCCCCAGAATTTTATATAAATTTCGTTAATTCAACACTTTTTGATTTGAGCAACAGAAGGTCTTCGAAAAAATCCGTCTTTACCTGCTGGTATGTTTTTACAGATTTCTGCCATTTTCTGCATTTGCTTCTTGTTGGTTCCTTTTTGAGTTCTTTTGGGGAATTGAGCTTTTGAGGGAAGTGCTAAAGTAGCTAGTGTTCTAATGGAAGTTTATTTGGTGTTAGAAATGAACCTTAAGACTTATTATCTTGAGTGCACTAATGTTGCTAATAAAGATTGTGTGAAGTTTTGTATGAAGGAAAAATTTCAGGTGTATGGAAGGAATGAGTAATGAGATGAAGGATGGACTAAATCTCAAGCTTGGGGATGCCACGCGTGTCACCCCAAGAAATATCCAAGAAGTACAAGCGTCAAAGCTTGGGGATGCCCAAGGCATCCCCTTCTTCATCAATAAAAATCTCAGGTTTCTTCCAGACACTTCATTTTTATTGTTTCATACACAGTTGTGTTTTTCTTGGAGTGTCTTCTTTTTCGTTTTCATTTTGGTTTTTCGTTTGCTTTGGTTTGCTTAGTTTTCTGAATAAATTGGTTGGACCCCCTCTTTCATACATTGGTTTTCAAATATTTTGGTTTGGTTTGGAAAAGAGTAGGAAAGTTCATGCTTATGTGGTAAAAAGAGCTCGTTTTTGACTGTGGCATATGCTCTGTCATGCCATGCTTGATATTGTTTTGGCTTTATGCTTAGTATTCTTTGTTGTAGCATTACTTGTTATAAACAATTGAGATTGCTTAATGTGCCTTGGATGAATCATGCGTTGTTTTAGCATATTAAAGCATAGTATAGTGGTATTCTCCTTTGATGCTTTATTTGGGTTGACTTGGTGCATGCTCACACCATGTTATGACTATCTCAAGTCACCATAGCCTTTATGATCATTTAGTTTTCAACTTGTAGTATCACTTTATGCTTTGATCAATGATGTTTTGTCGCTCTGCATGATTATGGCCATTATTGCTCTCTTAGTTTGTCGCTCCCAGTCTTTTGCTAGCCTCCACAACCAAGTATGAGTTCCACTCATGCATCCAACTCCCTAAACCAAGTTATTCCAAAGAGTCCACCATACCTACCTACTAGCTTATGCTATTCCAAGTATATTCATGCTTTTGTTTACCTTCCAAATTAAACTTGTTATTAGAAAACTAGTGATTAAAGCTCTCACAAACTTGATGGCACACTTTACTTTTTTGCATCTAATAAACTTGAACCATTGGGTCCTTCTTTGTTGCGTATATGCTTGCTCTTTATAAGTCGAAATTAGCAGAACCATATTTCATGGGGAACGCTTTCAACATTGCACTTGTACTCTGTACCCCGTTGATATCATGTTCTTTTGCTTACGGATCCCGACGGTGTGAAATAAAAGTGGAACTTGTAATATCATGGAGTTTGTATGTGTGTTCGAGAAACGCCTGGGCCGCTAGCCTAAGCCATGCCTAATCATGGTGGAAACTTGCAGCATCACCATAATGAGCACTCTATGAAGCATCCTCAATAAAAACCTATGCAAATAGCAAATAAAAAGATCACTGAGATGCTCATTGTCTGCTTGCCTTGTCATTTTGATTATGGGATAGCTCCTGTATCATGCGCAAGGGGTACCCCATTGGCGGTTCTTTATGATACACATGTACTTAAAATGACAAGAGCTTACTCGTGACTGAAGTTGAGTAGCATGAGGATCGGTCTTCGTAAGTAAGGGTCATGAGATTTCGGTTTATAACTTGTAAAGCATATCCTCTTAGTTGTGTCACTTCAACCTTAATCACCTTCAAGATGCTTATGATAGGAGCAATGAGAGCTGAAAGCTATAAGTACCATAATTTTTGGAAGCTCTTTATGAGACTTGAATCCCTACTTCCTTTTACAAAGGCCTTTCTTCCACCATTTTATTGAGTCTCCACTTTCTACCTTTATGCACCTACTTTGAGAGCATAGTCGTCATTCTTAGTTCTATGTGCATTGTCCCAAGACTAGTTGATTGATGCATACTTTGATATTGCTTGTTTTAAATTATGTATCTAGTCACTCTTATGAACTTTGAAGGTGTCCTATGCATTTATATTTGCTACTCTATTGAGGGACAAGCTGAATACTATTATGCTATATTTTCTTTATGTGAAACAAACAAACGTCTTGCAAAGCATTGTTATTCATGAATCTTTTGTTTGTGCCTTTTCATGTTGCATCTTAGTTTTCTTTGCTTATTGCTAGAACTTTGTCTTTCATGTTATGATTGAAGTACTATGATTCCAGCTTTGAATGTTTTGCAAATACTTTGATCAAGTCTTTGTTGGTGCATGTCACCTCAAAAATTATTCTTTCTTTTTATCACTTACCTACTCGAGGATGAGCAGGAGTTAAGCTTGGGGATGTTGATACATTGCAAATGTATCTATAATTTTTGATGTTCCATGCTTGGTTTTATCCACTTTCTTGTGTTTTGTTCCAACTTTGGAGTACTTTTCATATGATTTCTTGGACTAACCTATTAACAAGAGCCACAGTGCCAACTGCCTGCTTTCTGCTGTTTTTGGTTCCAGGAAGTCAGAAAATGAATATTCTCGGAATTGGATGGGACAAAAGCCAAAGTGCCTATTTTTCCGGAAGACATCAAGTGCCAGAATACGAGACGGAGAAGGGCCAGGGTCCGGCCACACCACCTGGCCACGCGGCCAGGCTGGGCCCACGCCAAGGGGTGGTGTGGTGGCTCCCGGCACCCCCTCGGCCTCTCCTTCCGCCTATATATTGCCCTCGGGACGAAAACCCTAAGGGCTCGATCAAAAATCCACGAAAGAGTCTATAGCCGCCGTGATCTCCATCCCTAGATTGGGAGAGATCTGAAGCTCTTCCCGGCACCCTGCCGGAGAGGCGAATTCACCCTGGAGGCCTTCTTCATCACCAAACAAGCCTCCGTTGTGATGCGTGAGTAGTTCATCCTTGGACTACGGATCCATGTAGTAGCTAGATGGCTGGTTCTCCTCCTTTGTGCTTTCATGTCTAGATCTTGTGAGCTCTGTTCATGATCAAGATCATCTATTTGTAATTCTACATGTTGTGTTTGCGGGGATCCGATGGATATTGAGATGCTATTTCAGATTGATTATTGATTCTATCATGTCTTTGTTATTTGTGATCTTGCATGCTTTCCGTTGTTAGTAGCTATCTTGGCTGAGTAGATGCTAGCAACTCCAAGAGTTAGTATTTATGCTCGATAGTGGGTTCATGCCTCTGGTAATCTGGGGAAGTGACAGAAATCTCTAAGGTACTAGATGTGCTGTTGCTACTATGGAGAAAACAACAATCCTTTGTTCATAGAACAATCATATTGTTTACTTTACACACAGTTCGTAAAGCAATAATCTGTTGCTTGCAACTTAATACTGGAGGGGCTTCAGATGATAACCTGAAGGTGGATTATTAGTCATAGATGCAGTTGGATGGCGGTCTATGTATAATGTTGTAATGCCCAATCAAGTCTCAAAGAAGTCAAGATGATCAGTATATGCATTTATTGCTTTCTCGGTGTTTGTCAATTGCCCCGCTGTAATTTGTTCACCTAACATGTTATCTATCTAAGGAGAGCCACCTCTAGTGAACTATGGATCCCGATCCTCTTTTCTTTACATACAATCTACAACTGTTTACTGTTTACTTTCTGCAAACTACTTATTTCCATTCGATACGTTTAATCCTTTGTTTTCCGCAAAACACAGTGAGATTGACAACCTCATCGCAAGTTGGGGACAAAGTTCTGTGGTTGTGCTGTGCAGGTCTCCACGTTGCTACTAGCACCGGTAGTGCGCCCTGCCAAAGCTCAGCTAGTAACACCTTTGGGGTGTTTCCTTGCTCCTACTGGTTCGATTAAACCTTGGTTTCATAACTGAGGGAAACTTGCTGATGTGCTCATCATACGTTCCTCTTGGGGTTCCCAACGAGCTCTACATCAACCACGCACCAACACTTTTCTGGGCGCCGTGCATTGAGCCATCATGGCTCTTGTTAATAGGTTAGTCCAAGAAAACATATGAATAGTGCTCCAAAGTGTGGAAAAAACATAAGAAAGTAGTTAAAACCAAGCATAGAACATCAAAAATTATAGATACATTAGCAACCTTAGCACGGCGCCCAGAAAAGTGCTTGGTGCGTGGTGTTGATGTAGAGCTCGTTGGGATCCCCAAGAGGAAGGTATGATGAGCACAGCAGCAAGTTTCCCTCAGTTATGAAACCAAGGTTTAATCGAACCAGTAGGAGCAAGAAAACGCCTCAAAGGTGTTACTACCTGAGCTTTGGCAGGGCACACTACCGGTGCTAGTAGCAACGTGGAGACCTGCACAACACAACCACAGAACTTTGTCCCCAACTTGCGATGAGGTTGTCAATCTCACCGTGTTTTGCGGAAAACAAAGGATTAAACGTATCGAATGGAAAGAAGTAAAAGTTTGCAGAAAGTAAACACAAAGCAGTAAAATATTGTAGATTGTATGTAAAAGACAAGGACCGGGATCCATACTTCACTAGAGGTGTCTCTCCTTAGATAAATAACATGCTGGGTGAACAAAATACAGCGGAGCAATTGACAAACACTGAGAAAGAAATACATGCATATACTAATCATCTTGACTCCTTTGAGACTTGATTGGGCATTACAACATAATACATAGACCGCCATCCAACCGCATCTATGACTAATAATCCACCTTCAGGTTATCATCCGAACCCCCTCCAGTATTAAGTTGCAAGCAACAGATTATTGCTTTACGAACTGCGTGTAAAGTAAACAATACGATTGTTCTATGAACAAAGGATTGTTGTTTTCTCCCTAGTAGCAACAACACATCTAGTACCTTAGAGATTTCTGTCACTTCCCCAGATTACTAGAGGCATGAACCCACTATCGAGCATAAATACTAACTCTTGGAGTTGCTAGCATCTACTTGGCCAAGATAGCTACTAACAACGGAAAGCATGCAAGATCTCAAATAACAAAGACATGATAGAATCAATAATCAATCTGAAATAGCATCTCAATATCCATCGGATCCCCGCAAACACAACATGTATGAATTACAAATAGATGATCTTTATCATGAACGGAGCTCACAAGATCTAAACATGAAAGCACAAAGGAGGAGAAACCAGCCATCTAGCTACTACATGGATCCGTAGTCTAAGGATGAACTACTCACGCATCACACCGGAGGCTTGCATGGTGATGAAGAAAGCCTCCAGGGTGAATTCCCCTCTCCGGCAGGGTGCCGGGAAGAGCTTTAGATCCCTCCCGATCTAGGGATGGATATGACGGCGGCTACAGACTCTTTCGTGGATTTTTGATTGGGTCCTTAGGGTTTTCGTCCCAATGGCAACTTATAGGCGGAAGGAGAGGCCGAAGTGCCGAGAGCCACCACACCACCCACTGGCGCGAGCCAGGCCTGGCCACGCGGCCAGGTGGTGTGGCCGGCCCCTGGCCCTTCTCCGCCTCGTATTCTGGCACTTGATCACTTCTGAAAAAATAGGCACTTTGGCTTTTGTCCCGTCCAATTCTGAGAATATTCATTTTCTGACTTTCCTGGAACCAAAAACAGCAGAAAACAGGCAGCTGACACTGTGGCTCTTGTTAATAGGTTAGTCCAAGAAATCATATGAAAAGTACTCCAAAGTTGGAACAAAACACAAGAAAGTGGATAAAACCAAGCATGGAACATCAAAAATTATAGATACATTTGCAATGTATCAATGAACACATAGCTACCGGTAGAACCCTTAGCCTTGAGGAAGAACTACTCCCTCATCATCATGGGAATCAGCAACGACGATGGAGATAGTGGTGGAGATCGATGGAGATGGCTCCGGGGGCACTTCCCCGTCCTGGCAGGGTGCCAGAATAGAGACTTTCTGTCCCCCGAATCTCCCTTTTGGTAGCGGCGGTGCTGCGGAACTTTTCGTGGCTGGAGGCTGGACTATTTAGGGTTTATGCATTGGGAGGCTTCTTATAGGCGAAGAGGCAAGGTCGTGGGCAGCCAGGGCTAGCCTGCGCCACCACATGGTGTGGCCACCCTGTGACCCCTCTCCGTCTCGTCTAGCTCCGTGAGTCTTCCGGTAAAATATCGACTTTGGCTTTTGTCCCGTCCAATTCCGAGAATATTCATTTTCTAACTTTCTGGAACCAAAAACAGCAGAAAACAGGCAACTGACACTGTGACTCTTGTTAATAGGTTAGTCCAAGAAATCATATGAAAAGTGCTCCAAAGTGTGGACAAAACATAATAAAGTAGATAAAACCAAGCATGGAACATCAAAAATTATAGATACGTTCGCAACGTATCAGTATGCATTGGATCTTTTGCACCGTGTGAGTATGGAGAATTGCAAGTCCACTTCCACGCCTTTGGCCACCAGAGATCACCTATCCCGTGAGTCTGGTACTCCACTTGCTACTGATGATGCGTTCCGGTACCGCAGTGTTGTTGGAGGCCTATAATATCTCACTCTTACTCGCCCAGACATCTTGTTTGCGGTGAATAAGGTTTGCCAGTTTCTCTCACAGCCCAAGGATGTTCATTCGGAGGCCGTGAAGCGCATCTTACGATATGTGAAGGGAACACTGAGTACAGTGCTGAGTTTTCAGAAGTCTACCTCCACTATCATCAATATCTTCACCGATGCGGATTGGGTAGGATGTGTTGATGATCGCCGATCCATAGGAGGCTTCGCAGTGTTTGTTGGACCAAACCTCATCTCATGGAGTTCGAAGAAGCAGCCCAGAATGTCGAGATCGAGTACCGAGGCTGAGTATAAAGCTTTGGAAAATGGAGCAGCCGAAGCTATGTGGGTAGAGTATCTACTCAAGGAGCTAGGTGTTTCTCAGCAGCGCACCCCTGTGTTGTGGTGTGATAATTTAGGGGCAACATATTTGACAGCCAATCCAGTTTTCCATGCTGGTACCAAGCACATTGAGATCGACTTACATTTTATGCGGGAGCGTGTCGCCGCTGGAGCTTTGTAGGTCAGGTTCATATCTTATGATGATCAGCTGGCTGATGTGTTTACTAAACCAGCCACTCGACAAATGCTAGACCGATTCAAGACCAATCTGAATCTTGTTCATAGTAGAAGTTCAGATTGAGGGGGAGTGTTAAAATAGGTCTAGTTGTAGTATTCTGTCATGTATTTGTACACACGTGTAGGTACGTAACTTGTGCTTATCATTATATATATTGACCCCATGGTGAGTCAATTGCCCCATGGAAACCCTAAACTTTGACTTCTACAACCAGCAAGCGATGCAACTGATAGAAACCCTAGAAACACGAGGGTGGAGGAGTGTCTCGATTCCTCCTCGGCCCGACTAAAGGCTACCGAACAACCATGATGTCTCTGAAGAATACAAAAGATGCCTTCCAGGAAGTCCGGTGAGAACCCGAACGCGAAAACCCGGCAATTGTATTCTTAGGGGCTTCTTGTAATCTCGCGAACCGAAGAGCTAGAGCCTCAACAAGCAATCGTGTTGGCGGACGCCTCCGAGGTAGGGGATTGAGCTGTAGATCAAGAGGGTGTATCACCAAGCTCAATACAAAATATTCTCCTCATAATATTGGGAACGCAACTTCAAGATGCTCTCACCCATCTCCGGTGGATCAACCCGAGCGACATAAAGATGGCAAAGACACCATGAACAATATCTCGCAAAGGACCAGATGTGTAACAGGTAGACATGCGAGTATGAAGCACCGAGAGATCTCTTTAACTCATCATACCTAGAGCATGATGACTCCTTTGTAAGCTGTATGAAGAGAGCATTGGCGTAAAGAAGCACCATCGCCCAGAGAGCCAGTATCCGTGCAACCAATCTCACCCTCAACCTCTCCCTCGTTGCCTCGGCCCGCCAAGAGGAGGAGAGTGGCACGAGCACATTGATGTGAAGACGATGAAGGCAGTTTTTATTTGTGGAGCACACCCTTCAGATGTAGTCCACCTTCTTCCTCGTATTTTTTGCCAAATCTGGAAACTTCAGCAAAATCTGACCCCTCCTCAAAACTAATTCAGAATCTGACCACTAGGGTCGGCACCATTTTAAACGGCGCTGAAGATGTGCAGATCGGCGCCAAGATGAAGCAGCTGGGAGGCAGCCTCGGGAGGTCGGCGCCATGTGATATGGCGCCGAGGTGAGTTCAGCGTCGTATCACATGGCTCTGACCTCCCGAGGATGCCTCCTAGGTGCTTCGTCTTGGCGCTGATATGTACAATGTCGGCGCCGTTTAAAATGGCGTCGACCCTAGGGGCCAGATTCGGTTGAAGCTTTGCAACAGGGTTAGATTTGGCAAAAAAATACTCTTTCTCCATGGAAGCTCGATGGATATGTCCTTCAACATCCACTTGGTGTTGTGTCCAAGCACCGAAGCATAGCCAGTGGTCCAACCACCCCTTTTCCCACGCAAATCCGTATCTCCAAAGTCCTCTCCCCCGCCGCCACGGCTAGCCAAGAGGAGGAGGAGATGGAGAGCAATCGAACTAGCAGAGAGGTAGACACCGGCCTTATTAGAGGAGATCCTGGACCTAGTACAGCTCACCGCCCACTCTTCCCGGGGCGGACACACGTAATGCTTAGTGTGGGCACTGGCCCTCACTCAATATTCAGTCTTACCTATCAATATCCGATAGGATTAAGGCAATGCCCCCGGTCAGCCCAGTACACATGCCCCCGGTCCCTCCATCCCAGCCTTGTTTCATTATTTTTCAAAGCCCGATAAAAAAAGAATGACCGGTCAGAGGTTTGTGAGGCCAGTTTCTCAACCACAGGCCCAGGACCAATCGTGCCTATCTGCAGTCTCAGTCTCCAGGACTTTCGCGATCGATCGAGTAACGCCTGGCGAAAACTCTGCCGCTTTGTGCCTTCGTCTCCGGAGAACAGAGTAGCACGACAGGCGTCGGCGGCGGCTCAACTTCTTCGACGATCGTGGCCGCCCTCTGCCACCAGTCTGTCATCTGCCCGGCCGGCCGGCGCCGCCTCCGCCGCGGCTGCGCGTCGAGAGCCTCGTCCCCAAATATACGCCCAGGTAAATAAGCAATTATCTCATGGATAAATTAGGGCTTCTCAATTTTTAATACTCCAGTCGTTTCTATTCTGAATCTCTTGATCTTTTTCATGCCAAATCAAGGAGCGAATCCTTTCTAATACGGTGGTCCTTATTTAATTTTGTAGCACTAGTATACTACCCATGATCCAATTTTTAGCATTTGAGAATTTTCTAGCAATGCAATCCGGCTAATCTGACTGTTTGACTAATGTAGAGTCCCTGCTAATGTACTAATGTTTTTAGTTAGTTAGTTGCTTACCTGCTACTACTAGCATATGAACTGTACTCAGGACTCACTGACCTTATACTGGTAGTCTTTCAACGATTTGATAGGGAAGAAGAAAAAGATGGAGAGGTATTTGATTAAAAGACCAACAAATATTAACCCCACCAGCACAACTACAAATATAGAGAGTTCAACACCAACAAATATCAACACCAGCGACAGTACCACTATAGAGAGTTCAACACCAAATGAACCAAGAGCTGCATCGAGAAATAATTCTGCTGTTCCTGAACTAATTGATCTGGATAAGCTTCCTCGAGATCCATCTAAAAGGAAGAGAATGGCAGATTATCACCCCAATCAGCGTGACCATATCAGGAAAAAGTATTTAACTTGGGGACCTCATCAGCCGCGCGGTTTTAAGTTTCCATACAAGCTGATTGGGAAGAAGAATAAGAGCAAGAGGAGATTTAATCCTGATTGGTTTGATCAGTATGCTAATTGGATAGAGTATAGCGAGAAGACAGACAAAGCCTATTGCTTATGCTGTTATCTATTTCGGGACAATGTTAAAGACAACCATCATGGGCATGATGCATTTGTAGTAGAAGGATGGAACACTTGGAAGAATTCAGAAAGATTGGTAACTCATGTTGGTGACCGCAATAGCTTTCACAATAGAGCACTAAAGGACTGCGATGATCTATTAAAACAAGATCAATCTATCCGTGCAGCCTTACATAAACAAAGTGAAATGGAAAAGAATGAGCCTCTCATCCGCTTAAACGTTGCAATTGATGTTTGCTGACACTTGTTGCATCAAGGACAGTCTTTTCGTGGCCATGACGAATCAAAAGATTCTGAAAATAAAGGGAATTATAAGGAGATGATTGACTACACTATTAAGCAGAATGATGTTGTTGCCAAGGCTTTCAAAAATGCTCCGGATAATAATCAAATGACATCTCCGAAAATTCAGAAAGATATTGTTGATTGCTTTGCAAAAGAAATGTTGGGTTATCTGATGGAAGAAATTGGCAATGGTGTGTTCAGCTTATTGGTAGATGAGTGTCGAGATGTTTCCGACAAAGAACAAATGGCAGTAGTTCTCCGGTATGTTGATAAATGTGGGCTGGTCCAAGAAAAGTTTGCCGGTGTTGTTCATGTGGAGGAGACAACATCTTCTCATCTCAAGTCTTGCATAGATTTCTTATTTTCAGATCTTGGTTTAAGTCTAAAGCAAGTTAGAGGCCAAGGATATGACGGAGCAAGTAACATGTCGGGTGAGTTTAATGGTTTACAAGCAAAAATTATGAGTGAGAACAAATCAGCATATTATATACATTGTTTTGCCCATAAACTCAACTTGGTTGTTGTCGCTATTTCCAAGAACATATTTCGGAGATTTCTTTGATATGATATCAGTCTTATTGAATGTTGTGGGAGCATCTTGCAAGAGAAAAGACCAACTTAGAGAACACCATCGAGAGGAATTAAGGAAAGCAATTGGTTGTGGAGAGATTGCTACAGGCACTGGACTAAATCAGGAGCTATCACTTCAAAGACTAGGAGACACTCGATGGAATTCCCATTATAGAACATTGTTGGGTTTGTCAAAGATGTTCTCATCAGCAGTTAAAGTACTAGAATATGTTGAGAAAGATGGTACAGATTCCGGAAAGAGGCGTCAAGCTAATGGTCTTCTCAAATACTTCCAAACTTTTGATTCTGCATTTTTCTTACATATGATGACGATGATATTAGCTTTCACAAATGGGCTATCAAAAGCCTTACAGAGAAAGGATAAAGATATTGTAAATGCTATTTCAGATGTGGAATCCACTAAGCGGGAACTAGAGAAGCTTAGAACAAATGAGGGGTGGAATTCTCTTATGGAGAAGGTAAGTCGTTTCTCTGAGAAGCATGACATCTCCATACTCGATATGAAAAGTGACTATGTGAACCCAAAGAAACTAAGAAAGAAGACCGGCATTAACAATGAACATCATTACCGTGTTGATTGTTTCTTTGCTGTTCTGGATATGTTAGGAAAAGAGTTTTATGATAGATTCAATGAGGTAAATTCCGAGTTACTTCGATGTATGTCCGCTTTGAGCCCAAGTGATATATTTGGTCAGTTTGATAAGGAGAAGTTGGTGAAGTTAGCTAAGTTTTATCCCGATGACTTCAATCACAAAGAGATGGTGACTCTCGAGCATGAACTTGCTCTCTATATAGATAATATACTACATGATACAAGGTTCTCTAACCTGGACAGTATTGGTGATTTAGCTAAACTCATGGTTGATACAAGGAAGCATCTCTCATATCCTTTGGTCTTTAGGCTTTTGAAGTTAGTACTAACACTTCCTGTTGCCACTGCCACCGTAGAGAGATGTTTTTTAGCTATGAAGATTGTGAAGAATGCTTTGCGTAACAAAATTGGTGATGATTATTTCCATAGCCTGATTTGCTATGTGGAAAAGGGATTGCTTGAGACCGTTACTAATGAAACGATTGTTGACCGTTTCCATAAGATGAAAAATCGACGTGGGAGAGATGAAATGTAATGATTTAATATCTTACACTTGGTCTATTTTTATCACCTCCATTAATATTTCCATAGCTGATCCTAACATGTGTGTTCCATTTGCAGGTAGCAACATTCATCTGGAATACAAATAATATTCATTTTGCAACCTATGAAATATTTGGATATCTGTCTTTTTGTCCAAAAAGGTCTGTTCGTTGCCATATTGCTATTGGGTGAACTATTTTATGAATTATGAGAAGACTGCTATATATATAGTTATGTGTTGATGATTTTTTTCCTTTTCAAAAAAATGTTGGTCATTAGTCTCTATACATGTGTGCCCCCAGTCCCTTTTTTCCTTGGGTCCGCCACTACTTCCCGCCGAAGCATGACACCACCGCCAATCTGTCGCCTACAGCTCCAGGTCTGGCCAAAAGCCGTAGCCCTACTCCCAAACTCTAGAAAACAGCCGACAAACCTACCTCTAACCTAATATCTACTCTGGCACCTCCCTTCCGCCATCTCCGGTCCGCCGAGCCGCTGCAGAGGGCTCGGGATCTGCCCGGTCTTCTCTAGTCAACGCGCAGGATAGGGGGATGGGGAGAGAAGGAGTTGATAAGGTCCAAGCGTCAATATGAGGTGGTTAGTTGTACGCTACCGCACAACACATGTTGTCGGGTGTGCACGCACATTCTTAACGAACTAACGTCATAACAGTCATTATTATGTGACTGACATGCGAACTGTGGAGTGGAACTACCATCCAGCTAGTGTGCCATTGGAGAGCCGCCTACCATCCAGCTAGTGTGCCATTGGAGAGCCGCCCGCGTTCGGCGAGGTCCATGGATGTAACATCCGAAAAATACCCTGTATTAGTTTTGCATGTTGTTTTGGTAATGCATTATGGATCCTCCGTTTTCATATTTTGTCTTTAAAATTACTTTTAAGAAAACACTCATTTTTCTAAAATATCCTAATGATTTCATAAAGTCATTCCCTCTTTTTATTTTGGTTTAAAAAATAAAATATTGTTGGTTTATTTAAAGACCCCAAAATGTTTTCTTGTTTTGGTCAATTTACATTACAGAAAAAGCTCACATAAATATTGGCACAACTAGCTCAAGACACCTACCCCTTCCTCTTTTCCTATTTAAGGGCACCCTTTCCTCCTCTTCTTCTTCTTCCCAAAACCTGGCTCTAAATCTTAGCGAAAATCTTAGATGTAAAATTCCCACCATTTCTTCCCAAAAAATTTCCTCTTGGACCCTTCTTTTTTCCATATTTTCCAAATAATGTGTTCTTCTATTTTTTCTCCTCGGCACCTAGACACTTGTTTACACTCTTTGATTTTTAGTAGCTGCATGCACGTCCCAAGTTTTCTCCTTTGATTTAGGGCTGATAACATCCAAATATAGTATAAGGTCACGCACGGAACTTCATCGGTATCTAATATTGTATCTAGCAGTATCCGTTCCACATTGTTCTACAACTAGAATTAGCTACGCCTGCCACATACCCCGCCACATCTTAGCTATTATAGTTTTCTACCACACTTAATAAAATTGACCACATAATTGCTTTCATAAATGTGCATGTTTAACGTTGCATTTTTCCAGAAAATTCCGGTGTTTGCGGATTCTAAAACACTTCCACTAAATTTAAACAATATTTTGCAACCAAAGCAATGTTTCTTATTTTTATTTATTGCAAGTTAAGAAAACATTTGGTTAAATAAAATACCCGGGATTTGGAAGAAAAAACTATGTACAGATCTACAAAATTACTTGCATGTGCTTATTAATATGAGACACTCATATAAACAGATTGTATATGCATCTCCTCATTTGTTTCTCCAGCGGTTAAAAATATTTTTAGAGAGCTCCAACTGGGTACCATCTAACAAATACCTTGAAATGTCTCTAGAGTGTTCCGTTGTTTCTTCTGGATGTTAGTAAATCGATAACTTTATTGTACTCCCTCCGTTTTAAAATATAAGATATTTTACCTTTATGAAGCTAATGAATCTAGACCTCATTTAGTGTGTAGGTTTACTCCGGGCTTCTCCAAATCTACGTATTAAAAGAGGTCTAGATACACTAGGTTCACAAAGCTAAAACATCTTATGTTTTGAAACGGAGGGAGTATCTAATTACATAAGCTGTGAAAAGAGTTAGGAAGTTCCAAAGTAGGAGTATATAAGGTGTTTGCAAGAATTTGTTCTCCAATTAGGTAGAATGTTCCTTTTTTAAATAAAAAACCAAGAAATCTGTGGGTGTTTTGAACAATCAGAAGGGGAATCTGCTTCGGCCTTTCTCTAGCCGCCTTGGCGAAAGCCCGTGATGCTAGTCTCTATCCTAGTTACGTAGGGGTGGAAACGAGCCGACCTCGTGGCTCGGCTCGGCCAGGCTCGGGAAATTCGAGCCGAGCCAAGGCTTGGCTTGGTGCTTGAGAATTTCCAAAGGAGGGCTCGTGGCTCGCTCGGTCGAGCTTAGAGCTCGGCTCGACAGCTCGTCGAGCCTGCTGAACTCTCATTTTCCATCTCTATCGTTCCCTCATCCCGTGCTCAAAAATCGCCGCCATCGACGCGATTTCGGCCGTCTCTTGCCGCCGAAGATCAATTCCTCGCGCAGGCCGGCTCGCCGCCATCTGCCCCACCCATTCCCTTCTTGATTTTGCCAAATCCTGCGCCCCACCGTCGCCATGAACGACGCCTAGCCGAGCTCCTCCATCCCCGATCTGCGCCGCCTCCTCGTCTGGGACAGGCAGCACCGCCGCTGAAGCTGTCGGACAAGATGTGTCGCTAGAAGAGGTCCACTTGATGTGAGGGGCCGGTCTAGGTGGGGCGCGCCGTCCACATCTCATATTCCTCCTCAACCAATACGACACGTTCGGCTGTTCCCATACTTTTTTAATGAAAGAAGTCCAGATCACCCCCTATCTATCGGGTTTGGGTCAATAGCCCCCCCTTATGTATGAACTGGAGCATTTAACCCCCCTAACTATGCAATACCGGACAAATTACCCCTCCAAAGAGATGATGAGCAGTTTTGCTAGTGGTTTAGGACACGTGGACACTGGTTTAAGCCACATAGGCAACTTTAAATAACCCCTCCATCTATTTGTTGACTCCATTGTTTCCCTTCACCCCAGCGTCGTTCCAGTCGCGTCGCCGTTCCTCTCCTCCCCACCGCCGACCCCCTCCTCTCCATGGCCTCCTCCATCGAATCTGGCCTCCCGGCCTCCCTGTCCTTGTTCCCATCACCTCCTCGATCAAAAAGGCGTCCCCGTCCCCACTCCCCTCCTCCCTGTCCACTGAATCCGACTGTTCCCGTCGCCTGCTCCACCCAAATCCGGCGCCCACCTCCTCCATCCCCCTCAAATCCGGCGGCCTCCTCCTACCACCCCACTTCGTGCTCAGCTTACCCACATGTGAGATGGAGATTGAGTGGGTCTGGTACCTGCAGCCAGAGACAAAGACGGGCAACAGATGGAGGAGGCGGCATTGCTGGATTTGGCGGGTGTGGCGAAGGAGTTGAGGCGCACGGGAAGCACTCGCAGCAGTGCTATTGATTGCTGAACTTCCCGGGCCGGCACCGGCGGCAACAGCCATGACGAGGACGACGTCTTCGGCCGGCCGACCAACCTGCACGGTACTTTCAAACGTACCGCTCATTGCTGGGCTTACAAATATGCGTTGTATTGATTTTCAGCTAGCCCAGAATGCGAATCATTAAGAGTGTGATGTCAATCCGAACTGTGCAATCTGTTCTTGTTTCTGTACGAGGACAACATGTTTTATGATCTCGCTTGTCTTTTCCTCGGTAACCCTCGCGCCGGAGCAAACATATTTTGTAGATATGACTGCCTATCTAGTTTAATCTTGTTTCATAATTTTTCCTGACATCAAAACCAACATGTCTGCCATAACTAGTCCAGAAGTCCAAAGCCTCTGCTCTACATCTAAATTTCAACCGAACATGAGAGGCATCCAGCTAGGGATCATATTCCTGCTTAAGCATGTGTGGCTCAATTGAATTGTGCAAGTCACAACGAGAATATGTACGTAGATGATTTTAAATATCACATAGATACTACAGTATGTCTTTTGCAATCTACAAGAGCATCGCAGATTAAACTAGCATTCAACACCTAGATATAGATATGTGGTGCAGAACACAAGTACATTGCTGGTTGGCCGTCCGGCCGGAGACGTTGGTCTCGTCGCACATGGTGCTGCCGGTGCCGGCCTAGGAAGTCCGAAATCAACAGCACTGCTGCGAGTGCTACCCGTACAAGACCCGCAGTGAGCAGGTAGAAATTTGGCGCGACGTTTATGTGCAAGTGCAGTGAGGAATGAGAGAAAGCACGTTCGATTGAATTGAACAACTGATATTCTGAATTGAACAACTGATATTCTGAACTACTATATGTGTAGAGTAGTAATATAACTGCAGAGGAGTTGCGCCCGTTGTCATGGATATGGACGGGGTGGAGGGGAACGATTTGTGTCAACGAATAGGTAGGGGGGTTATTTAAACTTGCCTATGTGGCTTAAACCAGTGTCCACGTGTCCTAAACCACTAGCAAAACTGCTTATCATCTCCTTGGGGGGTAATTTGTCCGGTATTGGATAGTTAGGGGGGTTAAACGACCTAGTTCATACATAAGGGGGGCTATCGGCCGAAACTCAATAGATAAGGGGTGATGTGGACTTCTTTCCTTTTTTAATCATATCGAATCCAATGGATGCATGACCTGACGACTTTCTACATCTTCTCGTCCGTGATACATGCAAGCTATGTGAATTCCTTGTACTTCTATTTGCTAAAATCTTCTTGTCCGTGATACATCTTCTCGTCCGTGCTAATTGGTTTTAGTATTGTGTGGTGATCTATGAGATATTAAAATCTGGACTGTCATACAGAATTGGTTTGAGTATCGTGTTACCTGCACTTCTATTTGATATACATATATCAGAATATATGGTAGACAGAAAGTTACTGTATTCGGATGCATGTTTGGAAGAACAGCATCAGAGTATGTTACGGATAAAATCATGCCTTAACAATATGTTCTGGATCTATTCATGCCTTGTAACACTATGTTATGAATGTATTCTTGGTAAATTGTTGTACATAATTGTGAATTGTTACATTTTTAAGCATAAGTTATGGCAAAATAAAAAATTGCATCGAGCCTTCGAGCCGGCTTGCAAGCTTCACCGAGCTGGTTTGTCAAGTCTCGAGCCTGATTTCCAGGGTTGAGGCTTGGCTTGTCCTACTTCCGAGCCGAGTCGAGCCCAAGCCAAGCCTTGTCGAGTCCGAGCCAAGCCTTCGAACCCGAGCTTTGAGTCCACCCCTATAGTTACAGGCATTCTGAAGGCTCGGACAGATTTAGGTCCGTCTGACTAAGCCATGACTTGCCCTCTCCTCAATAGAAATAATAATAAGGAAAAACACTACTGTTGCAGTAGTACCCATGTCCGGATGTGGTTTATCCACTTGATTGTGTGGCAAGATACTTGACCTGTTTGCATGATATGGATCCCATGCATGCAACTCGTGCCAAGTGCCTCCTCCGTGGCGTGCAGCATTGTGTTTCGCAACATCGGGCACCGTTTTCTGTGTCGATGGTTATTAGTCGGGGACGTTGGCATAGGCCCCGAGCTGGGCAGGCTAGCAACGAGGCTGGGCATAGGACCAGCTGGGTCGACGGCAGCCATCGGCGTAGGGGCCGACACGCAGCCTTGGAAGACTTGTCTGTGACGGCGAAGCGACCCGTCACACCTACGCCGACGGCTTGCCTAGTTTTTTTACTTTTTATTTTATATAGGCATAACTACCCTTCCTTGGATCGCCTTTTCAGTCTTAGAATAATGAAAAGAAAATGGTAAACACTTCAATTCGAAAATCCTCTAAGATGTAGTTATGTAATGTGAGTTACTTCTTACGAAAAATAAAAAACAAGAATTTTGATATTTTTTGCAAAAAAAAATCATGTCTCAGTAAAACGGCCATAACTTTTACATACGACCTTGAATCAAAAAGGTTTTATATAAAAATTGAACTACGCAAAAAAGGTACACCCGAGTTAGGTCATTTGAATTCCTTTCCTTTTTTTGAAGTTTTACCGAGTCATAGGTCGTTTAACATTTTTTAGATTCCTTAAATTCAAAAGGAATTTTTATATGATTTTTTGAAGATTCGAACACTATTAGATGAATTTTATTTGGAAAACCTTGCAGTACACTATTGAAAAGATATGATGCATGATTCAAAAGATGATATGGATGCCATATTTGGATTACTCTCATTTTTTTGATCAATTTAGATATATTATTTGTTGAATTCCGATTTACTGACTTATATGGATGTCATAGTTGGATGGCACGGGAGGAGCACGGCGTAATGGCTCCCGGGCGACACTGAGCCCTTTAGTTTTTTTTCTTTGAAATTTTGAAAAAATCAAATTTAAAGATTCGAAAAAATACGAAACAAATATGTGCATGTAGATCATTGTATACACTACACGCGTGCCAAAAATCGTGTGAAAATACATTGTATTTTGGGATAAAAAAAGAGAAATTTTCAGATCTGGGGCATGAACAGTACACGTACGAAATGCATCAAAATTTGTCTCTTTTACTGCGTCCGAAATATAAGGAATTTGAATTTGAAACTTTTCAGATGTGTGATGCGAGTCCTTGGCTACACATACATATTTTTTTCTCATTTTTTTGAAGCTTTTTTGAAAAGACGAAAATCGCTAAGTGTGGGAATGGATGGCGGGGATACCGGGGATACAGGGTTGTGTGTAGCCCGGCCTCCAATAGGGGCATTCGGGCGCGGGAGCTGCTATATAGTATCGTTGCTTCTTGACATGGTGTGCGTTCACGTTTTTTCTTCAAAGTTTTCTTTCTTTTTTCATATGGCTTTCCAAAGTTCATATTCGAAAGATGCTAAAAACTAAAAATATACAGATTTCAAAAGTATACAGATTTGACAATGTTCAAAATTTATGATTGTTCAAAACAAAACAAATAAAATTTGAAAATTGTTCATATTGGAAGATTGTTGAAATCCAAAAATGTTTCGAATGTGAAAAAGTTCATATTTTGAAAAGGTTCAAATTTTAAATATCCAAATTTGAAAAATCTTTATTTTTTAAAAAATGTTCAAATTATTTTAAAAATACAAGAAATAGTAAAAAATGAAAAAACGAAAAAATAAAAAGAAACAAGGGACATAAATAAAAAGAAAAACCGGAACACAAACGGAACAGTTCTAGAAACTCTCTAATAAAACAGAACAAAACCAAACGCTCGAAATCGTACCTGGGCCGGCCCAATTCAGATCACTGTGGGTACGCGTCTCATCGCTAAGTGACACAACGTGCGTCCTATAGGATCTACTAGGAAATTTGTCGCCGCGCCCCGTGGCTTCAATTTATCTATGGACATGGCTAGGTTCGACATTAGCATGATTTCCAAAAGTTGTTAGATGTTACTCAGTATGCACCATATAAGAGAAGTAGTAGATATATACTCACTGATACAATACAAAAGTAAGTACATATGTTCACACCGGCCTACGGGGTATGTCTGCCCCGTGAGATGATACTGGTGATCGCAAAAGTTCTATAGATAACATTGTGGGTTAATACTATATGGTTGACAGATTCATCACGAAGACTCCCATAGGAGTAGTGGCAGAAGCCCCAAGAAAAGGTACTATTACAATGTACAGCTAGCTATCAAATACCATTTTCCGTCCAGAAAAGACGGGAAACTCCATGTGCATAGAACATCCCTTGCAAATGGCTGGAAAAGGCGAGGAAATCATAAAAACTAAAGATAACAGGAAACAACCAAAAAGATAGAATAAAATTGTTATCCGCTCCAAAAGTATGCTTTTCCTGCAAGAAGCCACATTGTACATTCATTCTTTAAAGATAGTTGACAAACAAAAATTTGAAGCATCTGGTTCCATAGCTAACACATTGTAAATATTCATTAACCATGCCGTCCTATAGTTAAGTACTAAAGAAACTGTGATCTATGTGTAAAGGAAACTGAAACATACTATGCATGGTAGATTTGAAGATAATAAGCATATTAATTTTGGATATATAATTTAAGCAACTATTTGGTAGTATATGCGTAGAAAATGAAATAGCTCAAAGTGGATGTTATTTGTACAGCCTCGGCATGTCTGGTGTAAGAAAGATGGCGTCATGTGGTCGCAACACAGGGTGTTTTTCAAGAGGGGATTAGAACAAATAAACATGATGAGTTGGTACGTCTATTTAAATTGAACCAATATACAACCAGAAAGTTAAGTAACCAGAGAGGTAGGTTTGCATGTATGGTGATGATAGTATGGCAAAAATATAACTAATAAGTAATCAGTGCCATTCCAAGGATAAATTATAGGCTCTATTCATAGTGGACTTGATGGTTCAGAAATAAGTAGCTATGTTCATTGGGCAGCTAATTTGGTGATGTAAATTTTGAAGTGCACAAAATTGGTTAAAAGTGGAAATGAGGCAACTAACAAACCACATGACAAATAATTAGGGTGAAGATAGTAAGTAAAACGCTGCTTGAATTGGAGGTATAACACGGTCCACAACTACCACATGTGGGAGAAAAACAATGAGAGAATGTATAATCTAAACTCCAAACATTAGAGTCTCCTTTTATTAGAGCATGGTAGCTTGAAAAGGTTTCAGCTATGCATTAAAATATTATAGCACAGAGGTATTAATTTTGCACTGATATACTGAAAGGCCTGTCGTTTTAGACAGAATAGGGTGCTAGCTTTACGGGACCCCCCACAAAAAAGAAAGAGAAGCCCACACCTACAGTAGCCCAAAGGCACATGCCAAGATCCTATTGTCCAAATCACAACACCTACAGTACCAGCGCTGATCAATCAAAGAGGATCGCTAATAGGGCGCCATTTGCTTATGCCAATTTGTCATCATAGCAGGGTCTAAATGGTATCCACAGAATCAGTGTTCAGAATTTCTATCTACGGCAGTCGAATATCAAATAAAATTAATGTGCAATGTGCTAATATTTAAATACCTTAAAATCTAAAGTACAACTTAGGTCTTAGTTACATAATAGCAATAGAGAAGCAGTACATGGTAAAAAGTGCAAGCACTGAACAAACAAACTGCTAAGTAATTAAGGGTCTTAATTGTTATTGCTATTATATATATTGCCAAAATGGGCATTCCATGTCAATTTATCCACCCTAAACTGGCCAAAGTTGCAAACTAAGCAAATCAATCAAAATAGAAATGAATGAGTTGAAACCAGATAAACCATATAGTTTGAGTTCAGAAGGCTGAGTTCTCGAAAATACATGGAAATACACATCAGGCTTTGAATTGTCCTCTAGGTATGTGCATTTAATTTCATCCTCGAACATTCGTAGTTCAGGATTACACAAAAAAGAACCGAAATTGAACAAAATTTAGGACAACAAACTATGAAAGAACTATTTATTAATCTAGAGAAAGAGTATGATAAGCTACTGCATGGTAATCAAATAAGTGGCTCACTGATAGTAACAACGTACCTTTCTTTGATAAGGCAGAAATGATCTGAAAAGGATTGGAGAAAATAGACACACCAATCCGTCATGCATAACTAACACCAAGGGAGATTTGGAAGTGTATAGGAATTTTCTTCCACCCTTCTAGCAGCACCTCTATGTTCTGCATGTTTGTGTTAATTGGTAAAAAAAATCCTAGTCGAAAGTTAAAACCTGTCCAGGATATCATGCCTTTATGGAAACGGAGAAGGCTGTTTTGATTAACAGAACACATGGCCTTCTATCTTTTACACAGTGAAACTAAACGTGCTCCTTAAATATGTGCAACATCAAACTGAATCTGCATTTCCTTAGTTACTCAAGGGAAAAAATCAGGAAATAAACCTACATAGAGATCATGTCGGCATACTTCCAACGTCACAATGGAATCCCATGTTATTCTATGCAACCAAGTACATAATTCAATCAAGCAACCAATGGATAATTTAAATTGGCAGTAATACCTTTTCTAACGGAGTTGACAATCCATATGGTGGAACAACCAAAATTGCAGGGTTGCAAGAATGCAAATTATTTTCTTTCGTCAGATCCTTCGTGTTCATCTTGGAATCATTTACTTCCAAAATATCTTAGCAAATCAGCAGCAGCCTTGTAAATCCACTCTGCTCACTCACTATCTGTGCTTTGTCCTGTCATCGTGAAGAAGATCCAATTATTCAATTAAACTCCATAAACTTTAACTTTCAACATAAATTCGTCCGAAAGATGGACATAAGTAAAACACAAACATTATTATAAATTAGTAATCCCTACTTGTTAATTTCTTGCATGTGGACCACGACAAACCTGGATTTCCATTCTCAAAGATACAGGTAGTATTTTCAATACGTTATCTTCTCGACTTAGTACTACTTGCTCAATAGTACGAATCTCATACTATGTTATTATTTCGTAACCCAAATAAAAAGATCTAGAAAATAGGGCTGCCGATTTAAAGAAGAAACGGGTTGGGTGCTCGTAATGAGTAATGTAGTGGAATAGAAATTATATAGATACCTTCTCCTTTTCTCAAAGCTGAAAATAAGGAAGGTTCACGCAATTCAGGAGATAGCAGTGAATAAACCCATGGCTTCTTTTGTGTCACCCTTAACGAATACACCTTGTTATAATACTTCAATCCTGACACAGCAATTGAAAACCCTTCAAGCATATTCACGATGAGATAGATTCCTTGGAGAACTATGTGGTGGATGATACACCACCAAGCAATATTCCACCAATAATCATATACTAACATAGAATCCGATCGAAAGGACCTTCCAATGCAAAATATGTTGCCTATTCTTGCTTCCACACAGTAGCGTGGTAGTAAAGACCTTCATATAATAATCATCTAAATAGCAAATTGGTAAAACTTAGCTCAATGCCTCCATATGAAAAACAACTATATATGGAGTTAAGTGTGTCCAACAATTAGCTTCGGATGCATTAACTGAAACAAAATTCAGAACTACCCGGAGAAAGGAATATAGGAGTTTGCAAAGGTAAAAACAAATTCCGAATTTGGAGCTATAACAGTGTGTTCTTTACATAAATCCAGCACCCTGTAGGTGTTCTGCATCTCCATCTCGATGGCCATCAGCGCCACCTCTGTGAAAGGTACAACAGTAGGCACTTTGAGTCTCAAAAAAATCTCAGGAACAAATAAGGTAAAAAAACAAAGCTCACGCCTGCAGTAGCTAACAATACACTTCTTCCAAGCCTGTAAATCCGAACATGCTCAGATTCAGCGAGAAAACAAAGGTATGCATATAAGGACGAAAAAAAGAAATATTATGCAATGGGGATTCCTTGCTACCAAGTTTCTGTCAGCTCCATTTATCACAAAGAATTACCAAATTCAGTTATTAGATATGACGCTGGAAAAGAGGAGACAGCCTCACCTGAGCGACTATGGGATTGATGATAAAAAAAGTATGCAGGAACTTGATAATCAAGACGAAGTTCTGCTTTTGATATACACTGCAGAACCACCAGCTCGACCCTACAGTCATCAACCGAACCAAAAATCTGGAACAGGCCGCAACACTGCTGTCGTCAGGAACTGCCGTCCATGTGAGGAACTGCGGCGTGGAGGGCGACCGGAGGGCTTCCGCGCGGCGATGATGTGGCAAGAAGACCTGACCCAGGCGAGGCACACCGGACGATGGATGTGTCTTTCCGCTTAAACGTGGAGTCCTCGTGCTCAAACCCATAGCACAAAACGGCACGCTGGTGATGGTACTCGGCGTTGCGTAGGTGCCCGACGAACTGGCCGGAGGTCCTCGATCGATGCCACCGCCGTCGGATCCACCAAGCGTTGTGCTGGAGTCGTTCCAGCGAAGCCAACCTCCACGCCTAGCGCCACCACCTTCACCGCCGCGTCGATCGTCGGGCACCTTGCAGCTGCACGAGAACAAAATCGGGCCACTCCCTCAAGTGGAGAGGTGGTGGAGGCGAGGGAGTGCCCCAGGCCAGATACCGTAAGTGGTTGGGGGAGGATTGTCGTGGGAGGAGAAAAGCTATCGGTCTTCTCGTCCAGTCAAGCGGCGAGGCGGTGACCAGCGACTGCTAGATATTTCTAGGATGCGTTGACGAACAAACGTGCACTGTAGAAGTTTCAAATTCGTGCATCTACAGTACCAGGGGATGACGTGAACGCACGGTACGATCGGTGAAGTGTTCCACTTTCATATATGTAACTATGCCTGCAACGCACACTTATTAGAATAACCCGAATATTGGCCCAGCACAAGGGCTTCCCAGGAGTATTAAGCTTAATTTGAACCATGCAAAACGGAATGCTTAAGTTGAGGTCGTTTCAAAAGCAGTAGTGACATCTATGTTTGGCTACTCTATTTTTTGTTGCTCAACTACTGGCGACAGAAAATAAGGATGTATAGAAAGACTCCGAGATTGAGTTGATATATATACAAGGAAAGCAAGGACCAATCCATCAAACCGGTACGTACGTGTGTTGTTCCCAGGAGGCGGCGGCTGCTGAAGAAAACTCATCTAGGGTTTCCTTCCCTTCGCCGGCAATCTCGCCGGTCCGTTCCACCTCCGGTGGTCTTAGGACCTTGGAGGTGTGGCGGACCACGGCTCTCGCCGGCGGGATGTTTTTGTTCTTCGTTTAGACTGTTTTTTCGTGTCTTTTTCGGGATGGTGAGGCGATGGCTACATCCTGAAGTTAGAATAAGATCCTCCCCGTCCTATCCTCGCTCCGGTAGTGCGGCTAGCACCGGTCGAGGGCGCGTGGAGTTGTGCGTCCGGCGAATCTCTTGGGATCCGGTCGTTTTCAGTATTCGTCAGTGTGGTTTGAGGTCAGTCTCTTCCGATCTACGGTTGTCATCTTCGGCGATGGTTGCTACTGTGGTGCGCTGGTCCTATGAGACCTTAGCACGACGACTTCCCGTCTGCCTACTACAACAAGCTCAACTACGACAAGCTTTGCCCGGCTCCGATGATGGAGGGGCAAGGACGACGACGCGCCTTCGGCTCGTGCTAGTGTCTGTAGTCGCCGCTAGGTGGTCCAATGACCTTTTTGTAATTTCTATTACTTTTAAGGCTCTTTGTACTGCTGTTAATGATTATTAATATCGGTGGAATTTTGCAAAAGAAAAAAAGAAAGCAAGGACCACATTAACCGCAATGTTCCAACAAAAACTCACGGAGAGGTCGATCATATTACTTAAATTATGCTCTGCATGGTTAATTATCCGCAGGACACTCATAGGTCATTTTTTCATCACCTTCTCCATGGTCTATTACGGATAGAAGAGAGGATACCGCCGGAATCTAGAATATGGTTTGCGGATTAATTCGTACGGATGGATTGGCACCATCTCATGGTGCATGGCTGGCCGCCTGGCACATTGCTCTAATTTCTTAGAGCATATACCCATACCGAAGGCATGGAACCATAGTATCACCCGATGGATTTACTAGTTTTTCACCGTTGTGTGTTGGCACATTGCTACTAAAATTGCTATTTTTTTAGTAGACTAGCACGAGTGTCCGTGCGTTGCTACGGCTTCACAATTAGTATTGCATATATATCAATAAAGTATATGCAAATTCACACGTATGGAAAAAAAGCTATAAGATATTCGAAGCCCATAGTATTCCACATATTTGAAGTACACTTCGATAACAAATATAATTTGATATTATTCAAATATAAAATATACATTCAGACCAATTTAACTAATACAATAATATCTACTCCTTGATACTCATTAGATATTGTCGCGCAATGTTAGAGCGCAATGTTAGAGATATTCTCTTCTGCTTCGTTTTCACGGTACTTGAGCAAGTGCACTAAAAATGTCTTTCTTAATTCAAAAACATTCTACATAAACAATACGGGTCATTAGCCTGAGTCTTTTATGTGGAAAATATAAATATATTCGAGGTAGAACACCCACAGTGCATATTGGATGAACCAATTCTCTACCATTCCATGAGAGTATAATGTAAAAGATAAAATAACCAGACGCATTCCTGTACATGTATGCCTCATTATTATGTTATATTGAATAGTAAAATGCAAAAAACACTTGAACTTATTTTAAGAGATATTTACCCGTCTGGACTTTCTGGAATACCAACTGGTGATCTACGTGGCCAGGAAAATATATCGCCATCCCAACCTGGTTGTGCTAATCCGAGTGCTTCACTTAGGTAGATTCCAGTTCTTTGTAAATTTAATTGAATTTTGTGAGAGCGACGTATTTCGCTCTCCGATGATGGCAATACGGATAGAGGATCAAAAACAGATACAGAAGAGGCATGCTTATCCATGGATATATAAGGAAGCAAAACTTTCAAATGGACAACCATGAGAAACACATATGACTGGACAATGATAGACAAGTGAAACATCTTTACCAATTTGCGTGAAGAGATTTTGTAGTCTGTGCCAGGCCAACTTTCAAGCAACGCTGCGAGAGACTGGATATTTGGCTTTTTGCGCCATTTGTGACATCGTGTGGAATCGACCATCGCAGTCTAGAAAAAAGTTTATAAACATAGTGATAACAATATAATTGCAAGATTATAGTAACTTACACAAAAAAGCAAATCCATGTAGTGCACATCCGTCTCTACCATCTGTATGATCTCATCGCATGCGACTATGCGTATAGCCAAGTTAAAACATTCATTATCCATAGGCTTGTCCATCCTGAATTTTCTTAAGACTCAAGCCTATTGGATACGGTTTAGAGTTCCGCACCCATTCCTGCCTATAAGAAAAAATGTTAAGAATGATAAAATCATAACAATGCGTATTCGGGGAAAAACTTAACATGTTACTTACTCTAAACGCTTAGCATCTCTAATGGACAAGATGTGTTTGCAAAGCTCTTCGACTAATTTGCGTGGGTTTGTGGGCATTATGTGGACCGGAAGAGGATGTTTGTTTTTGGCTATATCGGGTAAGTCTAGTCGCTTTGGCCCCTCCACGATCATATAATCAGAATCAGTCACATTCTTTTCAACGATAGGACGATAGTATAATGGTTTTCCTTTTAACTTATTCAATTCTGACTCTATCAATATAACGACTAATTTTCGACGAAACTCTTTCATATCCTCCTGCAAAATAGTATTAAAAATGTTTAATTAAGGTGTAAGCGAATACTAATGTTTTATCATGAACAAAAATGACATACCTGGTTAACAGGATCAGACAACACATCGCAAGTCCAATATTCCATATAATTAAGCATAAACAACCCACATGAGACGCTACATGTTTACATGACACTAATTTAGCCTCGTATAGACAAATGGAAGTAAATAATGCAATTGATCTACTAAACCATTTTTAAAAGTCAATAAGATTTGAATGAGTGTTCAATATACCCATCGTTTTGCACTGCTTCTTGGAAATGTTCGACTATTAGCCATGTTGTAACATTGAGGTCCTGCCACTTTTTGCCCATGTCAAAGTCCTTCAAATTAGATGCGAACTTTAGATGCTTCTCAAGTCCCTGCAACTGATATATGAGAAAATACTATTACATACTGTGACAAACATAATGCCATGAGGAAATCAAAATTATAAGACATTTACCACAAGATTGAGATCACTTCGACTCATTCCAGCACCGAGCGAGTCCAATACTTGGATCAAACTTTTTTTGCATTGATGACTGCTAAGTACCAGTGGGTCTTACTAATGTTTATTGGTAGGAGGACCTGAAGTAAATATATTATATTAAAAAAATCTCTACTGACATGTTCAAAACATACTAATGAGATGGATACGTAGTGAGTTAAGTCTGACCATATCATGCTTCAAATAAAGATGCAACCGTTTTATGACGCGGTGATGTTGTGATTTGACTTGTTTTAAGACAGCAGAGACATAAGTGTTGTTAAGATAGACGTTTCCATCCGGTCTATCCAACAGATGATCACATGCAGTCATACAATATATGTAAGTTAAGTTTGCTATAATTTTTCGGACGTTAATGTGTAAGTAGTGGTCTTTTTGCTGTTGACTTACCCCGTCGTGCAAGAAACCACCGTTACGCGTAAGACATGCCAAGTCATCATTAGACAGTTCTGCATCACCGATGTCCACAAACTTAGTTTTTTCAGATGCGGACATGATTGATTCAACAGTAGCAATATCTCCAGCAGTGCATACGTAATCTGTCACGATATATAATTGTGCAAGATCAATTAGGTAAAATATAATACACCAAAAAGAAAAAACATAGTAAAACTAATTACCTTCAGGGGTAACCTTTGTGTTTGCTCTTTTCAGTTTATTATGTCGCACCTCAGAGCTCACGGTGGTGGTTTCTTTTAGAACTTTGACAACATTATCAGTGACCTGCAAAAGTTGATATAGTGTGATTTTTATATACATAGGCATCTAGACGCTTCGAATAGAAAGTTCAGGCTTGTTCCGTTCATTAAAATAAAAAGTTAAACATGCATAAGGAAAAAATAAAAAAGGTGGTAAATAGTCTTTAAAAAAACACCACACAAACTTACCACAAATCAAACCATTAATACATGGAAATGGAACCACGGTAATTAAAAAAACAAGGAATCAATCACAGGTCCACCACCGTGCACGGTAATTAAAAACCGAGGAAAAAAATCAGGGATCCACCGTGGCGAGAGCTTTGACATCACCTCTTCGCCCTCGTTGTTCTCATGTCCAGCGAGGTTAAAAAAGCAACCTAGATGTGTGTTGTTACGCGAGAAAACCATCCTCTAATCCTCTCGTAATCTGAGCAGTAACTGTTGGCTATAATTTCGTGTCACAGACAGTTTGCATACATAGAAAGATCACATGGGCGCATGCGAGAGATAGCTTTCACAGCACAAAACACACGGACATGACGTGGTTCGGCCATTATTGGCCATGTAAGTCTAGTATTATTGCCCAAAATACGAGCTACATGGGAGAAACCATTGCACCAGGCTAGCTAGCATGATTAAAGGGATGCGCATCGGCCTTTTCTGTCACACGAGAATAGTGACGAATGACTAATTAATCAGGGTTTCAAATGCTAATTTAGACGTAAAACTAAGTAGGCTAATCAATTATTTTTCTCTAATTAATCTGTCAACATGCAAAAAAGCCCGTTCTCTGATTATACAAAAGACTGCCACGACCACCCCCTTGATTCTGGCTCGATTAAATGTGATATGGGCTCGTGTACCATTTGTGCATTTTTCTGTACCGAAACAACCCCTGTGGCAACTCGTTTAGTAAGTCTAAGAGAGTAATTCCGTGCTTCCAAGGATGAAAAAAATACCCTAAATTCCAATATTACAAAAAAAACCAATGTAAATTATCTATAATCATCTATATGGACATGGTTGACGAACATGACTCAAGAATCATTTTCTATGGCTAGAACGAAACATAGCTGATGCTACTGCTATAGGAGGAAGCCACAAAATAGTCGAAATAAATTTGAAAGTATCCATATGGTAACATGCGTAAAAAAAGACAATTACCTCGTTGGATTGTTCCGTCTCTTCCACAAATATCAGATCGTTGCCTATGTCGGTGGATTCTTTCTGAGCATCAGCAATATTTATATCTACTTCCGTCCCACCCATGATATTCAAATGTGCAACATATATCGAAGAAAAAATTAAGTATAAATTTAGAGGTTTGTTATATGGTAACATGCATAGAAAAAAGATAATCACCTCCTTTAACTGTGTAAAACTCGTTGAGTTTTCTATCTCTTCCACCAACATCGTGTCGTCATCTATGTCGATGGGTTTTTTCTGAGCGGCGGCAATACATGTATCTGTTCCGTGCATGAGCTAAAAACATGAAACATATATCAAATATAGAAATATAAATATCGTAATATAGATACAGTTAAATAAAGATAAAAAAGACTATTATCTCATTTCACCTGAATCTTTTTTTTGGGGGGGAGGGGGTGTTTCACCTCTTTTGATTCCGTCAAACTCGCTGTTCTTTTGTTGCCTTCCAACATTGTCATGTCGGGGCCGATTGTCTCCATGAGTTTACTTGATCTAAAAAATAGATTATAAAATAAAATATGAAATTGAAAACGGATTTTTGATATAGTTGGAATAATTGAAAACGGATTTTTGATATAGTTGGCTAGGTTTCCGGTTCCTATTATGCCATCCCATTGTTCTTTCTAATCGAGATTTCTCCAACATCCACTAAATAGCGGCAACAAATCGCTTATTTTTCATACTCCGCTTTAGTCCCGACTCCTATTTCCGCCTATTATTTCTCATGTCCTGATTTGATTCTGTGAATTTCTGGGCCCGAGCTTCTAAATCGAGAATATTTGGCACAAGATTCTCTCTTCTACTATTATTTCCAATCTACTAATTAGCAAAATCAACTAACCAAACGAGTTGTGGAGGAAGACAGGCCCATCTAAGCAAAGCAACCAAATACACGCACTCACATCAGACCGGACAGGAAGTTCTCAAAAAAAAAGACAAGTGCGGATGGGAGAAGTCGATTCAGACCAAAATAGAATTATCTCACTCTCCTCACCATCGTTCCCCATTCTCTGCCCGCCGCCGGTTGCTCCCCTCGCCGTCCACGCGCCTGCTCGCCCCGCCGCCCCCGTCGCCTGCTCGCCGTCCACGTTCCTGCTCGCCCCGCCGCCTGCTCGCCGTCCACGTGCCTGCTCGCCCCGCTGCCTCACCAGTCCCCCTCGTCTCCCATAGCCCACCTCATCTCCTATGAACTGACCACACAACGCTGGCGCGTTGCCGTCGAAGGACCGGGTGATGGCGCTTGCTTGCGGCCCCAACCGGCGCTGCGGCGTCCGCTCTTCCGTGAGGTCTTGGTTGCGGCCACAACCGGCGATGCGGCGCCCGCTCTCCCGCGTAGCCGCAGTCCTCGATGTGCCGCAGCTGCCGGTCCACTGGTTCCGAGCTTGATGGATTCTAGAATGCGGCATTGAAGGGCATGGGATCGAGGGCGCTACAGGCTATGGGATCGAGGAATTTGTGAGCGCTTTTCTCTCATGGTTTGGGTCTAGGTAATCTCTATTTATATTGGCAGTTATTGGGTCACAAGATCTTTCCTGTTTATTTTGATGATACGGGTTATGCTATCTTTATTAAGAGATCTGAGTACTTCCATATTATGGTGATGCTATTAGCATGAGATAAAGTAGGACGTTAATTGATTTGGCTATTGATTTCTTTACCAAGTCCAAACAATTAAGTGGGAGATTGATGCCTCTGTATGTACCTTATTTGATTAGAACCTAGTTGTATAACGGTTAGTGTTGGTTATTCGGCCTCTTCATATTTAGCATCTTCATATTTAATTTGCACAGATTTCAGACAGTTTATATATATATATACCTCTTATGCATGGTATTCATATGATGGGTTTAATTCACATTAGATGCAATCTTCACTAATTTGCTGTCACCATTGAACTTATATTGTTGGCAGTATGTTGATTTATATTCCTCATATTTTCTCTCTACCACATCATTTATTTGGTTCCATATTGCTTCGTTTTATCAGATACAAGGAGAAAAACTATGGCTTCAGTGGGGTAAGGTCTGGATTGACGTCAAGTTTGGCATTTACACCGGTTCAAGTAAGTTATTGCTTTAAACTTGAGTTTTTGTATTTTTTTCCTAGAAATAACATCTGTTCTTTCAGTTCTGGAACCTGGATACCTGCATATTTAGATGTTCATACGGTTTAATGAGTACTTGAACTATGTATGGTTTAGAGATTAAACGAAGTGTTTCCTTTACAATTGTCACAGTTTTATGCTTGAAAGTTACTGAAAACACTGTACTTATTGGTAAGGTCTAGTGTTTTATATGTCTTTTGTTTATTTTCTTGTTTAGGGAATGGAACTGCCAAATCCATTGCGCCTAGGTAACCTCATTTCTTGTTTAAGGCCAATAATCTGTAGAAATTCCTTGCAACCAATGATTCAGTAATGTGTTAAGAGTTTTGAACAATGCAACATATATTTCTTCGGCATTTGTAGTGAAAGGCAACCTACATGAGGGCAGTGATTTTCTATACAAAAAGACATTGGAAATTTGTCCCTTTTCTTTTGTACAATTCTAGGCTGATCACACCAGGCCTTGTCCTAGATTTCTTTAGCAAAAGAACACTATAGAGTGCTTGGGATACACATTATATTTTAGATTCTACACAGTCTCCATTAAGAAAATTTGAGCAAATAGAAAACCCAGTCATCTAGTGCAAGATTTATGTCGGCAACCACAATAGAACAATGCATAAGAAAGCTTTGTAGTAAGTAGTTGATTTATAGTGGTTATGTAACTTGGATCTTATCAATTTGTTTCCCCTGATCTGACTCACAAAATTTGTTTTCTCGCAAGCAGGAACAAATCTGGCGCCAATTCCTTTGGCGAAGAACCCTCCAACCATTTGGATGGCCAACAGATAGATCTCTTTCCATTTCCTAGGGATATGGTAGTGCAAGAATAGAACAACCCTCTATTAGTTGAGTCACAAGGCACCTTTGTTCCCTTCATGGCCGATCGATCTTAGTTGGAAGCTCTCTTAATAGTAAAGATTCAGTTGGAAGGTCTTGCTCTATTGTTTATTGGGATCAGCCTCAAATTAACTTCAATCATTACTATCACATACATATATAAACAACTTTTTGTAAGTAGCTTCTAGACCACTTGTCCTTGAATTTCTCTCTTAGACTCACTTCTTTTTTAAGCTCCCCTAGATAAAACATTGAATTATGTAGGTAACTATTCCATCTATGGCTTGCTGTCAACAATGAGTATGCAGGCAAATGCCAAGATTCAACTTCCCTAGAATTCTGGGACAACCTTATCCCACTCAATGACCTTATTTGATTTTCTAAATATTACTTGAGGTGAGCTCTGGAATATAGTTTTTTCTGACTTTGTTGCTTTTTATTTGTTGCTGGTACAAATTTTAGAGTTTTACAAGCTTTCATGTATGGTTTGAGCTTTCATGTAGTCATGTAACTAATCTGTTACTCTTTTTAGTTACCGGGGTACATATTGCAGTCAATATGTCGCTATTAAAGTGCTAAAACCTGAGAGAGTAAATATGGACATGCATCATGAATTTACCCAGGAGGTTTATATCATGAGGTTTGTTACATCATATGCTCTTATTCCTTGTACTATAGGAACTGTTGCCTTCTATGATAATGACATTCTGGTGAGCTATTTCAGTAAACCAACTCTTGTGAACATAAACTTGACATTTTCCTTTCTATGATTTATGTCATCTCACTTAGTCTTATTTCTTCTGAAGTAGTAATTTGGCACGTGCTTAAAAATGTTAGTCTCAATCTCATGTCGTCATATTTTCACTACTAAAATTATTTGCTTCTAGGATGCCACTAACCAAGTACTTATACCAGTAGTATCTCTCACATTAAATTGACATCATTGGTTATCATAAGTAAAGACACCACAAATAATCACTGGTTATCACAAGGCATGACCCATCAGAAAACACTGGTTGATAAGAAACCTTTTTGGCCTCTACAATGGAACTATCCGTAGAAAATGAAGATCGAATTTTAACTTCATGATAAACAGACACATGTCCCAATTGTTTTTATTTTTTATTCTGGGCCTTCATATCTAGTACATCTTCCACACTCGCCCCACGGGTTTTGCACCTGCAACCATTTTCCTCTCTAAACAAAAAGGTTTGTCCTCTTTGGTGGGATCTACATGGCCCTCGTACATGTCCCTCCTTATTACCAGTCGTTTGACATGCTCCCGTATCGTCATGTCGGCACGCACGTGCGCTCTGAGACCTAAGACAGACGCATGTAATAAGAAAACAAGCCAAGAAAGGTAATTTTCCTTAGAGAAAAGGGGTGTTTTAAGTCAAAAAACATTGATGAGTAATTACCATCGAAAAGACTAAATGGATGGATTGTTGTGCATGTCTGAGTTTTGAGGCTTGTTGAAGAAGTGCTATCAAGACTCCCTGAAAAAGCATATTAAAATTAGTAGAGATGTGCATGCACTATTTAGATAAATATATATAAAGAACTAAAGCTTGCTTGATTTTTGATCGACTTTACGGTTGGAGGCCACGAGAACAGCACTATCATGTTCAGCCAGCAGCAGAGTATTGCCATAGGCATAAGCAGATTCACCAAAAACACGTATAAAGCTGATGTTGTGGCTAGTATCTATCACAGCAATCTCTCTAATGCCGCTAGGGGCGCAAAAATCCACTTCATATGGGCCAACGTACATGATGATGCCAAACACACCTAAGAATCATTTTACTATTACTATTTTCTATAACAATCTATGCGAAAAATGCGTGTTTAACATATCTTTACTTACTTGTTAGTGCACCATCCGGGTGATGAGAAAAAACATCAACCATAGTGCAGCCCTACAAGTCATGAACAAATCTTCCATAAAATATAAAGAACATCAAATTATAAGAAGTAAGACATGGGTAGATGGTGTAGTTCTAATAAACTTCAAAGCATCAAAGAAAATAGAGAATCTATTTGATGACCGTCAAACCTTTGGAATCGTGCTGGAGATCGATCGATCTGTTTCAGTAGGCGCGCTGGGTAGAGGAAGGCTAGGAGTGCCTTTGAACCTTATGGGGTCGTGCTTATATAGGCGGATCGCATATTTTTTCAGGAAACATTATAAAAGCTGATTGATATTATTCTGTGAATAATAAAAGCTGATTGCTGTTCTGAAATTGATTGTATCTTTCATAAAAGGAAACATTATAAAAGCTGAGAGATTTTTTACTTTGAGAATAATAAACAAAATCAGTATGACGACATCTAATTAATTGCAGGAGATCCCTTTGCATTTATATGACACCAGCATATATGGAGAAAAATCAGGAAATCTTTACTATTAATTGCAGGAGATCCCTTTGCATATATATATATGACACCACCATATCGAGAAAAATCAGGAAATACATTAATTAAAAAGATATGTCTGTTTTACTTTGCTAGATGGCTGTTACTTCTTATTTACTCCTAGTATAGCTTTGTATAATCAATGAGAGACATTTTCGTATGATTAGATGGCTGCTTTGTTTTTTAATAGCTAATCATATACATAATCTTTAATAAAATGACAATCATAGAAGAAAACATTTTTGGTTATCATAATTCACGCAACCATAGAAAATCATTGGTTAGTTCCATGTCATTTATATAGTTCCACTTTCTATGGCATCCCCCTGTTATACACTATTAAAATATGTACAACAAAGAATGTCTACTCATTAATTTGACATCAGTTCATTCTTCTGCCACATGTCAAAAATCATTGGTTATTACTTGTCATGACCCAATTAGATAATAATATCTACTCATTAATTGTAACATCAGTTCATTCTTCTACCACATGTCAAAAAACAGCCACAGTATATTCCAAACCGATAGTATTCCACATGTTTCAAGTATATCGATAACCGATGTAATTTGACAGCATTCAAATATGAAATAAGCGCTCAGACTAATTAGCTAATAATAATATCTACTCATTGATGCTTCTTAGATATTCTCGCACAATGTTAGAGATATTCTCTTCTGCTTCATTTGCATGGTACTTGAGCAAGTGCACCAAAAACTTCTTTCTCAACTCATAAACATCCTGCATAAACAATATGTGTCATTAGCCTGATTCTTTTATATGTGGAAATATAAAAATATATGTAAATGAGAATACCCACCGTGCATATTGGATGAACCAATTCTTTACCATTCCATGAGAGTATAATGTAAAAGATAAAATAGCCATACGCATTGTTGTAGATGAATGCCTCATTATTATGTTGTTATTAAATAGTAAAAAGGCAAAGAAAACACATGAGTTTATTTTAAGAGACATTCCCCTGTCTGGACTTTCTGGAATACCAACTGGTGATTTACGTGGCCAGGAAAATATATCGGTATCCCAGCCTAGTTGTGCTAATCCGAGTGCTTCGGTTAGGTAGATTCCAGTTCTTTGTAACTTTAATTGGATGTTGTGAGATCGACGCATTTTACTCTCCAATGATGGTAATACGGATAAAGGATCAAAAATAGATATTGAAGATGCATTCTTATCGATGGAGAACAAGGTAAAATGTCTCGCAGATGCGTAAGGAAGCAAAACCTTCAATGAGACCGAAAGGATAGAGATGTCGCCTAGAGGGGGGGGGGGGGGGGTGAATAGGCAATTTAAAAACTATTACGGTTTTGCCTTGATAGAATGCGGAATTAAACTAACGTTTATTTTACAAGCACAAAACCTAAATACACTAAGCTCAACTAAGTGCACCAATAACAAGATAAGCTAAACAAGATAGCACAAGATAAAAATACCACAAGTGATAGGCAAGATATAAGTACTTCAAGCTCGGTGTCTATCACAAGGAAAGTAAGCTCGGGTATAGAGATAACCGAGGCACGCGGAGACGAAGATGTATTCCCGTGTTCCCTTACAAGTAAGGTACGTCATGTTGGAGAGGTGTGGGATTCCACGAAGGATTTCCCAACGCCACGAAGGCTCACCTTCTTCTCCGAGTCTATCCCACGAAGGAATAGGCCCTTTCCTTATGGCTAGCTTTTCCTCCACTCCGGAGATGGCAAGCTCCACAACCACTTCACAAGCTCCACGAAGGAGAAGCCCTGGTCCCTTCACAATCTTCCACGAAGAGGACACCGCGACACCAACCGCCAAGCCAACTAGGTCACCCTCCAAGAGCAAAAAGCTCACGGTCTCTCACTCGAACAAATCGTAGTGGAGAGCTCAACACTTATGCAAGAATGCAAAGAAAGAACACCAAGGGCATTCAAATCCCTCACTCTCAAATCCCACCAAAGCAACAAGTGCTAGGGAGGAATTAGAGAGGAAGAACAATGGTGGAAGTCAACCAATGACTCCAAGATCTAGATCCAATGGGTTCCCCTCACTTAGAGGAGGAATTGATTGGTGGGGATTGTAGATCTAGATATCCTCTTCCAAAGCCCTCAAAACGATGCAAGAATCATAGGAGGGAAGTGGGAGGAGGCAAGCTCAAGAGGGTCAACAATGGAGGTCAATTTCGTGCTCAAGAACCAACAAAAAACGTTGGGGGAAGAACCCCTTTTATAGGGGAAAGCAAATATGGCCGTTGGGAGGAAACAACACGAACCCGGTTTGAATTCTGGTTGGACCGACCCCAGAACCGGACAACTCGGTTCCCAGGCCGGTGGACCGGACTACAAACCGAAATACTTCTGTATGCCAACCCGGAATAGACTCGGTCGCGAAAACTGGAAAACCCGGTCTGAGATCCGGTCAACCGGAGCTGGAATCGGACCGTCCGGTGTGGGGCTCGGTTGGATCGGATCCACAACCGGGATGAAACTGGCTTCACGAAAAACGCAATAACTTTTGCATCCGGACTCCGATTTCGATGATCTTGGGCTTGTTTTGACAAGGACAACAAGCTCTACAATATGGTGCATGAAAACATCATAGTCCAACAAAGGAAGGTATAACCAAATGAGGAAAGGCATGGAGCCTCCCTATAAGAAGAACCGGTAAAACCTTCAAACTCGAAAACGCCATATAAGATGCATACGAATTCTGTTTTCGATGAACTTGGGCTTGTTAAAGAGCTAGCAACAAGCTCAAGAACCTCACATAGAGAAAAATACCAAGAAGCAACAAAATAGGAAGATGCAAAGTGTGCAAAGGATTGAGCTCCCTATGACGATGTGATCAAGTTACCCAACCGAAAGCCCCTCTTGATAGTGCGGCTATCTATCCTATAACCCGGTCTCCCAAAAATTTGTCCCTTTTCTTTTGTACAATTCTAGGCTGATCACACCAGGCCTTGTCCTAGATTTCTTTAGCAAAAGAACACTATAGAGTGCTTGGGATACACATTATATTTTAGATTCTACACAGTCTCCATTAAGAAAATTTGAGCAAATAGAAAACCCAGTCATCTAGTGCAAGATTTATGTCGGCAACCACAATAGAACAATGCATAAGAAAGCTTTGTAGTAAGTAGTTGATTTATAGTGGTTATGTAACTTGGATCTTATCAATTTGTTTCCCCTGATCTGACTCACAAAATTTGTTTTCTCGCAAGCAGGAACAAATCTGGCGCCAATTCCTTTGGCGAAGAACCCTCCAACCATTTGGATGGCCAACAGATAGATCTCTTTCCATTTCCTAGGGATATGGTAGTGCAAGAATAGAACAACCCTCTATTAGTTGAGTCACAAGGCACCTTTGTTCCCTTCATGGCCGATCGATCTTAGTTGGAAGCTCTCTTAATAGTAAAGATTCAGTTGGAAGGTCTTGCTCTATTGTTTATTGGGATCAGCCTCAAATTAACTTCAATCATTACTATCACATACATATATAAACAACTTTTTGTAAGTAGCTTCTAGACCACTTGTCCTTGAATTTCTCTCTTAGACTCACTTCTTTTTTAAGCTCCCCTAGATAAAACATTGAATTATGTAGGTAACTATTCCATCTATGGCTTGCTGTCAACAATGAGTATGCAGGCAAATGCCAAGATTCAACTTCCCTAGAATTCTGGGACAACCTTATCCCACTCAATGACCTTATTTGATTTTCTAAATATTACTTGAGGTGAGCTCTGGAATATAGTTTTTTCTGACTTTGTTGCTTTTTATTTGTTGCTGGTACAAATTTTAGAGTTTTACAAGCTTTCATGTATGGTTTGAGCTTTCATGTAGTCATGTAACTAATCTGTTACTCTTTTTAGTTACCGGGGTACATATTGCAGTCAATATGTCGCTATTAAAGTGCTAAAACCTGAGAGAGTAAATATGGACATGCATCATGAATTTACCCAGGAGGTTTATATCATGAGGTTTGTTACATCATATGCTCTTATTCCTTGTACTATAGGAACTGTTGCCTTCTATGATAATGACATTCTGGTGAGCTATTTCAGTAAACCAACTCTTGTGAACATAAACTTGACATTTTCCTTTCTATGATTTATGTCATCTCACTTAGTCTTATTTCTTCTGAAGTAGTAATTTGGCACGTGCTTAAAAATGTTAGTCTCAATCTCATGTCGTCATATTTTCACTACTAAAATTATTTGCTTCTAGGATGCCACTAACCAAGTACTTATACCAGTAGTATCTCTCACATTAAATTGACATCATTGGTTATCATAAGTAAAGACACCACAAATAATCACTGGTTATCACAAGGCATGACCCATCAGAAAACACTGGTTGATAAGAAACCTTTTTGGCCTCTACAATGGAACTATCCGTAGAAAATGAAGATCGAATTTTAACTTCATGATAAACAGACACATGTCCCAATTGTTTTTATTTTTTATTCTGGGCCTTCATATCTAGTACATCTTCCACACTCGCCCCACGGGTTTTGCACCTGCAACCATTTTCCTCTCTAAACAAAAAGGTTTGTCCTCTTTGGTGGGATCTACATGGCCCTCGTACATGTCCCTCCTTATTACCAGTCGTTTGACATGCTCCCGTATCGTCATGTCGGCACGCACGTGCGCTCTGAGACCTAAGACAGACGCATGTAATAAGAAAACAAGCCAAGAAAGGTAATTTTCCTTAGAGAAAAGGGGTGTTTTAAGTCAAAAAACATTGATGAGTAATTACCATCGAAAAGACTAAATGGATGGATTGTTGTGCATGTCTGAGTTTTGAGGCTTGTTGAAGAAGTGCTATCAAGACTCCCTGAAAAAGCATATTAAAATTAGTAGAGATGTGCATGCACTATTTAGATAAATATATATAAAGAACTAAAGCTTGCTTGATTTTTGATCGACTTTACGGTTGGAGGCCACGAGAACAGCACTATCATGTTCAGCCAGCAGCAGAGTATTGCCATAGGCATAAGCAGATTCACCAAAAACACGTATAAAGCTGATGTTGTGGCTAGTATCTATCACAGCAATCTCTCTAATGCCGCTAGGGGCGCAAAAATCCACTTCATATGGGCCAACGTACATGATGATGCCAAACACACCTAAGAATCATTTTACTATTACTATTTTCTATAACAATCTATGCGAAAAATGCGTGTTTAACATATCTTTACTTACTTGTTAGTGCACCATCCGGGTGATGAGAAAAAACATCAACCATAGTGCAGCCCTACAAGTCATGAACAAATCTTCCATAAAATATAAAGAACATCAAATTATAAGAAGTAAGACATGGGTAGATGGTGTAGTTCTAATAAACTTCAAAGCATCAAAGAAAATAGAGAATCTATTTGATGACCGTCAAACCTTTGGAATCGTGCTGGAGATCGATCGATCTGTTTCAGTAGGCGCGCTGGGTAGAGGAAGGCTAGGAGTGCCTTTGAACCTTATGGGGTCGTGCTTATATAGGCGGATCGCATATTTTTTCAGGAAACATTATAAAAGCTGATTGATATTATTCTGTGAATAATAAAAGCTGATTGCTGTTCTGAAATTGATTGTATCTTTCATAAAAGGAAACATTATAAAAGCTGAGAGATTTTTTACTTTGAGAATAATAAACAAAATCAGTATGACGACATCTAATTAATTGCAGGAGATCCCTTTGCATTTATATGACACCAGCATATATGGAGAAAAATCAGGAAATCTTTACTATTAATTGCAGGAGATCCCTTTGCATATATATATATGACACCACCATATCGAGAAAAATCAGGAAATACATTAATTAAAAAGATATGTCTGTTTTACTTTGCTAGATGGCTGTTACTTCTTATTTACTCCTAGTATAGCTTTGTATAATCAATGAGAGACATTTTCGTATGATTAGATGGCTGCTTTGTTTTTTAATAGCTAATCATATACATAATCTTTAATAAAATGACAATCATAGAAGAAAACATTTTTGGTTATCATAATTCACGCAACCATAGAAAATCATTGGTTAGTTCCATGTCATTTATATAGTTCCACTTTCTATGGCATCCCCCTGTTATACACTATTAAAATATGTACAACAAAGAATGTCTACTCATTAATTTGACATCAGTTCATTCTTCTGCCACATGTCAAAAATCATTGGTTATTACTTGTCATGACCCAATTAGATAATAATATCTACTCATTAATTGTAACATCAGTTCATTCTTCTACCACATGTCAAAAAACAGCCACAGTATATTCCAAACCGATAGTATTCCACATGTTTCAAGTATATCGATAACCGATGTAATTTGACAGCATTCAAATATGAAATAAGCGCTCAGACTAATTAGCTAATAATAATATCTACTCATTGATGCTTCTTAGATATTCTCGCACAATGTTAGAGATATTCTCTTCTGCTTCATTTGCATGGTACTTGAGCAAGTGCACCAAAAACTTC
Source organism: Avena eriantha (assembly GCA_910589775.1). Taxonomy (NCBI): domain Eukaryota; kingdom Viridiplantae; phylum Streptophyta; class Magnoliopsida; order Poales; family Poaceae; genus Avena; species Avena eriantha. The sequence continues at coordinate 354,669,107 of OU342746.1, forward strand.
TTTCTCAACTCATAAACATCCTGCATAAACAATATGTGTCATTAGCCTGATTCTTTTATATGTGGAAATATAAAAATATATGTAAATGAGAATACCCACCGTGCATATTGGATGAACCAATTCTTTACCATTCCATGAGAGTATAATGTAAAAGATAAAATAGCCATACGCATTGTTGTAGATGAATGCCTCATTATTATGTTGTTATTAAATAGTAAAAAGGCAAAGAAAACACATGAGTTTATTTTAAGAGACATTCCCCTGTCTGGACTTTCTGGAATACCAACTGGTGATTTACGTGGCCAGGAAAATATATCGGTATCCCAGCCTAGTTGTGCTAATCCGAGTGCTTCGGTTAGGTAGATTCCAGTTCTTTGTAACTTTAATTGGATGTTGTGAGATCGACGCATTTTACTCTCCAATGATGGTAATACGGATAAAGGATCAAAAATAGATATTGAAGATGCATTCTTATCGATGGAGAACAAGGTAAAATGTCTCGCAGATGCGTAAGGAAGCAAAACCTTCAATGAGACCGAAAGGATAGAGATGTCGCCTAGAGGGGGGGGGGGGGGGGGGTGAATAGGCAATTTAAAAACTATTACGGTTTTGCCTTGATAGAATGCGGAATTAAACTAACGTTTATTTTACAAGCACAAAACCTAAATACACTAAGCTCAACTAAGTGCACCAATAACAAGATAAGCTAAACAAGATAGCACAAGATAAAAATACCACAAGTGATAGGCAAGATATAAGTACTTCAAGCTCGGTGTCTATCACAAGGAAAGTAAGCTCGGGTATAGAGATAACCGAGGCACGCGGAGACGAAGATGTATTCCCGTGTTCCCTTACAAGTAAGGTACGTCATGTTGGAGAGGTGTGGGATTCCACGAAGGATTTCCCAACGCCACGAAGGCTCACCTTCTTCTCCGAGTCTATCCCACGAAGGAATAGGCCCTTTCCTTATGGCTAGCTTTTCCTCCACTCCGGAGATGGCAAGCTCCACAACCACTTCACAAGCTCCACGAAGGAGAAGCCCTGGTCCCTTCACAATCTTCCACGAAGAGGACACCGCGACACCAACCGCCAAGCCAACTAGGTCACCCTCCAAGAGCAAAAAGCTCACGGTCTCTCACTCGAACAAATCGTAGTGGAGAGCTCAACACTTATGCAAGAATGCAAAGAAAGAACACCAAGGGCATTCAAATCCCTCACTCTCAAATCCCACCAAAGCAACAAGTGCTAGGGAGGAATTAGAGAGGAAGAACAATGGTGGAAGTCAACCAATGACTCCAAGATCTAGATCCAATGGGTTCCCCTCACTTAGAGGAGGAATTGATTGGTGGGGATTGTAGATCTAGATATCCTCTTCCAAAGCCCTCAAAACGATGCAAGAATCATAGGAGGGAAGTGGGAGGAGGCAAGCTCAAGAGGGTCAACAATGGAGGTCAATTTCGTGCTCAAGAACCAACAAAAAACGTTGGGGGAAGAACCCCTTTTATAGGGGAAAGCAAATATGGCCGTTGGGAGGAAACAACACGAACCCGGTTTGAATTCTGGTTGGACCGACCCCAGAACCGGACAACTCGGTTCCCAGGCCGGTGGACCGGACTACAAACCGAAATACTTCTGTATGCCAACCCGGAATAGACTCGGTCGCGAAAACTGGAAAACCCGGTCTGAGATCCGGTCAACCGGAGCTGGAATCGGACCGTCCGGTGTGGGGCTCGGTTGGATCGGATCCACAACCGGGATGAAACTGGCTTCACGAAAAACGCAATAACTTTTGCATCCGGACTCCGATTTCGATGATCTTGGGCTTGTTTTGACAAGGACAACAAGCTCTACAATATGGTGCATGAAAACATCATAGTCCAACAAAGGAAGGTATAACCAAATGAGGAAAGGCATGGAGCCTCCCTATAAGAAGAACCGGTAAAACCTTCAAACTCGAAAACGCCATATAAGATGCATACGAATTCTGTTTTCGATGAACTTGGGCTTGTTAAAGAGCTAGCAACAAGCTCAAGAACCTCACATAGAGAAAAATACCAAGAAGCAACAAAATAGGAAGATGCAAAGTGTGCAAAGGATTGAGCTCCCTATGACGATGTGATCAAGTTACCCAACCGAAAGCCCCTCTTGATAGTGCGGCTATCTATCCTATAACCCGGTCTCCCAACAACCACCTTGAGACCGGTAAAAGGAAAACCTAGCAAGGCCATACCTTTGCCTTGCACATCCCGCTTGATATTTATGACAATGCTTCAAGCTCCATCCAAGCCGGAATGCATCACTTGATCACTGTTGCTTCGTGAAGACTCGTAATTTGCTCCCCCATACACCACTATGGGATAGCACCATTAAGACACGTCTTCACATGTCCATTATCACCAATATGGACGGCAAGCTTCAAGCAAAAGATCTTCTCGAGATGCTTATCTTGAACTTGCCCTTCTCAACCTTGATGGCGATCACCACTTGATGCCATCCTCTCATGGGCTATTGAGATCTTCACTTTTGAAGCATGCCCATGGAAAGATACCACACCACAAGATCCATGTGGTACATTATTTATGCTTCATGCGTTGACCAACTTGAAATCACTCTTCACTCTTTGCATTGGTCAACCAAGAGTCTTCTCATGCTCCATCTCAATATCTTGAGGTACATAAGGAGTTCTTCATTTGATTACATGCCCTAAAACTTAGTCAACCAAAGCTCAACTAATGAGGCTATCATGACACCGGATTAGAGCCATATCTTGAATTCTTCTATTGAGATCACACTCTCAAGATCTTGAACATATCATATTCTTCTCTTCAATTTGATGATCTAGATGCCAAAACTCAAGGTATATCTTTATCTTCATGGCAACCATACTTGAATCCAACATATGGACTACAAGCATGACCTATGGAATATTCCTTCATATAAAACTCAATGAAAACATTAGTCCATAGGGATTGTCATTAATCACCAAAACCACACATAGGGGCAATTACCCTTTCAATCTCCCCCATTTTGGTAATTTATGACAATCACAACAAGAGGGTTTATATAATGAATATTAGAAACAAGTACGCAACTTATCCGAGAATAAGTTGAATACAAGAGGTTGTATTTGATATGGTTAAGTAACACAAAGATACTAGCCCATATCAAAACTGCTTCTACTCACACAAGCTACAACTAATGCAAGAGATGTGAGTAGAACCAACATATGTAGAGCAAACTCCCCCACAATATATGCACGTGTGATGAACTTGAATTTCATTGCATACATTGTCAAGCATAACCTTTGGGAGAGTTTCCACTATATATATTCAACCATGCAATACACAATAAAGATGAAATGCATGAAAGGCAAACACTTAAGAACAAACCAATCTTAAGTAGAAAACCATTTCCCTTAAAACCCTCTAAACTTCTCCCCCATTGACAACAAGTGCCAAAATGGATGACAAAGTTAGAAGGCCAATATAGTTCAAGTTCCTCCCAAGGTGTGCATTTCTCATAATATGAGTGAAATCATATGCACATATCCAATGACGAATACTTGGAGGAAATCAACTACATTGAGGATCAAATATTGCTAAAAGGATAACAAGGTGAAGAACTTTCAACGGATGAAGCAAGCAATCAAAAGATCCAAATATTCAAATGGACAAATAGTGATCTAAATGAAATAAGGAAGCTCCCCAAGATTTGTGCATAAAAGAGTTGTTTTATTTGAATACAATATGCACAAACATGGAATCCTCAATCCCTTTATATCATTTAGAACACAACCAAGATACAAGGAGTATAGATATAAATCAATACACTTGTCAAGACAAGCTTAAGGCCAAAAGAAACCAAATATGAGATATGAGTGCACGAAGATGCAATAAAAGTAAACCAAGCACTCATAAATCAAGACCTTTCCAAAACCATGGAAAACTAAGCGGATAAGTGAGATGGTTGGCAGAAGGCGAGGATATCAAGGCGAGATATTAACACTCTTGTGTATATAAGTTTCTAAGTGGGAAAACATGAGAATAATCCACAAGGAAACATCCACACATAAGAGGTTGATAAAAAAAAGAGAACGTGATATCCAAGAGGAAGTCATACGATATACCAAAAAAATGATATTTTGCTTAAGTGCATATATAGCCCATGGCTCTATTTTCTCTCATGGTATATCAAAGAACTTCACCAAAGAAAAACAAAAACCTCAAGAACATCACAGCTAACACTAAGGGAACTAATGCTAGTTGGGATATTTTGAGAAAGGCAACAAGTATCAAAAGGAAGGATTCAATGCAATTTCAACAATATTGCACATGAGAGTACATTGAGGAATTGATATGCAATAAACTGCTAGAAGGCATATTTGGGATTGGTGAATCATGAGCATGATTTTATATATTCCCCATTATATGCATCGTCTCAAATTACTCACATAAGCAATAAGGATATACAAGTCTTTCAACGATCCTTGCAAGAACCGCAACATTTACAAACAAATAAATTCATGCCAAGATGCAACCTACGAGAGATTGGATGGAAGAATAGTACGCATGAATAAGATACTTGTTACCGAGATAGCAATGGTATGATGTAGTAGATAAGAATTCTTCGATCATCCTAGCTTGGCTCCAATTATAATGTGGTGACAACACCTTCCTTATAGATAAGACAAGCATCCATTGCATCTCCAATGTACCTAAAACAACATTCAAGTACATCTTGGTCCCCAAACTTATTGGGTCCAAAGTGGTTAGACTAACCACAACACATAGGACATACTCCATAAAAATATGTGCATATTTAAATATGAAATTTGGATTTCATGCACATCATAGCCGTTTAAGGATTTGATGGAGTATACCCTATATATTGGATAAAAGAAAGCAAAACAGGATATAAGATATACATTTAGTAAACATGCATGCACGATACTTTCAAGAACCAACGAAGATATAATTTGGACAAAACACCAAAATATTCAAGAAGGCATACAAGGTGTGACAAAACACATTTGTTGTCCAAACTATATCAAAGAATCAAATCAACACAAGATTTGGTCAACAAAGTTCAACAAATGAACCAAGCAAAAACTATTGAGCATAAAAGATGAGATAAAAACATAAATGCTCAAATATTTATCTCATTCAAGCAAATAACATAGAGAAGAAAGAATGAGATAACAAACTCCCAAGAGAGCAAGGTTTCAACAAATAAACCAAACCCTTAACACTTTTCACAATGGCACAAGGTTCCGAGAAGAAAAGGTTTGTCTTCCACTAAAATCACATTTGATGATAATCAAAAACACCATCAAAGAGATGTTCCAAAAGCCAAGGAAGACAATGGGAGCCACAACAATTTTTGTAAAGATAAGCTAGAAGAAGAGGTATATAAACTCAATGGAGAAATCTAGCCGTTTGTAGCATTTTCTGCGAAACTCGGTTTTAAGTTCGGTTGGACCGGATCCCACAACGGACCACCCGGTGTACAGCCCGGTCAACCGGATTCCAAACCGGGATGCTCTTAGTGAGTGAGTCCGGATAGACTCGGTATATGAAACCGAGAATCCCGGTTTGGGTTCGGTTGACCGGAATTGGTACCGGACCCCCCGGTGTACAACCCGGTCAACCGGAATCCAAACCGGGATGCTCACAGTGAGTGAACCTGGATAGACTCGGTATATGAAACCGAGAATCCTTGTTTGGGTTCGGTTGACCGGGACTGGTACCGGACCGTCCGGTCTGGGAACCGGTTCAACCGGCCTGAGAACCGAGTTTGGCAGAGATGTTATCAAACTTAGATTTCTTTCTTCTCTCAATAGAGATAAGCATTTGAGGAAGGCCACACCAAGAATTTCTTACTCAAGCAAATACCGAAAAGACGACCAATAAAAGCTTCTAACAAGAAAATAGGACCTTGTTTGAGCTAACATGCCACCTAGATACAAGATAATCAACAATATCAACTCTAAGTGGCACCACCTCATGTTCACATTTCCTAGGATTGTGATATGCAAAGGAAGCATATTACTCCCCCATAATGTGGTATCCAATTTTTCTTAATAAGAGGAAAAACAACCTCAACTAGAAATAATTAATGGACATTTAGAATTTGAATTTCTCATGAGTATGACACACCACATAGTGACTAGATAATCTTGCAATATCAATACTAAGTGGTAGTACTCATGTACACACATTTTAAGGTATGAGGGATGCACGAGGCATATCACTCCCCCAAAATGGGATGTTCCATTAACCACTCGAAAAGAGCCAAATAAGATATCAACAAGATGCATTAGAGGCTCAAAGCAAAACACACAAGTAAATGATGTGCCAAACACATAGACATACTTGAATACACAAAATAAGCAAGTATGAGGCACAACAAATACAAACACATACTTGGTACAAAACCAAAACATGTAAAGGGGCAAGTAACTTTCAATATAAAAGAGTTGAGTTCGAGTTACCGCAAAGAGGCACATTGGGTATATGGTAGGGAGATGATAATCCTTATAACTTGGCTTTATAAAATATAATATATGAAGATCCCTTAATTCTTCATGAGTTAGCCAACCCTCCAATGCCCTCCACATACACCTATTGATCAAGTTTGAGCTTGTTGGTCCCCAACCAAGTTGGGTCCTAGGAGGTTAGTCACAATAGGCTTGGCAACCCAAATGGTTTGTTTCTTGACACCACTTTGAGTTCCAACAAACTTGGCAAACACATTGCCATCCTTATCCTTCCCAAGAGAATAATAATCATCAACAATGATAGGGGTAGATAAGGTACCATTTGAACATGAAGAGGCCAAGTGCCCCTTCTCACGACATATGTAGCAACAAGTGCTCCCCTTTCTCTTCTTCATTAATTTCTTAGCTTGGGGAGCCTTATCTTGATTCTTCTTGGGAAGTGGCCTAGCTTCAACTTGAGGTTGAGATTGGGCTTGACCTTGAACTTGTGGCCGCTTCCCTTGTTTCTTCTCACTCAAGTGCTTTTTCTTCAATGGACAAGATCTTACATGATGTCCTTTAACCTTGCACTTGAAGCAAATAATCTTGGCCAAATCCTTGACTTGGTCTTGGATCTTCTTCTTGTTGCTCTTGGACTTGTTCTTGTTATTGGAGTTGAATCCAAGTCCTCTTTTGGGGTATTTTTGCACACTCAAAATATTATCGAGTGTGGATTTGACTTCATGACTATTTTCCAAGTCTTTCTTCAAAGAAGTGACTTGGGCCTTGAGCTCTTTGATTTCCTCTACATGGTTAGTAGAAATAGAGGTACTAGAGGAAGTAGAAGCTTCATTGTTAGAGCAACAAGGCAAATCAAGTAATCCAACACAAGATTTATCACCAGTATGAGATCACTAGGACTAGCACATGGCAAAATAGCATTTTGAGTAGAAGTTGTGCTAATGTCCAAAAGAGGCTCACAAGATGTTTCCTTAGTGATACTTGCCTCATGAGCTAATTTTAGTCCATCATAGGAGATTAGAAGATCATTATGAGAGGCCAAGAGTTTTTCATGACTTTCTTCCAATTTCCCATAATTGCTAGTTAGCAACTCAAGTTGAGCCCTTAGCTCAACATTCTCCTTTAGGGTAGATGCTTCACAAGAAGTAGAGTTAGTAGCACTAGCATCATTAATAGATTTTTCCTTTTCAAGCTCATAAGATTCAATTTTTTTGTATGAGGAGACAATTAGTGTGCTTCTCCTCGGCAATCTCTTGCTTAAGGAGATTGAATCTCTGACTCCCATCATCAAGTTGGAAATCCAACTCCTCTATGGTTTCCGTTTGTTTAGTTATGGTGTCCATAACGTGTTTGATACAAGCAACGGCCTTACTATTACCACGAAGAGAGGTACACAAAAAGGTCAGCTCAAGCACAAGAGCTCTAGTATCCTCATCAAGGTCATCATCACTATCATCATTATCATTGCTATTATCTAGAGAAGAGATGTTGGGATCCAAAGTAGGAGATACCTTTGATCCTCTTGCCATAAGGCACATGTGAGCACGGGAGGATGAAGATGAGGATATTCTTGAATCTTCATTCATGATCATGTCTTGCTCCATAGGGTGTTTGATTTCCTCTACATTGTTAGATACACAACTAGAGGAAATAGAAGCATTTTGTTTATTGGAACAAGACAAATCAAGCATATCATCTACACTAGTACTCAAATAATTTCTAGAAAATATGCAAGGACTAGCAACACAAGGGGATATAAAATTATCGTCGCAAGAAGTGCTTAAGTCCAAACTCTCTACACCATTAGCATTTATAGAAAATTAATCATTGGTGTGAAGAAAACCACTACCATCATTACATATGATTTCCCCACTCACCATGCCATTACCTTGTGACTTGTCACATGTAGGTGAAGTGGAGGGAATTGAAATCTCATCACGGCCGGAGGTGGAAGCCACTTGGAGCTCTTCATGATGTGAAGGAGAAGAGAGCTCCTCGGAGATACCACCGACCCTATGAGAAATGGACCCACCAAATATTTCTTTAAGCTTGGTCCACATCTCATGAGATGACTTGGGCTTTACATTTGTCAAGAACAAATTAACTATGGGGCTCAAGGAGAAAATAAGCTCATTAGATACTTGAGCTTCGAGATGTAAATTTTTCTCATCCTCTAAAGATAGATTTTGAGGATCCATCGGAGGAGAAAAACCTACATCTAGAAAACGCTCAATATTTGGACACAAGGTCCGAAGATTACAAAGCAAGCAATTTCTCCACAAAATATAATTTGTGCCATCAAAGATAATTGTGTCATTATGTACTATACTACTAGCCGACATCTTTACACTCTAGGCGGTGAAGCCTAAACAAGGAGAGACCTTGCTCTGATACCAATTGAAAGGATAGAGATGTCGCCTAGAGGGGGGGTGAATAGACAATTTTAAAACTATTACGGTTTTGGCTTGATAGAATACGGAATTAAACTAACGTTTATTTTACAAGCACAAAACCTAAATACACTAAGCTCAACTAAGTGCACCAACAACAAGATAAGCTAAGCAGGATAGCACAAGATAAAAATACCACAAGTGATAGGCAAGATATAAGTACTTCAAGCTCGATGGCTATCACAAGGAAAGTAAGCTCGGGTATAGAGATAACCGAGGCACGCGGAGACGAAGATGTATTCCCGTGTTCCCTTACAAGTAAGGTACGTCATGTTGGAGAGGTGTGGGATTCCACGAAGGATTTCCCAACGCCACGAAGGCTCACCTTCTTCTCCGAGTCTATCCCACGAAGGAATAGGCCCTTTCCTTATGGCTAGCTTTTCCTCCACTCCGGAGATGGCAAGCTCCACAACCACTTCACAAGCTCCACGAAGGAGAAGCCCTGGTCCCTTCACAATCTTCCACGAAGAGGACACCGCGACACCAACCGCCAAGCCAACTAGGTCACCCTCCAAGAGCAAAAAGCTCACGGTCTCTCACTCGAACAAATCGTAGTGGAGAGCTCAACACTTATGCAAGAATGCAAAGAAAGAACACCAAGGGCATTCAAATCCCTCACTCTCAAATCCCACCAAAGCAACAAGTGCTAGGGAGGAATTAGAGAGGAAGAACAATGGTGGAAGTCAACCAATGACTCCAAGATCTAGATCCAATGGGTTCCCCTCACTTAGAGGAGGAATTGATTGGTGGGGATTGTAGATCTAGATATCCTCTTCCAAAGCCCTCAAAACGATGCAAGAATCATAGGAGGGAAGTGGGAGGAGGCAAGCTCAAGAGGGTCAACAATGGAGGTCAATTTCGTGCTCAAGAACCAACAAAAAACGTTGGGGGAAGAACCCCTTTTATAGGGGAAAGCAAATATGGCCGTTGGGAGGAAACAACACGAACCCGGTTTGAATTCTGGTTGGACCGACCCCAGAACCGGACAACTCGGTTCCCAGGCCGGTGGACCGGACTACAAACCGAAATACTTCTGTATGCCAACCCGGAATAGACTCGGTCGCGAAAACTGGAAAACCCGGTCTGAGATCCGGTCAACCGGAGCTGGAATCGGACCGTCCGGTGTGGGGCTCGGTTGGATCGGATCCACAACCGGGATGAAACTGGCTTCACGAAAAACGCAATAACTTTTGCATCCGGACTCCGATTTCGATGATCTTGGGCTTGTTTTGACAAGGACAACAAGCTCTACAATATGGTGCATGAAAACATCATAGTCCAACAAAGGAAGGTATAACCAAATGAGGAAAGGCATGGAGCCTCCCTATAAGAAGAACCGGTAAAACCTTCAAACTCGAAAACGCCATATAAGATGCATACGAATTCTGTTTTCGATGAACTTGGGCTTGTTAAAGAGCTAGCAACAAGCTCAAGAACCTCACATAGAGAAAAATACCAAGAAGCAACAAAATAGGAAGATGCAAAGTGTGCAAAGGATTGAGCTCCCTATGACGATGTGATCAAGTTACCCAACCGAAAGCCCCTCTTGATAGTGCGGCTATCTATCCTATAACCCGGTCTCCCAACAACCACCTTGAGACCGGTAAAAGGAAAACCTAGCAAGGCCATACCTTTGCCTTGCACATCCCGCTTGATATTTATGACAATGCTTCAAGCTCCATCCAAGCCGGAATGCATCACTTGATCACTGTTGCTTCGTGAAGACTCGTAATTTGCTCCCCCATACACCACTATGGGATAGCACCATTAAGACACGTCTTCACATGTCCATTATCACCAATATGGACGGCAAGCTTCAAGCAAAAGATCTTCTCGAGATGCTTATCTTGAACTTGCCCTTCTCAACCTTGATGGCGATCACCACTTGATGCCATCCTCTCATGGGCTATTGAGATCTTCACTTTTGAAGCATGCCCATGGAAAGATACCACACCACAAGATCCATGTGGTACATTATTTATGCTTCATGCGTTGACCAACTTGAAATCACTCTTCACTCTTTGCATTGGTCAACCAAGAGTCTTCTCATGCTCCATCTCAATATCTTGAGGTACATAAGGAGTTCTTCATTTGATTACATGCCCTAAAACTTAGTCAACCAAAGCTCAACTAATGAGGCTATCATGACACCGGATTAGAGCCATATCTTGAATTCTTCTATTGAGATCACACTCTCAAGATCTTGAACATATCATATTCTTCTCTTCAATTTGATGATCTAGATGCCAAAACTCAAGGTATATCTTTATCTTCATGGCAACCATACTTGAATCCAACATATGGACTACAAGCATGACCTATGGAATATTCCTTCATATAAAACTCAATGAAAACATTAGTCCATAGGGATTGTCATTAATCACCAAAACCACACATAGGGGCAATTACCCTTTCAGAGACAACCATTAGAAAAGGTATATAACTGGACAACGATGGAAAAGTGAATTATCTTTACCAATTTGCGTGAAGAGATTTTGTAGTCTGTGTCGGGCCAACCGTCGAACAACTTTGCGAGAGACTAGATATTTGGCTTTCTGCTCCACTTGGGACCTCGTGTGGAATTGGCCATCACAGTCTAGAAAAAAACATTTTAGAAACATAGTGATAACAATAAAAAAAACGAGATTATAATAACTTACACAAAAATGCAAATCCATGTAGTGCACATCGGTCTCTACCATCTGTATGATGGGGTCGCATGCCACTATACGTATGGCCATGTCAAAACATTCATTGTCCATAGGCTTATCCATCCTAAGTATGTCCTGGATTTTCTTAAGGCTCAAGCCTATTGGGTACGGTTTGGAGCTCCGCACCCATTCCTGCCTATAAGAAAAATGTTAAGAATGATAAAATCATAACCATGCTTATTAGCACTAAAAATAACATGTTGCTTACTCCAAACACTTGACATATTCAATGGACATGATGTGTTTGCAAAGCTCATCAACTAATTTGTGTTAGTCTGTGGGCATGATGTGGACCGGCAGAGGATGTTTGTTTTCAGCTCCACCAGGAGGTAAATGTGGAAATGACTGTGAGGTAAGGTCAACTTGTGACGATGGATTCTGTAACAACCTCGGACCCTACGCTCTAAATTCAAGCCTGGATGAACCGGAAGTGGTTAAAATAGTACAGCGGGGCCCAGGGGCCACCCACGTGTAGACCCGTCGGCCGTCCTAACTACTTCCAAGACATCAGGACAAGAACGAGCGGCGTAGGCAACAGGTGAAGAGATCAAATACATACACAAGTGAGTATGTATGCAAGCTACCTTACAACAGTTCTCAGAGCCATTCCATCTAAAAGAAATAGAAATATTACAATGCCATACGGCAAGATCCAAATATCCTAGATAGAGATAATAGTGTAGGATAGCTCCTCATACATCAAACTTTAGAGTATCAAGTGGAAGTGGGAAACAAGATCCGAGTACGGATAAGAAGCAAATCGGCATAAGATGCCACATAAGTAAGCACATCCCGCCCACAGATCTCGCGGATCCCCTTCCCCGGAACTCTACACCGAGTGATCGTTGCCAACATCATCTGTCTCCTCCACCCAATATCCATCTTGCGAATACACCTGTTCATCCGAATCAAACAATTTATCGTGTGAGACCCTAGGGGTACTCAGCAAGTCTTTATGTCTTTAAAGGGGACATATACCTAGGGTGACGCAATTGCAGCAAAAGGTAATAACTAACCATCCTAGAGATACTCGCTAACCATCCGCCTAACCAAAGATAGACGGATGTCCGTTAATTAGAACAACAGTTATAACAGTGTATATCAACCGATCCATCCTCCATCTCGCTTACCAACGAGAAAGCAGACGAACAACCCATCCGTTGGTAGTTTTATTAACCATTCCATGAGCATTGCACTATTTACTAGTCAGGTATTTAGTCAAATTGAAAGCGGTACTTTAGTTATACTTGTCTATGATCGAGAAACTGTGCTCCAAGTCGTCCATAACCGCGGACGCGGCTTTCAGAAAGCTTTACCCTGCAGGGGTGCACAAATAGCAACACACACTTGATCAACCTCAGAAAAACCAACTCAAAACCCAATGAGGCATTCACGACAAAGCGATCACAGGATTCAGAAATATTTCAAGGGGCCACCCCAATAAGCTACCCGCAACGAAGTTGGCCGGCTCCGAGACGGACCCAGGGTTTGCGACGACGGTTGTAAACGACTGGGAACCCGAAAGTGTGACTGGGCTTGTCGATACCGCGAAAACGTGGCGCGATCCAAAACAATACAGGTGCTCCACGCACAATCTTAAATAAAGCGGTAAAGCATGGCATAAGTACAGGATAGGAAATCAAACCCCAAACTAGTTCGTGGCCCCAAGAAATAGAAATGAATCAAGCTCTGGCTCAAGGGGGTCCATAAGGCCTCCCGGATGTGGATAGTGCGAATAGTCAAGGAACAGGAATCAAGTACTCGGGGTCCTACGGGACACAAGTGAGCATGAAAAACCAAATAGCAGATATTGCTCACCGGTGCCGCTTTCATTAGTTATCCCATACTACTCAGGTTAAGTTGTTTAGGTATCTCGTTATCCATCTGACTCTCACATACCCTACACATGCTGTTCTACGACTCGCATGGCTCAAACAACTCCTGTAGTAATGGCTCATAGGATGGAGGAACAAGCTCGGTGGGGTTTAAAAGTAAAAGCTATGCAGTACTTGGGATTCAATTTAATGCAATCGTGACTCAATGATGCAAGAATAAGATACAAGCAATAGGTACTATATGTATGCAAGCATGTGGTAGTGCTTGCCTGGCATCTCAGTTGAAGCGAGAGACGGATCTGGGTAGTACTCCTGGGATTCCTGATATTTCCCCTGCTCGGCGTCTATTCGAAAGAAGAACCAAACAAACAAGGGCCAACATAAATAAAGTGCACAAGCATATAAATAAAATGCGACAAGCAAACAAGCATGCCATGATGAATGATGCACAATTTACATGGCAATAATGTAACATGGCATGGGTGAGGTGTGGGGTACAAGAATAAAGCGTTTTATTAAGTTTTAGTCATGTTTTGCTCCCATAACACTTGCTGTCCACTTAATATTTATATGATGCATGCTGCAATTTAGAACATGGAATGCATAGTTAGAACGGGATCGTCGCGCTGATCGATTTAGACATTATTTCTCAGATTTGGAGTTATAGATTTAAAGTTATTAATTAATTAAGAAAAGACATTTTTATTGCAATTAAACAATTTCGAAAATTTAAATTAGCCAAACATTAAATTGGATGGCAGATTTGAAATCCTCACATTTTTCTGATTCAAAAACATATATTATTTGTATTATTTGGATTGATTAATAAAAAGTTATTAAGTTCTAGATTTAAAATAGATTAACCAATTTCTAGAATTATTTTTATTAACAGAAAAAGATCAGAGATTTTCTGCACCAAGAGACAGCTAGCCACAACCACTGACGAGTGGGCCAGGCGCTGAGCTGGCAGAATCGCGTGCGGTAGGACTTTTCTTACCGCGGCGTTATCCAGCCCGTGCGGTTGACAGGTGGGGTGTGTGGTGTGCGGGGCCACGCGCGGGCTCGCGAACCGGGCGCAGCCACGTGGCACGGACAGGGAGCGCGGGTTGAGGTTTCCAAAACCTGGGTACCTTTTCGTCAAATTACCACATTGACTAACAAGTGGGGCCGGCTGGACCGCAGGTTGTGTGCGCAAAAGGGCAGTGGGTTAGATGCAAAAAGAGACGCGGTACTGTTTTTCTTCCTTTGCCTTTGTCTGACGAAACTGACAGACAACAGCGCGCGACGCGGCGGGGATCGAACTCGCGACGCGGCTCGCGTGCGCGGCGGCGGCTGCCGCTGGGCTAGGGAGGGGGTTGTTGCTAGGATTCGACAGCGCGGCCAGATGAGGTATCTGCGGCGCAACGGCGAGATGGCGGACGCGAGCGCGGCACGCCGAGGGTGCTCGACGAAACGGGCGGCGCTTACAGGAAGCCACGATGGGCGTGCGGATGTCTGGGGATCTCAGGAGCTCACCAGGAGGGTTTTGGCGGGGCCGGATCGTGCCGAAGCGCAGGGGGTCGTCGGGGTAGCTGGGGTCCCGGGGCTAGGGTTTGCTCGCCGGACGCGTCGAGATGCAGTGGATCCGGCCGTCTACTCCTCGACTCCGTGTACTTGGGCGACGCTAGGGTCCTCGTGGCCTTCCTCGATAGCCCACACACCTCGCCCGCCTCCTGGTACGCTGTGGCCGAGAGGAAAACCGGCGGTGGCCGCCGAAGTTGGAAGAGAGAGGGGTAGCGGTAGGTGGGGAAGAAGAGGGGGAAGGGCAGGACCCTGGGTGGATCTGGGGTGCAGCGCAAGGCAGAAGGGAGGGGTAGATAAGGCTGAGGCAGAGGGGAGCACATGGGGCTCGGGGTGGAAAAGTAGCATGCTCCTTTCCCTCCTCCTTCTCACGCGGTGGGCACGGCTCGGAAGGCTGCAGCTGGGGACAGAGGAAAGAGAGAGGGGGCCTCGGTGGGGTCTGCATGGCAGCGAGGGAGAAGGACAGAGAGGGGTTGATGCTCAGCTAGGCTAGAGGAGGGGTGGCATGGTGGCTCGGCTGGCTGCTAGGCTAGGGCCTTGGGGCCGAGCCAGGGTAGTGGTGGCAGGTTAGGAGGGAAGGGTGGCTCGGCATGGAGCCTAGCTAGGAGGGAAAAGAGATGGGTTTAGGGTTTCGGGGAGCGGAGTGTGTAGAAACTAGGTTTAGAGAGAGAGAGGGCTCGGTTTAGATAGAAGAAGAGAGAGGGCCAAACTACAAGATGGAGGAGCTAGGTTTAAGAGTATCTAAGAAACACCCAAAAGGAATTGAATGAAGGCAAAGATCAAAACCAAAAGGTCCCAAAAGAGAGAAAGAGGTGGAAGAAAAATAATGATCTTGCATGCCTCATGCATATGATCATATTTTGTGAAAACAAATATATTCCATGTTTACTTGGCAAGGAGGAAAACACTAAAAGAGAGCAAGGTGGAAGACAAGTAGAAGAGAAGTATTTAAATGGGTTCATTTGTTCAAATGAGTTCAAACAAACACCACCCAAAAATATTCCAAGGGAACCAAAATGGAAGAACACGTGAGGGCCTTGCATGGGTCATGCACAAGTAATAAATGCCACCAATTCTAGTTGTGAAAACAACTATCTTCAATCATGGTCATATATTCTTATATGCATGCCAAAGTGTTTGATTAAAATCATTCAAAGAAGAAGCTTGCTTGATATATGAAAATTATTAGTATATGCACATGTATGAGGATAAATGACCATGAGAGTGTATTTTTCCACTAGAGCACTTGTAGCCAAATATAGCTCCATACATGAGCATATAGTAAATAAAATTCATATAGAAACTTAGATGCAACATTTCGACTCCCATGTCATGCAAAATGGCCATAAGGCCTCCCATAATCAATATTGTGAGAACAACATGTATCATGTATGGAAGCATGTAGAAAGAAGTGGATCCACCCCAACACATATGAGCTAGATTTAAATGCCAAGGAAAAATGTAAAATCTCATGTATAATTAGGATGGTGGAATTATAAGGTGGTGACAAGTCAAGGTGGTGGAGTTGGAAAAGATATGCCCCCAACTCAATTTGGGCATTAACACTATATCAAGAACCAACTACGATGTATCAAGAGGCAAATACAGTTAATAAATGCATATGAGATAAGAACCAAATGGAAAGGGTTTTATATGATGCTCAAATGCAAGGTGGCATGATGACATGAGCATGATATAATTATGATGCAACAATTATATGTAGGAAGTAGCATTTTATTATTAGACCATGTAGCATTACAGATGTTAGACAGATGGGATGCTACAAGTTCGATGTTTTGAGTTTCTTAGGGGATCTTTTGTCCTCATCTTCCAAGTATCGATTTCTCATACACCATCGTCATTCAATTCCGAATCGACTAAAATGACAGCTAATTTATTTCTAAAGTGTGTCATATGAACCTACTCTGTAGTAATCAAAGTTACTTTCAAATAGTGATACACCATATAATAAGTATCAATATATTTAGAAGGATATACCTGTTCTGGAGTATCAAATAAAAAATCCCCTGTGAAGTACTCCGTGAAGTTTAACATCCACAGACCACATGATGTCCTACATTATTACAAAATTTAGATAATGCACATGAAAGAGAGTATTTGAGTATGTGGATGTATTCTTTTTATTTGTAAGTTACAGTTTTGCTGATGCACTGTTCTTGTATTTTCCCTGTTAACGGCATAATATTGGTTCTTTCTCTTACTTTTACATGCACATCAATACTGGCAATGGTTCTCTTATCTTAGTAGCAAATTGATAGCATTTTGTTCTTATAGGACCCATCTGGCACTATTGATGAATCACTTCACAAGAAAGTGAATGGATTGTGTGGAGTTGGCTAAGTCTTTTGGTAATGATAACTTCAAGGTAACTGTAATTTTGCTGATCCATAAAATTAAAGCTTAGATCATCATGCAATACTTATCCTGCAGCCATCTAATTTTCAAATTTGATTGACCTCATTTGTATACTATATAATGAAAACAAAGGTTATTTAAAGTATCCAGCTTTCGAGTGCTTTGAATTAGGATGCGTACCCATCTGTCTGTAGACTGCTGTTAACACATTCTTCCCTTTGCCAGGTTGTAACGTTTAGGTTCTTCCTCTCAGACTTCAATTCCATGTTGTTTGATGCCAATTTGAACAAATATTCTAGTCCTTTTAGCTATTGCACCAATAAATGAAAAAATGTTAGCATCACAGGAAATAAACAAGAAAAAATATTTTTGTGAAAAGATAGGTAGTAAGAGTAATTACTAACTGTAGCGGTGAGGTCCTTGCGGTGTATTCCCACGCCTAGCGAGTCGAGCACTTGAACACATAGTTTTCTCAGATTTATGACACATAGATACCAGTGTAAATCTTCCATGTTTATTGGAATGAATATCTAAAGAACATGATTATTTTTAGTTGCAGACCCATATAGATGAACTTTCGTCTATATTGAATTTTCATAGTAATATGTAGAAAACTAAGACTAACCATATCATTTTCTAAACTCTCTTTAATACCCATTCTGGTGGTGCATCCTTGTCATCTTCAGACATATAGCCACCGCTCTTTATCATCTTAGATATGCATGCATTCTCTAAGAACACGCTTCCACCTGACCTCACCTTTAGATGTTCCGTAGCACTTATGCAATGTATGTAAGCATTTATGACCTACAGTATAACATATACATAATATATGAAATAATAGATAATCATATTCAAATAGCATCTGCTTGTCCGTAAACGTAAATAATCATATTCAAATAATCATATATACTTACTTCATCGCCAATGAATTCTTTGGAATTTAGAAGAGATAGTAAATCGTTCTTCTTTAGAAATGCGTCGTTGATGCTCACTAAATGTCTTTTTTTGCTCTTTTCGGATTTGATATTTTCAATCACGGACAAATCATCGTGAGTGCATGCATAGTCTGTCAAAACGGCCATGATAACATTTCTTTATTAATAATGAAGAAAATACTAATAGTATAGCAAAAGGACATAGATGGTTTGCTACATACCTTCTGGAGAAACCACATAATCTTGTGCCTTCTTAGGCTTGTTATGCCATCGATTAGGTTTGTGTTTCTGCACTGGAATTGTCAGCTCATCCTCTATAGTTTTCGACCCTTTCATGCCAGGCATTGTTGTTAATTCCTCGCCCTCATCTGGCAGTGCTTGTTGACTTGTTTCATTGTTGTAGGTTAATTTCTGAGAACAGCACAGCTAAAATACATTATCACTATGTAGACTTAGATTTTATTGGTACATACAAAAGGAAAAGAAAACTCACATTTATCAATTCGGAATCTGTAGCCTCCTTGCCAGTTATATTATCTACTTCATGGTTCTCATCTTTTTCAATCGATTCTTGGTCGCTCAAAAACTAAAACCAATAATATTAAATTGAAAGAAAGAATGAGAAAATCCTGCAGATATAACATGTGTTGTACTGCAGAAGTAGAATAATAATAGGAAAAGAAAACTCATCTTTGTCAAGTGGCCGTTTGTATCCTCTTCTTTGGTTAGCCCCTCTTCAATTTGCATATGTTCCTTACCCTCTATAGTGACTTCTTAGTCTAGTTCCTGATTTGGGTAGATCAGATCGCCCGACATGGCTTAGGTAGATAGGCGTGCTGGGGTAGATGAGGCGATGTGTGCCTTTGAACCGATGGGGTCTGTGCTTATATAAGCAGATATGCTCTATAAAAGGAAAAAATGAACCTGATTGATTTTTCTTTTAAGAATATAATAAATGTTCGTATCTCTAGTAAAAGGAAACATTATAAAAGCTGGTTGATTTTATTTCAAAGTTGATCGTTCATCAGAAATTGATTGCATCTTCGTTTTTGGATTCGTGCGCTGATTGGGAAAGAATAATAAAGGGGGATCAAACATTAGGAGATTCTGGACCATCGAATTGTCCTCAATAAATATTAGGGTAATCAAGACAATTAATTCGTTTCTGGCTCTGATAAGGCATGCTATACAAACAAATTAATAAATCAAATCGTACTTGCCAAATAAAAGACGATTCTGATTGGATACCCTATTAATAGGGTATTAAATCGGCAGCGACTCATGAGATCACATAGAAATCACACACGTTGGCCTGGGATACAAATATATTTTTAATAAAAAATCACCTCAGCACGTCAGCATTGTCTGACGTATGAACTTCCAGTTTAGATTTGAGAAGGTATATTTGACTTTAGAAACGAGCATGTAACTGGAACACCTGAAAAAAGCAGTCCCTAATTGCATATATATCCCTTAAAGTAAGGGCAGTGAATGGAAATAAGAGATCTGTCGGGTTCCACCAGCAGAGTTTAAAACTGAATATCCTCCACATCTCAATACACATATGTAATTCACAACCGACATGGCGGCGAGTAACCATGTTTGCTGTAGAGAACGAGGAAGGCAGCAAGCGGGGCGTCGGGTGGCCAGCGGCGTCACGAAGGGAACGAGGAAGAGCGGGGAGACCAAAGAAAAGGGAGCATGTTGGGAGGGACCGCAGACGTAGATCAGTAATAACTCAAGTGCCTAGGATAAGAAGACCGCATATAATAATTTCCTGCAGAAATGATATATCCGATTAGTGTTAATACATGCTCAAGAAAGGATTATAATCATGTATGTATTCTCATGTAAATAATTCTCTCTAGTCTCTATTCTCACGAACACACCACACAACCACTAACACCATGCATGCACTTAACCATGCCAGTACATTTATACTATGATCTAACATAGCTTAAATGAACAATTATTTCAAAAGAGTCAATAGGAAGAAACCGTGCTATTTAGTTCTGGTTGTATTGGGCCATTTATAGTGCAACATAACCTAATATGCTATGAGGTAATTTGGATGCTCACATGATTACCACAATGGAGCTGATCTGCACAAATTTAAAAAGATAGCATAGTGATTACTACAAGTACAAGTGTGAAGTATCTCACCTACGATGTAAGGATCTCCTTCCAGACGATGTTCTTTGTGTAGGTATTGACAGGATACCTCTTCTTTTTGCTTTCATCGGAGTTTTTTTCTTGTTATCAGCATCTGGGATGACAAGAATCTTGACGTTTTTTCTAGCAGTAGATCTAGATAGCGCGACATATAACTGCCCATGAGAGAACACTGGCTCAGGCAAGTAAATACCAGCATTAGGTATAGTCTGTCCTTGTGCCTTGTTAACCGTCATGGCGAAGCTGAGCCTAACAGGAAACTGCTTCCTCTTGAACTGAAAAGGGAACATCTCATCATCAGAGGGGCAAAGTGGGATCCTTGGCAGGAAGATCCCCTTTCCAGCATGTTGGCCCAAAACAATTTCTGCATCGATGACATTCCTTTGGAATCCTCGAACAACCAACCTTGTGCCATTACAAAACCATCTCTTGTCCCTGGAATCGATTGATCATCTTCAAATTAACCCTATCAACGCAATCATTTCGTGTCGACAAGATTGCTCTAGAGGTGATGTAGTTTGGGTCTGGCATGTTAGCACCAAGGCTGGGAAAAACGTTGTCTATTAGTTTATCAAGGTCGGAGCCCTTCTTCCCAGTACACGGCACACATATCTCGTTAGGAAGACGGATGTAACCATCACCATTGGCCTCCTCTTTACCATCACCGATGCGCAATAGGTACTCCGCAAACCAAGGGTCACTATGTGCCCTCATGTTGCGTTCGAGCTTTAGGTGAGTCATGCAATCCCAAAGGTAAGACCTACGTAGCGATGCATCAATTATCTGAGCCCTCGACCCCTTACGGACAACAGGTAGGACTTGCCTGAAATCTCCACCGAACACGACTGTCTTTCCACCAAATGGTAGGTCTGGACGGCTCATTATATCTCGCATACTGTTGTCCAATGCCTCGACTGCCTGTCTCTTTGTCATGGAAGCCTCATCCCAGATAATGAGAGAAGCCGATTGTAGTAGCTTGGCAGTACCGCTCTGTTTACTGAAGGTGCAATACCCGCCATCGTCAATGCTCAGTGGTATCTTGAATCGAGAATGAGATGTTTCCCTCCAGGCATTATGGAAGCTGCAACACCAGATGTAGCTGTCGCTACAGTAATCTTTTTCTGCCCGCGAACCATTGCGAGTAGTGCTCTGTATAGAAAAGTCTTTCCGGTACCTCCAGGTCCATCCACAAAGAACACACCACCCTCACCACCATGAACAACAGCCATAATTTCTTCATACGCGGCCTTCTGATCTGTATTAAGTGAGTCTGATAGATTTATGTCCTCCTCGTTGGGCTCAATCACAGACTCCTCGAATATCTCCCTTTCCACACCGGTGGCGCTGTCAAATTCCTCATCGATATCAGGAAAAGGAAATGACTTTATGTCCTTGCCCATTGACTGTAGCATATTCCTGATATCTACCAAAACCTTCTGCTCAACTACAACATTGGATGGATCGTTGCGGCGATAGTCTTCCGACATTGCATCGAAGTGCTTATCCCAGAGCCCCCGCACATCGCTAGGCTCGTAGAATACCAATATTGTTGCAAAGAGCCTTCGTAGAGATGACGGCATCTCAAAGAATGTAGATTCAGTAAGGGAGCCATCCAATGTGTTGTCCCCTTCGATCAAACCCCTTCTCTCTGCAGCTTCACGAAAGGATCCCAGTAGCTGGCCATTAACCGTCTTTAGATCATCGTAGCAGGTGGCCCCAGTGACATGGTTTAGAAGGACTCGCAGGTAATAGTGATCCCCTTCCGCTGGGTGAGCCGACACAATCCTTCCAACTTGTATCCTTTTTGAAGGTGTACCATCTTTTTTTACATACCTTCTCTTCCAACATTTATCCTGACCTTTCTTACCTTTCTGCCAAGTGTACCATTCAGGGAAATCCCTGTACAAGATACCACGGTCCTCCTCGTGTAATCTGTTTGCCACAAAGTACTCAGTAAGCATTGACTTTTCAACACCTTCACGGTTTACTACCTGTTGGATATCTTGGCCCTGTTTGAACGAAACCATGTGACAGTTTTCTAGATGGAGCTGCAGTTGCATCACAGGTGGCGAATTTTTACTCAACTCAAAGCCGTATATCCTCCACAAGGCTTCAGGAGGAGTCACCCACCTCGCATCTCTATATTGTTTGATCTCATCTATGTCCCCATTGCTATCTGCCTTGTCAGCCTCGCTCACTGTGATAGAAGCCTGATCATGCCCCTTGTATATGTACTTGAACAAGTACTTAACTGCCTTTATGCTTGAGCATGCCTCAATATTGATGTGACAATTCAAGTGACGCAAAAGGTGTGGGTTGTATGGGACAACCCACCTATTATCCAGCAATTCCTTTCGAACCATTACTTGACAACCATTATCACATCGTCTGTATAGAGGATAGGAGTCCTTTCCCTGTAAGGTAGCCGCATTGAAAGGTCGAGGGTACTGATTCTTGCAAGAAGGACGGCCCTTCGTGCATGGACAATCAGGGTTCAAAACACCACATGGGCCATGCATCATATGTTTCACCACCTTCTTGTACAATTCTGGGTACTTTACCTTATTAGGGAGCTCGGCTGAGATAAGCTTGTCATACTGCTCGGGGCATGTGAGCTTGAATCGCCCCTCCATGATGAGCAAGAGGTGGGCATGTGGAAGGCCCCTCTTTTGGAACTCCACCACGTACACATATGATTTCACCTTGCCGAGGATGTCCTTCTGAAGCAACTTGTACTTGAGTTCCTCTAGTTTTGCCCTAAAGACACGCACAACAAGGTCTGGGCGATCTTGAGGCATTTGGCCAGGGTAGAGCTCGCTCTTGATCTCAACCCAGTTAAGATTGCATGTCATCGTGAGAAAGATGTCCGGCTTGCCGTACTTCTATACCAAGGCCATAGCATCCATGTAGCGACGCCTCTTGTCACGTGGACCACCGATGAATGATGTAGACAACATTGTACGCTTTCCAATAGCGTCGGCCCTACCCTCACCAGCATGCAAACTGTCCATCAGGCCTTGGTACAGGTCCGCCCTTATTGTATCTTGATGATTCCAACCGTGAGTTCTCGATCTTGATATATGTGTCGACCGCGAACTGCTGAAAAAGACGCTTTCCATGGAGGATCGGGTTAAATATCCCATGACGCATCTGGAATTTGCAGCAGTAGTAGTCCCGCATAGACACACATTTATTTCCTCCCGAAGCTGCACAGAGAATTTAGAATGAGTGGTGTTAGAAATGGGACATCATATATGTTAGCATGGAATGCGCATGTAAGAAATAAGATGAGTAATCCAAAGCAGTTGCAGATGAATACATTGAATTTTTTGAACTGATGGATCATGGTTTAAAAAAAACAGACTAATAAAGAAAACAGACTGTACATTGATAAATAATAAAGCTAGATAAGGAAAGCAACAGTTAGACAGTAGAGAATTCATCAGGTTTGAGTGGCCAGTTCATGTAAACAATCAATTCTATCAGTAAGTAGTTGTACAGAAAATTCAAAATATATCATTGATGGGTTATGATCTAAAAAGAAGCAGAGTAAACATTGGCATGGTATAAAGCAATATAGGCTACATGAAGCAAACGCAAGTGAGTATAGCACTGACAGGACATGGTTTAAAGAAGAGCAAAAGCTACATTGATGAATAATAAAGCTAGATAAGTAATTCAACATTTGTGCAGCAGAGAGATTTGAAAACAGAAACCTGGATCATTATCTTCATCGCCATCATCATTGTTATCACCGAGGAATTGGGAGGACTCGTCGTCATTACGACGAGCTAGACGAGCTGCACGAGCTGCCATCACAGTATCATACGACACATTTTCCTTTGGGATATCGGTATGCCACCCAAGCTCACCTCTAGGGAAGAATAGTGGGTAGGACAGTGCGTCATAACATCCATGATAGGACCTGATACCAAAAATATCTCTGTTTTTCCCTTGCAAGATCACGTTGTGGTCGAACTGTCTACGCCTCTCGCTCCCCTCCACCCACACCGCGGCTACTTCGGAAGTGTTAGGTGCATTGTATCTTCTCTGGTCCATCCTTTGGTCAAGGTTTAGTGTGATACGGTAATCATCAACATCGTCAACCTGTCCCATACTCCGTAGATGTTCAGAGTATGGATTTTTATGAAGTATGTTGACCATCTGTGTGATTAGTTCTTTGTCTTTTGCGCATTGCTCTTTGCGGCAGCTACGATACCTATGCTCCAAATTGGGGTCGTCATCAAAGAAGTAAAGCTCCAGGTGACTGCCTTGCAGACCATCTTGTCTGCCAAATGACCTTATGTTGTGGTACATTTGGCCATGAGCACGAAATGTGTAGATAGGATGCTTTGACGTGTTAGTGGTATCACCATCAAGGTTGCAGTATAGTGAGGTGAACGAGAAATGTCCATTGAAAAACCTTATGTTATCACGGAAATGCCTAGCATCAGGATCTTCACTCGTCCAAAGCCTCTTGAGATCGGGTGGTGTAACCGTGTTGGCTAACTTGATCTTCCCATTACGACAGCAAAACCCTAGTGGCTCATGCTCGAACCTCTTTGCACCACAATGTTTATGTATGCAGTCGGGAACAGGCTTGAGCATGTGCGTCTCAGTTGGTATTTTGCTGTAGACCATGTCATATGGATCTGGGTGTTTGAAACCGAAGCAGACCCACCATTGACCTCATCTGTTTCCACATCCTCATCGACATCATTTTCTAGAATGGTAGATAACAACATTAGTCCTAATATTATATGCAATGTGTGCATGATAGGTATGGAACATGACCAAATGGGTCCAGCAAACATGTAACCTTCCTCATCTTCGGAGTCTTCTTCCAATATGACACCCTCGTCCTCACCTGTGGTATATAATTATCCATTTTTGAGAACATGTTTCAAACAAGCATGGAATGAATATGGAGTAAATAATTACTGTCATCATTGGCTGGTGAGTGTGTTTGATGTTTTTGAACAATCTCGGGTGTTGGAGGCGTAGTTTCTGCGTGCACAACATGTAAGCATGGTCATTACAACCGTTAACGACTTATTTGGAGCATAAGAAAAATGAAGATATTAAATTACCAAAGTTAAGGATGGCTGATTGCGTTGGCATCTCGGTACCATTTTCCATGGTCATAGATCGGAAAGCATGCTTCTTACAATTTTCATAGAATGCTTCATTTCGAAGACCTAGCAACGCATGCCTTTCTCCAGGTGTTACATGTTTTCTCCCCGGTATATTACTAACATCCATGTTAGGGGTCACCTCCCCTGATATTTGCTCTATAGTAGGTTGGATATAAATAGGGGTTCCGCCGAAATCGGGGATATGCCAATCACATGTGGGTATGGAACCTTGAGGACCAGGGGTATGAACAACCTCAGGGGTCCAACATGGGTTCTCCATGGCTATGGATTCTTTACATAGACTGTTGCGTCGTGAGTCTTTGAGAGCCTGCTTAGAACGCTTTTGGTTAGGAGTCATATCGGCATAACGGATCCTTTCCCTTGCACGCTTTGCTTCAATTTGATCTGAAAACATGGCATAATATAATGGTTAGAACTAATCTGTGCATGTAGTTGTGAAAACATCATCAATAAGAAATCCAATGTGCGAGATGCAATAGGAATAAAACTTAGTTATATGCAGTTTGCAAGGTATCCAAATACCAGAAAGTATTTCCTTACCCGCTAACGTTCTCTTTTGTTGATAGGAAGCATGTTTTTTTGCTAGTAATTCATTTTTCTCATTGGTATTCATTTGTGCATATTGTTTCCTTTTCCGCTCACGTTCTTTTTTGAGTGATTCTTCTCTTTTGTGCTATCCATCTGTGCATTTCGTTCCCTAATTTGTTTCCTCCTCAGCTCACTTGGACATATGGGTGTTGTCTGAATGCTAATTGATGTGGGTCCAGCAACAGTTTCTACACATAAAAATATAACAAATGTAGCTACAGTAGACATGAATTAGTAGATAGTTGCATTCATTTTATTAGAAAATTAGTTGCCTTCATACCACCGACGATGCTTTCTTGCCCTTGAGATGAAATATGAGGTGGTTGCATTTGGTATGTGTCCTTTTCACCAGGGACCACATTTTCCTTGTCCCTAGCAGTGTCGCCTGGTTAAAACCCAAGGATCATATAAGAAACGGTAAACCATAATAATCTATATATATAATTCAATTATATTATATGCAATATACCTGGAGATGTCTCAATGGTACAATTTGATGATACAATGACTCTCCTCTTCACATTGTATTCACGTTTTTTCTTAAGGAGAGAATCCATTTGATCAACACTAATTGAATCGTATCGGTTCCTCTACCGCATCCTTTTTATTTCAGCTGCATTTTGTTTAAGACAATCCTGGAGCAAGGAGCTCCCAGGGGATTGTTGATCTGTTGAGAAGTTAGAAACCATGGAATATATATGTACTGGATTGACATAGCGAAACTAAACTATAGATAATTTGAAGTGTTTACCTGGGATGTCGCATCTAGATTGGAAGCTTGGTAGCAAATTTCAAACATAATTATCACTTTGAATTCCACTAACAGTGGAAGGATACAACGAGGTGTTGATGTTTATGGCGTTAGGTGCGGCAAGAATATAATGCATTAAAGTAACTTGTTCATGTATTGACGGGGGAGTTCCAATAATGTCTGCAAAATTGAAAGTAAAATATGTTATGCATGACTTGAGTGATATTAGATTGCTGAAAGGTAACATTTGTAATATCCCCTACAATGGTGACAATGTGGTTTCCAGAGTTGGATATATCTATAGTTTAGTAGCTGAAGTTAGCATATGAAGGTAACGCTTCATTTGGTAGTAGAATACATTCAAAACACTACCTGGCTCAAGTGTAGTTGATGCTTGAGCAATCTTTAAGGAGTCAGCAATTGCTTGTTTTCGTTGTCGGGATTCGCGTTGTTTGAGTAGGTAATGGGCCCTTTGCTCTTCGGTCATTCGGGCATACCATCCTTGACCCGATTTCTTTTTTGGGGCAGGTTGTCCAGCATGCGAAGTTTGTCTAGCAACTGGGGGTGTTGCAATTTCATTGGTGCTCTGGCCTATTTCAGCATTATAACAGTCAGCCGGTCCCAAGAATATTATGTTAACAATGTAAGTACATAATTTGTGATTGTGATATGTGTACCTTGCATGAGATTAGATTGTTCCAAGGTAGCATTTGTAAGATCCTCTTCGTTGCTCCCATTGTGGTCTCCAGGGTTGAAAATAAATATAGATTAGAGGACCGACTCCATAAATACATCAAGCTTAATGTCCTGAATTAAATTTTATTTTAGTGGCAAAGATGTTTGCAATACCATGTGGCTCAAGTGTAGCTAATGCTTGAGAAATATTCACAGAGTCAGCAGTCGCTCGTTTTCGTTGTCGGGCTTCACGTTGTTTTTGTAGGTATTGTGCTCTTTGCTCTTCGGTCATTCGAGCATACCATCCTTGACCCCCTTTTCTTTTTTGGGCAGGCTGATCAGCATGCGAAGGTTGTCTGGCACTTGAGGGAGTTGCAACTTCATTGGTGCTCTGGCCTATTTCAACGATCTAACACTCAGCATGTAAACTCCAGATTATGTGATGTAAGTCTATATTTTTACCTGTAGCCGATGCGTTAGTTATGTCTTAAAATGGAGAGCGTTTTCCTCGGTAAAATGGTGAACCATTTGATTGTTGAGCCATCTGGTAAGAGCAGGAAAATTCAGTTACAAGATTTTAGAAGGTACAAGAGGAGATGATAATTGTTTCTGTAGTGGTCGATGGCACATTCTTGAAACGATCTAACACTAATTTATCAAATGCACTTCAGTGGCATTGTTTTGTTCAAAATAAAATAAATCACTTGTATGCTTTTTCCAAGGTAGTCCTATCCCGTGGTAGGATCAGACTATCTTATTAACTTGACTGTTCTTACTCGTGTGTCCAGCCCAGTCATATTAACTTGGTAAATGTTGTTCAAGCATTATTTGTTTCTTTTTCTCATCAACTCACCATGGTGTAACTGCCAGCCTGCTGTAATTCACTTTTAGGCAGTAGCATTTTACTTCCACTTTGTTCAGCTGTTATCTCTTGAATTACAACTGCGGCTGCAACAATGACACATTGTGTCCTAATATAGTTCACTGCTATAATTACATTTCATTGTTTCATGCAAGTGCATGTCCTGCATCAAGAGTACATTATACAGTGACATAGTGCTATGGGATGCCAAAATGGACTTCCAGATATACAGCATGCATATAGGAATCAAAACTATCTAAGAAAAGTTTCCTCTGATTAAACTCAAAAAAGTTGGAACTCTTTTTTACGAACGATACCTTTCATGTGTTGGTATTTCCCTTTTATTTAACCTCAAAAATAGAGTAGTAACTCTTATTTAACATCAAAGCTAGTCTCAAAAGTAGTTTCCCTTCTATTTAACCTCAAAAAATGGAGTAGTAACTCTTGTTTAACCTTAGAAGTAGTAACCTCAAAAGTAGTTTCCCTTCTAAACAGTGTTGGTGTTCTTTTTTGTGTGGTGCTGCTGGAATTTTATTCTGTTTGCTGCTAGATTTCCAGGTTTAATCCTCAGACAGATCAAGTAATTCAACTTCTACACATGCACACTGAATCGATTATTTATAGTGACTTCAACCTGTCAAACTCTTTCTTCAAGACGCCAAGGAGCAGACGGTATGTGTATTTCTTAATAGCAAATATTGTTTGCTTGCTTTAAATGATGGTATGGGTATTTCTTGTGCAGCGTGCTATTGAAAAATATTCCAGCGTGGCGGTACACGCAATAATTTGTTTGAATCTTTTATGGAACCAATAAATGCATTTTTTCTGTTTACAACTGATGATGCTAAAAACCTAATTTATGAAGCCTGATTCCCAAGCGCGGCGGATTCATTGAATTGCTGGAACAAGAAATCATACGGACAGACACAGAGTGACATACATTAGCTGTCGAGACTCACCGGTTTTAGCCTTGTGGTGGAAGTGGAATTTTGTCGACAGGGCACAGCGGCGACAAGTGCAGTAGCGTCGCCAGTCGTCCGTGTGGTCGTGCAAGTTGACAGCGAGAAGTGCGACGCCTAGAGCACGCCGTCGCGAGGGTGCGGCGAGGAGTGTGATCTATGTAGCACGCTGGCGCTAGGCGGCGGCGAGGAGCGCTGGACAGGCCGTGTAATCACGAGAGGCTCCGGATCTCTGTAATTGCATTACCGTGTATTGTATTGCCGTGTAGTCAATCTTCAATCACGGTAGTAATTGCATTGCTTTTTTCTCTGTAATTGCCGTTACATGCAAATCAGCTGGTAATTTGTGATATTAATTGTTGCTATCTTTGTAATTGCTGTTACATGCAAATCAGCTGCTATTAATTGCCGTTACATGCAAATCGTTACGTGCAAATCAGGGACCTCGCGTGACCCCTTCTAATTGCCGCTATTAATTGTTGCTATTGTTTGGTGCAAATCAGGGACGTCGCACAATGTCATTGGGAAGTCCTGGAGCGTTAGATCTGATAGATTTGAAGGCCGAGATCAATTGTTCCTGCCTAGTTAGAGGAAACAAAGGAAATTCGTCCTTTTTAGATAGTAGAGATATAGATAGAGATAATTGCTGCTATCTTTGTAATTGCCGTTACATGCAAATCAGCTGCTATTAATTGCCGTTACGTGCAAATCGTTACGTGCAAATCAGGGACCTCGCGTGACCACTTTTAATTGCTGCTATTAATTGTTGCTATTGTTTGGTGCAAATCAGGGACGTCGCACAATGCCATTGGGAAGTCCTGGAGCGTTAGATTAGATCTGATAGATTTGAAGGCCGAGATCAATTGTTCCTGTCTAGTTGGAGAAAACAGAGGAAATTCGTCCTTTTTAGATAGTAGAGATAGAGATAGAGAGAATTGTTGCTATCTTTGTAATTGCCGTTAAATGCAAATCAGTTGCTATTAATTGCCGTTACGTGCAAATCGTTACATGCAAATCACGGACCTCGCGTGACCCCTTTTAATTGCCGCTATTAGTTGTTGCTATTGTTTGGTGGAAATCAGCGACGTCGCACAATGTCATTGGGAAGTCCTGGAGCGTTAGATCTGATAGATTTAAAGGCCGAGATCAATTGTTCCTGCCTAGTTGGAGGAAACAGAGAAAATTCGTCATTTTTAGATAGTAGAGATATATATGATCTAGCAATAAAAAATTGATATATATATATATATATAGAAACTCTATTTAGAAAATTTATTTTGCACCTAACATATTTTTACGTTGTTAGATCGAAAAATTATGTTTTGTATATGAATAATTATGTTCATATATTCACCATAAAAAGTCGATAAAATGCAGTTTATTAATCATTATATTGTAAAAAACACTAATAATACGTATTTTACATCGTATTTTTATATGACATGTAAACAAAAAAAAATACGTTATTTCTTATATTCTTCCCGACTTACGAAATAAAACAAAATTTACGTGACATAAAAATAATGTACCCGAGATAGTGCAATTTACTCTCTCTAATTATAATCTTCTATCACACTTAATAAATTTAATCACATCACTTTTTGTTGAATATTTATATTTAATGTTAGTATTTTAAGAAATTCTAACATTTGAGGTTGCAAACAAACTTTCACTACATTTAAACAATATTTTGCAAGCAAATTCATGTTTCTTCTTATGATTCGTTGTCTCCAGAGTAAACATTTTATTAGAAGAAGTCACCTAGATTGAAATAAAATATGTAATACAAGGTCGCAAGCTTCTATGTATTAACATGAGGCACTCACATGAAAACCCTATATATTTACGTCTTCTTGTTTGGTTTCTTGTATGGTTAAATATCTTTTAATGTATTTAAATTGGATACCATCTAAAAAAAATACCTCGATAGATGTCTCTAGAGTGTTTTTTTTCTTTTTGATCTAAGTAAATAGGAAACTCTAATGTGCATGATCACAAACGTTAAGTGCAGAACATTTCCAAAGTATATAAGGTGTTCGCAAATAATTGTTCTCAAATGATTTGTCGGAGCATTTGAACTTTTGGATTCCGGTAGAGTAGGCTTTTGATCCCTCCGGGAGTCTGGAATGTTGTTTTGCTATCACTAGACACTACAGTGTTCCCTAGAGCCTGGTCCTTACCTGAGAGTATGTAATCCTCCACTTGGGATAATAAAGTAGTGAACAATATACTCTAGGTAAAGAAGATTTTTTGGGGGAAAAAGAAATAAATAAATTTCTCTAGAGTTTATTCTAGCACGAGGGAAAGGAAGCCACTCCTTGATGCAATTCAAGCATTTCCTTTCGCTGTTTGGTCAATGTGCGCGTGAGTGGATTGTTTGGTCGGCGAGAAATATTTCAGAACATCGGGCCCACTTGTTAGTGGCATGTGCCTCACACATGCGGTAGAACCTAGCCTCTCTCCCCAAATCACTCACTCTCCCTATCCCTTCCAGGTCCCGTGCAACCCGTCGATCTCCTCCCTATTTTCTTTCCTTTCTTCCACAATCCACCCGCGCAATTCTCTCTGGACCTAAATCACCATGGTCGCACTGCATGTAGTGGCTGCACCGCGTCAGTCCTTTAAGTGGTGACCGAGCCGAATCTAGAATCCCTAGATGTGCTGGTCCTGGCGAACCCGGTGGATGTGCCTATGGTGAACGTGCCACGCCCGCCGGCCCCACCTTGTTCTGCTTCGATGATCACTAGAACCCGCTGTTGTCATATAGTGTTGCGTGCGCCTCCCCTCCCTTCTCTTCCAAAGGTTCTCCCTACTCTCTCACAGTTGATCGCAAATGTAAACTGGGATAAACGTGTATGCCTAAACTGTAATCTGTCTTGTAAGCGTTGCACGAGTATGCATTCGATGACTATCACAGTTTAGTCATAAAATCCTAATATTGTGGCACTAATCTTAGCTCGGCTGAAGTCATTGTCTAGTTGGTTTCTAAACCATGTTTTTTAATACATAACTTTACCTTCAACTGTAACATTTGTTAGTTCTCTCTTTCTATCTGAGAAAATTTTCTCAACTCTACATTCTGAATAGATAACTTTGCCTTAAACTGTAACATTTTTTAGTTTTGTCTTTCTATGTGAATATAGATCTCCTTCTTCTCTTGGGACTCTTCCAGCCGGCCCAGGAGCAAAGCTTGGCTTGGCTGTATTATTTAGGTAATATCTTCGACCTTGTTTCCCTCGGATTTTGCATTTTTGTACTGTTTAGCTTGCAAATGTGTCGATACTGGTTTAGGTTTCAAACAGTAACATTGTTTCTATTGCACGTGTTCTCGTAACATAATTGTTTTTACTTTACTTTGAGGAGCACACTGTGAACTCAAGTGTCTACACAATACAGGAATCTAGAGCATGTTGCACGTGCTGAAGGCCATGTTTCCCAGCTCCCTGTCCTTATTTTCTGTTAAGGGACTATTATCCAGGTCCGCTAGAGATGCCCAACCGTTCTTGATAATATAAAATGGTGACGTGTTGGTGATGTGGCGTATTATTCTTCCCCGCGGCTGTCACGGGTCACGCGTCAGAGTGATGATAGCATAATAATAATAATACTCCCTTTAACACAAATTACTTGACTCAGATTTGTGTAGATAGCAAATGTACATATGCAAATTTTAGTGCTAATTTGAGTCAACTAATATATGCACGGAGGGACCAGTAGTACTCCCTCCGTCCCAAAATAAGTGACTTGAGTTTGTCTAGATTCGCATGTACCTATATACTAAAACGTGTCTAGATACATCCAAATCTAGTCAAATCCACCTCACTTGTTTTGGGACGGAGGGAGTACTAAAAGAGTTAATTACACTTTTGGTACCACATCTTGTCCTCAGATTGCATTTTAGTATCACATCTTGTAAACCAGACAAATTGGTACCACAACTTGCACTAACCGTTTTAGTCCAACCCTGTTTCGTTGCTGACACGTGTGCTGCCACGCTGTCCTTAATTATGCAGTTAGCCCCATGGTTATTTTAATTGTCGCGCACAGGTCCTCGCTCTTAGACAAAACTACCGCTCTCAAACAAACCTACCCCGCCGCCGCACTCTTGCCCTCTCCCTCTCCCATCCGCAAGCTGGCGCCGCCGACAGAGCACGCCGCCGCCGCCGCTGATGGCTTCCCACAATTCATCGGAGGACTCGCTGGAGAGCACCGCCCGCTCGCGTCCTACTCGTAGAGGAGAGGCGAGGTTGAGGGGCTCGCTGCCTGGCACTCGCTCTCAGCCGGAGCGGCGGGAGATGGATGCGGCCGAGGCGGAGGCGGAGGTCAACCGAATCGAGGAGGAGGCCAGGCTGCGGCACGAGGCGCTCTACAACAAGGCCATGAGGTTGTACGCCGTGCTCGCGTCCCCGGAGGAGAGGGCGCGCATGGCGGATCCAATTGGGTGGCGGCCGGTGCTCAACCCCAACGTGAGCATGGAGGAGCACGTACGCAGCTGCAGGCGCGCGTGAATGCGAAGGTGTGGCATCTTCCACCGCCATCGCGCCCACCGCCATCGCCCCCAGCTCTGTGAAGCTCGAACCTGAGCTCAGTGGTGACAACACCATCTGGAAGGAGGGCGACAGCTGGGCGACGCTCACAGCAGAGTGGTACTGGAATTCGGCAAGAGATGATTCTCTGGTATGATTCTTGCAGATTCTCGCTGTCAATTGTTCGATTTGTTCACTCAACTTGCATTGTCGCTGTCAGTTGTAACTGAATTTGTTTGCAGAAGGAGATATTGTGGCAAACAAGTTGAAGATGGTGACAAGGAGAACAAGACTTGAATTGGAGGAAGAGAATGTTTGTTTGGTTAGCAGGCTTACTGAATTGGAGATGGAGCTGCAGAAATGCAAGATGGAGAAGAAGAAAATGCTGAAGAATCATAGAATGGAGATGATAAATAGGGATAGGAAGGAGTTTGCAATGTTTGTTGTAGTTTGTGCATTTGCAATGATGTATCCCATAGTTGTTTTGATGTTCAAGGGTTCTGTTTAGTTGATCTATGCCACTTGTTCAATATCTGTTCTAGTGAGATCTCCAGTAGTATGTATGCCACTATGTATCCAGTAGTATGTATGCCTCTATGTATCTAGTAGTATGTATGCCACTTGTTATTCCAGTAGTATGTATGGCACTGTTATTCCAGTAATGTAGCTACTGAATTTGAATAAAGCAGTTTCCTAACTCTTGTCAAATTTTATTTTGTGATTCTACAGTTTTCTCTTAACTATGTGAGACTTTTATTTATAGTAATTGTAAGTTGAGAAGAAGCAATAGGAAATTTACTAATTATGCTCAAAATATTCTGAATTGCACCATCAAAAGTGAGTATTACAAAGTATTGTCTACTTATTACATAGATGAAACTGAAAATATACTAATTGAACCAAATATCATCTTCAGCAGGAGAATTTTGACTGGTTGGAAACTCCTCTGCATTGGGGTCTGGCACCATTGCATTCAAATTAGGAATTGTCCTTGCTCTTGCTTCACTTCCAGATGCTTCATCAACAACTACATTGGCAGGTCTCTTCTTTTCTTTCCCTCTTGTTCTGGTTTGGTTGCTTGGACCTGCTGTAGCTTTTCCCTTGGATTTTGGTGGTGCATTATTTCTTCCTCTTCCTCTACCTCTCAGACTACCTCTAGTAGATGCAGTAGTGATCCTTTCTCTACCAACTGGGATGCTTTCTCTAGCAGCTACAACAAAGGCATTTTCTGGCAATGGCCCAAGTAGCCTGCTTATTGGCACATGCTCATTTTCCTGTTATTGCAATTTTTCATTTTTTAGTTGGACAAGCATAATCAAGGCAAAATCAAGTAGTAAACCAATAATTTTATACATGTTCTTGCATCATGAACACCATGCTTTCCTCTTGATTAGTAGGATCCATAATGGGGTCAGGAGTATGTGGGATAACATGCTGTACAAAAAACATTAAATTGCTGAAGTACATTGGCACAAATTCAAATGAAGTCACATAAAGTATTTAAGTTAGAAATATACCTCAAGAATAGATGGAATGTCTATTTCTTCATCCTCTCCAACAATATTATTCTGAATTTGTTCTTCCAAGCTATCCAGATATTTTTGGTGACCCTTTTTGTTGTGATTAGCTTTGCCACAAATTGAGCAATGGATTATCACTCCTGCCTTTGAAAATACTTTGACCCCCTTCTTTATGACCTCCTCTGGTGCCTTCTTCCTATTTTTCTTAGGCCTTCCCATTACTTTGGTGAACAAAGGTGGATAAATGGGTTGTGCATCCATGTTCTCCCAGAAAGCTCTACCTCTTAGTGGAACTAGGTTGAATGCATATGCTTTATTGAAAGAGTCAACAGTGTAGCCGTTGTGGACAAGGTTTTCTGGATTTATGTTGTCTTTTCTACAACAAGCAATGACATGATGACATGGAATTCCACTAAGTTGCCATCTCTTGCAGTCACAAGTTCTTGCTTTGAAGTCCATAGTGTAGTCTTTCTCAAACTCATGGCTATTGACAGAGTACTTGTAGTTACCTGTAGGGGTTACAGAACACTCATTGCTCCACTCCAAGAATTTGTCCAATTTCTTCTTAATCTTTGGACATATTCTTCCTTGCATTTTTTCTGCCTCTCTCTGTTTGCTCTCCTCTCTGTTCTTCTTAGAATCTTGTAGGACATAGTTTCTAGCATGGATAGAAATGGGATTTCAGTGGCTTCTAGAATGTAGCTATTGAACACCTCAGAGTGATTGTTCAGAAGCATGTCACATTTAGAAAATTCACTGAAAAAAGCCTTAATCCAGGTGCTACGCACTAGCTGTTCAGT
Organism: Avena eriantha; assembly: GCA_910589775.1. NCBI lineage: Eukaryota > Viridiplantae > Streptophyta > Magnoliopsida > Poales > Poaceae > Avena > Avena eriantha. Next base: position 354,705,482 of record OU342746.1, read on the forward strand.
CTACTCAAAAGCTTGGACACTATCAATCTTAAGCTTTTCCAAACTTCTCTGCCATTTGGGATAACAATTTGACCTAGCAATTGCCCAAATGTCATTCTTCAATGTCTCACCTCTATGGCCTGCCCTCTGAAAATTTTGAATAAGATGTCTCACACAAAATCTATGTTCAGCATCAGAGAACACCTTCTCAACAGCATTTATTAGACCCTGCAGAGAAAAACAAAGATCTGTCAAGCTCTATTTTTAGTCATGCTAGATTCTTTAAAAGATTCCTGCAGATAAAAACAATGAATGACCAGTCACACTTCTATGTTGTCACTTTACACTTTTCCCTGTTCAAGATTCCTGGCAATGGCTTGTTTTGTCGAAGCTTATCCTTATATTCAGGGTGTACTACTCAGTTCAGTACTCAGAGTAACATTGCAGAAAATGGAGAGTAAGAAAGACATTGTGTACAAAAGAAGAGCAACATTACAGAAAGAACAGATGGAGGCAATGGGTGGCCTGCATGAGCTTAGGAAACCAAGGGTAGATGAGAGATGGATGAGTGCTTCTGAAAGTGTGATGCAAATCCATGAGATTCAAAGGTATGTTCCTCCAGAGCTCAAAGCTGCAGGTGCTATGTGTAGGCTGAAGAAGGCTATGTAGTTTCTGGCTAAGAAGATCTCTAGGAGTAAGGATGAGTAAGAAGATTTCTAGTTGTAAGGAACCATTACCTTCTGTCTGTCACTCATGATGGTCCATGGAGCTGTGTTTGTAATGTTGAGGTCATCTCTTAGAGTTGTAAGAAACCATTCCCAAGAGCTGGTGCACTCCACCTCACACACACCAAATGCAATTGGGAATATGCAATCATTTGGGTCTATTCCTATTGCTGTGAGTAGCACACCTTTGTATCTTGTTTTAATATGGCAACCATCTAAGCAAATGAAAGGCCTACATCCAGAAAGAAAGCCCCTTTTGCAAGCATCATAGCTCCAATAAAGAGTGGCCAGATGCTCCTTCAAGTTATTTGCTGAATTTGTGGCGAGCAAGAACTTAGAACTAGGGTTGCTTCTCCTGAGCTCTTGTCCATATTCATGTAGATGCCTAAACTGTTCTTCCTCATCACCATGGATTACTTGCAATGCTGCTGCCCTTGCCCTGCATAGCTTCCACCTAGGTGCGCTCATCTTGAATTCCCTGACAACCTTTGCAGCAAAACCCTACATACCAAGCTTCTGATTATCCCTGAACTCATGCAGAAACTTGTCAACAAGAACTTTCTGTGTGATTGCTTTTATTGGCCAGCTTCCCTCACATGTATGTCTGCCTTCATATGAAGTGATCACAAATCCACCAGTCATTTTAGCATCATTGGATGCCTTTAAGAACCAACTACATCCTGCAGCACACACTGCATCTAGCCTCCTTTCATTTTTTGTCTTCTTAATCTTCTTTCTATTTCTGATGCTGTATGTGGTTAAAGCTTTTCTCAACTCCACAACAGAGCTAAACTTCATCCCAAGCCTAAATGAAGGATTATCCATATCAACATCTGCATTGAAAGCCTTTATCTTGTCCTTCAGAAGCAGTGTGTCACCTCCATGCACATCTAGATGATCATCTTCTAGAGCTTCCTCATCTTCTATGTCATTCCAAATTTCCAACTCATTATGATCATTGACTGATCTATCAATATTTTCTGCAAAAAGATCATCATCACCTAATTCAGCATTGTAGTCATTGTCATAGAAATCACTGTCAGCACAATCATCACTGTCACTTTGATCTATGTGTTGATCACTTTCCATCCCTGGAACCTCCATAACAGATGAATGGGAGTGTTCAGCTTCTCTGGAACCTTCACTGTCATCACAAGCTGGAGTTGAATCAGGAACTGCTGGATTTGGATCATGAACTGCTGGATTTGGATCAGATTGGTCTGCAAGTCTCACAATGGCATCATGTCTTAAACCCTTCAGAAAGTTTGTGTGGTCAATGAATAACACACGTGTCTTGAAAGAACTTGTGGCATTAATCATTTGTCTAATGTCTGACTGCTTTTCAATAAGAACCAACCCATCATCTAGGTCCATATTTGGTAATAACCAATAAACTGACAGCCTCTCATCTTTGGTGTAGCCCAATATATTTAGAATATGATTAATCCATCCTAATGACCAAGTATCACCAGTGCAGTTATCAAAATGAGCGGTTGATGCTGATTCATATGTGATTTTTCCTCTTAATCCACAGAAAAATCCATTGTGAACAACTTCAACAGTGAACATGCCATCATCCTCTCTTGGAAAAAGAACTACAGAGTATAAAAAATAGGCAAAATTCAGTTTTTAGAGGGCAAGAAATCGACAAAACTTTATAGAACTATGAAACTTTGAATACTGTGTATAAAAGAAGAGAGAAATTGTAGCTATCTATCTAAATATTAACTGAACTGAGTATTGAATATTGACTTAACTGAATATGCAGCTAACTGTCTGAATATGCAGTTAACTGAATATATGCGGCTAATTGTCTGAATATTCAGTTAGCTACAGCGGGTGGTGATCATCAAGAAAACATGATCAAACCAAGTTCTTTGACCCAATTGAGCTTTCGTGCACGCACATTAGGTTCGTACAGTAGGTATTGCACCGAAAAGACTTAACTTTATAACCTAGATCATCGGAATTCAATGGCTCCGACGAGCTTTCTAGCCATGGCCGAGAAGAGCCAATGTGCCCTCTACAAATCAGGGAGAAATCACTACAAAAACCGTACTATTCGCTCCGCAATCGAGTATTACCCTATTTCCCATTGATTTCCCGAGCTAAAACCGAGTACAACGCCGACGAGAAAGCGCCCACCCTGAGCTCGTCGTTGGGCACACGAAGGAGAAGAATAGAAGGAGATTCGAGGGGGAAAAGGGCATACCATAGGCCGGCGGGTCTTCGCCATGCTGGCGGTAGTGCATGGCCGGCGGGATCGAGACAAAGACAACGACCTCGACGACACCGCTAACCTCGCCGCGCAGCAGGTGCCGAAACTGGCGCGGCCTTCTGTTCTTGACGACGAAGGGAGGCAGGGAAGGAAGAGGAGATAAGGACGAGACAGAGGGGGTTTTCTGAAAGTTTGTCATCGCCAGCTCACACAATACACTACTAGGAAAATGGACATCCGTGGCGCACCAAAAATGCACATCCATAGCGCACTAGTAGTGCGCCACAAGCCGTGCGCTACGGCTAAAATTTACCCATAGCGCACTACCTGGTGCGCTACGGCCGTGGCGCACCACCCAGTGCGCCACAGGAAGGGGTCCAGGTGCGCCACGGCTATGTTTTTCGAAAAAACCAAAAAAATGCAAAAAAACACCCTCGTTTTGAACTTCAAAAGCAATCGGGTCCCCGCCGTCGTTCCGCCTCGCCGGAGCATGGTGGTCGTGGCGCGGCCACAACCTACCACCGCCGAAGGTGCGGGAGGCCGTGGCCACGCTAGTTCTCGAGCGGGAGGTGTTGGGCCGAGGAGGAGGTGGCGGCCGGAGGAGGAGGTGGTAGCCGGAGGAGAAGGTGGTGGCGGCGGTGGCCGGAGGAGGAGGAGGCAACCGGAGGAGAACGTGGCGGTGGCGGTCGGAGGAGGAGGAGGAGGTGGCGGCGGCCGAAGGAGGTGGCGGCGGCAGCTGGAGGAGCGGCGGCGGCCGAAGGAGGAGGTGGCGACGGCGGCCGAAGGAGCGTCGTTGTCACTGCAAGGAGGAGGAGGAGGTTAGAGAGAAGAGGAGGAGAGGAGAGGAGGAGAAGGGGAAGAAGGAGAAGGAAAAGGGAGGAGAATGAGAGGAGAAGGAGAATAACGGGAGGGAAAAGGAGAGGGGTAGGTGGCCAGGGTGGTGATTAGAATTTTGAATCCCACCCAACTTACTCGTAGCGCACTACATGGTGGTGCGCTACGGGTAAGTGGCCTCTATTTTTTTCTGCAGGAAAAAACGATCTTTTGACCGTAACTTTTTATTCTTTTCGAATTTTGAAAATCTAAAAAATCTCCAAACGACCAGAGGTGGTTGCGAGCGGATGCGTAATTTCGTTCTCGTCATTTTGGTATATTAAACTTTTTTTCGACTTTGTATGCAAAAGTTATAGCCGTTTTACCGTGGCATGAGCTTTTTTGCAGAAAAATTCGAAATTTTTGGTTGTTAATTTTCCTACAAACTAGACCACATCACCTACCTAGATGTCAAAGGATTTTTAAATTTGAAGTGTTTTTCATTTTCTTTTATTTTTTGCAAGGCTAAAAAGGCGATCCACCGGGGGGAGTTGGGAAACATAGTCAACATACTTACCCGTGGCGCACCACTATATGGTGCCCTACGGGTATGTTTCTTACCCGTGGCGCACCACTATATGGTGCCCTACGGGTATGTTTCATACCCGTGGCGCACCACTATATGGTGCCCTACGAGTAAGTGTCCTACGTCCACCTCTTCCCTAGCCCACACGTAGCCGTGGCGCACCACCACCGTGTGTGCCACGGTTATGCCAGTTAGCGGTAGGGCATTGTTGGCAGTGCGCCACGCCTATTTTATCCATGGACACAATTGGCACGTGCGCCACGGATGTGTGGATTACCTATAGCCATTTTCCTAGTAGTGGTATGACCAAAGCGTAAATATTAAATCTTTCCTGGACGTATACGTGATTCATTACAATTAACAGATCGGACGTGGCAGGTTTGGACTAAAACCGTTCGGTTAGTGCAAGTTGTGGTACCAATTTGTGTGGTTTGCAAAATGTGATATAAAATGCAATCTGAGGACAAGATGTGGTAAAAAAATGTAATTAGCTCGTACTAAAATAAAATAAAGTGTGCTGTGATGGGCGAGCAAGGGTTTGTATGAACAAGTCAAACGCACACGCAGCATGTGCATGACGCGCGCACTAGCTTTCAAACTAGCGATCCACACCACTGTACGCGGCCAGCTAGCTGAGCGTTTCCACCTACTTTCTGACACAGATGACAAGCAGCGAGCGAGTGACAGACGTCTACTCCTAAATGTATGCTGAGTGTAATGACTAATCTGTCCTTTGAGATAAGTTGGGCACACGAGAGAAGCATTGAGTCGAGTTGACATCCCAAATAGAACAGAGGATCAAGGATGGATATATGATAGGTAGTCCCTCTGTTCAGAAATATAAAACATTTTAGCTCTTGTGAATTGAATATATCAAAATATCTTTTAGTGTATAGAGTTTAGTGGAGGTTTGGAGTGAATATATACACTAAACACGTCTAGATACATTAATTTTATAGAGTACACTGTTATATGTCTGAACGGAGAGTACCTCCCTTCGTCCAAAAAAAGATGTCTCAAGTTTGTTTAAATTTGAATGTATCTATATAATAAATAGTGTCTAGATACATCCAACTTTAGATAAACTTGACACATCTTTTTTTGGGACGTACGCGAGTACTAGCATCCAACTCCAGTGGTTTGCCGGGGAGGGCATGCCATGATTGTGCTGCTATATTGAAGGCCGCCGCACTGGCAAACCACTGAATGAGATGAGATGAGGGGCATAGTGGTCATTTTCCGGCCGACGGGCAACGTGGGAACTATGGCTCGTGGACGACGACTGTGACCTGACCTCCTCACGCGCCTGCTTGTCACCATCGCACTCTCCTCCACCTTCCTCCCGAATTTCCACCATAGCCCTCAGCTCCATGGATCCAGTACCAGTCAGTCACGTGCGCGCTCTCCTTCAGTTTGAACCGAATCCGCCGCCACCTCACTCGTTGACAGTTGACGCGCGAGCATGGCGTCGTCACCAGCTCCCTCCCTATAAAAAAGGCTCAACAGATCAAGAAATCCCCGTGTTACGTAGTACATGCGCATTCTCCTTCGCAGACACGGCACGTTTCACTAACTTCAACACTAGTCACTCCACTCACTGCGAGCTAGTAGTACTTGTCCGGTCCGGCGATCCGCCGAGAAGGAAACAATGGCGAGCTCCAGAGGCCGGTGGGCGAGCCCCGAGAGGACCGTGGTGTGGACGGAGCCGCAGCCCAAGACTACCTCCACCAGGCGACATGGTGCGCCGCCCACGAAGGTGGCCGTGGTGTACTACCTCTCCCGCAACGGCCAGCTCGACCACCCGCACTTCATGGAGGTCACACTCTCCTCGCCGCAGGACGGCCTCTGCCTACGAGGTACCAAGGCTGCAGCTCTGCTATTCTCTGCTCTGTTCCATTTTGTAGCTTTGGCTCGCGCCTGAACGCCTGACATTGTGAATCGGCAGATGTTCTTGACCGCCTGAACCTGCTCCGAGGCGCTGGCATGGCGGACGCATACTCATGGTCCTCCAAGAGGAGCTACAGGAACGGCTACGTCTGGCACGACCTCACCGCCGACGACCCCGTGCACCCCGCCAACGGCAACGAGTACGTCCTCAAGGGCTCGCAGCTGCTCGTCCTCCCTCAGCTCCCTATGCGCCCGCGCGACGGCTCTGCCTCCTCGACGTCTTCCACCTCCAGCTGCGAGCCCAGCAAGCACAGGCTGCCCGCGGCCAGCGGCAGGGCGGCCCGGCGCAAGAACTGGAGCTCGTTCGACCTGGGCGAGTACAGGGTCGCCGCGGCCGTGCAGATTAGCGCAGCTGACGCGGCCACGCAGACGGATGAGCGCCGTGGGGCCCGGCGCAGGAACACGCCGCATGAGCAGGATGCGGCGATGATGGAGCTCGGGATCGACGAGATCTCGCCGCCGCCGTCGTCCAGCAGCCCGGACACGCTGGAAACGCTCATCGAGCACGACGCCCGCCTCGCCGCCGCAAACAAAATGGCCGTGCCGCCAGAACACGCAGACGCAGGGAGGCGCGGAGAGGAGGTCGGGGTAATATCGGGCGGGCGGATGCGCGCGTCGGCAGTGCTGATGCAGCTCATCTCCTGCGGCTCCATCCCCGCCGCGCCCAAGCAGGACAGGCCGCGCTACGCGAACGAGCGGCGGCTCCCGCGCGGGCGGTCCGACCTGAGCAGCAGCACGGGCACGGGCACGGCCGCGGACGGGTTCTCGGGGAGCTTATCCGGCGTAGGCATGGGCATGGAACGGGAGTACTTCAGCGGGAGCCTGGTGGAGACCAAGAAGACGGCGAGCGAGGACCGTGCCGGCGCTGTACGCTCGCTGAAGAAATCGTCGTCCTACAATGGCGACAGGTAGCATTACTCTCTCCCTAATTGCTAGCTGTACTAGCTTAGTTACCTTACTGATGAAATTGTAGTCCACATAGCCGGCCAGGGGGACAATTCAGAAAAGTTGCGCTTTGAGCTCACACTTTCTGAATCGGATTTTTCAGAAATCTTTCGTGTCATTGGATCAAGACAGTAGGTGCAGTGCAAGACGATAGTATAGATCGAATAGAATGATTCCTTTCTTCTTGTGAAAAAGACCACGTGCTGCTACTCTGTTTTCACGCTCTGCGATGCCATAGTGTAAGACAGTGCGCATTCAGAGATTCAGTTATCAGTCAGTAGATTGATGCCATAGTGTAAGATAGTGCACATTCAGCGATTCAGTCATCAGCGTCCAAATCTTCTACAGTATCTGTGACTAACTGACGGTTCAAGTGTTTGTGCGTGGTGCAGGGCAAGGGATCTGAACATGATGAACACTCGAGGTTGTAGTAAGCTGGAGCTTGCGGCGGAAGAAGAGGTGGACGGCGTCCGAGCCCGGTGCATCCCTGCAGCAAGGAAACCAAACAGCAGCAACAGGCGCGGCAACCAGCCGGAACAAACTGCACTCACTGAAGAAAAGTAACGGAATGTGAATGTGCAAGATCGATGCTCGGAATCTCCATTTCAAGAAAAAAAAAAGAACATCTAGTACTACTAGTAGTTTTCTTTTTTCCGATTAAGATTCTAGTGCTTGGTAGTAGTCAGTTGGTCGCTTAAGTGTACTATGAAGATAGAGAATTGTCAACTTCAAACTTCAAAGTGTAGCTAGCTGTATGAAGATATAGAGAACTCATGAACATGCAATGTTTGACTTTGCGGGAAGTCATCCATCCATTCATCCATTTGTCTCGTCGTTCCTTGGGACGTATTATTTCTGCTGCTAATTGTTATATAGCCAGCTTGCTTGTTGGCACAGTAATAATCTTAAATCTTGCAGCACTTGTGAGATTGGAACATAGTGATGGAAATGTGCTCGACAGCCAAGGGGGACAACTCCGGAAAGTTGCCTTTCAGCCTCACACTGTTGAAAAATCTACTTTTGTGAATCGAAATTTCCAATAATCATCGTTGCCTTTGCTGCTGCTAGGGGGCTACTCGATCTCCAATGGCCGTTTGCTACTGCTGCTGCTAAGGAGCTACTCGATCTCCAATGGCCGTTTGCTACTGCTGCTGCCAAGGAGCTACTCAATCTCTAATTTTTTTTTGAAATAGGGAGCGGATCCCCGGCCTCTGCATCAAGCGATGCACAGAGCCTTTATTTATTATTAGAACCATATTGTTTGGCAAAAGCGATTACAAAGATGATACAAACCGGAACCGTCAAAGCTAAACACTGAGCATTGTACTCCATGTTTGTATCTTGTGTGTTACATGTTAAGTCATTGTACTCCATGCTTGTAGCATCTGTGCATTGCCAGATTAGGCATTGTACTCCATGTTTGCAGCATCTGTGTTGCCAGGTTAGGCATTGTACTTCATGTTCGTAGCATGTGTGTTGCCAAATTAGAAAATGCTGCTTGCTGACCTTGTTTTACTTCATGGCAAGGTGCTTAAATTCGAATGCGAGACTGTTGGGAGGGGCTGGCACCCCCCACCGGGTTATGCCGACATGCTCCCGACCAACCGCTAGCAAATGAAGCCAGTGGTCATCGGCAGGGTGGAGGCGGCTACGAACGCGCATAGTAAGAGGGGCAGGCAGCCGAAGCTTGGCCACTACCCAATAGCCGAGGTTCCTCGCCGCTTAATCATCCAGCTGGACGCGGCCGACCTGCACATGCTGGTGATCCCGCTGGAGTTCCAGTTCGGCCTAAGGACCTGGATAAAGCAACCTCTGCCGCATGTCGTGCAGGTCACAGCCTGTCGGTGGTGCGCCGAGTTCGTGCAGGTCGACTGGTTCTCTGGCCAGGTTGCCTTCAGGAAGAACTGGTCGGAGCTGGTCTACAAGTACAACCTGGCGCGCGACGACATCCTAGAGTTCAAGTTGAAGGCCTTCGTTATCAAGATGACGATCTACAAGGCCGGCTCCTCCGGCGCCAGGCAGTACACCTGGCCAGACCACGGTTAGCCAGCGACGGTCTTCATGTCCATGCTTATGTATGTTTGTAAATAGTAGTAGTAGTTGTTGATGGAGAACTTGTGATGCTGAACTAGTAGTCTGATGGTTCTTTTGATCAGTGGGTTAAGCCACTGGTGTTAGAGGGGCATGTGATGCCCCTGCTAATGGTTCTTTTGATCAGGGGTGAATTTTAGAACCGCTGATTGCTACCTGCTAGTGACAGTTAAGACTGTTCTTGTGTAGCTGGTAATGTTATGGTGATGTTCTGTGCATATGACTGTTCTTCTGATCATGTTGTTGTGTGTGCTGGGGTGGTAAGATCACTAAATTTAAAATAAGTCATCATAATCCATATGATCAGATGCAAAGCACCACACCAAACAGCTGAAAAATGCATCAGCAGGGAAAAATACAAAAAACTAGGCAACCAAACAACTTGTCTTGGTCCAAGCTCAATCTCCCACCATGTAGCACCTAACGGGACAAATGGCAAAAACGAGAAATCTTGGACCGAGCAACAAAAGACGCCCCGGTCGCGTGAGTCTTACTCGTTCCCTATTATAAACAGGTGACGCGATAGGTACGTGGCATATTAAATTAAGAGTTTGCCTATTTGTGGGATACGCCATTAGCTATATTTAGAATTGTTTTTAACAAAATTTTAAACTTATAAATATATTTTTATTTTTTAATATAAAGAGAGCATTGGAACTCTGGGAACCAAAAAAGGATTTTCAAAATTAGCTGCACTTTTATTGTGCATGTGCATCAATAAAATGAACAACTTTATTCATCTTACATCGGTGTCTAAGTTGAATACAAAAATTGCAATAAGACATGAAATGAGAAGCAGCGAGAAAGAAATATATAGCGTACCTCTTTTGTATACACTCATAATAAGTAGCATATACATAACTACGTGACAATTTCCTGAGATTTGTTCTAAACAACTATCATTATTCTTCATTTCTTTCCTCCCATAAGTTGAATTTGTAGGGTAAATGCTTGTTTTTAGGGTAGGCAGATGCTTCATAAGATGGCTTCGATCAAAACACAACACTTGACTTTCTTGCACCATAAAACTGAAAGAACGTGCAATTGATTAAGGCTTGTCACACTTCTACATAAAATGCTTTATAAATGTTTAAACATATAGTAAAATGTCCAGAAAATAAAACATGGAAAAGGTGATTTCCTTTTGTTGGGGCATTGGGCATATATATTATGCCCATACTCAATCACGAAATATTATGCTACCGAAAAATAGATCTTTAAAACTCAAGCTTAAACATCACTAATCACCTCATAGATAATATTTCACACTAATTATTGTGCTTATGGGAGCTAGACATGCATATATCTTATTAAAACTATTTTGCATTAGCTCGCCTGATTTTGACATAAAAAGTAAACACGATAAGTCTTCCATTCAAGTCAAAAGGGAGTCTATATGTTTAACAAAGCAAAACATAACCCATGGAAATGTGTCCTCTGGATATGTAAAAATAGCACAAGAAAGGACCACTCTAGATATTGTATCATTTTAGTCAAATTTGTCATACTAAATGGAAAAATCAACAAAAATAAGCATGGAAATTAGGCCACACACATGTCTCGGACTTAGATCTTTCCAGGACATAAGTACTTCAAATATGCCCATAATCACGAAATATTATGATACCAAAAAATAGATCTTTACAAGTTTAGCTTCAAGATCACTAATAACCAATTAAATACCTTTTCACACTGAGTACTGTGCTTTAGAATAAGTGTTACTGAAGTAAAAGTTCTTTAGAATCATGTAATGTAAGCAAACATGTATTATCCAAGGTAATTTCTTTAGCAAAATGCACCGCGTCGGTCCAGTTACATCCAAGTATAGATCTTCAAGATCGTTCTTGCTATGACTTTGGATTATGCACTCTCTACATTTTGGCAACATATCTGTCTTTTCTAAAACAGTTTTGGATATATATATATCTCTATCTATCTATCTTACTAGGCTTTACTTATGTGCATGTGCTATGATAATCTGATACAGATAAACATCCACAACATGAACCATATTTTCACAAGCACCAAGCAGTTCCCAAGAAGTAAAGTTTGCAACCTTGTGTTTTTTACCACGGTCGGTAGCTAAGAGTTAATCATTTCTAATGACCCGTGGACAAGGCCGGTTCTCTGAATCCTCGCACACTCTGTTTTAACCTAATACCAATTCAGAGTAAGAATGCCTTGGATCGATCTGACACAGGTAGCAAACAAGCCTCTGATCTGATCTAAGCTAGGAATCACGGCATGAGAAAAAGGGCGGTCTAGGTGTGCATGATAGAGAGATGGGAGGGTAGGGCGGGATAGGGGAAACCTGAGGAGTAAGGAGGGTTGCGAGGAAGGGTGTAGTGTCAACCATCCTCATCGGCATTCAGCAGAGGCGACGGTTGTTGTATCGATCCCGTCACCGCAAATCGTGCTTGCACACTTGTGGCATCCGTCCGCCGAGATGATCGCCTCCGACACGACGACCACCGGCACTCCATTGGCGCTCTGATCCAGGGGCGCCGCGCGTCCTTGATCTCGACGGAGACCGCGGGAGGACTGCGAGGGCGTGGAGAATTCACCAGAAATCGCGCACATCCCGCTGGCACTCCATTGGCGCTCTGATTCTAGGGCGGCCGCGCGTCCTGGGGCTCGACAGAGACCACGGCCATGACAGAGAGGGCGTGAAGAAGTCGCCTGAAAACGTGCACCTCCCGCCGGCACTCCATTGGCGCTCTGATCCTGGCGCGGCCGCACGTCTTGGAGCTCAACAGACACCGCAACCGGGACAACAAGGGCGTGGATCGCGCCTGCTACATGAGTGAAGCCAAACTCCATTTTTGTGGGGATGGTCGACATCCAGACGATGAAGGAAACCGCCGCCAGCGGAAGGAGATCCCCTCTGCGGCAACAGAGGTGGGGAGGAGTGGGTGGGGTGGAAAATCGGGTGGACCATGCAGGGTGCCTGATGTTGGGCTTAGCCCATTTAGATGCGGGCAGGGCGAGCGGAGCGACGCGCGACGGAGGAATCGACGTAGTGCTGAATGGCAGAAAACGGAACACCTTCGCTCTTTTTAGACAGTAGAGATTCCATGGGCTTGTTTGCAGTTTCTTCTTTTCTTCCAACCCTCGTTGTAATATGTAATCCCACCGACATTTAATGGGGTATCTCTCGGTCCCGAAGGATCGATCCTTGTTATTATAAAAAAAAGTTAAACACCTGAGTGTTCTATTAAGTTGCCACTCACGAGCGCATTGGTCACTAACTGGGAAATGCAAACTATCGGTCACGAAGTTGTGTGGTTGTGCTCCGTTAGTCATTCCGTCACGTCCGCCGTTAAGTTGTTGATGTGGCTACTATCTGTTTTTTGCAAATATCCTCTTAAAATTAAAATTTAGTTTCTTCTAATTGCTAGGTCCTTTTCCCCTTAAACGGCTTAGAACAATCTTCGTTGGCCTTCTTGCCGTGCTCGCGCTAGTTCCGTCACTTTTGTGGGATAGTCGTGTCACCGGATAGCAGTATGAAAGCTGGAATTGTCCCACAAGCTAAACTGTGCTGCACTTGGATTCTCCCGAGCCTCTATGCTGCATTGTTGCTCCTCTTTTGCACATGTACGATTACAGGAAGGCAGGAACAACTCGAGAGGTAATTAATCCCGCTTTGTTCTCTCCATAGATCGAAAAAGCTCCGCGTTGATCTACAATATTCTAGGATGACGGTCTCTGAAGAAGCTCACTAATTTTACCATGCTCAAAAGAGGTACATATTGCTGGTGCATCCTGTGTGGATATGTGCGTGCGTAGAGCTCCTGGCTGCCCTTGATCTTGCCGAACTCGACCGCGTCATAGTGGCAAACAAGCGCTTCGAACAAGACCGTACTAGCGGGGAGGACAACCTTGCTGCTGTGTGGCTGGCTCGCAGCCGACTTGCGCAACCCTGTTGGCCACGACGATTAGCGGGTGGCTTCCGTGGTGCGTACGTTCATGGGAGGTATTTGATATATGTCTAGGGCCCTACATCTATTTTGATGGCCCAAGCATAGAATAGTGTCTGAAAAATTACCTAGTAATTAGAGGAAATAACATTGTAAGGGGGCATTTGAAAAAACATGTAGCCACGTCAGCGACTTAACATCAAACATGACGGAATGACTAATAGGGCACGTCCACACAACTTCATCACCGACAGTTTGCATTTTTCCAATAGGTGGCCAATACGCTCATGCGTGGCAACTTGATAGACCACACGGGTGTTTAACTTAAAAAAAAAACTCCGGTGCTTTGCCGGGCAGGGCAAGGCAGGACGAGGGAATGATTGTGCTGCTGTACTGAAGCAAAGGCAGACGCGCACACTCACACTGAATGAAATGAGGGGCGTAGCGGTCATTTGCCGGACCGACGTGAACCACGACTGTGACCTCCTCACGCGCCTGCTTTGTCCCCATCCCCCTGTGCTCCACCTTCCCGGCGAATTTCCACCATAGTCCACAGCTCACGTGCTCCATTCTTCAGTTTGAACCCAATCCGCCGCCACCTCACTCGTTGACACGCATCGCCATTGCGAGCACGGCCAGTCGTCACTGTCTCCCTATAAAACCGGCCAAGGAATCAAGGGACGGCAGTGTGACGTACAAATTCTCCTTCCCTGATACGGCACGGCCCGCTCTCGCTAGCTAGCTGGTACTCCCTGCCGCTACTCCGGCAAGTGGTCGGGAAACTCAAGTGCTAGACAAGGAGGCGATGGCGAGCTCCCGAGGCCGGTGGGCGAACCCCGAGCGGACCGTCGTGTGGACGGAGCCGCCGCCCAAGACCATATCCACCTCCACCAGGCGACATGGTGCGCCGCCCACCAAGGTGGCCGTGGTGTACTACCTCTCCCGCAACGGCCAGCTCGACCACCCGCACTTCATGGAGGTCACCCTCTCCTCGCCCCAGGACGGCCTCTGCCTACGAGGTAATGCTCTGCTCTGCTCTGCACTGTTCCATTTTTGTAGCTCTCGCTCGCGCACCGTGTCAGAGAGAACTGACATTGTGAATTGGCAGATGTGCTGGACCGGCTGAACGTGCTCCGGGGCACCGGCATGGCGGACGCATACTCGTGGTCCTCAAAGAGGAGCTACAGGAACGGCTACGTCTGGCACGACCTCACCGCCGACGACCCCGTCCACCCGGCCAACGGCAACGAGTACGTCCTCAAGGGCTCCGAGCTTCTGCGTCTGCCCCAGCTACCTGTGCGCCCACGCGACGGCTCCGCCTCCTCCTCGTCCTCCACCTCCAGCTGCGAGCCGAGCAAGAACAGGCTGCCCTCGGCCAGCGGCAGAGCAGCCCGCCGCAAGAACTGGAGCTCCTTCGAGCGAGTACAGAGTCGCTGCGGCCATGCAGATAGGCGCGGCGGACGCGGCCACGCAGACAGACGAAACTCGACGTGGCCGGCGGCGGAATGCGGCCCCGGCCCCCGCGCTGCAGGTGGGGAGTACGGAGATCGGGATCGAAGAGATATCGCCGCCGCCGTCGTCCAGCAGCCCGGACACGCTGGAGACGCTCATCGAGCACGACGCCCGCCTTGCCGCCGAAAACAAAATGGCCGTGGCGCCAGAGCACGCAGACGCAGGGAGGCGCGGGGAGGGCGTGGGCGTGATCTCGGGCGGGCGGATGCGCGCGTCGGCGGTGCTGATGCAGCTCATCTCCTGCGGCTCCATCCCTGCGCCCGCCAAGCGGCGGCTCCCGCGCGGGCGGTCGGATCTGAGCAGCAGCACGGGCACGGGCACGGCCACGGACGGCTTCTCGGGGAGCTTATCCGGCGTAGGCGTGGGCATGGAGCGGGAGTACTTCAGCGGGAGCCTGGTGTGTTAGTTTGATCTCTCCCGTTCGAGCCCAACGGCCCGAACGAGCTCCTCATCCGCGTCCTGATCGGGGGCGTCCAACCTTATCATAGTTGGTGGGCCCCTGTCGTCGCGCTATATAAAGTGGTGGGGGACTGGCAGCAAGGGTTACGGGGGTGCATGGGCGGGCGGTTTTGACCCAGCGAAAAAGGAGCTGAGCCGTCTGATTCAGCGGACGGCCAGGATCGTCCAGGACGGGGAGGTGACGGGCCATTGGGCCGCCGCCGGGCTGAGGGGACGAGCAGTGCGCGGGCAAGGGCAGTGGGCCGTTATGTGCCGACCGTTCTGCACAGTTTTCTGTTTTATTTCTTTTACAGAAGCTGTTTAAACTGTTTTTATTCAGTTTTTTGACTGTTTTTATACAGTTTTTTCTACACAAAATCATCCAACGATTTTTGTCTAGAAAATACTAAACTAATAGTAAATGGTTTCTGTAAAGTTTAAAGTTTAAAGTAAAGAATTTTAATTCATTCTTCCGCTGCAAATAGTTGAAAGTGCTCCTTTAAAATTTAATAAAGACAAAAGTGATATTAAAATGTTTTTTTTGAGAGCATGTTAAAGTTATAATCTGATCATATTCATGTTATTTTTCTGACCAACGTTGTAAATAGCATGAATGTGATTAGTGATAGAATGCATGAAAATCTAGTTGTTTTAAATTGCTAGAATGCAATAAAGTGTATTAAATTTTGTTCTAAAAGATGTGATTAAATGCTTTAAAGCTGATTATGCTTCATGTTATTAATTGACCAACGTTATTAATAAACATGATCATGATCCCTTTCATTATGTATTAAAGGTGCATTTAATTTTATCTTTACCCAACGGTGATATAATTTTAAATGGCACGAACAATTGCATGCTTAATTTATACCAACGTTGGATTAATGCATAGTTGTTTCTGGTTATCTCACATCTTTTGTGGTTTTCAGGAGGTCTCAATCTCATGAGCTGCCTGAAGGATATCCCACTATTCAGAGGGGATAACTATTCAGAATGGAGAAAAAAGGTTGACTTGGCCTTTGTCTGCGCAGAAGTAGACTGGGTTGTTGATACTAAACAGCCAGTAAAGCCTGAGGACCCAGTGAGGGGTGATGCTGAGGAAAGTGTTGCATGGGAAAAGAAAAAGAGAGACCATGCTCCTTTGGAGCTGGCCTACTCAATAGACAACCAAAAGTGGGTCAATGCAAACAAGAAGTGCTTGGCTTTTGTCAAAAACACGATTGAGAACGCAATAGTGGGCTCAATTGAAGAGTGTGCCTCGGTTGGTGAGTACCTTGCAAAGATAAAGAGCCAGTTTACTGGCTCTTCAAAGATGTATGCGACCCAGCTGCTAAAACAGCTGGTGACCGAAAAGTATACGGGAGAGCCACATGGCATTAGAGAGCACATCTTGAGGATGTCCAACATGGCGGCTAAGTTAAAGCCCATGGATGCGGACCTCGAGCTCAAGCCTACTCTACTGGTGCACCTTGTCATGGCCTCTCTTCCCCAACAGTTCGAGAATTTTGTAATCAACTATAACATGTCCCCTGAAAAGTGGGACATTGAAAAGACCATAGGGATGTGTTCTCAAGAGGAAGACAGGCTTAAGTCCATTCACGGTGGTTCCCTGAACTACGTGAAGGACAACAGGAAGTGGCACTTCACTAACAGCAACCATGGTGGCTCCCCTTCCAAGCCACATGGCAAGGGCCCCCTACAGCACCAGCATCAGCATCAACAGTCTCTCCCTGGGAATAAGGACCTTTGTCACCATTGCAAAAAGCCTGGTCACTTCAAGAAGGATTGCGATTTATGGCTTAAGTCCATAATGGCAAAGAAAGGTAAAGACATAGTATCTTTTGTAAATGAATCCTTGTATGAAAAGTTTTCTAAATCTACTTGATGGATTGACTCTGGTGCAACCGTTCATGTTGCCAACTCTTTACAGGGGTTCCGTTCGACAAGGACTTTGCCAAGAAGAGAAAGACACATTGAGGTGGCTAATGGGGTCCAAGCAGAAGTGGAGGCTGTTGGCGACATTCCTCTGCAGTTAGCTGATGGCTCTACTATTCTTCTTAAGGATGTTTTATTTGTTCCTTCCATCCATAGAAACTTAATAAGTGTGTCGTGCCTGGACAAAGACATGTATGAGTGTTATTTTGGACATGGCAAATGTGCCATTTGGTTGAAAGATACTTGTGTGTGTTGCTTTACTACATGACAAGCTTTATTTATTATCCTTGCATGAGAAAGTGTTTTCTGTGTGTGATGTGAACGAACCAGTTCCCTTGTCGAACAAAGAACAAAAGAAAAGAAAGAGAACTCTTGACTCATCGAAGTTGTGGCACTGGAGATTAGGCCATATTTCGAGGGGAAGAATAGAAAGCCTCGTTAAAAATGACATTCTTCCTCCGTTAGAGTTCTCAGACCTCGAGCAATGCATAGATTGCATCAAAGGAAAATATGTAAAGAAGATTAAAAAGGGTGCAAACCGAAGTATAGCTACACTAGAAATAATCCACACCGATATTTGTGGACCGTTTCCGGTGAAAAGTGTGGAGGGTTATGATTCATTCATAACATTCACGGACGATCACTCCCGGTATGGTTACATTTATCCAATCAAAGAAAGATCTGAAGCATTGGATAAGTTTAAAATTTTCAAAGCTGAAGTTGAAAATCAGCATGATAAAAGAATTAAGATAGTCCGATCTGACCGTGGGGGGAGTACTACGGTCGGCATACTCCATATGGTCAAGTACCAGGACCTTTTGCAAGGTTCCTAGAAGAAAATGGAATAGTCGCTCAGTATTCTATGCCGGGCGAACCTCAGCAAAATGGAGTAGCTGAAAGGCGCAACCGTACCCTTATGGACATGGTGCGCAGCATGATGAGCTATTCCACCCTCCCATTGGGATTATGGATGGAGGCACTTAAAACCGCCATTCACATCCTCAACAGAGTACCAAGTAGTCGGTGCCCAAAACACCGTACGAATTGTGGACAGGCAGAGTCCCCTCTCTGCACCACTTGAGGGTCTGGGGGAGCCCAGCTGAGGCAAAAGTTTTCAATCCAAACATTGCAAAGTTAGACCCCAAAACAGTGTCTTGCCACTTCATTGGCTATCCAGATAGATCAAAAGGTTATCGTTTCTACTGTCCTGACAGATACACAAAGTTTATAGAAACGAGACATGTAGTCTTCTTGGAGGACAAATTGATGAGGGGGAGCACGGTAGCTCGGAAAATTGATCTTGAGGAGAAGAGGGTGCATGCACCTAATCCGATGACTCAGGAGCCATTTTTCTCGCTACCTGTTGTGCCACCATCTACAACCCCTGAGGTTGTGGTGCCGGCACCTGTTGTGACTCCACACGTGACAACAATGGGAGAAGGTTCGGAACCTGTCCGTCAGGAGCCACCTGAACCCACTGTTGAGCACGAAACGGAGCCAGAACAGCCACATATTGACAATGTGCCAGAACCCGAGGCAAGAAATGAGCAAGAGTCTGATGAACTCAGAAGGTCTAAAAGAGAACGAAGACCAGCCATTTCCAAAGAAATTTACAAAGTCTACAACACAGAAACAGTTCATATGGAGGGCGATCCTACCTCATATGAAGAAGCCATGAGAAGCCCTCACTCAGCCAAGTGGATGGAGGCAATGGAAGATGAAATGAAATCGATGAGTTCCAACAATGTTTGGGACTTAGAGGAAATTCCTAAAGGAGCCAAAACAGTAGGATGCAAATGGGTCTACAAGACAAAGTATGACTCCAATGGGAATGTATAAAAGTACAAAGCTAGACTTGTGGCAAAAGGCTTTACGCAAAGAGAAGGGGTAGATTACAATGAGACTTTTTCTCTGGTCTCAT
This sequence comes from Avena eriantha, assembly GCA_910589775.1. Taxonomy (NCBI): domain Eukaryota; kingdom Viridiplantae; phylum Streptophyta; class Magnoliopsida; order Poales; family Poaceae; genus Avena; species Avena eriantha. The sequence goes on from OU342746.1 coordinate 354,724,509, forward strand.
GTAAGGATTCCTTCAGAATCATAATGGCACTAGTTGCACATTTTGATCTAGAGTTACATCAAATGGATGTTAAGACGGCATTTCTAAATGGAGATTTAGATGAAAATGTTTACATGAAACAACCCAAGGGTTTTTTCATGGAGGGGAAGGAACATATGGGATGCCGCCTAAAGAAATCCATTTACGGGTTAAAGCAAGCCTCTAGGCAGTGGTATTTAAAGTTCAATGATACAATTAAAAGATTTGGATTCAAAGAGAATGTTGAGGACAACTGCATTTATGCAAAGTTTAAAAGTGGGAAATATATTTTCCTAATTCTGTATGTGGATGACATCTTGCTTGCTAGCAGTGATGTCAGTCTACTACTAGAAACAAAGAAGTTCTTGTCTTCAAATTTTGACATGAAAGACCTTGGTGAAGCTTCTTATGTTTTGGACATAGAAATTCACCGAGACAAAAAGAATGGAGTGTTAGGACTGTCACAGAAAGCATATTGTGAAAAGATTCTAAAGAAATACAATATGCATACGAGTAATGCAACACCTGCTCCCATAGTCAAGGGCGATAGTTTTGGGAAATCCCAATGTCCAAAGAACCAGTATGAGATCGATGAAATGAAGTCAGTACCATATGCTTCGGCTGTTGGAAGCTTACAGTATGCACAAGTGTGTACTCGCCCTGACTTAGCTTTTATCACCGGGGTACTCGGCAGATATCAAGAGAATCCAGGCATAGAGCACTAGAAGATGGTAAAGAAAGCTTTGCGTTATGTGCAAGGCACAAAAGGCCTCATGCTAACATATAAAAGATCTGATTCCCTGGAGATAAAAGGGTACTCAGATGCGGATTTTGCGGGAGATAAAGACGACAGAAAGTCCACGACAGGATATGTCTTTACTCTCGCAGGAGGTGCTATTTCATGGAGAAGCGCCAAACAGTCGATAGTTGCATCATCTACGATGTACGCAGAATTTATAGCATGTTATGAGGCCATGAGACAGGCGTTATGGTTAAAGAAATTTCTACCCGACTTGAGAGTGGTAGACTGCATCAGCAGGCCACTAAAGATGTACTGTGACAACGAGCCCGCAGTATTCTATGCTCACAACAACAAGTCGAGTAATGCCACAAAGTCAATAGATATAAAGTATTATGTTGTGAAGGACAAAGTCCAGGATCAAACTATAAGACTCGAGCATATAAGGACAAAGGATATGCTTGCGGATCCACTAACGAAAGGCTTACCACCCAATGTGTTCAAGGAACACATAGCCGGTATGGGATTAATGGAAAGCCTATGATTCCTAGACTACAGAGGCCTAAAAGTAAAAGGATTTGTTTCAAAATAGAAAAGTATGTAGTGGCTGTCTGATTCTATCGGCAATTGAGCTGAGATGATGAAACATGCTCTATGTATCGATCTGTGATGAAACGAGTAAATTACAAAGTTAAAAGTAAAGTCGAGATCAAGGGGGAGAATGTTAGTTTGATCTCTCCCGTTCGAGCCCAACGGCCCGAACGAGCTCCTCATCCGCGCCCTGATCGGGGGCGCCCAACCTTATCATGGTTGATGGGCCCCTGTCGCCGCGCTATATAAAGTGGTAGGGGACCGGCAGCACGGGTTACGGGGAACGCCGCTGCTCTAGTCACCCCACCTACACCCCTACCGATCTAGGGTTTTAGCGTGAGCCGACGGGAAGCGCCGCCACCACCGCACACCCACGCCGTCGACCCTTTTCCCATGGCAAATGACGGGGGCTCCAGTTTCGGGACCAGCTCCGGCATCCCCTCTGGCTCGTGCTTGTCGAGCCAGGGTGCAGGTGAATCTCTCTCTCTCTCTCTCTCTCTCTCTCTCTCTCTCTCTCTCTCTCTCTGATGCAACGGTTAGTACTAGTGCAGATGCTACCGGAAAGATCTAGACTAATAGATGTAAAGTAGACCACAACATGGTGGAGACCAAGAAGACGGCGAGCGAGGACCATGCCGGCGCTGTGGGCGCGCTCAAGAGATCGTCGTCCTGCAATGCCGACAGGTAGCATTACACTCTCCCTAATTGCTAGTGAGCTCGAATGTACAGTACTATGCAACAAAGGGGAGACAATTCAGAAAAGTTGCGTTTTAGCCTCACACTTAAAAAGCTATGTTACTACTATCTGAATCCGAAATTTAAATAATTATCACTGTCATTGGTTCAAGATGCTCCAATGTCCATTTGCGAAAGAAGATAGATCGATCTAGGCTTTTTCTTTTTTAACAAAGGAATGCAGAGTGATTCCTTTCCTGTTCTGAACAAGACCATGTGCTGCTGCCTGCTGGTACTCTGTTCTCGCGCTATGCTCTGAATAATTCCTCTGCAACTTATTAGACAGTGCACATTCAGTGATTCAGTCAGTCAGTAGAGTAGAGTGAGATAGTGTATCTAGCTTCTCTTTTTTTTCTTCCAATATTCTTGTTTTTGTGAATGAATGACGGTTAAAGTCAGTGTTTGTGCGTGCAGGGCAAGGGATCTCAACATAATGAGCACTCGAGGTTGCAGTACGCTGGAGCTTGCGGCGCAAGAGGGGGTGGACGGCGTCCGCGGCCGGTGCATCCCTGTAGCAAGGAAACAAAACAGCAGCAACTGGCGGGGCAACCAGCAGGAACCAACTGCACCGACTGAAGAAAAGTAACGGAATGTTGATGTGCAAGATCGATGTTCGGAATATCCATTTTGAGATAAAAGAAATAACATATACTCCCTCCGTCCAGAAATAACTGATTTGCTTTGTTTAGATTCAAATGTATCTATACACTAAAATATATCTAGATACATGCGAATCTAGACAAATCCAAGTCACTTATTTCTGGACGGAGGGAGTACTAGTTTATTTTTGGATAAAGATTCTAGTGCTAGTAGTTAGTTGGTAGCTGAAGTGGACTATGAAGATACAGAATTGGCAACCTTTTTAAAACTTCAAAGTGTAGCTAGCTGTTGCATGTGTCTCACTCTCTGAACTTAACAAGCAATGTTTGACTTTGTGGGAGTTTGTCCACGATAAATGACCATCGTATCCTCCAGAGTGAGTGTGAGCGGCCTTCAGTATGCGGGCTGCACAATTAGAGCATCTCCAGCGCGCTCTCCAAGCGGTGCTCTAAAGGCCTATTGGACGGGCTAGTCGGGAACCCAAAAGCATATTCAGTCCAGCGCAGCCCAATAGCTTGTTCGTCGCGCGCCCGTCAAGGATGAGCTGAAGGACGAGTTGGAGAACGACTACGAGGCCTACCTCGCTTTAGTTTTTTTAGGTGTAGTTAAATTTCATTTAAATCATGTAAATTTTACTAAAATTTGAATAACAAATTCAATTCAGCTAAAATTTGTTGAAACCATTAGAGAACGTGACTAGGGAGCGACGTTTCCCAAAACTGTTAATTTGTGTCGGCGTTCTTCCAAGCGAGCAATCTGACAATGATGTCGGACGCCGTTTGAGGAGCGCGGGCTGGAGACGCTCTTATGTCACGTGTTTGCTCTGCCCGGCGAAGCAAAGCGATGGAGTACACAATGCATACCACTGTCTTGTTCTGAATTCTCTCTCTACGTGTAAGTATTGCAAAATCAGGTATTCTTCAAGTGTGATCTCCACCCAACGCAACTTTTTCTTCCTATTAGACATGTAATATGGGCCTATACGATATGGTGTAGTACACCAATCGTATAGGACCCAAACTCTGTAATGCCACCGAAGGGGGCTTTTCCCTTCAATATCAACACGTACACAATGGCCCCAAAGGGCACGATCGTTCTCTCCTTCTACTACGTTCAACATGGTATCAGGCCCCTCCCTTCCACCCTTCTAGCCGCCGCCGGTGTCTCCTCACCGTCGCCGCCCACCAGGACCTCCGATCTTCCGATCGACAGCACCACAAGCTTCCACTCCCTCTCCTCTACCAATTACCTAGGAATTTTTTCTATTTCACACAAAGGCCACGTTTTCTCCAAGATCCAAAACCCTAGATCGTCGTCATGTCGATCTCCTCGTCATCTTCGGCCGCGGCCTCTGTTGGTTCCCTGCCAGCCACCAAGCTCACCAGGGAAAACTTCCTCTATTGGCATGCCCAAGTGCTGCCTACGCTTTGCGGTGCTAGGGTCATGGGTCTACTTGATAGATCCGATCCAGCTCCACCAGAGTTTCTCGAGGCTGAAGAAGAGAACAAGAAAAAGATTACAATCCCCAGTTCTGCATATGACACATGGATTACACGAGATCAGCAGGTCGTCAGTTACCTTGTGAATTCCCCCTCCGATGATGTTCTTCCCCAGGTTTTTGGTCTCGCACATGCATCTCAAGTCTGGCGTGCCATCAATGAGCTTTTTCCTCTCAGTCCAAGTCATGTGTATCCTCCACACGTGGGGCTCTCACCAATACAAAGAAATTGGACATGACGGCGCAGCAATACATCTCCAAGATGAAGGGCTTCGCTTCTGAGCTTGCTGCCGCCGGAAAACCGGTGGATGATGATGAACTAAAGAACTATATTTTGAACGGTCTTGATGGCTCTTTCAATGGGCTTGTTGCAGCTGTCAATGCCGTTCCCTCCACGACGCTCAGTGATATGTGTTCTCGGATTCTAGCATGTGAAAAGCGTGACAACATGCTGCAAAGTTCTGGCCAGGCTCATGGTTCCCCCTTCACATCGTCGGTCAACATGGTTGCTCGGCATCCGAACCCTTATGGGGGAGGACCTCCTCGTATTCCACCACCACCGATGCCCTATGGGTACCAGCCGCCAATGCCTGCCTACCACCAGCCGATGCCCGCCTATGCTCCTCAGTATCTGCAGCAGCCACTGTATCAGCCGTTAGTATATCCTGTCTACTCACCATACCAGGCGCCTGTCTTGCCGACCCCTCCTCCATATGCCCCCGCACCCGCTCCTTATCGTCCTCCACAGCCGCGCCCTATGCAGCCACCCCCACAGCAACACCCGGATCAGGGGCGGCCCCAACCTCAAGGGCGACGTCCAAAGGGGGGACGCAAGGATCGTGGCCGTGTTGCCACACCGTTCCAGGAGGACTTTACTATTAAATCTGCAAAAAGGAAGGACACTCCGCTGGTGATTGCTGGTGGCGTTATGGTGATGATGATGATGATACACCACCCAAGGAACAAAAAGGTGCATATGGCATAGACACAAATTGGTACCTGGACACTGGCGCTACCACTCATGTCACTGGACAACTCAATAATCTTCTAATCCATGACAACTATCAAGGGCGTGATCAAGTTCACAATGCTAGTGGACAAGGTATGGATATTGCACATATTGGTCATTCAGTTTTGCACACCCCTAGTAGTTCTCTAAAACTTCGTGATATTTTACATGTTCCTAGTTCATCTATGAGTTTACTTTCTGGACATAAACTTGCTCTTGATAACAATGCCTTTATTGAAATTCATCATTTCTTCTTCTTGATTAAGGATCAGGCAACGCGGCAAATCATGTTTAAAGGTCCCTGTCATGGTGGCTTGTATCCTCTTATACCTGTCGCCATGAGAACGTCCAAGCACGCCCTTGCAACCATCAAGCCTACATCCTCTACATGGCATCATCGTCTAGGACATCCATCTTTCTTTATTGTTTAGCAAATACTTAGGAAAAACAATCTTTCATTCTCCCCAGAAATAAATGCTTACGTATGTGATCCATGCCAACATGCCAAGAGTCACCAGCTACCCTATCCTGTGTCTACTAGTGTTTTCACAGTTCCTTTGGAACAAATATTCTCTGATGTATGGGGACCAGCTCCTCTCTCTGTAGGAAAACATGCATACTATGTAAGCTTCGTTGATGATTTTAGCAAGATTACTTGGATATATTTGCTTAAGAAACGTTATGATGTGTACCAAGTGTTTCTTGATTTCCAACAGTATGTTGAACGCCTATTTGGTAGGAAAATTCTCACCATGCAAACTGACTGGAGAGGTGAATATGAAAAATTACATGGATTCTTAACAGCGTCATATTGTTGAAGTTGGTTTTGCTTTACTTGCCAATGCCTCCATGCCATTAAAATTCTAGGATGATGCCTTTCTTACAACCACGTTTCTCATAAACTTGCTTCCCACTAAGGTCCTAAATCTTGAGTCTCCCACAGAAAAACTCCTTCATGTCAAACCCAACTATGAGTCCTTACGAGTCTTTGGTTGTGCCTGTTGGCCCAATCTTCGCCCCTACAACAAACACAAACTTTCTTTTCATTCCAAACGATGTGTCTTCCTGGGATATAGTCCTCGTCATAAAGGAGTCAAATGTCTTGAAGTGGATACAGGATGTGTTTATATTTCCCGTGATGTTGTGTTTGACGAACATGTTTTTCCTTTTGCATCTCTTAATCCCAATGCTGATCGTCGTCTTCGAGAAGAAATTCTCCTTCTTCCTACATCTTCATCTTCGGCATCGAATGATAGGGGTGCACAAACTAATGATCATTATTTGCAAGTTGTTCCTGTTGTTGATCCTCCACAGGTATTGGACAATGGACCGACTAATTCCCTTGAAGAAACTCGGAAAAATTCTGCATAAATAAGTGAAAACAGCACATGCAATGATGATCTTGAGCAAACAACAGCTATAGGCCAAGAAAATGCTGAAACCGAGGCAGGATCAGGCGCTCAATCCACCTCGGATCCAATGTCGTGGTCCCCTGCCACGCCTCGGATGGTGCCCTCTAGTCCGCTCCAACAAGAAGCTGCCACGTCGCCTGGTAGACCTCCGACCCCGCCAACTGCGACTCCTCCCGCGTCTTCTCCCGACCGGCGCTCCAGCTCGCTGTCACCACGTTGCGCACGGGACGACAATGATGTGACGCGCAGTAGGTCGCTATCACCTGCTGCTCCTCTGTCTCCTACAGTACCGCTGCTGACTCCAAGATCGCATGCAACCAGCAGCTCTGCAGGATCTTCTGTGCAGCCCGCTGTGATACCTCCCCCTGTTGTAGAACCGAGGACTCGTCTGCAAAAAGGTAGTACTCACCCAAAAAAACGTACTGATGGCACTATTCGATGGTGTTTGCTCACATCTACAGGAGAACCTACAAATTTAAAGGAAGCTCTTCATGATCTGCATTGGAAAAATGCAATGCAAGATGAATATAATGCCTTACTTGCAAATAATACTTGGCGTGTTGTGCCACCGAGTCCTAAGAAGAATGTAGTTGATTGCAAGTGGGTTTATCGTATGAAGAAAAATGCCGATGGTACCATTGATAGATACAAAGCAAGACTTGTTGCAAAAGGTTTTAAACAAAGGTATGGTATCGATTATGAGGATACTTTCGGTCCAGTTGTTAAAATTGCAACGATTAGGCTTGTCTTGTCTTTATCTGTGTCTCAAGGTTGGAGACTACGGCAGCTAGATGTGAAGAACGCGTTCTTACATGATGTTCTGAAAGAGGAGGTTTATATGAAACAGCCACCTAGTTTTTAGTCTTCCGCTACTCCAGATTATATTTCCAAACTTGATAAAGCTCTCTATGGTTTAAAGCAGGCTCCTAGAGCGTGGTATTCTCGGCTAAGCTCCAAACTTCATACACTTCGTTTTATTCCCTCAAAGGCAGACACCTCTTTATTTTTGTTTGACAAGGCATGTATACAAATGATTCTTCTCATGTATGTTAATGATATTATTGTCACCAGTTCCTCCTATTCTGCCATCACAGCCCTGGTAAAGAGTTTAAGCACTGGTTTTTCTCTTAAGGATCTTGGTGATCTCCATTACTTTTTGGGACTTGAGGTTCACAAACAGTCTAAAGGGTTGCTGTTAAATCAAGACAAGTATGCCCTCGATTTACTTGCGAGTGTTGGAATGACAGGATGCACTTCGTGCCCCACACCTTTGTCTACTATAGGTCCACTTTCACTAACTGATGGCTCTCCTCTTGGCTCCGAGGACAGTACTAAGTACAGAAGTATTGTTGGTGCTCTTCAGTATTTGACATTAACTCGCCCAGATATATCTTTCTCTGTTAACAAGGTATGTCAGTTTCTACATGCTTCCACCACTGCGCATTGGGCTGCTGTAAAAAGGATATTGAGATATGTTCATGGCACACATACAAATTGGACTCACTTTTCAGAAGTCCACCTCTACATTGCTTAGGGCGTTTTCAGATGCAGATTGGGCTGGAGATCTTAATGATAGACGTTCCACAGGAGGCTTTGCTATTTTCTTTGGTCCTAACCTTATATCTTGGAATGGTAGGAAACAATCTACGGTGTCTCGTTCTAGTATAGAGGCTAAATATAAAGCACTGGCTAATGCTACTGCTGAATTGATATGGGTTGAGGCTCTACTTAGAGAACTTTGTGTTACTCTCAGAGAAAAATCATGTCTTTGGTGTGACAATCTTGGTGCTACATACTTGTCTGCTAATCGAGTCTTTCATGCTCGTACCTAACATATTGAGATTGATTTTTTCTTCATTCAAGAAAGGGTTGCAAGTAAGCAACTTGATGTAAGGTTTATCTCAAGTAAGGATCAGATAGCTGATGAGTTCACTAAAACTTTGTGTCAAAAGAAATTAGATGAGTTCAAGCGTAATCTAAACATCTCCCATGTATAGATTAGGAGGGGGGGGGGGGGTTAATTAGACATGTAATATGAGCCTATACGATATGGTGTAGTACACCAATCGTATAGGACCCCAACTCTGTAATGCCACCGAAGTAGGCCTTTTCCTTCTATATCAACACGTACACAACGGCCTTAAAGGGCACGATCGTTCTCTCCTTCTACTACGTTCAACACTCCCTTCGTGTTAGAAGGGCAGATTAGCCATTTCGGTGAGCACGCAATTAGGCGTGGAGGTCCGTGTCACTTGTTGGTCTCTGAGTACGTACTGGTTCTGTTAGGTGGGAACACTCTGCTCTCTGGAGCATAATACAGTGAGAACGGATCTGTTTGAGTACTAATTTGAAAGGTAGCGCCGCGCACGTTTGACTTTGCTCATCCAGAGCCGTACGATAGTATTGGCTTCATGTTTGTACTTGTGATCACAATGTCACGATGTCGGGCAGGGCAGTCCCTCCAACCCATAGGGAGTTACTACTCCACTATTTTCTCCACTTTAGCTACCGTGGGCCAAATAAAGGCAGGCTGAACTTTATGATATCGGCCAGAGTAGAGTAGCGTTTTCGCAAAACAAAATAAACAGAGTAGAGTAACAGGGGGAGAAGGAAATACATTCCGGATCAAGGAGGATCGACAGCTGTTAAAATAAATAAATACACGTCCTTGTTACATACGTAGAGGTTTGGGTCGTGGGAATTGACCTGAGTCAACGGACAAGTGAATCGGGGAGGAGGGTTTGACTTTGACCTGAGTCAAATGAAGCTCAGGGAGCGGTGGTCCGAATACACGCGTTCCGTTCCGACACGGTGTTGCACGAGCACCGCTCAAACAAGACGACACCCGTACGTCTCGCTCGCCCTGTCGCGTGTATCAGGCCACCCAATCATCTTGCCAATGTACGCATCATGCTATACGTGCGATTAATTAATTTAATCGCGCCGCACCGGATGTCCGGATGAATCAAGTTGCTCTAGCTGTCGGTTGCGTGCCTATACACTGTGGGCGTGTTAGGTTCCCGAGTTTTTCCCCGCGCGTGCTACTTTTTTTTTTTCCAGAAATGCAACTTGCAGGTGAATCGGACTTTGGGTCAAAATCTCAAACTTATTTGATAGTAGCTCGTATTGATACTATTCAGGATTTGGGCAGAAATAAGCCCATGTCGTTTGGTGGCGTGTATTAGGTTTGGAAGAAAGGCTTGCGCGTGTTTGGTTTCAACATTCTTGTGTGGTCTGGTAACATTTTTCCCACATGGCGAGCTTACTAGACCTCACAAGTAAGGCTAAACCACAACAAACACACCGATATGCACAAAACGAGCAAAATATATATGAGTAAAACATATTTAACGACACTGTAATATATAGCAGCACGACATAAACATTATAGCAACGCAACCACATGGCATACAGAGAAAGTTCACAACAACGAAGACAAACAAAGTTCACAGGGCATAAGCTTCTAATCATCGATCATGGCAAGGGCTAGATCATGCCCTGGGCACTTTTTCATCACTTCAGTCATGGTGTAGTCGAAAATGGTGACCGTGAACAGGTCACCCTTCAGCATCTTGAAGGTCATGAAGTACCCGATCTTGATTTGGTGACCAATGGCAAAGCCAGCCTACCCCTGGTCAAGGAAAATCCTGCAACTGACATCCCGAAGCTTCACCATCCAGCTGCATCCGGTGTTTGTCTTGAGCACGGTCGTCCTCCGCACAATGTCGAGGAAGGCCTAGAGCCATCAGGGCTTGGCAGCAGGTCTAACCCAGGTGCCAAGATCACCTTGGCAACATGGGTTGGATCTACCTGGTCGTGGAAGTGCCCAATCTTGAGAGGCATGTCCCTCGACCTCGTGGTCGCTTCCCTCACCACCATCGTTGGCCCTCTTGGAGGTACTACCCTCACCAACATCCCTAGAGCATGCTCCTCCATTGGTGGGGAGAGCACCTCCGATAAATATCTTTGAGCACTGAAAAAATAATCAACACATGTAAGCACATACATTTTGGGATCAGACATGGACAATCAAACATGGCCACATATGCGATGTCACAGATGTAAAAGAATTCTCCTCATGAACAACACAAATGAACAATGAATTTGGTTAGCACACAAGTTTATTCATGAAGACGATCCCCTTGCATTTCATTGCGCTATTTAGTAATCAACGACCGAAGGAAGCAAAACACAATGGCCTAACCAATACCTAGCTTCAGAATAACTAGGACAAACAAGATAGAGTTGGTGCTACAGGGATCCATAGGAGGTGCAGGACCAATTTTGTTGTGCATACCATCTAGTTCCTATAGCACTGTTGCGTGCACTTGCCATGACAGGCCGGACATCTTCCCGGGGCCTGTCCACCCCGCCCTGCAAACGGACCGAAACGATCAAAAGCCTGCCCGTTTTGCAGGAGGCCGTTGGAGATGGCCTTAATAGCGGTGTTCAGCATGTTGATATCCCTCGCCTGTAACCATTTGAATCGTCGGTAAAAAACTCGGAAAGAAAGAGGACTTTGATAGCTCTCTGATTTGGTGACGCATGCATGGACTGACTGACTGAATGCCACATAGGAATTTTGTGCCCTATGCCTCTACATCACATAGGAACTGTGACATAGGTAGCGTAGCGTGAAACAGAGTGTCACATGGTTTGGCAGTCATATACTAGTCATATAGCCAGCTTGCTTGTTGACACAGTGATGGTCGTAATCTTGCAGCACTAGTGGGATTGGAACCTGGTGATGGTATTGTGCTCCAAAGTCATGGGAGACAATTAGAAAGTTTTCGTTTAGCCTACGACAGTTGATGGGAGATGGAAGAAAAGAATCATTCTGCATTCGTTGCTAAAAGCCTAGATCGATCTACTGTCGTAGGCTAAACGAAAATTTCGGAATTGTCTCCCATGACTTTGGAGCACAATTCCATCATCATGTTCCGATCTCACTAGTGCTGCAAGATTATGACCATCACCGTGTCAACAAGCAAGCTGGCTATATGACTAGTATATAACAATTAGCATCAAAAATCATACGTAGCAGCAGCAGTTACATGTGTAGATTATGATCCAAATTAATATTTTTAGATTTGTCTAAATTAAAATGTATCTAACACTAAAACATGTGTAGATACTTTTGAATCTGGAAATATTCCAGAACACAAATTTGGATCCAGAATATATTGTGATAAGTCCAAGGAACGACAAGACAAAGGGATGTACGGGTGGCTTCTCACAAAGTCAAACATAGCTTGTTCAGTTCAGAGTTAGACACATGCAACAGTGGACAATTCTCTATCTTCATACACTACCAACTAAGTATTACAAGAATTTTGTCCAAAAAAAAACTACTAGTAGTACTAGATTTTTTTTTCTTTTTCTCGGAACGGAGAGTCCGAACACCGATCTTGCACATCAACATTTGGTTACTTTTCTTCAGTCAGTGCAGCAGCTGGTTCCTGCTGGTTGCCGCGCCTATTGCTGCTGTTTTGTTTCCTTGCTGCAGGGATGCACCGGGCGCGGACGCCGTCCACCTCTTCTTCCGCCGCAAGCTCCACCTTACTGCCTCTTGTAGTGCTCATCATGTTCAGATCCCTTGCCCTGCACCACGCACAAACACTTGAACCGTCAGTTATTTAGTCATTCACAGAGAGAAGATTCCTGGAAGAAAAAGAGAGAAGCTGGCTAGGCAGATTTGCAGACGCGTGGATGGATCGAGCAACGTAATCTGGAGGCATCAATCTACTGACTGATGACTGAATCGCTGAATGTGCATTGTCTAATCGGTCAGTATCTACATTTTGGCATGCCAGACGAATTGTGGCGCGGAGCATATCATAGCGTGAAACAGAGTCAGAGCAATAAAGGAAGAATCACTCTGCATTCGTTGCTGAAAAAGCATAGATCGATCGATCTATCGTCTTGAACCAATGACACAACTTTTCTGAACATGGTACAATTCCATCACTAAGTTTCGACGAGCTCACTAGGTACATCTAAGATGGTCTCTGGGCCAATAAGCTGGTGCTAGCAATTAGGGAAAGAGGAAGGCTACCTGTCGGCATTGTAAGACGACGATCTCTTGAGCTCGGCACCGACGCCGGAACACTCTTCAGTCGCCGTCTTCTTAGTCTCCACCAGGCTCCCGCTGAAGCACTCCCGCTCTATGCCCACGCCTACGCCCGATAAGCTCCCCGAGAACCCGTCCGCCGCCGTGCCTGTGCTGCTGCTCAGGTCCGACCGCCCGCGCGGGAGCCGCCTCTCTGCCGCATAGCGCGACCTGTCCTGCTTGGCGGGCGCGGGGATGGAGCCGCAGGAGATGAGCTGCATCAGCACCGCCGACGCGCGCATCCGCCCGCCCGAGATCACCCCCACCTCCTCCCCCCGCCTCCCTGCGTCTGCATGCTCTGGCGCCACCGCCATCTTGTTTGCGGCGGCGAGGCGGGCGTCGTGCTCGATGAGCGTCTCCAGCGTGTCCGGGCTGCTGGACGACGGCGGCGGCGAGATCTCGTCGATCCCGAGCACCGTCATCGCCGCCTCCTGGTCCGGAGGCGCCGTGTTCCGGTCGCGCCGGGCCCCGCTACGCTCGTCCGTCTGCGTGGCCGCGTCGGCCGCGCCCAACCGCACGTCCGCAGCAACCCTGTACTCGCCGAGGTCGAAGGAGCTCCAGTTCTTGCGCCGGGCCGTTCTGCCGCTGGCCGCGGGCAGCCTGTGCTTGCTCAGCTCGCAGCTGGAGGTGGAGGACGAGGAGGAGGCGGAGCCGTCGCGTGGGCGCACAGCGAGCTGGGGCAGGCACAGAAGCTCGGATCCCTTGAGGACGTACTCGTTGCCGTTGGCAGGGTGGACGGGGTCGTCGGCGGTGAGGTCGTGCCAGACGTAGCCGTTCTTGTAGCTCCTCTTGGAGGACCAGGAGTAGGCGTCCGCCATGCCGGCTCCCCGGAGCACGTTCAGCCGGTCCATCACGTCTGCTCATTCACATTGTCAGTTCTCTGACACGGTGCGCGAGCGAAAGGTCCGAAATGGAACAGAGCAGAGCATAGCAGAGCATACCTCGTAGGCAGAGGCCGTCCTGGGGTGAGGAGAGGGTGACTTCCATGAAGTGCGGGTGGTCGAGCTGGCCGTCGCGGGAGAGGTAGTACACCACGGCCACCTTGGTGGGCGGCGCACCATGTCGCCTGGTGGAGGTGGAGGTGGTCTTGGGCGGCGGCTCCGTCCAGACCACGGTCCGGTCGGGGCTCGCCCACCGGCCTCGGGAGCTCGCCATCGCCTCCTTGTCTAGCACTTCAGTTTCCCGACCAGTTGCCGGAGTAGCTCACAGGGAGTGGAGTGGAGTGGTTGTAGCAGCTAGCGAGAGCGCGCCGTGCCGTGTCAGGGAAGGAGATTGTGCCTGTACCTGTACGTCACACAGGGCTCGATCCCTTGATTCCTTGACCGGTTTTATAGGGAGACATGGTGACGCCGTGCTCGCGATGGAAAGTGAGGTGGCGGCGGATTGGGTTCAAACTGAGGATTGGAGCACGTGAGCTGAGGGCTATGGTGGAAATTCGCGAGGAAGGTGGGGGACAAGGGGATGGGGACAAGGCGCGTGAGGAGGTCATAGTCGTCGTCCACAGTTCCGACGTCGCCCGTCGGCCCCTCATTTCGTTCTGTGTCTACCTACGCGGCGGCCTTCAATATAGCAGCAGCACAATCATTCATGGCGTTGTGCTCGATTTCCTTCTTCTGCCATGCCCTGCCCTGCCCGGCAAAGCAGTGGAGTTGACTGCTAGTACTCTTTCTGTCTCGAAACAGATGTCGCGGATTTTTTAAAATTTGGATAAATCTAAAATCTATTTAGTACTTTCTTTGTCCTATATTAATGGCATCAACTTTATCTAGATTCGTATGTATCTGGTTAAGTATTTAGGTTAGATATAATAATATCTAGACAAAGTTGAGAGCATTAATATGGACCGAAGAGTACTATAGATTCATCCAAAAAAATTGACAAACCTGTAACATCTATTTTGAGACGGAGAAGTATACTACCTATGCTTTCAACTAGGCTGTCAACTTCACTCAGGGCTTGTTTGATTCATATGAATTGCATAGGATTTGTGTAGGATTTGAATCTTACATGAATTTTTCCTATGTAATTGTTTGATTCATAGGAACACATCCTATAGGAATTAATTCTATAGGATTCTTATAGTGCAATTACTATAGAAAAGAAACATTAGATCAAACCCCATGAAAAAATTTCTTTGCTACATCAAACATGATTTCTCTTCCCAAAGGATTCAAGTTGGCATGACATCTCAATCCTATGTTTTTTACTATTCCTATACTTTTCCTATCATATGAATCAAACGAGCCCTCAATGCTTATCTCGTCCATGTGGCCACCACATTATCTCCAAGGGCAGATTAGTCATTACAGTCAGCACTCATCTAGGAGTGGAGATCCGTCACTCACTCATGCTTCTGTGACTGTCAGTGATGATATGGCGGAAAGTAGGTGGAAACAGTGGTATGCATGGATTGCTAGTTTGAAAGGTAGCGCGCGGGTCATGCACGTGCTGCGCGCGTTTGACTTGTTCATCCAAACCCCGTTAACAACCATGCTCGCCCATCACACCGTACTTTATATTTTAGTACGGATTACTATTGTTATACACCGAAGCGTCATCTGTGACAATCGTGGAGAAAAATAATCCAGTATGGCACTGGGATGCAGCCGTGTAAACACGAATTGATGAAGAAGTGTAAATTAGATGATACGGACATGTTCGGATGTCTACTGTTTTTTTTCTTCGAAATTCCATCAATTACAAATACATCATTAGACCATTTAACGACGATTGCAAACATTAGCGCGAGCCGAATGTGCGCCGTCGTCCTCGCCCCTTCATCACCAAAACCGGGCAAAGCTTGTCGTAGTAGAGCTTGTTGTAATAGACAGACGGGAAGTCGTCGTGCTAAGGCCACAATGGACCAGTGCACTAGAGCAACAACCGTGGCCAATGATGACATCTATAAAACGAAAGAGACTGACCTGAAAATAAACCGACGAACACGAAAACAGACAGAATCACAGGAGATCCGCCGGACAAACGACTCCGCGCACCCTCCATTAGCGTTAGATGCACCACCGGAGCGAGAATAGAGCGGGGAGCACTTTATTCTGACTTCAGGATGTAACCGTGCCTTAACATCCCGAAGAAGACACTAAAAAACAAGCAAAACAAAGAAACGGAAAACCTCTCGCTGGCGAGAGGCCGTGGTCCACCACACCTACAAGGCCCTAGGACCACCGGAGACGAAGCAGCCCGACGACGTCACTGACCAGGGGTGCCAAACCCTAGATGGGTTGTTCTCCTTCGGTCGCCTCTCCCGGCGACTGCTGTACGTCCGTAATAACATGCACTCTTGGATTTGTACTCCCAGTGTTGCACCGTCGCTCACTCCGCCGCACTCGATGTTAGAGCATTTTTGACGGACGCTTATTATAAGCCCTTAACGGAAAACAATGACGTGGAGCTGGAAAACATGACCTTCGGCACGTGCAACATTCTCTAGATTCATGTATTCTGTCAAGACACTTGAGTTCACAGTGAGCTCCTGAAAGTAAAGTGACAAATTTTGTTGTTACAATAACACACTATCAGAACCAAACAATATGCATTTGGAAGCTAAACCAGTGTCGGCACATTTGCAAGCTAAACAGTAGAAACAAAATGTAAAATCCGAGAGAAACAAGATCGAGGATATTACCCGAAAAATACAGCCGAGCCAAGCCGTTCTCCCATGCGGGCTATAAGAATCCCTAGAGAAGAAGGAGATATATCTCGTTTCGCAAAAAAAAGATATATATATCTAGATGAGTAAATTCTGGTTTTTACCCTCTACTTTGACAATTTTGACACTAATTACCCATTTAGAAAGTTTTTATCCAAATTACCCCCATTTAACAAAAGTTGTGTCAACTTTTACCCCTTTCAAAATTTTATGAGCATTTTTATCTACGGGTCCCTAGCGCCAGGTACACATCACGAGTATCAATTGGTTTAATTCTGTAATTATTATATGCAAAAAATAAAATCAAGCAATGACCATGCTGTTGTACCATGTTCAAGTGCTTAAGAATAATTTACTACAATCAGGTGCTCTTTCCCATAGTATACACCAACCGCCTCTCCCATGATGTATTCTAACATGAAGGACAGATTGTGTCTACCACAAAAAAAAGAACAGATGGTGTCTTGCTTAAGCCGGTCAAAACATATATATGCATACTACGTACGTCAAACTGATCACCACTCCTGACCTATTGATCCTTTAAGCAAAAGCAAATAACTCAGTTCTTCTTCAAACAACACCTAGCAAACGCGCGTACAGACTTGCTCAACACCCATATAGACTGGTAGACATATGTGCGACGGTTCGATCGGCTGGATCACATGGATTTCCGTATGCACTGTGGCTGCTTGGTAGACAAGATCTAGATTGCAGTCTTCCCGTGATTAGCATTCCATCGTGGTTGTTTGTTGTGTTTATCTTGTTGGTAGGATAGCAGGGGATACTCTTTGCACTCAGTAGTTTGAAATCATGGGGTAAGAAAAAACAGAAGGGGTAAAAATTGGTAAAACTTTTGCTAAATGGGGCAATTAGAAAGAGAATTTGCTAAATGGCGTAACTACTGTCAAAAATATCAAATTAAGGGGTAAAAACTGGAATTTACTCTATCTACATAGAAAGAGAGAACTAACAAATGTTACAGTTTAAGACAGTTCTGTTCTGAAAATGTAGAATTGAGCAGATAGAAAGAGAGAACTAACAAATGTTATGGTTCAAGACAAAGCTATGTATGCAAAAGCATGGTTTAGAAACCAACTAGACAGTGAGTTCAACCTGGCTGAGATTAGTGAGACAATATTAGAATTTTATGCCTAAACTGTGATAGTCATCGAATGCATACTTGTGTACTCCCTCCGTTTTAAAATATAAGATGTTTTAGCTTTGTGAATGTAGTGTATCTAGACCCCTTTTAGTGTATAGGTTCACTTCAAACCTAGAGGAACCTATACATTAAAAGAAATCTAGATACACTTTATTCACAAAGCTAAACATCTTATATTTTGGAACGGAGGGAGTAGCACTTACAAGCCAGATTACAGTTCGCATTTGCGGTCAATTGTGAGAGGAGTAAATGGCACTGGGGTCATATAACTTGTTCTGTATGTGCAGATAAGTCACACTTCTTGTAAAATAGACAAACCAGTCACATTACTTGTCGAACGTGTGCACCGAGGTCACAAACAGGTCAACCGGCCAGTTTTTGACAAAAAAAGGCACGTGCGTCTCACGTGAGCATCTTAGGGGCCTTTCCGTAAGATATTGACTGCCCTAAATACTATTGACTGCCCTAAATATGTATAAGTTAACGTGTGTGTGTGAATGAGACTGAACGTGTGAACATATAAGGGAATCAAAAGTGTATGTATACAATTAGGAGGGATTCATGAGTAAATTTAGACCGTATGCTCGGGGCGATCGGCTACTGCGCGCCCGTTGGATTAGACAAATCAACGGCCCCAGCTGGCTAGATTTTTCGTAATTTAATGCTCCCTCCTTCCTAAAATGATGAAGATTTGTCTAAATTCGAATATATCTAGATACTATTTAATAAACATATAGATACATTCAAATTTAAACAAATTTGCGACATACTTTTTAAAACACGAAGAGAGTACTAGAGGAAGAACAACGAGACCATAGGCGGACCCAACTGTCCCTAAGGCCGGGCACGTGCCTGCCTTCCGGCCGGCCGACAAGTCTAATTTAATGACAATTTGATAAAAAATAGTGCCACTAGCCTTAAAATACACGGTTTGCCCATTCTTTGATTAATTTTTGGATCCGCCACTCAACAAGACACACTAACACATGAACATGGCAATGCGCAAAACACATAAAGTGCTTATTTTATTCGAGAAAGGCATAGAACACAAATATTCCCAAGAAAACAAAATGATTAACAAGCCTACCACTTGCTTGTCATATACAACTAAACCCATAAATCTCTCGACTTCTACATCATGAAATTAGCTAAACTAGCAATAAAAGAAGGAAGGATGAAGTTGCTAACCTTTTAAAACACTTGGATACAAGGGCGCCACCAAATCTTGACAAATCTTATGAAAAAAGGGGATGAACTCGAGCTCAAAGATGAAACAAAGAGGAGAAGCAGCTTGGAAATCAAGTATGGCTCGGAGCAGGGAGTAAGATGATATAGGGAGCATATTGGTCCCGATTGGATACACCAACTGGGACTAAAGGTCGATCCTAGCGCAGGCCTCAGCCTGCAAGATAACCTTTAGTCCCGGTTGTTATCTCCAACCGTGACCGACTAATGGTCCCATTTGAACCGGGACTAGAGGTGGCCGTACCCGCGTGCGCTTTCTAACCGTTGGAACCGGTGCATTAGTTCCGGACCCAAACACAACTGTGACTAATGTTCTGGACGAGATGCCTGTTTTCTACTTAGTGACTAACACATGAACATGGCAATGCACGAAACACATAAAGTTCTTATTTTATTCGAGAATGGCACGAAACACAAAAATGATTAACAAGCATACAACTTGCTTTTCATAAACTAGTGTGACCTGGAAAATTTGACGTTGATAGACAGGTTTACGATTGGGATCCATCCATCCATGCGAGCTGCCGCTACCAATACAAAAGGAGAGACAATCTCGCTATGTGGCAGATGCAAGCTGATAAGCAAAGAGGCCCGGCCAATCTAATTCCAAGGGCACCGTCTTTCTACGGCTGAGGCCATTACTGCGCGGCCAATCTGTTACTTCCTTCATCGCCCCTGTCTTGAGGTCGACAACGTAGACACGCCTATGGTTGTCCTTGAGAAGCATCATTCCATGTTTCTCTCCCAAGCACGTGTACACTACATCATGATTACTACCATTCTCATGTCGATACGGGTGTTTTAACTTGAGCACGGAATCTTGGAAATCCCTCATGTTCCTGTGCGATGTCCAGATTTTGAGGCTGCAACCGTCCTTTTGTAGGCTGAGCAGCATGAGCATCCCGTCGCCATCGACGGTAAGGTATGGGTGGTCATAAGCATGGTGGTGAAAGTCATGGAGCTCTAGGCCAGTCATCCTTGTGGCGGATACGTGGCCGGTGTCGCAGGTCACATCTAGTGTGTGCACTCCATACTTTCCCCACAAGAGCCACCGTGCCGCACCTCCGCACACGACGGCGTTGTGTTGCCTGAGCTTCCCGGAGATGTACTCGTCATTGTTGTCCTTGACGATACCGGAGCGCGTGTTCCATCCAGACTTGTCGGCTGCTGACGAGAAGGTGTGGACAGTGTAATTCATTGGGCACTTTTGGATGGTTACCATGAGAACCTTGAAGAAACTCGAGGGCTGCTGCTGCAGGCCGTTGGAGCTTGAGCAGTCGGCATGGGTGAGAAGGGCATAGCCACCCACTCTGTTGCTGTCGTGGAAATCCCAGTACTGCTCTAGTCGGGGGAGAATATGGACCGTACCGGCGAGCAGGTCGCACACAGCTAGGAGGACACCTCTATGATCTGGATCGACGACTCCGGTAGCGTGCTGCGGATCATCGAGGCGCACAAGGAGAAGGCCATGGCGTGAGGTGAGCGGCACCGCGTGGTGGAATAAACCCGCGGTCTGCTGTATGGGTAAGAAGGAGCCGAGAAAGCGGCGACCGGGGCCCAATAGCGAGCGGGGCACTGGGATGAAGCACGGCGAAGGGTCCTGTACCGGCGACCGTAGCTGAGTGAGAAAGCCTGGCAATGGGGGCAGGCCGCACGATTCCTCCGGCAAGCAGCGACGGTGGAAGGAGTCGTCGTCGGCCACAAGGAGGCTGCGCCATCCCTTGCATACCGTGGCGCATCGGAAGAGTGTGGCAACGTCCTTGACGCGGACAACGTCATAGGAGGTCGCCGCCATGATGGTGGTGTTGTGGCCGTCTTTCTCCTTTAATTTGGATGATGTGCGACTGGTGGAGGCGGAAGGTGCGGCTCATCGGTCGGGGTAAATATGACAGCTATAAATTGAGGTACAATCGTGGTATACGAGTCGGATGTCTTGGATAAAGTTGGAAAGGAGGAGCATGCAGGAGTTGGAGGTGGACTTCAATCTAATTCAGATTTCAGCATGCCAGCTGACTTCAACACACATTATGATGTTTTTTAAGACATCGTCAGGTTTAGAGGAGTAGAATTTACATCAAGAAATATATTTATTTGTAACTAATTTTTTTTGTTAAGTGTCCTATATATGCCCACCCAAAGATCTTAAAATAATGGATGAGACGACCGTAATCATAAAATGCTTCCATCTGCCAAACCACGCAGACACAAAAGTTTATTCTTGTGAACTGGACCAGAATGTGTTACTCCAGATGTCTGGAAAAGGACATTGCAATTTTTTCTATATTGTATGTATAGATACAGCAAAATATGTTTATGTATATACATATCTAAACAAATCTATCGATTTTTTTTTTCAGGTCGGAAGGAGTATAAATGGCAAACGTAACAAAGAAGCAGTAAAACTGACCAAGCTACGGAGGCACCCCGCCATCTGATGATGTTGTTTCATGTTCCAGATCTACCTGTTCAGTCAAAACGTATACTCGAACCATTTTGGACATTACGGGGATCCTGCTCCGAGGAACGAGTTGGGTTGCGCCCTACTTTTATTTCTATGCTTCGCTGCTGTTTCATGTTTCCTCTCTTCTCGAAAACAAAGAGAGGGGAGGTGAACGCGGCGCATGGAAGTTATGGCGCGCGACGAAACCTCCAGCGATGGCACCCTTCTCCAACCTCAGTCTCTAGCTTGACAATTTAGCTTGAAGGATGGGGGCACTAGTGAGCTCTGCGCCCCTTGGCAAGGTGCCCTCAAACAAGGCCGCAAAGTGTAGTCGTGTATTAAATCTCGGGTGCGAGGAGGAGCCAACAGAAGAACACCGGCAACTGACTGCACCGCCGGACTGACCTTGATGTCCCGACCATCCGATCCCTTTAACCTCCGTCTTTTGCTTTGTCTCTTATGTACAAGCATGTCTTCCTATCGAACCATATACTGCCAATGCAATGTTCAAGATGGAGTTGGAAAATCAGTCGAACTGTTTGGCGTGAGCTGTTTTGATTCACGATGGTATTGACATCTAACTCATTGCTTGATTTCGAGGAAATATTGTGTTTAACATGCCTCTTCTTACTATTGGTTTGTCACTATGCCATACTGCCAAGCATATTCTGATGGAGCAAAGAAGGGTGAGAAGAGCAGGAGGAAGGCGAACATTGTCAAACCCATCTAAGGTTTCATCCCTCTTGCGGGCGACATCGCCATTACGCTCCGTCTCTGGTTGTCTTGGTGTCTTGGAGGTGTGATGGATCATGTTCTTTCATCGGCGGGAAGGTTCACATTCCTTGTTTAGACTATTTTTCATGTCTTTTTCAGGACGTGAAGACGATGGCTACGTCCTAAAATTAGAATAAGGTTCTCCTAGTCTTATCCTGGCTCCGGTGATGTGTGTAGTGCGGGCGAAGGGTGCGTGGAGTCGTGTGTTTGATGGATCTCTTAGATTCAGTGTTTTTGGTATTTTTTGTATGATTTAAGGTCAGTCTTTTCTAATCTACAATTGTCATATTCGGTGATGGTTGCTGCTCTGGTGCGGCTGGTCATTCGAGGCCATAGCACGACGACCTCTAGTCCATCTATTACAATAAGTTCTACTACGACAAGCTTTGCCCGGTTTCGGTGAGGGATGGACAAGGACAGCGGCGCCGCTTCGGGTTGTGCTAGTGTTTGTAGTCGTCAATAGGTGGTACAGTGAGCTATTTTTTAATTTTTATTACTTTTGGGATTCTTTGTACTGTTGTTGATAATTATTAATAGAT
This sequence comes from Avena eriantha, assembly GCA_910589775.1. Lineage (NCBI taxonomy): Eukaryota > Viridiplantae > Streptophyta > Magnoliopsida > Poales > Poaceae > Avena > Avena eriantha. The sequence continues at coordinate 354,747,047 of OU342746.1, forward strand.
TGGTGAAATTCGCAAAAGAAAAACAGCTTGAGAAGAGACAAAAGAAGAATGATGTGACTAATGAGTCTACCAAAGATTTCTAATGATTAGAAAAAATGAGAACAATTGAAAGTCAATTTGTATTTAACCACAATTAATTTATAACCTAAAATTAGGGTTATAACAACTGCAATATATGTGCAACATGTGATCCCACGTAGTCCAGAACCTACAGGGAGTCGGATATGAGGCGAACGAGGGCTCTTGAATGCTTCGGTTTATAGGGAGCTGGGCCTAGCCTGGGCTGCGCCCCGGGCCACTTTTTTTCGGAAATAATACAAAGAAAGAATCCTATCGCCCTTGTTGCACTGGGCCTGGCTCTGCACTTAACTTGACAACCACATTAACGAGACACACACTAATCTCTCATTGTTCGATCACAAGAACAAACATTCTATCAAACATAGGGAAAAAATATTGCAAACACCTTATATACTTTGGACCTTCCTAACTTTTTACACTTGACTTATGTAACCATATACATTATAGTTTGCTATTTACTTAAATATTATAAAAAGTACTCTAGAGACATCTATCCATTTATTTATTTGAGATTTCTACAAATATGTTTAACTGTATAATAAACAAATAGGGAGACACATGACTATGTTCATATGGTTGCCTTGTATTAATATGCGGAGGCATAAGCTTTATATTTTTACATATTTTCCCCAAACCTAGTATATAATTTTCTAAATAAATGGTTTCATGAGACAATGAATAAAAATAAGAAACATGTATTCGGTTGTAAAATATTGTTTAAATTTACTGACAACTTGCCTCAAAACACAAACACTAGAATTTTATGAAAAAATAACATTATATAAGCATCAACAACAAATTTACATAATAAATTTTATTAAATGTGATAGAAAAATATAATAGTTAACATGATCAACACGAAATGCATTGATTGCAATTGGCGACGTGTCGCTGGGATGTTGGCAAAGGCTCTATTAAGAGAGGCCTCTCTATACAGCCATTGCCATCACAAGTCCTTCAATAGCGCCACCCACGCCTAGCCAAAATGTTGTCATGGTGAAAGAAGACCGCGAAGAACGACCATGAGGACGGCTCATCATTTAGCTACCATTGACGTGTGTCATCGACATCACTCCCACCGCTTCCTCATGTCCCACGCGCACCCCTCCCTCGGGCGCCACGAGCGCACAACTTTCTTGTGCCCCATGCGGCCTGCACGGCTGCTCGGGTTGCGCGTGTTCCGTGCCTGCCGCGTCTGCACCAAGGACGGGCGTACGTGTCGGTGGATAAGTGCTGACAGGTGTGCAGGGACCGGGATCCCTGCGAGCGTCGCGATGTCAGCCTCCCTAGTAGATGGCACCTGAACCGCGTCACCACCCCTGCTGCCGCCATAGTATTAGCCTAAACAGGCTTGACCTGCGTGGCCTGACCAGCACCAGCACCATCCGCAAGCACCGGCGTGGCCTGAACAACACTAGTCGCTAGCACCAGACTACTCTAAATATGTCATTTATTTTTTATTAGTTCAGGCTGTAGACACACAAATAAGAATGTGTGTTTGGCAACCCACCGGATATCTGATGAACACACCCTCGGAGGCAATCCTCATTGTTAATTAGTCAATTGTTACAGAGTCGGTGCCTTTGAAAATACTAATATTGGACCCACTTTGTTTTTCTAAGAAAAGAAGAGGAATGTGCTAAGGTGCGAAGAGCGCCTGGTGGGGGTAGTTTCGGGGGGTAGTTTTGGCGCTGCATTTTTGCGCTCCGTTTTAGCGCTTCCGGTGGAGGAAAAGAGAGCGCCGCACACTAAAACACAATAGCGCGCGCTGCATCCGGATTTTAGCGCGCCACGTTTTAGCGTCACTGCTGGAGATACTCTGATATCATAACAAAGCGTAGACCAGCTGGATGATTCTCACATGGATGCCCCTCCATCTAGGTTGTTTCTCTTCTCAAAAGCTAGACCGTCGATGTATTTTCCAAAAAGGTGAAATTAATTGTTTTAATTATCTGCAAATACAATAAAGTATGATTTATATATATATATATGGTCTCTACATCTTAGATGCACAATGTTTTCACTTATATATATATATATATATATATATATATATATATATATATATATATATATATATGGTCTCTACGCTGATGGTCCCTACATCTCATATTTAATCACGCCTCCTGCGAATACTTTGATGGCATCTAACGTCACTTGCTGAAACGGTGTGTCGTTGGGTATTCAGAGGAGCAGGTAGAGGCGTATGCGTCAAGAGCAGGATTTTTCCATCCGCATGATGGAAAATACTCTGGGCCCACTAGGATGAGTTATATCCATAAGCTATGCAGCGGCTGACTGGGTCATGTGAATATCACTTATCGGATCGAGTAAAGTAGCTATTATCGGTAACGGGGTTGAACCTGACATAGTGATGTCGTTGATCAAGCCTTGGACAATACAATTATCGTAGATACAAAAGGAATAAGACATAGCGTTGATGGTTCAACGACAAGTTTCGTGGAATGCACAGGTGATCATCATGCGCATCTAGGTCCCGCTGATGATCATTGGTCAGAGAGGGGTCTCGACCATGTCTGAAGTGTTCCTAAACCGTTGGGTAGCACGCTTAAGGGTTTGACGAAGCTCAGAGATCATTATTGGTATATTCGGAATCACCAAAGAAAAGAGAGGAAGAAACCGAAAGTGTTCCAGGAAGGTCTGGAGGATATTCGAAGTGGGATGGAAGGTGTTCCATAGCGAGAGAAATTAAATAATATGTAATTGAATGTTAAATAGTGATTTAATCATTTAATTATATTTATTTAATAAAAGAAAAAGGATTAAAATCCCTGTTTGGCCAAATTCCATAGGGAAAGAGGGAAAAGAGAGAGAAGGAGGAGGTGGTCGCATGGGCCCCTAGGGCACCACGCAGGACCCATGGGGACCATGGACGGCGGCCACCCCCTCTCCCCTTTCTCCCTTCTTGTTTAGTCCCACATGGCTTGGGGAAGGATCCCTGTGCCCACTTTTCCCCTATATAAAGAGAGGCATAGGAGGCAATTAAGTATGCAATAAAATAAGAAAAGGCCTCAGGTTGCCTCTCTCTTGTCCCTCTCTCTCTCTCTCTCTCTCTCTCTCTCTCTCTCTCTCTCTCTCTCTCTCTCTCTCTCTCTCGTGAGCATGGCCCCCTTGTTTGGATTGTGCAAAAGAGGAGTTCTTCACCACGGAGCACTGTTGCACTGAGGGATTCAGAGCCGGGAGATCTACTTCCACAATATCGGCTGGATCGGAGAGAAGCGGGAGTCGTCGTCAAACACCGTACGTGTGTGAATACCTTGGGCGGTGTTGTGCTTTGGGCGCTAGGAGTTGTCGGGGCCGTTGGACTTCGAGACCTCGAGGTCAGCGTCAGTACGACTTCATCAACCACGTTCCCCGCGATATGTTAACCGCTTTCGATCTTCAAAGTTATGAATACCGTATCCCTTCCCTGCATTACTAATAGATAGATCCTGGCATTAGGGTTTCTATCATATGAATTTTTTGTTTTCTGTCCTCGAACGCTATCAGATCCATGGTGAAGTCAGATGCGGAGAATGTTAGGAAAGGTGAAACATCAGGGAAGTGATCTGTGTGGCGACTAGGAACTGGTTGCGTGATGTTTGACTCGCAGCAACGACTGTTTATGGGGGCGACAACATAGGAGGAGTTCTTAGTCTTACCTTGTTGGGTGAAAATCCAAGGTCTGGCCTTAATTGGTTGTGCCTGACAATGACCTTGTTGAAGATATTGTTTTGCGAGTGAGGACTTTCTTCAGATGAATACATATAATCTTTGATCGGACGACGATGACATTTGTGGATTGTTTCCTTCTTGAAGGTGTCGCTTGGACTGGTTGGAATATTGGTATTGTTCTGGTGGTGTTAGTATCGTTGCTTCGAGGAATCGCTTTTTGTAGCAAGACTTTTTTTTAATTATTCTTCTTTTTTTCTTGTATGTGTGCATTCGTAAGGCCACAAGGGCATGCGTTGTTGCAGAGGCCGCGTGTAATTAATATCTCATTATATTAATTTATACTCGTTTCGGAAAAAAATAGCCACTACACCTAGGGGTGGGCAAAATCTGGAACCGGACAAACCATCCAAACCGGTTGATAAGGTGCTAGTTCATTTTCTTCCACAAACTAAATCCTAACTTCCAATCTAGTTTAAAAAAATGAACCAACCGTAACTGGTGAAACCACTCAAACCGTTTTTGCCCACCAAGCCGAGAAATAAACAAGGCCGGCCAATCCATATCTAAGGGCACAATCTCTCTGCGGCTGAGGCTATGACCTGGTGGGCAATCTGTTATCTCCTGCATCACCCCTGTCTTGAAATCGGCTACCTATATTCTCTGATGATCGTCCTTTATGATCAACCATCCGTTCTTCTCCCCCAAGCACTCGTGTGCCCCGGGATTCTGTAGCGAGGGTGGTTCTAGCATGATGTGGGAATCTGTTCCACCGTTGTGGGCTGCCAGGATGTCTAGCCGTGTGCCATCAATTCTCAAGTGGAGACATGCGAGTCTCCCTTGGGCGTCGACACCAAGGTATGGCTCGTCGTAAGTAGTGTCGTTGAGGAGGCTATTTAGTACTAGTGTTGTATCCGCTAGCTTTCTCGTGCAAAGATGACCTGTCTTGGCACATACGTCAATGAAGTAGAAGCCTGATGTACCACGAACAAACCAATGCGCAAAGCCACTACACACGACCGCATTATGCTGCATGATTTTCACTTGGATGGCCTGGCCCTTATCCCCCGGAGTTTTAGAGGACATGGTGTTCCATCCCAAATCGCCAAGGGATGATGAGTAGGTGTAGAGATCGTGGTAGAAAAATCATTTCGAGTCTCTCTCCTCCCTCCTCTCGCCCCTGTGTGGCGACGGGGGGAAAGCCTAGCCGCCGCCTCCTCAGCCTTTCCCAACTCCCTTCCCTCCTCTCTCCCCCGCTGCCAACAAGGTCGTGGCCATGCAAAGCCTGGGCGCCACCGGCGGCGGGGGGTCTCTCGTCTTCCTCGGCGTAGAACGGTGGCGCGGGACGCCAATCTTCGTTGCGGATGGGGTGCGCGTCGGGCACCTCAGCGGCGTGACATCTCTGGTGTGTGGCGGCTGCGGCATGGCCGGAGGAGCAGCGACGTGGCGGACGGCGATCTGGTGCCCCTCGTCCCTCTAGCCAAGAAATCTCCGGGGGAAACCTCAGATCCCAAGGGATCGAGCAATGGCGGTGTCCTATACATCGTTCCCTTTTTGAGGGTATCGCTTTTGGAGTTCTCACCGGCTGTAGGGATCGACGGAGGCCCTGGATTTGGTGGAGGTGGTCGGCCTACGGCTGGTATGGCAGATCTCGCGACCTGTCTTCCAGTCCCAGCAGGGAGGCGGGGAAACATAGGTGCCGGTGAAAACTGAGCCATTGGCAGGCGATGGTGGCGTTACGACGTCGTTACCTTGATGAAGGCATCGCCGTGCACCTTGTGTCGACATCAATCGTGCTACTCCGGGGGAAACCCTAAGATCTTCGGGTCGGGCGATGGCAGTGCCGCGGTGTCGGTATCGCGTTCTCTCCTGGGAGCATCGCTTGTGGAGCAGCGTTGGACGGAAGTGGCAGGAAAATGGTGCGGCTAGCGCGGGGGAGGGGGGGGTGCTGCTTGGCACCGAGGTGGTGTCGGTGACTGGTGTGGCGAGAGTCTGCGCTTTGATCTACATGCTGACGACGGGTAGGCGGAAGATTTTGGAGGCGGCGACATCCGGAGCCTAGGCGTGGGCGCAACTCCGTGGATATGTTGTGAGGTTCTAGGACCCCCTTCACTTGAGTTCGTGCCGCTGTGCCAAGGCACTCCAGCTTCTCTTGGCGAGTGGCAACAGTGTGGGTGACCATGGGGGGGGGGTCGAAACAGGTTGATAGGGGTTTGATAGATCTCGTTGGGAAGCTGGCGATACAGTTATCGTTTTTGCTCAGTGTTTAGTTTTGGTGGTTCCGGTGTGTATCATCTTTGTAATGGCTTTTGCCAAACAATGTGGTTCTAATAAAAATATTGGCTGTGTGCATCGCTTGATGCAGAGGCCGGGGCTCCGCTCCCTATTTCGAAAAAAAAGGTGTAGAGATTGTACGCATTGGGTATTTTGCGACGACGATGATCATCACCTTGAAGAAGTGCACATGGTGGTGATTGTGCACTGATGAGCTTGAACAGTCTGCGGCGGTGAGCATGGCATAGCCGGTCAAGCAATCAGGCGACTCCCAATGATGGTCTAGATCGGGGAGTGGGTAGAATGTTCCGGCAAGCGGGTCGCACACGATCAGGAGGCGGCCAACACGCACGAGGAGGAGACCGTGGCGCGACGTGAGCGGCACCGCCAAGTCGCCCATGCCAGCGACGAAGGAGCTGAGAAGGCGACGTTCGCCCAAGACCCGACGTGGCCCTGGGACGAAGCACGGCTCGGGAAGACCTTTACGCCGCCGTTGCTGGGTGAAGAAGCCGGCACGCTTCCTCCGACAAGCAGTGGCGGAGGAAGGAGGGGTTGGCGACGAGGAGGTCACGCCACTGCTTGCACACGGCGGCACACCGGAAGAGAGCGCCCACGTCCTTGAGGCGTTGGAAGATCTCTAGGACCAGGTCGTCCGGGAGCGACATTGTCTTCGGCAACTTCGTGTCTTGAATCGATCTACACGAACAACAAAGCAACGTGCGTGGTGGGGTTTCCTACGACCGGCCGGCCACGTATTGTATATAATTGATCGATTGGAGACTGATAATCGATCGCCTTCCTGATTGATTCCTTGTTCATATGTTTGTATCCAGGTCCAATCAAGAGACAGAGACTCGATCCACTAACAGCGATTAATTCCGAGATCAAGTATACATAGGCATCCCGAAATTCAATTCCATATTGTGATTGGTAAAATATTGAGCAATCTGAATTTGCTCCGGTTATGTTTTGGGGTTCACAGCCGTAAAGAGTATGGAAAAATTCCCCGCACAAGTTGTCTCACAAAACACAGCCGTAAAGAATTCTATGTTTAGCAGGTTTCTGAAGGAGACGTGGCCGGCCTGGGTTCACTTCAAGATGTGTAGTATGCAGATTTTTTTTCGAAATGTGTAGTATGCAGATGTGTGCCGCAGAAGAGCTGCGGCATTGTACTGCCTGAGCGTCGCGCTGATGTCGTGGACCTTGTCCTCCACGGCATTGGCTTCACCTCGTGTCCTAAGTGTCGTGCTGATGGCGTGACCAAATTCTGCGGACTATCCCCAATATCGAATCCAGGGGAAAGCCTACTGACTCGTGTCTGGCTTACCACAAGTTTGCGGGGTCACACATTGAAGAGAGTGGAGCTAGTCAAATGGAGATTCGGCTAATACATGCGGCATGTTAGACTTAAGTGGACAGTGACACATGTCAATAGGTTGGATCCAATTTGTCTGGGTTAGGATTGTGGACTAACGGAACACTGGGTGTCCCCTTCTCACTCCTCCGCGTTAGGACATAAATTGTAGTGTGCTCTTATAGAATTCTGTAAGACGTGAGCACAACCTCTTCTCCTTTCTCCGTGTTGGGGATGATGCATCTTTTTAGAGACGCCCCATAATGTCCTGCGCCGCCACGCTCTCCTGTCACACACCAGCTCTACGATAGACACGGTTCGATATGCCTCACAGTAAGAAGACCGCTCGTCTTTGTTGCGTCAGGCCGGTCCCTCCGCGAAGCGCCGCCATGTTTAGCAGGACTCTCTTGAGGTGAAGGAGGAGCAATCTCTAGAGGTTGGGGAGGAGGAGCACCCTATCCTGCCGTCAGACCACGACGGAGCCCCCTGCCCCCTCGCACTCGACCGGACGGTCCTCCTCGAACGACGAGTTTGAAATCTATTTGGAGGATGATGAGGACGTGGCGACTACGACTCCAAAAGATGATTTGCCACAACTTGAATGGTGAGAGAAGGCTGAACAGAAGACAAAGGAGAAGGAGGACAAGATACTCCAGGAGCAAGCGAGCCTGCTTGAGTACTTGCCAAGAAGAAACATGAGGAAGACGGAGAGCGTGCAGCGAAGTCCAGTAATATCACCGCAGCCAGCGAAGCCAATGCCTCTACCTCAACCTGCAAGGAGAAGACAATCTACACTTCAGGCTACGACGAGAAGTAGCTAGTACCAATTAACTATGTTAGTCCCTTATATTTCTTTCCATGTTATTTGGTGCACGCTTCCAGACATGTAAACTGTTTGCAAGGTGTCAATATCTTCCACGGTTATTAGGATATATAATGTTTTAGATTTACTCGAACACACACGTTTTGTGGAGAATATTGCACATGATTTTTTCCTTAGAAGTTGTTTGGCATGTTCCATATCAAAAATGATTGTTGATTGGTATCACAAATGAGGCACATGTATCAGGAACCGATGACGACGTTATCAGCATCTCCTCTGGTGACGAGGACACTTAGTACTTGACATTCACAAACAGTTACGGTAAGTTAAATCATGTGTGGAAGGAAAGGCCAATGAGGGCCCAATTGGTGGAACCATGCCTTTATAAAAGGGAACCAAACATAGAGAATATGACACCCTGTCGCCACCATAGGGCCACTTCCTCTTTTGTGCACCCTGGATGCACACATGGTCGGGGAGGCGTTGCATCAACTACTCTAGCAGTTCTCCGGTGTGATGTTCATCCATGTTCGCGAGATGCAACATCTCAATCAACAGATCATATTCATCTACGTGGCATAACATGGTCGGCCTCTCGACCTACTACTCACAGTGGAAGGCGTCAACAACGTTGCGTCTGCTCCCTGTCAAAGGTTGTTAAATCCTATACTTGCGCTAGGTAGTATTTTTGAATCGTTCAATTGTATAGTGATTTTTTAATTACTTTGTTGTTAGCGTGGTTCTGCACTTTAGATCTATTTCCAGTACAACTTTATGTGGCTGCTTATATGGTTTCTATAGATGAGTGCTATGTGGTTGCTTATATGGTATCTTTGGTGATCTATTTCTAGCATAGGTCTACGTGGTTGCTTATATGGTTTCTGCAATGATCTATTTCTCGCACAACTCCGTGTGGTTGCTTATATAGTTTTTTCAATGATCTATTTCTAGCACAACTCTATATGGTTGCTTATATTATTTTATTATATATTGTATAATAGGGATCTTATTCTGGTAACATTTCATATGAAGAAGGCAATGTGTATACCGTATCTGCACTCTCACGTAAGTGAGTAATTATTTCAACTTGCACATCTAATATTTTTATCTTTTGGGCAAACAACAAATCCTCGGTCGAGCTTGTAGTGCGAAATGAAGCTGGAGTTCGTCAGCGGGAGCCTTGTCGTGACCAAGAAGACACCCACGCCCCAGACCGTGTGAGCCCAGTTCACGAGAGTCCATTCATGCCAAAATATATCAACCAAAGTGCAGGCACAAAAAGGGTGTCTGAAGTTTGAACTGAACAAGCTGAGTGAATGCAGTGGGAGTTCTACAGAAAACAACCATCTATATACCTAATAATAAAAAACGGAACGTTTCTGTCAACCAGGCTTTTTTTGAACGATTTGCCCTCCCACAAGACATCTTATTACGCACCTATGCCACGCCGAAACGTTTTTCTGTTCTTTCCTTAATCTCTCCGGAGCACGAGCGATTCCCCGATGTGCATCCTCTGCTCGTGACCATGCCGACAACCCCAGACCCCCTTCCGATTAACCACCTGGAAGCTCCAATCCCCCACAAGCGGCGCACGTCCCGGAGCGTGCGGTTCCGGTGGACTCGCGGACGACCCGAGCCTCTCCCTCTATTAACAGCACGCTGCCGCCAAGACCAAGTCCACCTCGCCGCCTGGCTTCTCCGCGAGCATGGCTGCCGCCCCTCCCTGACTTCTCCGTGAGTATGGCGGCCACTGCTCCATGGTTTCTCCATTCATCGCTGCTCTCCGGTATCGCGGCCGGCTGCTCGACCCTAATCCTGCAGTGCCAGCCCCGTCCCTAGATTTGATGGCTGCGGTGGCTACCAAAAGGAGGAGGCCGGGTAGAAGACCATGGCAGCGCCGATGCCGTCCGCCTCGGCTCGATTCCTTGCGTGCTTCGGGAATTGGTGGGCGGTGCCGCCGTGTTGGGGATTGGAGGGCAGCGCGTCGGGGATTGGAGGGCGGTGCCAGACTGCAAGCCTTTGGCCCGGATGAGGCAGGGATGGGGGAGCGCGCGCGGGAGAGTACCAGGGGGAAGCAGTCTCCCTAGGAGGTTCAGACTTCAGAGCAGAGTATTCGTTGTTTAGAACGCGGCATCGCAGCGAGGATGGGAAGGAGTTTAGGGCTGGATGCAGTAATTTGTGGAGAAGGGGCCCGATTAACCCATTGGGGCGCTGCCAAAAGCCCAAAATTCAGTTATTGGCAGTAGAAATCAGCAACCTTGGTGGAGTCTACAGGATTCATGTTTGTGTTCGTGTGCTGACTGAATCAAAGCACAGAGCTGGGCACGACACTGAATAGGAGGGGCGGGTGGGGTAGGGGCGGCAGTAGTGTTGGGCTCTGCACTAGTATTATAGAAGAGAGGTGGCTGGGGCGATAGGGAAGAGTGGAGAGATGGTCTAGGCATCGGGAAGAAAAGAAGGAGATGAGTAGCTAGACTCGATGTAGAAGAAGGAGAGATGAGGGGAAGATTCCGGTAGTCTATCAGGTACTGTCGTTTAGAAACAGAGAGATAAAGAAAATACATAGAGGCAGTGAGTTTTACTATTGTGTCTATATTCTATACTAGATGAGACATACGCATACGCCCACCACGATCATATCCACCTGTACTCAGGTAAAGTTTTCAGAATTCGATAACTCTCTACTCATTCTGAATATTTCGCTGTAATTTGTGCATTCTCTATGCAGTACAACTGATTTTTTGTCATTAAATTTGCATGCTACAAAATACAGATAAATTAAGGATTCATACGATTCGGATACCATTAAGTATATTAATTCAAATTTATAAAATAGTGTTCCTTTATTATGATGTGATGCCGTAGCAACGCACGGGCTTTGTGCTAGTCTTGTAGAAAAAACGGTCCTGCTCGTGTCGTCCCCGCGGGCGACCAAGCAGGCGAGCCAAACCCCATCTTCCGTACCTTTCCCCCACCTCCCCTACCTCTGCCGCCGTGGGCGAAACCGATGCGGTGCCGGTGCGGGCGCCCTTTATTTCAACACGTGATAGAGCACCTGCGTGGGTACGGTTCGGCTGGTGGCGGCGTGAGCTCGGTCTCGTGAAGGTGGTGCCTCACGAAGGCGGTGGCATGGCGACGGTGGTGGCGGAAGGTCTCGCTGTGGAGCCACATGGGAGGGCCTAGAGAGGTGCTAGCGGCGGGAGAAACGAGCCATATCTAGGCCATTGCAGGCTCGATATGGGCCTCGTGGATGGCTAAGCGACTGTGCGCGTTCTCTGGCTATTGGTGTGGATGCGGTGGCCATGGCGCTGCATCACGACGACAGGCTGTTTGGGCGGATCTAGGCCTGACCGACCCTGCCAACTGTTGAGGAATTAGCACACTCAAATGTTATATGAAGGTACACAAAAGAATAAGGTGTAAGCTTTAGCAGTTCTCATGTACTAAATCCACGGATCATTGCTCAATCACGCAAGGAAACATATGCATCAAACATATATGTTCCTACTGAGGACAAGTCTGCTCACAACACATAGTTAGTTGAACTTTGTAGGTAGGCGGGACAAGTCCCATGTGCATAGCATATAGCTGCAACAACAAGCAAATCAACACATAGGAACACCAATCCTCTTTAGTGTAAATCCTCTCAACTTGAGAAGAAAAACCACGGGCTGAAGCTACCCAAATTTTCTTCCACTATTATTAAATAGGGACACAACTTGTTTTTCTCTAGAGAGCAGTAGAGGATCTCATACATCAAGAGACACACGAATCTTAGATGCCAACATCAAGATTTAGGGCACAAGAGTTAGGGATTGGAACAACTCACCAAAGATGGTGGAACCACAACTTGAAGGAGACAACATAGTAGATTTAGGTCTTCACAACCTTGTGGGTAGAGTTCGATGCTTGATTCAGCTTTTTTCTTCAACTCTTCCTCTTTCCTTCTCTCTTAGTTTTCTTCTCCAATGAAGGCTAACCTGTTTTTTTCACTTCACCTTGTGGTGGCTGGATGGGAGTCTTATCCTCTCTTCTCTCATGTGCAATGTCCGAAATGATCCTTGGTCATAACCCTAAAGGTTGGCGGGCTCTTACACTTGTTTGGACCGCCTGAAAGACTTTATAAGGCCATCTCCTCACAACCCACGTGAGGAGAATACCTCACACTAGTCATGTCCGGCCTGTGACCACTTTTGGCAGTGGAGGACAACGGATCCTATTGGATGTCATGGGCTTTTTTTCCGAAAAGGGGATATAACCCCGGCCTCTGCATCGTTTGATGCACACAACCTTTTATTAAAAAGAGTTAACCACCATCCATCATCCAATAGGAATACAAATCATGGGCCGTTTAACGTTGGTACATGAATCAGCCAACGAAAAATTGGAAAAAAAATCTAGTCATCCCGTAGTCGACTAAGCGGCTGCCAGTACAACTGGCCGAATATATGGTGGGCGACCATCAGCAAATGGCTGCACCCAGTAGCCATAGTATCCCGCTGGTCGGGTGTAGATAGGAGTGCCTAGAGCTGTACCCAATGCGCCATGTTGTGGATAACCTGTAAAAAATTGAAAGAATTTGTTTTGTTAAAGATAAAGTCATATCTGCATCTCCAAACAGACCAACATAAGGCAGAAACACCTATGTGAATTCTATCCTTAGATGGTTTGTCCATTCCATTCAACCAATTTCCAAACATGTTTGTTATATTAGTTGGAGTGGGTATATCAAAAGCAAAATTGACAATATGCCACAAAAGACGAGCAGAAGGGCATGAGATAAACAAATGTTCTATGGTTTCCGGTGACCCATAGAAACAACATTTGGTACATCCTACCCAATTCCTTTTAACTAGGTTATCCTTAGTAAGAAGCACTTTATTTTGAAGGAACCACATAAAAAAAATTATCTTAAGAGGAATCTTTAATTTCCAAAGATATTTCCAAAGGAAGACCGTATGATCATTCATCAGATCTTCGTACATGGATTTTACTAAGAACACTCCAGATGAGGTTAAGTTCCATACAAACTTATCATGTTCATCAGATAACTGTACCATCATAAGTCTTTGGCATAAGTGTAACCAAGCAGTCCACTTATTCCCGTAAAGTACCCGCCTGAAGCCAATGTTCAGTGGTACTTGAGCTAGTACATGTGCGACGGTAACATTATTTCGTTGCACAATATTATATAATGATGAATACTATTGCGCTAGTGGTGTATCTCCTAACCATGTATCCTCCCAAAACCTAGTGGTAGCACCGTTCCAATTTTGGAATGACCTCTAGCAAAGAAATCATTCTTTACCCGCATAAGTCCTTTCCAAAATGGAGAATCGGTCGGTTTTGCTTGGACTTCAGACAACGTTTTTTGACTTAAATATTTATTATGTAACAGCTCTTACCAATACACCTTCTTCATTCATTAATTCATATAGCCATTTGCTGAATAAACATCTATTTTTGATTTCCAACACCTCAATACCCAGCCCGCCTTGATCTTTTGGTCTACATATTATGTTCCATTTTGTTAATCTGTATTTCTTTTTATTCTCATCACTTTGCCAAAAAAATGAGACCTATAGAAATCTAGTCGTTTCCTTACCCCCTTAGGTATTTCAAGAAACGATAACATAAACATAGATAAACTTGTTAATACAGAATTGATTAGGACCAAGCGGTCTCCGTACGATAATAGCTTACCCTTCCGGCAACCCAATTTTCCTTCGCATCGAGTTTCTACTGGATACCAATCTGAATTTTTAAGTTTTCTATAGTGGATGGGTACCCCTAGGTATCTAAAAGGCAAAGAACCAACCTCACAACCAAATATTTGTTGTATTGCTGCTCCTCATCTTTTGCTTTACCAAAACAGAAAATCTTGTTTTTATGGAAGTTAATTTTTAACCCCGATAGTTGTTCAAAGATGCATAATATTAGTTTCATGTTTACGGCCTTCTGTAGATTATGTTCCATAAACAAAATAGTATCATCCGCATATTGTAGAATTGAAACCCCCCCATCCACAAGATGGGGAATGAGGCTACCAATTTGACCGTCCTCCTTTGCTCTAGCAATAAGGATAGCCAACATATCTACAATAATATTAAAAAGCATCGGGGAAAGTGGATCACCTTGCCGAAGCCCTTTTCTAGTTTGGAAAAAATGTCCAATATTGTCGTTGACCCTTATTCCAACACTACCTCCCTGAACAAATTGCGTAATCAAATTGCACCACTCAGGCGCGAATCCTTTCATGCACAATGTTTGTTAGAGAAAAGACCATTTAACTTTGTCATAGGCCTTCTCGAAATCAATTTTAAAAAGGACCCCATCCATTTTTTCCGATGAAGCTCATGGATGGTTTCATGAAGGACAACAACCCCTTCAAGGATGTGTCGACCAGGCATAAAAGCGGATTGAGTAGGTCTAATTACCTTTGGAGCAATCCCCGTGATACGATTAGTCCCTACTTTAGTAAAAAAATTGAAGCTAACATTCAATAATCATATGGATGTCATGGTCTAGTCAGGCTGATCTGAACCTGACCTTGTCCTTCTAGATGTCGCTAGCCTAACTAGGCAACACTTGCCTTGCGATTTGCTACTATCGTTCTCTATTCTCGAGATCGTGGATGCTAGGCCTCAGATTAGAGGTCGAATCCATCACTGAGAAGCGAGTTCTGTGGACACTCATGAGAGCCTGGTCTAGTCTTTTTAGGAGCCAACAGCATATAGAACGTTCGTCTCCAAAATCTATCTAAAGTTGGTATAGTTCATACAGATTTTGTCACGTGTTCTTTCTTCAAGAGGGAATTGAAAAACATTGAAATATCAAGACATTTATGGCTCTACCAGAAATATCGTTATATGTCGATATGTTCATTGCTTGAACTTTAATCTTAGCCCTACACGCAGCGTGTTTTGTGTTGTTTACGTTAACCTGACGGACACTTGCTAGCTACAGGTTGCAAAGATGTCTCTGGGTGTCTTTAGGCTTAGGCCATACACTCATCTTTGCCTGTCCTTTTTTTAGTTTTTCCTATATGTAAATTCTTGAAATAGTCTTTCGCTTCGTTTTATAAATAAAGCAACATCTGAGTACAAAGTTAACAATCATCACCGACGCCGAGGCGTCAAAGAAAAAAGGAGAACACGTCCGCTGGGGCTAGAGCACAACATCGCCCAAAGCCAAAAACAAAAAGGTGGGAGAGCACATCCGCAATATTTGTGTCAATTAAAAGTTTCGGCTTTAAAAAAATTGTTTGCAAAGATGGACACCGAAAGTCGGAAAGGGTACCACATACGACATTGTAGTGATATAATCTAGCTTGGTCTTTAGATTAATGAGTTATTTGGATCGATCTTTTGGTAAAACCAGAGTTAACAAATCAAACAAATGGGCTGCATAATACAACCAGGCGAACATAAACTGAAATATCATATTAGCACTGCATGCTCGAACGACATTTCCTTCGTTAGCATTTAGCACTTCATGGTTTTATTTCTCGTGACAGAAAAAAAGGTCAGTTTGTGATATTTCTCCATGTAATATTTGCTGAAATGCTATTGAATTTCGCTATAATGTCGCACTTATCTGAATGTTGTTATAATTATGTATATGGCGGGAAAACCAATGGATACATGGATATCCGGCGGGTTTGAATCTGGGGCGACATCCATGCCCATAGATATCTTTGTGGGCGGGCTAGAGTGAGGTTCACGAATTTGGATTTGAATTTGGTTTTGTTATATCCGTTCAAACCTGCTACATCGCCATCCTTAGTACCGGTTACTAGTACAATCAGAGTTAACAAAATCCAACAAGTAGGCAGCATAGGAAATAGTACAATCAGGCGAACATTAACTGAAATATCATATCACCACTGCATGCTCGAACGACATTTCCTTCATTCGCATTATATTAGCCAGTACTTCGTGGTTTTATTTCTTGACAGGAAAAATAAAAAGGTCAGTTTGTGTGGCATGGAGGGAGCGTAGCATCACCGCACAGGCACTTGTTGTGCTGGAAGGCAGAGTCGCCGAACCTCGCCGTAGAACCGCTGGGCACCATGCCGCAGAGCCTGTTGTTGCTAACGTTGAAGAACAGCAGGCCATCCAGGTTGAGCACCTCCACCGGGATTCCGCCGTCAAGCCGGTTGCCGCTGAGGACAATGCTCGTGATGTGGGGTTGCGCGGCGAGGGATGGTGGGATGTGGCCGGTGAGCCGGTTGGAGGAGAGGTCCAGGAACTGGAGCGCGGTGAGCGCTCCCAGGTAGGACGGAACGGGACCGGACACGCCGGTCCCGGAGACGGTGAGCGCAAAGAGACCGGAGATCCTAGAGAGCTCCTTGGGGATGGGGCCGTACACGCCGGGAACCTTGTACAGCGTCAGGTCCACGAGGTTGGTGAGCCCAGCGATGGCGTCGCCGGGGATAGGGCCGGCGACGCTGTCGTCCTCCACGATGTCAAGGCCGATGACGTTGACGTTGCCTGTGGTAGGGAAGTATTCGCACTTGATGCCACGCCAGTGGCAGCACTTGGTCGCCGGCGTCCAGGACGCGAAGTAGGAGGCGTTGTTGAAGGCCGCCTTGACGGCGACCAGTGCCGCAGTGTCGCCGGCGTTGCAGTCATTCCTGGACGCTGATTCCACCCCGGCTAGGAGGAGGAGGAGCAGGACGATGGTCGCGTACAAGGACCCCATCCTTGCTGGGATCTGCATGTGTAGTTGAAACGGATCAAGTGCACATTGCCGTGTCTTGTGATGCTGTGTATATATACACGTACACATGCGCGCAAGTTGCAAGTTTTGGTTCGTCGTCGAACAAACATTAGTACTACTCCCTCCAACCTTAAATTTATCAAGCTGTAAGTAATACTAAATTATATCTAGATACAATTAAATCTAGACAAATCTAAGTCAACTAATTTAGGTCGACAATATGCCCCAGGATTTGCTCGCCAAAGGGTTGATACGGTGTGGCTTTCCAATGGGCTCTCTAGTCTCTACTACGCACATGCTCTTAAGTTTGGGGCACTTGCACTCATTCATTATCGGACCAAAACATGCTCTTAAGTTTGGGGCACTTGCACTCATTCATTATCGGACCAAAGGATGTCTGTTCAAATACTGTCTGTATGGGTGATGAGCTAGTGTTTTCTTAACCAACTACTTCCATATTGTAGTCAGTGATTCATCCACTAAACTCTATTGACTAAAACACTACCACATGGCCGAGAACGACAAAACGTATCTTCTAGTTACCTAACATTATTTTTTTTCTAAAATTAATATATCCAAGGAACAATTAAGTAGATGTTATCCCAAAGAAATTGTAAAAACATTTGCTAACTTCTAATTATATAATATTATATTATTTTGTAAAAAAGACACATTTTAGTTTTATATTTTGTAAGAATGTCTTTATTTTTAATTGTACTCCCTCCGTCTCAAAATAGATGTCAAAAATTTATCAAAATTTGGATGTATCTATATACTAAATACTGTATAGGTTCATCTAAATTTTGATAAATCTGTGACATTTATTTTGAGACGGATGGAGTACATTGTATTTTCCTAGAAGTGATCATCATAAAATACTTTATAATGCTTAACATAAAAATAAATATCTACATAAATATTATTAAGAATAAAATTTCTATTTGGAATTGCGTAAAAAAATGCTATTTGGAACAATAAAATCAAGCATGTGTCATTTCAACAAATCCACTGGCCAAAAGAAAACTAAGTTAAAAGTAAGGCCTCATAATCCGTAAACCCAATAGACGTAGTATTAGCCCATATACTAGATATAGATGTTCGTACTAATGTTTCATCATTAACGTGTCTGCATAACATGTTGCGGTCACTTGTAGCGTCCCACTCGCCTGCATTCTTACGCATGGATAGCCAATACTAGTATCTTGCTACTGACGCTCAGATTTTATGTCACACGGTCATTAGTAGATCAGAACTAACGTGTTCAGTTCTTTCCATATTGTCTCCGTTAGTTTAAACAGCCACTCAAAATGTTTTTAGCATTGATATCCCTGAACAGTTACTGGTTAATTTTGTAGAATATTTATTGGGACCCATTGTTTATAGGTCTGGGGATAAAGTAGTGACTTCGGACATTAATGAACTTTATAAGAGAGTTATCCGTCGAGTTACCATATTTTTCATTTAAATACATTTCAGGCTAGGGTATTTACAAATGTAGATATTTGATAGCTAGGTAGAAAATTTTAAAAATAAATCTATATATAAGTGTTGGATAATTAGGCACAATTTCCGTGATTAATTCTAGAATATTAAACATGACAATACCAGCTACTCGCACATGTAACTCGAACATACTAGAAGTACTAAACAACAAGATGAACGAAAACAGGCAGCAGCTAAACATGTACTCGCAGAACATTATTAATAACCAGACAACAGCACGTCGCACGTACCGTTCGATTGCAGTAATCGCAGCAGTAGCCTTGGGGAAGATTGGTCGAAGCAGACGGCGGCGAAGACGACGATAGGCAACATCGCCCGACTTGGATGGAAGACGAGCCGTGATGCAGAACTTGAGCAGTCGCGCAGGGCGCTTCCCAAAAACCTCATTCGCCCTCTCCCGTACAGGATCGCAAAGGCGAGTGGTTTTGGAGACCTGCTCTCCCGTCCGCCGGTGCACGCCGGCAAGAGGGATGGAGTAGACTACGGTGGCGGCGCAAGCAGAGAGGTTGGCAAACCCTAGATTGGTTTTCGGTGTGTCCGTGGTGGAAGCCGCACTGGAGTTTATATAGAGCGGCTCGGGAGTCCCGCATAGGGCACGTCGTGGACCAAGCCCACGTTGCGCATGCTCGTGTCGGTTACAGATAGCCCACGATCCGGGAGCGACCCGAATAGGCTAACCGTTGACACGTTTGTCAAAACCGCACAAGTTTTCCCAAGCAGCAAAAATAAAGCTCGGCTCGGCGAGATTCCCGCAACCCGCAACCCGCAACCCGCCACCCGCGGCGTGCGGGCGCGGGCGCGCGAGCGGCGTCGTCGGAGGAGGAGCGCGCTTGTAGTTCTCCTCTTCTCACTCACTTTACTAAGTGGTGAACCACTCCACCTTATAAGGTGGTGTAACTCTCCTCCAACTTTCCATGTGGGACTAAACTTTAGCTCCCACTCCACTCATATGTGAGCTGCCACCAAATTGGGCCAAATCACACATGGACTTCCACACACATGGACTTTGAGATTTAGGGAAAATCTGAAATCTATATGGGCTTATTTATTTAGCCCATTATTTCTAACAATCCCCCACCAGATGTCAAATGCCCATTTGAAGATTTGCCAATTCTCGCTACTTGTTTATATACCAGTGTTTCAGCAGAGACTGTTAAGTTGAACTTCCGCCTAGAACCTTGAGCTGCGTCTATCAGCAACTTGAACAATGGACGAACCTTGAATTGCAAGTTTGGTGCTTTTAGATTTCACACAAAGTCATAACTTGTACCTGGCTGCCAGTAGCGCATATGCGTCATACTACTTGGTCTCTTCATGAGTTTACTAGAGATCACCCAAATCTCATAGATTGTGTAGCATCCCAATTGTCTAACAATGGTAATGCTACTTGGTCTAGTAATATAATGGCTACTTCCTACATATAATTGTTGCATCATAATTATGTCATGCTCATGTCATCATGCCACCTTGCATTTGAGCATCATATAAAACCCTTTTGATTTGGTTCTTCTCTCATATGCATTATTAATTGTATTTGGCTCTTGATATATTGTATTTGAATCTTGATAAATGCTTGATGCCCAAGTTGAGTTAGGGGCATATCTTATATTCCACTCCACCACCTTTCTTTGTCACCACCTTATAACTCCACCATCCTTTTTTACTCATGAGCTATTCTTTTTCTTTTGGGCTTTTATTCTAGCTCATGTGGGTGGGATGGATCAAAATATATTTTCTTTAGTTTGGCTCTACTCCATATTTTGGGGGATGCATGTAGATAATGCCATGTTGTATTAGTATAGTTTTCACAAATTAACACATGGCATTTATTGCACATGCATGGGCCATGCAAGCACCACCACATTCTATTCTTTTGGATTTTACTTGGATCTTTGGGTGGTTTATCTCTTTTGAGCTTCTCTTCTCTCTCAAACTTTTCCACCTTGTTGGGTTGATCTTGCCATGTGCCCATCAAGCCTCTCTCACATGTGGAATGCCATGCATGATCATGTGAGGTATCTTCCTCACCTTTTCTCCTTTACACATGATCTTGCCACGTTAAAGAAAACCCTACACCACCTCTCCTCTCTTCTCAATATCCATGCCACCCTCTTCTTCCACCCCCTCTCCCAAAACCCTAATATGAAACTAAACCCTAACCCCCTTTTCTAACATCTCTCTCTCTAAACCTAGCTCTAGTCTAAAACCTACTTTATCCTAACACTCACCTCTCTCTCTCTTTATCCCTCTCTCTACCATGCTGGCCCCACCCCACTAGCTCTCTCTCTCTTCCTTGCCGAAGCTAGTCCCAACCCTAGCCATCTACCCTCCTAACCGAGCTCCACCCGACCCTCGCTCTCTCCCTGCCAGAGGACCCCACCAACCGAGCTTGGCCACCTCTCTGCTAGCCCACCTGCCATGCCTTGCCTGGCCAAGCCGAGCCCCAGCTGGTGCACGCGACAAGGAGGAGAAAAAGGTGGCCAGAGCCACCTTTATCTCAACCCCGCTCCCACACGTCACCCCATCCCCTTCCCTATCTACTCCCTCGCCTCACGCGCCCGGGCATCGCCAGATCCACCCCGGAGCACTGCCTCTCCCCTCCTTGTCCAACTCCGGCCGCCGATCACCGCCAGCACCACCGCAGACTCCTCGTTCCAGCCGGCGTGCGCAACGTGGAGGTGGTCGAGGAGGCCGAGAAGGGTCCCCTGCTTCACCCTGGATGCGCCAGCGAGGAGGAGAAGCCCTACTTCTGCCGCAGTACCGAGACGCCGCCGAAACCCTAATCTCGCCGGCCGCTAGCTCCGTCGACGCTCTGCTGCGTCCCGCCCCGATCCACCGCCGTCAACCACCCCGCGGTGAGTCCCTCTCCCGCCTAGACATCCTCCGCCTCGCCGTTAAACCCTAGCCGCGGTAGGCGTTTCACCGAACGCTCTCGGTGCGCCGTCGGCCGCTGGCGTCTGCCGCCTCTGTGCCGCGCCACGCCTCATCTAGCCGCCTACCCCTCGCCTTACAACAACCCCCAGCTTCCGCAGTGGCTACCGCCTCCGCGCGCGTGCCCAGGTCCCCAGTTCGAGCCCCCGCGCCGCGCTCTGTCGCGGTCGAGCACGGTCAGCTCGACAGTTTCGTCAGAGAAGATCTACAGGGCGCTGTGGTCGTTTTACATTTAGCCCCTTTTTTTATCTCGCGCTCAACCCGCGGTCCAGCCGACCCCACCTGCTAGCCGCTGCGTACTTTTTACAGAAAAGCACCCCGGCTTTCGTAGTCTCAACACGCGCTCCAGCACACCCCCCCACCTGTCAGTCTCTGCGGGTTCCGCCACTGGCACATGGGCCATAGCCCGCTGGCCCCACCTATCATTCGCGATGGCTAGCTAGACCAAGAGTGAGAAAAGCCCGCGACTGTGCAACGTTGACCACTGGGCCCAGTTAGCGCCGGCCCCATCCGTCAGCGACTTGGGCTAGTGCTAGCCGTATGTAAAAAGTCCTGGCGATTTTCGGTTTTAATTAAACTTTTCCAGAAATTGTTAAATACAAATTCAAATCAGATTTTAAATAACTTTTAAATTATAAATCTAAATAATACAAATAATATATGTTTTTAAATCAGAAAAATGTGAGGAATTCAAATATGCTATTCAAAATAATGTTTGAACACTTTAAATTTTCGAGATGAATAAAATTACAAATAAAATGCCCTTTTCTTAATAAATTAATAACTTTAATTCTACAACTCCAAATTTGACAAATAATATGTCTAAATCGATCAGCACGACGAGCCTGTTCTATCTATGCACTCCTTGTTCTGAAGTTCAGCATGCATCATGCCATGTTTAAAAATCAGAACTGTTTATGACAACAAAACTTTGTTAAGTAATTAATAAAATGTTTTATTCTTGTACCACACCTCACCCTTGCCATGCTACTTTAATGCCATGTGAATTGTGCATCATTCATCATGGCATGCTTGTTTGCTTGTCGCATTTTAATTCATATGCTTGTGCACTTTATTTATGTTGGCCCTTGTTTGTTTGGTTCTTTCTTCGAATAGACGCCCAACAGGAGAATTACCAGGAATCACAGGAGTACTACCCAGATCCATCTCCCACTTCAACTGAGCTGCCAGGCAAGCACTACCACATGCTTGCATACATATAGTACCTATTGCCTCTATCTTATTCTTGCATCACTGAGTCGCGATTTCATTAAATTGAATCCCAAGTACTGCATAGTCTTTACTTTTAAACCCCACCGAAGCTTGTTCCTCCATCCCATGAGCCATTACTACAGGAGTTGTTTGAGCCATGCGAGTCGTAGAAAAGCATGTGTAGGGTATGTGAGAGTCTGATGGACAACGAGGTACCTAAACAACTTAACCTGAGTAGTAATGGGATAACTAATGAAAGAGGCACCGGTGAGCAATATCTGCTATTTGGTTTTTCATGCTCACTTGTGTCTCGTAGGACCCCGAGTACTTGATTCCTGTTCCTTGACTATTCGCACTATCCACATCCGGGAGGCCTTATGGACCCCCCTGAGCCAGAGCTTGATTCATTCTTATTTCTTGGGGCCACAAAGTAGTTTGGGGTTTTGTTACTATCTTGTACTTATGCCATCCATTACTGTTTTAATTAAGATTGTGCGAGGAGCACCTGTACTGTTTAAGAATTGCGGAGTGTTTTCGCGGTATCGACAAGCCCAGTCACATTTTCGGGTTCCCAGTCGTTTACAGCCATTGGCGCAAACCTTGAGTCCGTCTCGGAGTCAGCTAGCTTCGTAGCGGGTAGCTTAATGGGGTGGCCCCCTGAAATATTTCTGAATCCTGTGATTGCTTTGTCGTGAATGCCTCGTTGGGTTTTGAGTTGGTTTTTCCGAGGTTGATCGAGTGTGTGTTGCTATTCGTGCACCCCTGCAGGGTAAATCTTTCTGAAAGCCGTGTCCGCAGTTATGGACGACTTGGAGCACAGTTTCTCGATCATAGACAAGTATAACTAAAGTACCGCTTTTAATTTGACTAAGTATCTGATTAGTAAATAGTGCAATACTCATGGAATGGTTAATAAAACTGCCAACGGATGGGGTGTTGTTCGTCCGCTTCCTCGTTGGTGAGCGAGGAGGAGGATGGATCTGTTAATTATACTGTGATAACTGTTATTCTTAATTCACGGACATCCGTCTATCATTGGTTAGGCGGATGGTTAGCGAGTATCTTTAGACTTGTTAGTTATTACCTTTTGCTGCAATTGCGTCACCCCAGGTTGTGTCCCCTTTAGTGGCATAGAGACTTGCTGAGTACCCCTAGGGTCTCACACGATAAATTGTTTGATTCAGATGAACAGGTGTACTCGCAAGATGGATACTGGGTGGAGGAGACAGATGATGTTGGCAACGATCACTCGGTGTAGAGATTCCGGGAACGGGGATCCGTGAGATCTGTGGGCGGGATGTGTTTATTTATGTGGCATCTTATGCCGATTTGCTTCTTATCCGTACTCGGATCTTGTTTTCCGCTTCCACCTGAACTCTGATGTTTGATGTATGAGGAGCTATCCTAAAATATTATATCTATCTAGGATATTTGGATCTTGTCGTATGGCGTTGCAATATTTCCATTTCTTTTAGATGGAGTGGCTCTGAGAACTGTTGTATGTGGCTTGCATACATACTCACTTGTGTATGTAGTTGATCCCTTCGACTGCCGATTACGCCGCTCGTTCTTGTCCCGATGTTCTGAAAGTGGTTAGGACGGCCGAAAGGTCTACCATGAGTGGCCCTGGGCCCCACCATACTATTTTAACCACTTTCGCTCATCCAGGCATGTAACTAAGAGCGTAATTCACCGAGGTAGTTACAATTGGTATCAGAGCCATCCCGCCCTTCAGGGTCTCAGCAAAAATGGTCGTTGTCAGTCTAGCAAATATTTTTGGTAGTTATGTATACTAGGGAAAAACAAACATGAGAGTAGGTCTGCTTCTATTTTTCTTCTTACCCACCCACCCACCCTTTTCTGGTAAGGAAGTGTAACGTTTTCAATCCTCTTCCAAAATTCAAACTAGGATTCTCGTGTTCTGGGTTCCGTAGTACCATAGGTTGTGTGTGTGTGTGTGTCTATGTGAATTCCTTGTCTATCTGTTGCATCCAAATGTTATCACTATCTGCCTTTTGGTTATCAACTGTTGGTACATTCCATACCGACAGGCCTTTGTAAACCGACGTGATCTATTATGATTCGTTGTATACCGATGCGATCTATCTTACTCTTTGTTATCCGACGTTATCTTGTTGGGGTGTTCTTTTTCGTAGTTGCTAATCTTTAGGTTCATCTTAAGAAGAAGGTGTTGGGATATGTGTTTTACTGATTCATGTGCGGAGTAATGATTTGAGTGCGGGATGGAGTCGCGACCATACCACTAATTTTATCATTCGCTCTTGTATATTGAATTGGTAGAGTTACTAATCTTGATTCGTTAAGTGGTTTTGCGCATATAGTGGTATTTTAATGCCGAAATTGCGGAAAAAATTTCTTTGTTAGTTTGTGTACCACACTCCTTGTTCAGTCGTGTGCGTTATGCTTAATATCTTCTAGGTGCTTTGAACTTTGTTGATATTTTAATATCATCTCAGTGAATTGTATCCTTTAATCTCGGTTAATTCCATTTTGGTACTATTTTGGATTATTATTACTAACTTGTGTTTTATATCAATCACAGGATGGCACCACCACGCCGTTCTGAGGAGGACATACCACCTGAACTGGGGGCTGCTTTGGCAAGTATTGCAAGTGCTTTGGGCACTATGCAGCAGAACCAGCAACGCTTCGAGGAAAGTGTCAGGAGGAACGAGTTTGTTCCGCTACCTCCACCTCCCAAGCGAGGAGACATCAAGAGTTTTCTCAAGTTCAACCCACGCCAATTTGAGGTGTCTGATCAGCCACTTGATGCGGATGATTGGCTGCGTGAAGTGTCAAGGTTGCTGATGACTGCGGATGATCCCGAGCAAGAATGGGTCAAATATGCCACTCACCTTCTGAAGGGAGATGCAACTCTGTGGTGGGAAAATTACCTCAAGGCAGATCTCTCTGGTTTTCAGCCTACTTGGGAGCAATTCACTGCGGCTTTCAAAGAACAATATCTGTCAGAAATTGTCATGGAAAGGATGAAGGAAGTGTTTCTCAACCTCAAGCAGGGCACTGACAATGTCAATACCTACATCAGAAACTTCATGAACCTTTCTCGGTATGGTGGAGATGAGATCTCAGATGACAAGAAGAAGCAAAAGAGGTTTAGGCAAGGCCTCAATGCATCCATCAAATATGCTATCACTCATGCAAGGCCGACGTCTTTTCTAGAACTCCAACACACAGCTCTGCAGGAAGAAGCAAGTAGGCAAGTGTTTGAGGAGTCAAAGAAACATAGCCGTGATGCAGGAAGCTCTTCAGCTATGACAGCTCCTTCTAAGCGTCGTGTCTGGGTTCCTAACACCCCACTGTTGCTCCCTGCTCCACCAAGACCGTCAAGCTACGCAGCAAGACTACCAAACTCCTTCACTGCGGCTCCCAGGGGCTACAACCACAATTACCCTGGAGCGCCTGGCGGAGTCCCTGGCTACGTTGCCCCACGTCCACCTGGTGCTTGCTATACTTGTGGAAACACTGGGCATCAGCACTGGAATTGTCCAATGAACAACAAAGCTCTTCCACCACCACCTCCAAGACATGCGGCAAGCTCTTCTATGGTTCGTGCACCTCCACCTCGGGCTCTCAACATCAACACCAAGCCCGGGTCTATAGTTGCTCGTGCCAACTGTGTCAACGTCGCTCAAGCTGAGCATGCATCTAGAGTTGTGATGGGTATGCTTCCTGTTAACTCAGTCCCTACACGAGTTTTGTTTGATTCTGGCGCATCACATTCTTTTGTCTCTACGAGTTTTGCTGATAGGAATGGGTTATCTATGGATCCTCTCCCCAAGCGTTTAATGGTCCTTTCTCCTGGAGCAACAATGGCATCTTCTAAAATCAGCCATAACAATCAAATTGAGATTGGTGGTTCTTCGTTTCCGGCTTCCTTAATTATTCTGGGCAATTCTGATATTGATGTTATCTTGGGCATGGATTGGTTAACAACAAATGCAGCTATGATTGATTGTGCTGAACGTTCGGTTTCTCTGAAAATTCCTGAAGGCCATATAGTCTATTCTCCAAGTCTGACTCCTGCAATTCAGCCTTACTCTTTGGCGGCTCTGAATGATGATGCTATGGAAGGTATTCAGAGTGTTCCGGTAGTATGTGAGTTCCCAGATGTCTTTCCTGAAGAGTTTCCAGGTATGCCTCTGGATCATGAGGTTGAGTTTGTGATTGAGCTTGAACCTGGTACCGCTCCTATCTCCAAGCGGCCTTATAAAATGGGTCCTGCTGAGTTGGCTGAACTCAAACGCCAGCTGGATGAACAAGAGAAGTTGGATTTCATTCAGCACAGTACTTCTTCTTGGGGGTAGTCCAACCATCTTTGTGAAGAAGCGAGACAAGACTGATAGACTTTGTGTTGACTATCGGGCACTCAATGCTAAAACAATCAAGAATAAATATCCCCTTCCACGGATTAATGATCTCTTCGATCAGCTAGCTGGAGCTGTGGTATTCTCTAAGCTTGATTTGAGAAGTGGTTACCATCAAATCAAGATTCGCAAGGAAGATGTTCCCAAAACAGCTTTCACCACCCGCTATGGCCTGTATGAGTACACGGTCATGTCTTTCGGCCTCACCAATGCACCTGCCACCTTCTCGAGGCTTATGAACTCGGTTTTCATGGAGTATCTTGATAAGTTCGTTGTGGTCTATCTGGATGACATTCTAGTCTATTCTATGTCAAAAGAAGAACATGAAGAACACCTTCGGTGTGTCCTAAACAAGCTTCGTGAGAACCGCCTGTATGCAAAGTTCTCCAAGTGTGAGTTTTGGCTGCCTCAAGTCACCTACCTTGGTCACGTCATCTCTGCCAAGGGCATTGCTGTCAACCCAGAAACTATTAAGACAATTATGGACTGGCTTCCACCCATAAATGTCAAAGAAGTCCGGAGTTTCCTTGGTTTGGCCAGTTACTGTCGTCGCTTCGTTCAAAACTTCTCGAAGATTGCGAAGCCTCTTACCGATCTCCTCAAGAAAGGCAAGAAATACCTTTGGACTCCTGCATGTCAAGCAAGCTTTGAAACACTCAAAGAGAAGCTCACTTCCACACCAGTCTTGGTTCCTCTAGATACATCAAAGCCTTTCCAGATATTCTGTGATGCCTCATTGCAAGGATTGGGTGCGGTCCTTATGCAAGAAAAGAAAGTTGTTGCTTATGCCTCTCGAAAGTTGAAGACGCATGAGATCAACTATCCTACACATGACCTCGAACTCACAGCAGTTGTCTTTGCTTTGAAAGTATGGAGGCATTACTTGCTTGGCAACTGTTGCGAGATCTTTTCTGATCACAAGAGTCTGAAGTATATCTTCACACAGCCTGATCTCAACCTTCGTCAGAGGAGGTGGATTGAAACAATCAATGATTTCGATTTGACCATCAACTACACTCCGGGCAAAGCTAATGTCATGGCTGACACTCTCAGCCGAAAAGCTTATGTCAACAATCTCATGGTGGAAGAACAACAACCTCTCTTGTGCGAGGAATTCTGCAAGCTCAACCTTGAAATTGTGGATCAAGGGTATCTTCTAAACCTTCTAGCAACACCGCTCTTGGAAGAAAAAGTCCGTTCCATTCAACTTGGTGATCCTTACACTAAAAAGATCATCTCCAACATTCAGCTTCCGAAGTATGAGTCTTTCCACGTTGACGACCAAGGCACTCTTTTCTTTGAACACCGGATGTTTGTTCTGAACTACCCAGGTTTAAGAGAGGAAGTTCTCAAGGAGGCGCATGATTCTGTTCTTTCTATCCACCCTGGCAGCACTAAGATGTACATGGACTTGAAAACACAATATTGGTGGCCTGGTTTGAAACGATATTGTGCCAAGTATGTCTCGGAGTGTGATGTCTGTCGTAGAGTTAAAGCTGTCCATCAGAAACCTTCCGGTCTTCTACAGCCATTGAAGCCTCCGGAATGGAAATGGGAGAAAGTAGAGATGGACTCCATCACTGGTTTTCCAAGGTCGCAGAAGGGCAACAATGCAATCTTTGTTGTCATTGACAGGCTGTCTAAAGTGGCTCACTTCTTTCCAGTCAAGGAAACAATTTCTGCAATTCAGTTGGCTGAACTCTATATCAACAGAATTGTCACTCTGTATGGGGTTCCTCTTGAGATCAGTTCAGACCGTGGTAGCATCTTCACTTCCAAGTTCTGGGGAAGTTTCCAAAATTCTTTGGGAACAAAATTGAACTTCAGCACAGCTTACCACCCTCAGTCGCAAGGACAAGTTGAAAGGATCAATCAGATTCTGGAAGATATGCTCCGTGCTTGCGTTATCTCTTTCGGCATGAAGTGGGAAGAATGCCTTCCTTATGCTGAATTCTCTTACAACAATAGCTTCCAGAAAAGTCTAAAGATGGCACCATTTGAGGCTCTCTATGGTCGCAAATGCAGAACTCTGATTGGTTGGTCGGGCGCAGGTGAAAGAATATTGTTTGGCCCCGACATTGTAACTCAAGCGGAGGAGAAGGTTCACATCATTCTTGAAAATCTGAAGATTGCTCAAAGTCGCCAGAAGAGCAATTATGACAGGAAGCACACGGACATGGAGTATTTCCCTGGTGATCTCGTTTACCTTCGTGTCACTCCCATGAGAGGCACGCACCGCTTTGGTATCAAAGGAAAGCTGGCTCCTAGATACATCGGTCCTTTCAAAATTCGTGGAAGAAGAGGAGAAGTTTCTTATGCTCTTGAGCTCCCTGAAAAACTCAAGGTCCATGATGTTTTCCACATCTCTCAACTCAAGAAGTGCTTCAAGGATCCCGGCAGGACCGTGGACCATGAACTCATCAATCTACAAGAAGATCTGTCTTATCAAGAACACCCCACAAAAATCCTTGAAGTCGCAGAAAGAAGGACTCGCAACAAGTCCATCAAGTTCTGCAAGGTGCAGTGGTCGCACCATTCCGTTGATGAAGCCACTTGGGAACGTGAAGATGAGCTCCGTGCCAAGTATCCTACCCTCTTTGAGTCTTATTCTTCTTCCTAGAATCTCGGGGCGAGATTCCTGTTTAGTGGGGGAGAGTTGTAGCATCCCAATTGTCTAACAATGGTAATGCTACTTGGTCTAGTAATATAATGGCTACTTCCTACATATAATTGTTGCATCATAATTATGTCATGCTCATGTCATCATGCCACCTTGCATTTGAGCATCATATAAAACCCTTTTGATTTGGTTCTTCTCTCATATGCATTATTAATTGTATTTGGCTCTTGATATATTGTATTTGAATCTTGATAAATGCTTGATGCCCAAGTTGAGTTAGGGGCATATCTTATATTCCACTCCACCACCTTTCTTTGTCACCACCTTATAACTCCACCATCCTTTTTTACTCATGAGCTATTCTTTTTCTTTTGGGCTTTTATTCTAGCTCATGTGGGTGGGATGGATCAAAATATATTTTCTTTAGTTTGGCTCTACTCCATATTTTGGGGGATGCATGTAGATAATGCCATGTTGTATTAGTATAGTTTTCACAAATTAACACATGGCATTTATTGCACATGCATGGGCCATGCAAGCACCACCACATTCTATTCTTTTGGATTTTAGGATCTTTGGGTGGTTTATCTCTTTTGAGCTTCTCTTCTCTCTCAAACTTTTCCACCTTGTTGGGTTGATCTTGCCATGTGCCCATCAAGCCTCTCTCACATGTGGAATGCCATGCATGATCATGTGAGGTATCTTCCTCACCTTTTCTCCTTTACACATGATCTTGCCACGTTAAAGAAAACCCTACACCACCTCTCCTCTCTTCTCAATCTCCATGCCACCCTCTTCTTCCACCCCCTCTCCCAAAACCCTAATATGAAACTAAACCCTAACCCCTTTTTCTAACATCTCTCTCTCTAAACCTAGCTCTAGTCTAAAACCTACTTTATCCTAACACTCTCCTCTCTCTCTCTCTCTCTTTATCCCTCTCTCTACCATGCTGGCCCCACCCCACTAGCTCTCTCTCTCTTCCTTGCCGAAGCTAGTCCCAACCCTAGCCATCTACCCTCCTAACCGAGCTCCACCCGACCCTCGCTCTCTCCCTGCCAGAGGACCCCACCAACCGAGCCTGGCCACCTCTCTGCTGGCCCACCTGCCATGCCCTGCCTAGCCAAGCCGAGCCCCAGCTCGTGCACGCGACAAGGAGGAGAAAGAGGTGGCCGAAGCCACCTTTATCTCAACCCCGCTCCCACACGTCACCCCATCCCCTTCCCTATATACTCCCTCGCCACACGCGCCCGGGCATCGCCAGATCCACCCCGGAGCCCTGCCTCTCCCCTCCTTCTCCAACTCCGGCCGCCGATCACCGCCAGCACCACCGCAGACTATTCGTTCCAGCCGGCGTGCGCGACGTGGAGGTGGTCGAGGAGGCCGAGAAGGGTCCCCTGCTTCACCCTAGACGCGCCAGCGAGGAGGAGAAGCCCTACTTCTGCCGCAGTACCGAGACGCCGCCGAAACCCTAATATCGCCGGCCGCCAGCTCCGTCGACGCTCTGCTACGTCCCGCCCCGATCCACCGCCGTCAACCACCCCGCGGTGAGTCCCTCTCCCGCCTAGACATCCTCCGCCTCGCCGTTAAACCCTAGCCGCGGTAGGCGTTTCACCGAACGCTCTCGGTGCGCCGTCGGCCGCTGGCGTCTGCCGCCTCTGTGCCGCGCCACGCCTCATCTAGCCGCCTAGCCCTCGCCTTACAACAACCCCCAGCTTCCGTAGTGGCTACCGCCTCCGCGCGCGTGCCCAGGTCCCCAGTTCGAGCCCCCGCGCCGCGCTCTGTCGCAGTCGAGCACGGTCAGCTCGACAGTTTCGTCAGAGAAGATCTACAGGGCGCTGTGGTCGTTTTACATTTAGCCCCTTTTTTTATAGCCCGCTGGCCCCACCTGTCATTCGTGATGGCTAGCTAGACCCAGAGTGAGAAAAGCCCGCGACTGTGCAACGTTGCCACTGGGCCTAGTTAGCGCCGGCCCCATCCGTCAGCGACTTGGGCTAGTGCTAGCCGTGTGTAAAAAGTCTTGGCGATTTTCTGTTTTAATTAAAGTTTTCCAGAAATTGTTAAATACAAATTCAAATCAGATTTTAAATAACTTTTAAATTATAAATCCAAATAATACAAATAATATATGTTTTTAAATCAGAAAAATGTGAGGAATTCAAATA
Organism: Avena eriantha; assembly: GCA_910589775.1. Lineage (NCBI taxonomy): Eukaryota > Viridiplantae > Streptophyta > Magnoliopsida > Poales > Poaceae > Avena > Avena eriantha. Next base: position 354,778,806 of record OU342746.1, read on the forward strand.
TGCTATTCAAAATAATGTTTGAACACTTTAAATTTTCGAGATGAATAAAATTACAAATAAAATGCCCTTTTCTTAATAAATTAATAACTTTAATTCTACAACTCCAAATTTGACAAATAATATGTCTAAATCGATCAGCACGACGAGCCCATTCTATCTATGCAATCCTTGTTCTGAAGTGCAGCATGCATCATGCCGTGTTTAAAAATCAGAACTGTTTATGACAACAAAACTTGGCTAAGTAATTAATAAAATGCTTTATTCTTGTACCACACCTCACCCTTGCCATGCTACTTTAATGCCATGTGAATTGTGCATCATTCATCATGGCATGCTTGTTTGCTTGTCGCATTTTAATTCATATGCTTGTGCACTTTATTTATGTTGGCCCTTGTTTGTTTGGTTCTTTTTCGAATAGACGCCCAGCAGGAGAATTACCAGGAATCACAGGAGTACTACCCAGATCCATCTCCCGCTTCAACTGAGCTGCCAGGCAAGCACTACCACATGCTTGCATACATATAGTACCTATTGCCTCTATCTTATTCTTGCATCATTGAGTCGCGATTTCATTAAATTGAATCCCAAGTACTGCATAGTCTTTACTTTTAAACCCCACCGAAGCTTGTTCCTCCATCCCATGAGCCATTACTACAGGAGTTGTTTGAGCCATGCGAGTCGTAGAAAAGCATGTGTAGGGTATGTGAGAGTCTAATGGACACCGAGGTACCTAAACAACTTAACCTAAGTAGTAATGGGATAACTAATGAAAGAGGCACCGGTGAGCAATATCTGCTATTTGGTTTTTCATGCTCACTTGTGTCCTGTAGGACCCCGAGTACTTGATTCCTGTTCCTTGACTATTCGCACTATCCACATCCGGGAGGCCTTATGGACCCCCCAGAGCCAGAGCTTGATCCATTCTTATTTCTTGGGGCCACAAAGTAGTTATGCCATGCATTACTGTTTTAATTAAGATTGTGCGAGGAGCACCTGTGCTGTTTAAGAATTGCGGAGTGTTTTCGCGGTATCGACAAGCCCAGTCACATGTTCGGGTTCCCAGTCGTTTACAGCCATTGGCGCAAACCTTGAGTCCGTCTCGGAGTCAGCTAGCTTCGTAGCGGGTAGCTTAATGGGGTGGCCCCCTAAAATATTTCTGAATCCTGTGATTGCTTTGTCGTGAATGCCTCGTTGGGTTTTGAGTTGGTTTTTCCGAGGTTGATCGAGTGTGTGTTGCTATTCGTGCACCCCTGCAGGATAAATCTTTCTGAAAGCCGTGTCCGCGGTTATGGATGACTTGGAGCACAGTTTCCCGATCATAGACAACTATAACTAAAGTATCGCTTTTAATCTGACTAAGTATCTGATTAGTAAATAGTGCAATACTCATGGAATGGTTAATAAAACTGCCAACGGATGGGGGGTTGTTCGTCCGCTTCCTCGTTGGTGAGCGAGGAGGAGGATGGATCTGTTAATTATACTGTGATAATTGTTGTTCTTAATTCACGGACATCCGTCTATCATTGGTTAGGCGGATGGTTAGCGAGTATCTTTAGACTTGTTAGTTATTACCTTTTGCTGCAATTGTGTCACCCCAGGTTGTGTCCCCTTTAGTGGCATAAAGACTTGCTGAGTACCCCTAGGGTCTCACACGATAAATTGATTGATTTAGATGAACAGGTGTACCCGCAAGATGGATACTGGGTGGAGGAGACAGATGATGTTGGCAACGATCACTCGGTGTAGAGATTCCGGGAACAGGGATCCGTGAGATCTGTGGGCGGGATGTGTTTATTTATGTGGCATCTTATGACGATTTGCTTCCTATCCGTACTCGGATCTTGTTTTCCGCTTCCGCCTGATACTCTGATGTTTGATTATGAGGAACTATCCTAAAATATTATATCTATCTAGGATATTTGAATCTTGCCGTATGGCGTTGCAATATTTCCATTTCTTTTAGATGGAGTGGCTCTGAGAACTGTTGTATGTGGCTTGCATACATACTCACTTGTGTATGTAGTTAATCCCTTTGCCTGCCGATTACGCCGCTCGTTCTTGTCCCGATGTTCTGAAAGTGGTGAGGACGGCTGAAAGGTCTACCGTGAGTGGCCCTGGGCCCCACCGTACTATTTTAACCACTTTCGCTCATCCAGGCATGTAACTAAGAGCGTAATTCACCGAGGTAGTTACAGATTGCGACGTTTAACGATCGGAACTCGTATAGGTGTGTTCTTTCAAGAATGCTCTATAGGACAGCATCTTTGCTAATCATAGCCAACAGAAACACATTAAGGCATGTTCCCAACCTGCCTTACAGCTTTTGAGAGTTGTACATCTTCACATAGAGAGGGTTGTCTAATACTCTCCTCCATCACACCACTAGCTTGTTTTTCCCAGGTCCTAATTCACGGGATTTCCGATCAAAAAGGTTGGGTTACCACTACTGTGTAACATCCATGGGTCTCAAACCCATCTCTCTCGATGCACTTTCTATCACGTTTCGTGATAGACCCTTTGTAAAGGGATCTGTAGGTTTTTGTCAGTTTGAATATACGTAACAGTAATTACTCCGGAGTTTCTCAATTTCCTGACAGACTTCAAATGTCTCTTGACGTGTCTTGATGACTTCGCGTTATCCTTAGAATTGTTCACTTTGACAATAACAGTTTGATTATCACAATTCAAGAGGATGGCCGGTATATGTTTCTCAACCATCGGCAAGTCCATCAAGAGTTCACGCAGCCATTCTGACTCTACAGTGACTGTGTCTAAAGCAGCAAGTTCTGCTTCCATAGTCGACCTTGTCAATATTGTTTGTTTGCAAGATCTCCATGATACCGCGCCACCTCCAAAGGTAAATACATACCCGCTAGTGGCGTAGAGTTCATCTACATCCGAGATCCAGTTCGCATCACTATATCCTTCGAGCACCGCTAGATGCCCCGAATAGTGTATCCCATAACTCATTATACCACATAGATAGCGCATGCCCCTTTCAAGTGCACACCAATGTTCAGTACCCGGGTTAGACATGAACCTACTCAACTTGCTCACAGCAAAAGAGATGTCGGGTCTTGTCGCGCTAGCTAAGTACATGAGTGAGCCAACGATTTGAGAGTATCTCAATTGTTCTTTCGACTCTTTCTTGTTTTTCCGTAATGTCACACTAGGATCATAAGGTGTTGGGGAAGACTTGCCATCAACGAAACCGAAATGGCTCAAGATCTTCTCAACATAGTGTGATTGCGTCAAAGTAATCCCACTCTCGTGCTTAATCAGCTTGATATTCAGAATAACATCAGCTTCTCCCAGATCTTTCATATCAAAGCTCTTTGACAGAAAGGACTTAACTTCATTTATCACATTCATGTTTGTACCAAAGATAAGGATATCATCCACGTACAAACATAATATAACACCTTTGCCCCCACCATGGCGATAGTAGACGCACTTGTCAGCCTCATTAACGACAAAGCCAACAGAAGTTAATGTTCTATCAAACTTCTCATGCCATTGCTTAGGTGCTTGCTTCAGGCCATATAAAGATTTTAACAACTTGCACACCTTTCTCTTTTCACCTTTTACCACAAACCCATCAGGCTGATCCATATAGATCTCCTCTTCCAACTCTCCATTGAGGAAAGCTGTCTTAACGTCCATTTGATGAACGATAAGACCATAAGAGGCAGCCATGGATAGTAGTACTCGAATGGTGGTCAGTCTAGCAACAGGTGAATAGGTGTCAAAGTAATCTTCACCTTCTCTCTGGGTGTAGCCTTTTGCTACAAGCCGAGCCTTGTACTTTTCAATAGTACCATCAGGCCTTTAGCTTCTTCTTGAACACCCACTTGCAACCCCTAGGCTTACAGCCATGGGGTCGTTCTGATAGTTCCCAAGTTCCATTAGAAAGAATCGAGTCCATCTCATTATGAACAACTTCTTTCCAATCATCTGCATCAGGAGATGCATATGCCTCTGCAATGGAAGTGGGAGTATCATCCACAAGGTACACAATGAAATCATCTCCAAAGGATTTTGCAACCCTCTGTCTCTTACTCCGTGTAGGAGCTTCATTGTCATCCTTCTCTAGGACTTCTTCCTCACGTGGTTGCTCAAAATTCTCACTAGATGCACTAGTTTCAGGAAGTATTTCAGAAGAAATTCTAGCAGTGCTATGCATATCTTTCATAGGAAACATATTCTCAAAGAATGTTGCATCACGAGATTCCATTATAGTATCAACATGCATATCAGGAACCTCAGATTTAACTACTAAAAATCTATAGCCTACACTCCGCGGAGCATATCCTAGAAAGATGCAATCCACTGTCTTTGGTCCAAGTTTGCGTTTCTTAGGAATTAGTATGTTGACCTTAGCCAAACACCCCCAAGTGCGCAAGTAAGAAAGTGATGGTTTTCTCCCAGCCCACTCCTCATAAGGGGTTTTATCTTTATTCTTGTTAAGAACTCTATTTAGGACATGCCACACTGTCAACAAGGCCTCCCCCCACCATGCCTTAGATAAACCAACGGTGGCTAACATGGAATTCACCAAGTCAGTCAGCATGCAGTTTTTCCTCTCGGCAACCCCGTTTGATTGAGGCGAGTAGGGAGGCGTCCTTTCATGAATAATGCCATGTTCCTCACAGAATTCATCGAAGATTTTGGGAAAATATTCACCACCACGATCCGACCTAAGACGTTTGATCTTTCTCTCTAGTTGATTTTCAACTTCGGCTTTATAAATTTTAAAGTAGTCTAAAGCTTCATCTTTTGTGCGCAACAAATAAACATAGTAGTATCTAGTCGCATCATCAATCAAAGTCATGAAATATCTCTTTTCACCTTTTGTCTCCACACCATTCATCTCACAAAGATCAGAATGTATGAGCTCTATAGGTGCCAAGTTTCTCTTCTCGGCTGCCTTGTGAGGCTTTCGAGGTTGCTTTGATTGCACACAACTATGGCACTTGGAACCTTTGGCAATAGTGAAATTTGGAATTAAACTCATATTCGACAACTTGGACATCAAACCAAAATTAATGTGACATAAACGAGAATGCCAAACACTGGTATCATCATTAACACCGCCACAAATATGGTTTACGGACTTATTACAAAAATCTGAAAGTGAAAAGCGGAACAACCCTCCGCACTCATATCCTTTACCAATAAATTGTCCATGTCTCGACACAATGACTTTATTAGACTCAAAAACAACCTTAAACCCATCTCTGCATAGAAGGGAGCCGCTAACGAGATTCTTGTTCATGGAAGGGACATGCTGCACGTTCTTCAGCTGCACGATGTTTCCTGAAGTGAACTTCAGATCCACCGTGCCAACACCATGAACAGAAGCATGTGACCCATTTCCCATTAGGACGGATGAATCCCGAGCGACCTGATAAGAAGTGAACATAGAGATGTCAGAACACACATGAATATTAGCACCCGTATCAATCCACCAACATGGTGATTGAAAAACTGAAAGAACAGTAAATAGATTACCATACCCATCAACATTGCTAGCAGTCACGACGTTGACAGTCTTCCCCTTTTTCCCTTTACGATCTGCATGTTCTGGGCAGTCCTTGGAAAAGTGCCCGAGCTCTCCACGGGTAAAGCAACCTAGCTCGGCCTTGTTCGGCTTCTTCTTCTTCTTGAAGGTTGTAGTCTTTTCAGGCTTGTTGAAGGAGGGCTTATAGTTCCCTTTGTTCTTGCCGAAGGTCCTCTTCTGCACCATGTTGGCGCTAGACTGACCCTCGCCTCCTTTCTCAGCAGTGTCCTTAGCCTGAGCCTTCTCCTTAACATCAAGAGACGCTATCAGGTTTTCAACCGATATCTCTTGTCTTTTATGCTTGAGAGTTGTGGCAAAATTCCTCCATGAAGAAGGCAACTTTGCAATGATGCACCCAGCCACAAACTTGTCGGGTAAGTTACACTTAAGGATTTCAAGCTCCTTGGCAAAGCACTGTATCTCATGAGCTTATTCGACTACAGAACGATTGTTAACCATCCTGTAATCATGAAAGTTCTCCATGATGTACAGTTCACTGCCAGCATCTGTTACACCGAACTTAGCGTTCAGTGCCTCCCAGAGCTCTTTGCCATCTTTGAAGTGCATGTACACATCAAACAGCTTGTTGTCAAGAACACTCAGAACGCATCCCACAAAGGCAATTGGTTTCCTTGAACTTGTTCTATCTTCTTCAGATATAGTTCCTTCAGGTAAACCCTCACTAGCCTCGAATACTTTCAGATTTTGCAGCCACATAGTGTTCTTATACTGCCACCTCTTAAAGTGAACACCGGTAAACTTTTCCAGCTTCATCGCATCGGCCAAGTGTCCCATGTTTATCTCGGAAAATTGCCTATAATAAGGTTTTTGGATTGTTGGACACAATTTCTGTGATTAATTCCAGAATATTAAACATGACAATACCAGTTACTCGCACATGTAACTCGAACATACTAGAAGTACTAAACAACAAGATGAACGGAAACAGGCAGCAGCTAAACATGTACTCGCAGAACATTATTAATAACTAGACAACAACACGTCGCACGTACCGTTCGATTGCAGTAATCGCATCAGTAGCCTTGGGGAAGATTGGTCGAAGCAGACGGCGGCGAAGACGACGATAGGCAACACCGGCCGACTTGGATGGAAGATGAGCCATGATGCAGAACTTGAGCAATCGCGCAGGGCGCTTCCCAAAAACCTTATTCGCCCTCTCTCGTACAGGATCGCAAAGGCGAGTGGTTTCGGAGACCTGCTCTCCCGTTCGCCGGTGCATGCCGGCAAGCGGGATGGAGTAGACTACGGTGGTGGCGCAAGTAGAGAGGTTGGGAAACCCAAGATTGGTTTTCGGTCTGTCCGTGGTGGAAGCCGCACTGGAGTTTATATAGAGCGGCTCGGGAGTCCCGCATAGGGCACGTCGTGGACCAAGATCCGGGAGCGACCCGAATAGGCTAACTGTTGACACGTCTATCAAAACCGCACAAGTTTTCCCAAGCAGCAAAAATAAAGCTCGGCTCAGCGAGATTCCCGAAACCCGCGGCGCGCGCGCGTCGTGACGAGACGAGCGAGCGGCGGCGGCGTCGTCGGAGGAGGAGCGTGCGTGTAGTTCTCCTCTTCTCACTCACTTTACTAAGTGGTGAACCACTCCACCTTATAAGGTGGTTTAACTCTCCTCCAACTTTCCATGTGGGACTGAACTTTAGCTTCCACTCCACTCATATGTGAGCTGCCACCAAATTGGGCCAAATCACACATGGGCTTCCACACACATGGGCTTTGAGATTTAGGAAAAATCTGAAATCTATACGGGCTTATTTATTTAGCCCATTATTTCTAACAATCCCCCACCAGATCTCAAATGCCCATTTGAAGTTTTGCCAATTCTCGCTACTTGTTTATATACCAGTGTTTCAGCAGAGACTGTTAAGTTGAACTTCCGCCTAGAACCTTGAGCTACGTCTAACAGCAACTTGAACAATGAACGAACCTTGAATTGTAAGTTTGGTGCTTTTAGATTTCACACAAAGTCATAACTAGTACCTGGCTACCAGTAGCCTACCCCGCGGGTGTAGCATATGCGTCATACTACTTGGTCTCCTCATGAGTTTACTAGAGATCACCTAAATCTCATAGATTGCGACGTTTAACAATCAGAACTCGTATAGGTGTGTTCTTTCAAGAATGCTCTGTAGGACAGCATCTTTGCTAATCATAGCCAACAGAAACACATTAAGGCATGTTGCCAACCTGCCTTACAGCTTTTGAGAGTTGTACATCTTCACATAGAGAGGGTTGTCTAATACTCTCCTCCGTCACACCACTAGCTTGTTTTTCCCAGGTTCTAATTCACGGGATCTCCGATCAAAAATGTTGGGTTACCACTACTGTGTAACATCCATGGGTCTCAAACCCATCTCTCTCGATGCACTTTCTATCACGTTTCGTGATAGTCCCTTTGTAAAGGGATCTGCCAGGTTTTTGTCAGTTTGAATATACGTAACAGTAATTACTCCGGAGTTTCTCAATTTTCTGACAGACTTCAAATGTCTCTTGACGTGTCTTGATGACTTCGCGTTATCCTTAGAATTGTTCACTTTGACAATAACAGTTTGATTATCACAATTCAAGAGGATGGCCGGTATAGGTTTCTCAACCACCGGCAAGTCCATCAAGAGTTCACGCAGCCATTCTGACTCTACAGTGGTTGTGTCTAAAGCAGCAAGTTCTGCTTCCATAGTCGACCTTGTCAACATGGTTTGTTTGCAAGATCTCCATGATACCGCGCCAGCTCCAAAGGTAAATACATACCCGCTAGTGGCGTAGAGTTCATCTACATCCGAGATCCAGTTCGCATCACTATATCCTTCGAGCACCGCTGGATGCCCCGAATAGTGTATCCCATAACTCATTGTACCACATAGATACCGCATGACCCTTTCAAGTGCACACCAATGTTCAGTACCCGGGTTAGACATGAACCTACTCAACTTGCTCACAGCAAAAGAGATGTCGGGTCTTGTCGCGCTAGCTAAGTACATGAGTGAGCCAACGATTTGAGAGTATCTCAATTGTTCTTTCGGCTCTTTCTTGTTTTTCCGTAATGTCACACTAGGATCATAAGGTGTTGGAGAAGACTTGCCATCAACGAAATCGAAACGGCTCAAGGTCTTCTCAACATAATGTGATTGCGTCAAAGTAATCCCACTCTCGTGCTTAATCAGCTTGATATTCAGAATAACATCAGCTTCTCCCCGATCTTTCATATCAAAGCTCTTTGACAGAAAGGACTTAACTTCATTTATCACATTCCTGTTTGTACCAAAGCGCGCGTCGTGACGAGACGAGCGGGCAGGCGGGCGGGCGCGCGGGCGTGCGTACGAGCGGCGGCGTCGTCGGAGGAGGAGCGCGTGTGTAGTTCTCCTCTTCTCACTCACTTTACTAAGTGGTGAACCACTCCACCTTATAAGGTGGTGTAACTCTCCTCCAACTTTCCATGTGGGACTAAACTTTAGCTCCCACTCCACTCATATGTGAGCTGCCACCAAATTGGGCCAAATCACACATGGGCTTCCACACACATGGGCTTTGAGATTTAGGGAAAATCTGAAATCTATATGGGCTTATTTATTTAGCCCATTATTTCTAACAATAAGTTGCAAATTACAACATAACTGTTTACATCCAAAAGTTATAATAGTACATACAAGATGTGCACCAGAGTTTGTAGGTCGATAAGTATGGACCAAAAATAGACCAAAGCACTAATGATCCTCATCTTCACACTAAAAATTATTCAACTTCCAAATCAAAACATCAAGAATGTTTTAAGCAGGTGGAACATAAATAATTTTAGCATTGCCAACTGAACATCTATCTTCATTCTCGGGAGTTATGACATGGAGGAGAATCGTAGTGTTTTTCCTCTGGTGGTGGTGCCGATATGATTTGCAGGGCGTCTGCAGCCGGTTCCTTTCCCATAACCAACAAACGTTGATTCAGAGTTGAAATCCACGCGAACTTTGGAAACAAACAATAAATTATTTTCTTGACTATGTGAACAAATGATCACATAACCATAAACATATTATAGACATGAGTGAGTAAATTTGTAAACTCCGGTTGAGTGAGATTTAAAAATTAATTTTATGTGTGGGTGTGGGTGTGGGTGTGGGTGTGGGTGTGAGTGTGCGTGTCTGCGTGCCTGCGTGTGTGTGTCCGAAGAGAAGGGAAAACCTATATGCGACCAGGTTGGTGCGTACCGCGAACAGCACACCCTCACGCGGGGTATAGGCTGGCCCAATCGGCTTCTTCTTTTGTTTTTTTTTTTCGTTTTGTTTTTCTATTTTTTACTATTATTTTAATGATTTTCTTTTCTTTCTTTTTTCTTTATTTTTATAGGAAACTACTTTTGAAAAATTTCAGACTTGAATTTATTTAGATTTGAAATTTTTCAAAGTGTGTAAATTGTTCAAATTCAAAATTCGTCAAACTTAAAAATGGTCAAATTTTTAAAAAAGTTCGAGGTTTTTCCAGAAACTCAAAAACCAAAATAAAATCATAAAAACCAGACAAAAAACGAAAAAAACCAAACTAAGAAACTAGATAGAGGTACGACACGCCGAAGGGGTACGCAACCGCCAGGGAGAGAGCTAGCTAAAAACCCATCTAGGGTTCCGTCCCCTTGTCGGCGATGCCACCGGTCCGTTCCGCCTCCGATGGCCCTAGGACCTTGGAGGTATGGCGAACCACGGCCTCTCGCCGGCGGGAGGTTTTTCATTCTTTGTTTAGCCTGTTTTCGACTGTCTTCTTCGGGGTGTTGAGGTGTCGGCTACGTAAGTCAGAATAAAGTCCTCCCCGCTCTATCCTCGCTCCGGTGGTGCATCTAGCACCGATGGAGGGCGCGTGGAGTCGTTTGTCAGGCGGATCTCCTAGGATCCGGTCCGTTTTCGTGTTCGTTGGTTTGTATTCAGGTATGTCTTCCGATCTACGGTTGTCATTGTTGGGTCCGCAACATAGAAAAAAAAAATTCTACGATGAGAACTATACGCCAAGATCTATCTACTAGATACAGAGCAACGGGTGGACATACATCCATGGAGAACTTACCCTCGAAGACAACGAGTTTTGTTAACGAGTAGGAACTCGTGGTAGATATAGTCGTACACTTGTTGATCTCAAGATCGTGTGAAAGTCCGAGCGCCGCAAATCAGCAGCGCATCTGTCCTCGCACACACGTTCAAGCCACCGGAAAACCTCCACCTCCTCGCTCCAGCGATGCAGCGGAAGCAACAACTCCTTCTAGACGAAATTCCACCGGGAACATGTATCTCGCTAATCCGAGACCATGGGGGAATAATTCTAGAGAGGGAGAGAGATCCTTCACGGGGAGGTGTGAGGAAGAAGGGTGAGAGGGGTGGCCTTTTATAGGAGGAGGGGGGTACCCCTCCCCATGGCCGGCGCCCCATGGGGGTGACCCCTCATCTCCCCCATTCATGTGGTGGTAACTCCTCCACATTAAAATGCCCCTTCACATTCTCCTTTAAAGTCTCCACTTTAAATGCATTAAAATTCTCTAAGTTTAATGCTCTCTCATTCAATAAAACTCTTTTATTAAATTTATTCAGAATTTTGTTAATTACTTTAATTAACAAACATTCACATAAAACCCTTGCAACATTTCAATATCACATGCAGAACCACTTTCTGCAATTTCACCCGATACAATTCCGGTTTCTATCGAAACAATTCCTGCCGCTTTGCAATCTTTTCGTCTCAAACATATGTTCTCCAAAATGGTGTCCGGTAACCCTTAAGTGTGTCACCCTATGGTTCGCGAATAATGCAGACATGATTGAGACTCCCTTCAGATCAATAGTCAGAAGCGGGACCTGGAGATCCATACTGACTCCTACACATTCAACGATGACTTCTGTGATCGTGAGAACCTTTAGCGCTAGTAACTTAATCCCTTTGTCTCATGATATAATACATGTCCGAGATTCGATCATCGGTATCCAAATACCTACTTTGATCTCGTTACCGACATGCACTCTTTTCTCTTTCCTGTGATATAACATTCTAGTGATCACATCACTTGCTTGCAAGCTATCTTAATGTGATATCACCGAGAGGGTCCAGAGTATATCTATCCGTCATCGGGATTTGATAAATTCCACTCTTGATCCATAATCCTCAACATAACACCTTCGTAGCACTGAACCCATCTTAATAGTCACTCTGTTACGGTGTGACGTTTGATGTTATCAAGATACTCTTCCGGTGTTAGCAATTAACATGATCTCATGGTCTAAGGACTAAGATTACTTCGTATGATGTTATAGAAATATAAACATAATGACTTGATCGTAATGCTATACTTCGGATGAATGCTCATCACATCATTTCACAAATGCTATGACCTCGTCATTAACAACATCCAATGTCCATGATTAGGAAACTTTGATCATCTTGTTAATCAACGAGCTAGTCTATAAGAGAGGCATAACTAGGAACCTTTTTTGTTTATTAAACACACATGTATTGACGTTTCCTATCAATACAATTATATCATGCAAAATAAACATCTATCATATACAAGGAATACATAATAACAACTTTATTATTGCCTCTCAGGGCATAATTCCTTCAGTCTCCCACTTGCACTAGAGACAATAATCTAGTTTACATGGTGATAAATCTAACACCCATGGAGTTCTGGTGTTGATCATGTTTTTCCCTAGGGAGAACTTTAGTCAACGGATGTGCTACATTTAGGTCCATGTGTACTTTACAAATCTTTATATCTCTATCCTTGATATGCTCGCGGATGGAGTGAAACTGGCGCTTAATATGCTTGGAATTCTTGTGAGACCTTGGTTCCTTGGCGTTGGCTATGGCTCCATTGTTGTCACAATAGATCACCATTGGATCCAATGCACTAGGAACCACACTTAGTTCCGTTATGAACTCCTTCATCCAAACCGCTTCATGGGCCACTTCTGAAGCAGCAACATATTCCGCCTCCGTCGTTGATCCAGCCACCACAGGTTGTTTAGAACTCCTCCAACTAACTGCTGCTCCGTTTAAGAGAAATACGTATCTGGATTGAGACTTCGAGTCATCCGGATCGGTTTCAAAGCTAGCATCGACATAACACTTAGCGACCATCTCCTCTTCACCTATGTATACAAGATACATATCCTTAGTTCTTCTTAAGTACTTAAGGATATTCTTGACCGCTATCCAGTGTTATGAACCTGGATCAGATTGGTACCTACTAGTCAAACTAATAGCATGTGCCACATCCGGTCTTGTACATAGCATGGCGTACATTATAGAGCCCATGGCTGAGGCATAGGGGATCTTATCCATTATCTCTCTTTCTTCCACCGTATCCGGACTTTGAGTCTTACTCAATGTCTTGCCTTGCAACATAGGTAAGAACCCCTTCTTACTTCCGTCCATATTAAACTTCTTTAATAACTTATCAAGGTATGTACTCTGCGATAGCCCAATTAGGCACCTTAATCTATCTTTATAGATTTTAATGCCTAATATATATGAAACTTCACCAAGGTCTTTCATCGAAAATTTGCTGTTTATATAACTTTTAACACTGTTTAAAAGATCTATATCATTTCCAATCAATAATATGTCATCCACATATAATATCAGAAATGCCACATTGCTCCCACTTACTTTCTTGTAAATACAAGCCTCTCCATAAGTTTGGACAAATCCAAACTCTTTGATCACCTCATCAGAGCGGAGATTCCAACTCCGGGATGCTTGCTTCAGTCCATAAATGGATCACTGAAGCTTGCATACCTTATCAGCATCCTTAGGATCGACAAAACCCTTAGGTTGTATCATATAAAACTCTTCTTCAATATTACCATTGAGGAACGTAGTTTTGACATCCATCTGCCATATTTCATAATTGAAATATGCAGCAATTGCTAACATAATCCTAACCAACTTTAGCATCGCTACGGGAGAGAATTTCTCATCGTAGTCAACTCCTTGAATTTGTCGAAAGCCCTTTGCGACAAGTCAAGCCTTATAGATGGTCACATTACCATCAGCATCAGTTTTTCTTTTGAAAATCCATTTATTCTCAACGGCCTTTCGATCATGAGGTAAGTCCACCAAGGTCCAAACCTGGTGTTTGTACATGGATTCCATCTCGGATTTCATGGCTTCTAGCCATTTGTTGGAATCAGGGCTCATCATCGCTTCTTCATATGTCACAGGGTCATCTATTTCATCAATCATGAAATTCATAACATGATTGCCGTACAGTTCAGGAGCTGCACGTGTCCTGCTTGACCTGCGAGGTTCGGTAGTGTCCTCTTTCAGATTTCATGATCAATATCATTAGCTCTATCTTCATTAGGTGAAGTTAACTCCGAAACAACTTCTGGTGCTGCGCTACTCGCCATTTCATGAAGAGAAGGTTCAATAACCTCTTCGAGTTCTACCTTCCGACTACTCACACCTTTCGCGAGAAACTCCTTCTCAAGAAAGGATCCATTCTTGGCAACAAAAACCTTGCCCTCGGATCTGTGATAGAAGGTATACCCAATCGTTTCCTTAGGGTATCCTATGAAGACGCATTTTTCCGCTTTGGGTCGAGTTTATCCGGTTGAAGTTTCTTCACATAAACATCGCATCCCCAAACTTTAAGAAATGACAGCTTAGGTTTGTTTCCAAACCATAATTCATATGGTGTCTTTTCAACGGATTTATATGGTGCCCTATTTAAAGTGAATGCAGTTGTTTCCAGTGCATAAGCCCAAAATGATAGTGGCAAGTCAGTCAGAGACATCATAGATCAAACCATATCCAATAAAGTACGATTACGACGTTCCGACACACCATTACGTTGTGGTGTTCCGACAGGCGTGAGTTGTGAAACTATTCCACAGTCTTTCATATGTGTGCTAAACTCGTAACTAAGATACTCTCCTCCACGGTCGGACCGTAGAAATTTGATCTTTCTGTTACGATGATTTTCCACTTCATTCTGAAATTCCTTGAACTTTTCAAAGGTTTCATACTTATGTTTCATTAAATAGATATACCCGTATCTAGTCAAATCATCCGTGAAAGTAAAATAACGATATCCACCTCGCGCCGACACACTCATTGGTCCACACACATCAGTATGTATGATTTCCAATAAATCTGTCGCCCATTCCATTGAACCAGAAAAACAGCGTTCTAGTCATCTTGCCCATAAGGCATGGCTCACGTTATCAAATGATTCAAAATCAAGTGATTCCAAAAGTCCATCAGAATGGAGTTTCTTCATGCGTTTAACACTAATATGACCTAGACGGCAGTGCCACATATATGTAGATATATCATTATCAAATTTAATCCTTTTAGCATCAACATTATGAATATGCGTAATACTACTATCGAGATCCAACAGAAATAAACCATCAACACAGGTGCATGACCATAAAAGATATTATTCATATAAATCGAACAACCATTGTTTTCAGACTTAAACGAACAACCACTTTGCATCAAACATGATCCGGATACAATGTTCATGCTCAGTGCAGGCACCAAATAACAATTATTCAGATTTATAACTAATCCCGACGACATATGGAGAGGCAATGTTCCGACGGTGATCACATCAACTCTTGATCCATTGCCGACACACATCATGACCTCATCCCTTGCTAGCCGTCACTTGTTCCTCAGCCCCTGAACCGAGTTACATATATTAGCAATCGATCCCGTATCAAATACCCAGGTGTTACTGCGAGTACTAGTCAAGTACACATCAATAACATGTATATCACATATACCTTTGTTTGCCTTGCCGGCCTTCTTGTCCGCCAAATACTTGGGGCAGTTGCGCTTCCAATGGTCAGTCCCCTTGCAATAGTAGCACTCGGTATCAGACTTAGGGCCAGCTCGGGGTTTCTTTTCAGGTGCGGCAACAGATTTGCCGCCCTTCTTTCCCTTCTGCTTGCCTTTCTTGTCCTTCTTGAAACCGGTGGTCTTATTGATCATCAACAGTTGATGTTCTTTCCTAATCTCCACTTCTGCAGTCTTAAGCATTGACAGAAGCTCGGGAAGAGACTTCTTCATGCCCTGCATATTATAGTTCATCACGAAGCTCTTGTAGCTAGGTGGCAGAGATTGTAGAAAACGATGTATGCCTAAGTCAATGAGAATCGTTATTCCCAAGGACACAAGCTTATCGGCGTACCTAGACATTTTGAGTACGTGCTCACTAACGGAGCTATTCTCCTCCATCATGCAGCTAACGAACTTTTTAGAAGCATTATAACTCTCTACGGCAGCATGGGTATCGAAAATCATTATCAATTCTCCCATGGTATCAAAGGCATTGCCATTTTTGAAACGCTTTCGAAGTTCGGGCTCTATGATACATTGAAAATGTATCTATAATTTTTGATGTACCATGCTTGGTTTTATCCACTTTCTTGTGTTTTGTTCCAACTTTGGAGTACTTTTCATATGATTTCTTGGACTAACCTATTAACAAGAGCCACAGTGCCAGCTGCCTGTTTTCTGCTGTTTTTGGTTCCAGGAAAGTCAGAAAATGAATATTCTCGGAATTGGACGGGACAAAAGCCAAAGTGCCTATTTTTTCGGAAGTCATCAAGTGCCAGAATACGAGACGGAGAGGGGCCAGAGGGCGGCCACACCACCTGGCCGCGCGGCCAGGCCTAGCCCGCGCCAGGGGGGTGGTGTGGCCAGCCCAGGCACCCCCTCGGCCTCTCCTTCCGCCTATATATTGCCCTCGGGACGAAAACCCTAAGTACCCGATCAAAAATCCACAAAAGAGTCTGTAGCCGCCGTCATCTCCATCCCTAGATCGGGAGGAATCTAAAGCTCTTCCCGGCACCCTGCCGGAGAGGGGAATTCACCCTGGAGGCCTTCTTCATCACCATGCAAGCCTCCGGTGTGATGCGTGAGTAGTTCATCCTTGGACTACGGATCCATGTAGTAGCTAGATGGCTGGTTCTCCTCCTTTGTTCTTTCATGTTTAGATCTTGTGAGCTCCGTTCATGATCAAGATCATCTATTTGTAATTCTGCATGTTGTGTTTGCGGGGATCCGATGGATATTGAGATGCTATTTCAGATTGATTATTGATTCTATCATGTCTTTGTTATTTGAGATCTTGCATGCTTTCCGTTGTTAGTAGCTATCTTGGCCAAGTAGATGCTAGCAACTCCAAGAGTTAGTATTTAAGCTCGATAGTGGGTTCATGCCTCTAGTAATATGGGGAAGTGACAGAAATCTCTAAGGTACTAGATGTGCTGTTGCTACTAGGGAGAAAACAACAATCCTTTATTCATAGAACAATCGTATTGTTTACTTTACACGCAGTCCGTAAAGCAATAATCTGTTGCTTGCAACTTAACACTGGAGGGGGTTCGGATGATAACCTAAAGGTGGATTATTAGTCATAGATGCAGTTGGATGGCGGTCTATGTATTATGTTGTAATGCCCAATCAAGTCTCAAAGGAGTCAAGATGATTAGTATATGCATGTATTGCTTTCTCGGTGTTTGTCAATTGCCCCGCTATAATTTGTTCACCCAGCATGTTATCTATCTAAGGAGAGCCACCTCTAGTAAACTATGGATCTCGGTCCTTTACTTTACATACAATCTATAATCTTTTACTGCTTTGTGTTTACTTTTTGCAAAATTTTACTTCTTTCCATTCGATACGTTTAATCCTTTGTTTTCCGCAAAACACGGTGAGATTGACAACCTCATCGCAAGTTGGGGACAAAGTTCTGTGGTTGTGTTGTGCAGGTCTCCACGTTGCTACTAGCACCGGTAGTGCGCCCTGCCAAAGCTCAGCTAGTAACACCTTTGAGATGTTTCCTTGCTCCTACTGGTTCGATTAAACCTTGGTTTCATAACTGAGGGAAACTTGCTGCTGTGCTAA
Organism: Avena eriantha; assembly: GCA_910589775.1. Classification (NCBI taxonomy): domain Eukaryota; kingdom Viridiplantae; phylum Streptophyta; class Magnoliopsida; order Poales; family Poaceae; genus Avena; species Avena eriantha. The sequence goes on from OU342746.1 coordinate 354,796,282, forward strand.
TCATACCTTCCTCTTGGGGTTCCCAACGAGCTCTACATCAACCACGCACCAAGCACTTTTCTGGGCGCCATGCATTGAGCCATCAAGCGATTTTCTGGCGCCATTGCCGAGGAGTCAAGGACATCTTCACAAGGGGAGTCCCTCATAACCAATCTCTTTACTTTGTTGTTTTTTTGCTTAGTTTCTTTTTGCTTTGTTTGCTTGTTTTGTTCTTCAAAAACCCCCCAAAAAATAGTTTTACTAGTTTGCTTTCTTACTCAAAAACACAAAAAGATTAAGTCTCCTTTAGTAGTCACCTCTCCCTTAGCTGACCATGTTTATCCCTACATTCATCCTGAAAGACCTTCCAATTGATAGTGGTTCTATAATTGGGAAAGATAACATTGAAGAATTCTTTAATCATGTTAGTAAGCATGAAGATACTGAGGATAGATCCCTTGTAGAACTTGCTCCAAACTATGAGATTGCTGCAGCTTCTTTAATTCACATGTTAGAAGCTAGGTTTGTTAACATCAACCCCTTAATGCAAGTAATGTTTCTTAAGCTTAAAGAAATTGAGGACCCTGAAAAGAGGGATTTTATTCTAGAAACTTTGTTTAAGGAGCTCTATGATATTGCCAAGGAAGCTAGAAAAGTTTTTGAACATTTCAATATGCTAGTCTCATGTGTAGATGTTGTTGGTACACAAGAAAAGATGAACAAAACCAAACCTAATGGGGAGGAACCTAAGATACCAATACCCTTTAAACTAGCAGCAATACATGATGCCATAGAAAAGAATCTTGATTGGATTGTTCTTGCAAACCCTTTTGATGAGAATAGTGAACCTAAGAGCATTGAGAGAGGATCCTCTAGAACTTACTTGGATGATATACCTTGCCTTGTTGAAAATATTTCTGGTATTGATCTTAATGCTTCTTCATTTGAGAATACTTGATCCTTTCTCTTGCTTCTTATGCCTAATTTAAAGGCGTTAAAGAAAAGTACTTATTGGGAGATAACCCAAAAGTTTTAGATGAGTCTTGAAGTTATTACCTCTGTAATAACCTCTCCCATCCTTTTTATTTGCTTTTTGTGCCAAGAGTAACCTCTAATGAGAGAGAAGTAATGATTGGGAAAGTTGTTGTCCCGAAACAGAATTCTGTGCTTCACCGTAAATATTCGTGAGAGAGCTCTGTATGTCCGATTGAGCTGTAATTGTTTGTGCTTTTTACCCAGGTTTATATCTAACTTTCATTAGTTCAACACTTTTTGATTTGAGCAACAGAAGGTCTTCGAAAAAATTCGTCTTTACCAGCTGGTCTGTTTTGACAGATTTCTGCCATTTTTCTGCATTTGCTTCTTGTGGGTTCCTTCTTGAGTTCTTTTGGGGAATTGAGATTTTCGAGGGAAGTGCTACAGTATCTAGTGTTCTAATGGAAGTTTATTTGGTGTTAGAACTGAACCTTAAGACCTTTTATCTTGAGTGCACTAATGTTGCTAATGAGATTGTGTGAAGTTTTGTATGAAGGAAAAAATTCAGGTGTATGGAAGGAATGAGTAATGATATGAAGGATGGAATAAAGCTCAAGCTTGGGGATGCCACGCGTGTCATCCCATGAAATATCCAAGAAGTACAAGCGTCAAATCTTGGGGATGCCCAAGGCATCCCCTTCTTCATCAATAAAAATCCCAGGTTTCTTCCAAACGCTTCATTTTTATTGTTTCATGCACAGTTGTGTTTTTCTTGGAGCGTCTTCTTTTTCGTTTTAGTTTTGGTTTTCGTTTGCTTTGGTTTGCTTAGTTTTCTGAATAAATTGGTTGGACCCCCTCTTTCATTCATTGGTTTGCAAATAGTTTGGTTTGGTCTGGAAAAGAGTAGGAAAGTTCATGCTTATGTGGTAAAAAGAGCTTGTTTTTGACTGTGGCCTATGCTTTGTCATGCCATGCTTGATATTGTTTTGGCTTTATGCTTAGTATTATTTGCTGTAGCATGACTTGTTATAAACAATTGAGATTGCTTAATGTGCCTTGGATGAATCATGCGTTGTTTTAGCATATTAAAGCATAGTATAGTGGTATTCTCCTTTGATGCTTTATTTGGGTTGACTTGGCGCATGCTCACACCATTTTATGACTATCTCAAGTCACCATAGCCTTTATGATCCTCTAGTTTTCAACTTGTAGTATCACTTTATGCTTTGATCAATGATGTTTTGTCGCTCTGCATGATTATGGCCATTATTGCTCTCTTAGTTTGTCGCTCCCAGTCTTTTGCTAGCCTCCACAACAAAGTATGAGTTCCACTCATGCATCCAACTCCCTAAACCAAGTTATTCCAAAGAGTCCACCATACCTACCTACTAGCTTATGCTATTCCAAGTATGTTCATGCTTTTGTTTACCTTCCAAATTAAACTTGTTATGAGAAAACTAGTGATTAAATCTCTCACGAACTTGATGGCACACTTTACTTTTCTTGCCCTTAATAAACTTGAACCATTGTGTCTTCTATGTTGTATATGCTTGCACTTATTTGTTGGGAATTAGCAGAACCATGCTTTCATGGGGAACGCTTTCAACATTTCACTTGGTACTTGTACCTAGTTGATATCATGCTCTTTTGTATATGGATGTCGTCGGTGTGAAATGAAAGGGGAGCTTGTAAGTCCATGGACTTATGTATATGTGTTAGAGAAACGCCTGGGCCGCTGGTCCAATCCATGCTGACATGGTAGAAACCTGCAGCGTAACCATAATGAGCTGTCTATGAAGCATTCTTCTTATAAAAAAATGAGTCCTATATTGAGAAAAAAAGAGAGAGAGAAAAAAGATACTATGAAAAGAGGAAAGAGAGAAAAAAGCACCATATTCCCATGGTAAATAAGAAGAATGCTGAGATGCTTGTTGTCTGCTTGCCTTGTCATTTTGATATGGGGATTCTTCCGTATCATCGGGCAAGGGGTACCCCATTGGCGGTTCTCTCTGATACACATATACTTACAATGACAAGAACTTACCGTGACTAAACTTGAGTAGCATGAGGAGCGGCCCTCGTATACAAGGGACATGAGATTCCTGACTTATACTTCGTCAAGCATGTACACCATAGTTTGTTCACTTTAACCTTAATCACTTCAAGATGCTTATGATAGGGGCAATGAGAGCTGAAAGCTATAAGTACCATAATATTTGGAAGCTCTTTATGAGACTTGAATCCCTACTTCCTTTTACAAAGGCCTTTCTTCCACCATTATATTGAGTATCCACCTTCTATCTTTATGCACTTACTTTCAGAGCATAGTGGCCATTCTTAGTTCTATGTGCATTGTCCCAAGACTAGTTGATTGATGCATACTTTGATATTGCTTGTTTTAAACTATTGTATCTAGTCACTCTTTTGAACTTTGAAGGTGTCCTATGCATTTATATTTGCTACTCTATTGAGGGACAAGCTGAATACTATTATGCTATGTTTTCTTTATGTGAAACAAACAAACGTCTTGCAAAGCATTGTTATTCACGAATCTTTTATTTGTGCCTTTTCATGTTGCATCATAGTTTCTATGTTTATTGCTAGAACTTTGTCTTTCATGTTATGATTGAAGTACTTTGATCCCAGCTTTGAATGTTTTGCAAATACTTTGATCAAGTCTTTGATGGTGCATGCCACGTCAAAAAGTATTCTTTCTTTTTATCACTTACCTACTCGAGGACGAGCAGGAGTTAAGCTTGGGGATGTTGATACATTGCAAATGTATCTATAATTTTTGATGTTCCATGCTTGGTTTTATCCACTTTCATGTGTTTTTTTCCAACTTTGGAGTACTTTTCATATGATTTCTTGGACTAACCTACTAACAAGAGCCATAGTGCCAGCTGCTGTTTTCTACTGTTTTTGGTTCCAGGAAAGTCAGAAAATAAATATTCTCAGAATTGGACGGGACAAAAGCCAAAGTGCCTATTTTTCTGGAAGTCATCAAGGGCCAGAATACGTGACGGACAGGGGCCAGAGGCTGGCCACACCACCTAGTCGCGTGGCCAGGCCTGGACTACGCCAGGGGGTGGTGTGGCCAGCCCAGGCACCCCCTCGGCCTCTCCTTCCACCTATATATTGCCCTCGGGACAAAAACCCTAAGTACCCAATCAAAAATCCACGAAAGAGTCTGTAGCCGCCGTCATCTCCATCCCTAGATCGGGAGGGATCTGAAACTCTTCCCGGCACCCTGCTGGAGAGGGGAATTCACCCTGGAGGCCTTCTTCATCACCATGCAAGCCTCCGGTGTGATGCGTGAGTAGTTCATCCTTGGACTACGGATCCATGTAGTAGCTAGATGGCTGGTTCTCCTCCTTTGTTCTTTCATGTTTAGATCTTGTGAGCTCCGTTCATGATCAAGATCATCTATTTGTAATTCTGCATGTTGTGTTTGCGGGGATCCGATGGATATTGAGATGCTATTTCAGATTGATTATTGATTCTATCATGTCTTTGTTATTTGAGATCTTGCATGCTTTCCGTTGTTAGTAGCTATCTTGGCCAAGTAGATGCTAGCAACTCCAAGAGTTAGTATTTAAGCTCGATAGTGGGTTCATGCCTCTAGTAATATGGGGAAGTGACAGAAATCTCTAAGGTACTAGATGTGTTGTTGCTACTAGGGAGAAAACAACAATCCTTTATTCATAGAACAATCGTATTGTTTACTTTACACGCAGTCCGTAAAGCAATAATCTGTTGCTTGCAACTTAACACTGGAGGGGGTTCGGATGATAACCTAAAGGTGGATTATTAGTCATAGATGCAGTTGGATGGCGGTCTATGTATTATGTTGTAATGCCCAATCAAGTCTCAAAGGAGTCAAGATGATTAGTGTATGCATGTATTGCTTTCTCGGTGTTTGTCAATTGCCCCACTGTAATTTGTTCACCCAGCATGTTATCTATCTAAGGAGAGCCACCTCTAGTGAACTATGGATCCCGGTCCTTTACTTTACATACAATCTACAATCTTTTACTGCTTTGTGTTTACTTTCTGCAAACTTTTACTTCTTTCCATTCGATACGTTTAACCCTTTGTTTTCCGCAAAACACGGTGAGATTGACAACCTCATCGCAAGTTGGGGACTAAGTTCGGTGGTTGTGCTGTGCAGGTCTCCACGTTGCTACTAGCACTGGTAGTGCGCCCTGCCAAAGCTCAGCTAGTAACACCTTTGAGGTGTTTGCTTGCTCCTACTGGTTCGATTAAACCTTGGTTTCATAACTGAGGGAAACTTGCTACTGTGCTCATCATACCTTCCTCTTGGGGTTCCCAACAAGCTCTACATCAACCACGCACCAAGCACTTTTCTGGGCGCCGTGCATTGAGCCATCACTCTAGCCCATACAGTATGCCGCAATGAACTTAGTTGTGGTCCTCCTGACGAGTTATATAGATATTCTTTTCCTCGTCAGGGGCATCAGGAGCTGGTGGGGGGCCTAGCGGCACCTCTAGCACATATTGCTTTTGTGCAGCAGTGAGGAGAATCCTCAAATTCATAGCCCAGTTGGTGAAGTTGCTACCGTTCACAACAAGTTTCTCTTTCTCCATGAACACATTGAAATTAAAAGCAGGTGGTGCCATCTACAACATAATTTGTAAAGTATATTTAGACTAAGTTTATGATAGATTGAGTTCAACTAATCCAAATTACTAATGAACAATACGATAAACTTTAAAACTTTCTCCATGTTGTAGGACTTATAAACTTTAAATTGACATTCAAAACAATACGATACTAGTTCGTAAAGTAAATATCCAGAATTCTATAGTTCTATTATCTCAATTAAAACTAAGCATAAGGTAGTGAATAGATGCCAATGACTACAACAAATTATGCAAATTCACTTCGATTTAGTTTATGACAAATTGAGTTCGACTAATCCAAATTAGAAATGAACCCCCACTCAAAAACGACATCCCTCGTGCCTTTTTGGTGATTACATGAACCAAATCCACTACACCAAGTCCGATCATCACGTGAGTCGGTGCAGCTTCAAAGGCGAGAATCTATATGGGCATCATATCAACTATATGACTCATGCTTAACCTTTCAGTCCGTGTTCCAAGGTCATGTCTGTACATGCTATGCTCGCCAAGTAAGAACCTTAGTATTCGCGTGTGTAAAACTTTCTTACACCCGTTGTATGAAAGCGTGGAGTCGAGAACACCCGATCATCACGTGATGACTCAAAACACAATCCACAAAACGGTGCATACTTAAGGAAGAACACATTTTATCTTGATAGCTAAATGAGGGATCATCTTATAATGCTACCAAAAGCGCCAAACTAGCAATATAAGATGCTAACATCTAATGTGTGAAGTGAGATGATACGGTCCATGCATTTGATCTCTATCATTTGCATCATGGTATGATCTCTATCATTCCTTTGTGTGTAAGGCCAGGGTCTATGGAACTTACACGTTGAGTGTGTTGTAAGAGTATCTATCATACATCTACTTACAACAATACCATATCAAGACACTACCCCAGCAACGAACTAAACTAGACGCCTCTAATTTATCAATTGCAAGTTTTACGTGGCTTAGGGCTTTCAGAGATAGAACCGGTCTTACCTACGAATATGAACCACAACGAGGATAACCAAGTGATTAGCAACTCGTTATAAATCAGATATTGATTATAGTAGGAGAGACATACACCCGCTAGCCACTTATGCAAAACTACTTGCATGTCAGTCGTGGAACCGGTCTCATGTACGATGACATGTAAGGTTGGTCCGGGCCGCTTCATCCCACTATGCCACCAATATCCAAAATACATAGAAGATGCAATAACATGATCATCATCGCCCATATATAAACATATGTGTACTACCCGTGCAAAGCACCTACGCCTAGATCAGGCTCTGATACCACTGTTGGGTCGGCAACATAGAAAACAAAAAATTTCCTACGATGATAACTATACGCCAAGATCTATCTACTAGATACAGAGCAACGTGTGGACATACATCCATGGAGAACTTACCCTCGAAGGCAACGTGTTTTGTTAACGAGTAGGAACTCGTAGTTGATGTAGTCGTACACTTGCCGATCTCAAGATCATGTGGAAGTCTGAGCGCCGCAAATCAGTAGCGCATCCATCCTCGCACACACGTTCAAGCCAGCGGACAACCTCCACCTAATCTCTCCAGCGATGCAGCGGAAGCAGCAACTCCTTCCAAACGAAATGCCTCCGGCAACATGTATCTCGCTAATCCGAGACCATGGGGGAATAATTCTAGAGGGGGAGAGAGATCCTTCACGAGGAGGTCTGAGGAAGAAGAGTGAGAGGGGTGGCCTTTTATAGGAGGAGGGGGGTACCCCTCCCCATGGCCGGCGCCCCATGGAGTGACCCATCACCTCCCCCATTCTTGTGGTGGTAACTCCTCCACATTAAAATGCCCCTTCACATTCTCTTTTCAAGTCTCCACTTTAAATGTATTAAAAGTCTCTAAGTTTAATGCTCTCTCATTTAATAAAACTCTTTTATTAAATTTATTCAGAATTTTGTTAATTACTTTAATTAATAAACATTCACATAAAACCCCTTGCAACATTTCAATATCACATGCAGAACCACTTTCTGCAATTTCACCCGAAACAATTCTGGTTTCTATCGAAACAATTCCTACGCTTTGCAATCCTTTCGTCTGAAATATATGTGCTCCAAAATGGTGTCCGGTAACCCTTAAGTGTGTCACCCTATGGTTCGCGAATAATGCAGACATGATTGAGACTCCCTTCAGATCAATAGTCAGAAGCGGGACCTGGAGATCCATACTGACTCCTACACATTCAACGATGACTTCTGTGATCGTGAGAACCTTTAACGCTAGTAACTTAATCCCTTTGTCTCATGATATAATACATGTCCGAGATTCGATCATCGGTATCCAAATACCTACTTTGATCTCGTTACCGACATGCACTCTTTTCTCGTTCCTGTGATATAACATTCTAGTGATCACATCACTTGCTTGCAAGCTATCTTAATGTGATATCACCGAGAGGGTCCAGAGTATATCTATCCGTCATCGGGATTTGATAAATTCCACTCTTGATCCATAATCCTCAACATAACACCTTCGTAGCACTGAACCCATCTTAATAGTCACTCTGTTACGGTGTGATGTTTGATGTTATCAAGATACTCTTCCGGTGTTAGCAATTAACATGATCTCATGGTCTAAGGACTAAGATTACTTCGTATGATGTTATAGAAATATAAACATAATGACTTGATCGTAATGCTATACTTCGGATGAATGCTCATCACATCATTTCACAAATGCTGTGACCTCGTCATTAACAACATCCAATGTCCATGATCAGGAAACTTTGATCATCTTGTTAATCAACGAGCTAGTCTATAAGAGAGGCATAACTAGGAACCTTTTTTGTTTATTAAACACACATGTATTGACGTTTCCTATCAATACAATTATAGCATGCAAAATAAACATCTATCATATACAAGGAATACATAATAACAACTTTATTATTGCCTCTCAGGGCATAATTCCTTCAGTCATCATTGGCGATGGTTGCTAGTCTGATGCGTTGGTCCTTTGTGGCCTTAGCACGATGACTTCTCGTCTGTCTACTACAATAAGCTCTACTAACGACAATCTTTGCCCGACTCCGGTGATGGAGGGGCGAGGACGGCGGCGCACCTTCGGCTCGTGCTAGTGTTTGTAGTCGTCGCTAGGTGGTTCAATGACCTATTTATAATTTTTATTACTTTTAGGCCGCTTTGTATTGTTGTTGATGATTATTAATAGAACGGTGGTATTTCGCAAAAAAAAACTGATAGAGAGAGGCGAACCACGTTTTCTGGCCTGGCCCAAATGCCACAGAGATGGTATGCGTTGGACGGTATACACCCACCACTCCACGAGGTTCGTGTATAGGAGCTTTGAAAGAGAAGTGCCGTGAACCTGGTGGGTATAGGAGCTCCGAAATAAAAAATCTTGAAATAAAAGCAGGATTTAACCGGTAAGATTTATTGACGCATGCTCTATGATTAATGAACCTAATCCCCATGAATCACTCTACCGACTGAATGTGCAGTGGCCGCGAGCTACCCTGTCCCTCTGCACTGCATCACAAAGGAATGGTGGCGCACAAACAGAGTAAGAGTAGCATGCAGCGCAGGGTCATATTTAGAACAAGAAGGAATAGAGTAGATCGATACTATCGTCCTCCGCATAAAAGACATTGGGGATCGGATATCATCTAGCAGCAACGAACAATGTTAATATTATACTATAGCTTAATCCTGAGCAAAAGGGAGCCATATGAGGCCATATGCCCGCATGCGTTTTTGACCGTCTGATTTTCACTCTGACTCATGTCAACCGTGCAATTTCAAGTGTTGATAGAAGTTTTACGAGTTGGTCCCTCCCATCCCTGCCCCCACCATCACCCCCATCTCGATCCCGTTTCCCTTCACCCGAACTCCCGCCCATCACAGCCCCTTCCCCGTCTTCCCCAGCAACGTGCGCCGTCCCCTCTGCTCTCGATCCCTCTCTCTCTCTCACCTCCGCCCCTCCACTCATGAGGCCACTGCCTCCCGTCTATCTCCCGCATCCAACGCTGGCCGCCTCTGCTTTCCCGCCTCGAACCTGTCCAGTAACGACTCAACATTGTCCCCGACCTCGCGCCACCGACTGCCACCATGCTTTGCCTGTGGTGAGGAAGATAAGCAGGAGGTGAGCGCGTGGGACAGTGGGCATGAGAGAAGGGGCGGCACGGGTAGAGACGCTCCTATGCAGGACTACGCGAAGATGTCGCACCATCCTCTCTGCTTTGACTGGAAAATCAGGTACGGGTGACAGAAAAAAGGGAATTGAAAAGGAGAAGCCCCCTCCGCTCCTGAGTTCTTCATCTCTCCTCCGCTCCCTCCGCCCCCTCTACTCAGAAGGCCACCGCCTCTCGTCAAGCTCCCGCATCCAGTGTCGGCCGCCTCTGCTTTCCCGCCTCAAACCTGCCCAGTTCCGATTCAACATCGCCCCCGACCTCGCGTACTCGTCCACCGCCACGCTTTGCTGGTGCTGAGGAATATAATGAGGAGGTGAGCACGTGGGACGGTGGGGGTGAGAGAGGGGCGGCGGGTAGTGACGATCCTATGCGGGACTACGAGAAGATGTCGCATCATCCTCACCGCTTTGAGTGGAAAAATCAGGGACGGATGACGGAAAAAAGGAATTGAAAAGGAGAAGGCTCACGAGTCAAGCGATGACGCGGCGTAGAGCGATTGGCCAGAACCCGAAATCTATAGTAACCGAACAGAATAATCGCTGAACGGAAAGCGTGGAGCGCTAACATGGCGAGAAATGGCTGCGTCTTGCGAGAAACGGTCGCGTTTCATGTCACTTCAACAATTAATATATGTGTATTCCTGAAACAAAGCAGAATAAAATGATTTTGGCCCCTCTTAGACTCTGCAACTGAATTTTCTTTTGAATATATTAGCATATCTCGAGAATACATGAGAAGGTTGTGTAAATTGATACATGTTCTACGTTGTTATACAATTTCTACATGAGTTAACAAAAATTTCAGTGCCCTTGACTTATAGCATGCTCTATGATTAATGAAGAGCTAATAACACGTATAGTACCACAACTTGCTCAACCCGTGGAAATTAGTCCTATAAGTTGCAAAGCGTGATTCTGCGGTACACAAACTTGTCCTCGGTGAGCAAGTTAGTCCAAAACCATTCAGAAGGTGACACATGGCGTTGTAATTTTCGCACAAACACCCCTACATATTCTTTTCTTCGACAGTTGTAACCTGGTGTCCCACCTGTCAAAAGAAATAATTAAAACCAAATGAGAACGAGAAGTTTCGAACTCACCACCTATTGCACGCACTAACGCACGTGGCCATTTATGCCTAGAACATTAGTTGTTCATATTTAGTTCGTTAAGTTTATACAATATACTAGTACCTACATGTCGTTAGTTCACACCTTGTCAGTCCAGTTCTCATTTTCAGCAAGGACACGGAGGCTATGACTGTCGACGACCTCTCGGTCATCCTCGTCGCCCTCTCTGACATGTGCCCAACCGATAAGTCATCGATGCGCCGACACTCGCTCCGCTTGCTCGCGCTCCTCGGCGTTGCACACCTCCGGTTTTGCTTGTGCCCAGGCTCGTCGATGGCACTGCTGCTCGAGGCTTCGACTACCGCACTACAGGAAGCCTGGAGCCGTCAGCTAAGGCCCATAAGCTGTCGGCGTAGGGGTTGTGCCAAGCTGCCGTCGGCGTAACTCTGCATCGACGCAGCCCGCCCGGCCTTCGGTGTACTTATAAGCAAGCCGTCGGCATAGACTGTGCCGACGGTTGCAACACGGCCGTCGGCGTATCCCACGTGGGCCCACTACAGACGGCTAACCAGACTGACGTCGTTCTGTTTGCGGAGCCTCTACGCTGACAGCGTTTTCGTCGGCCTAGTGGACCACGTGGCGGGACCAGGGTGGTGTGGCCAACCTCTATGCCGACGGCTCAGTTGAGCTGTAGACCAAATGGCAGAACCAGAGGATCAAATGGTCATGGCTACACCGACGGTAATATGGCCGTCACGGCCCACCTTAGTCTACGCCGACGGCTAACCTTGGCCGACAGCCCGTTTGTTGGTCTGCCCGGCTCGGGCCCTACGTCGACAGCCCCGACAAAAGGCCGTCAGCGCCTCGAGCCAGTCCTGTTGTGACCTCGGTCTAGCGGACATGCATACCGGTGTACGTTCCGTGAACCCCGTCGCGTACGTTGTTTAGCACACTATGCTGGACCTCGCCGTGAAGAACGTCGCCCACATTGTCACGCCCCATGCTGGACTTCGCCGCACATCAAGTCGTAAACATCGTGCTGGACCTTCGTGAACATCGTGTGCAGCTCGGAGGAGGCGACACATTCCATCGTGTGCAGCTCGGCAGAGCTCGAGTTTGCCGTGATCGTAGAACCTGGCCGATGTAATGGTCCCACAGCCTCGAGTGTGAGCCGGCGATACAGCCGCGGTGTGCTGCTTGGCCGTGCTTCTTTGCAGGCTGCAGCACAATCTACGCTCGTGACAGTGTAGAGAAGGGGAATCAGCTGCTAATCTCTACTGATATGTTGACGAGTTCAGACCGACGCGGACGAAGCATGTCGGAAGGAACATGGCGAGCTCGTTGTCGCCACGGCCTTTTTTTCTGCGTGCGCCCCTTGCAATAAAGTATAAAGAACTTGCAGCCTAGTTTAATGCATTAATCGTCGTAAGTTGCAGTGGTGTTCACCTCTTGATAAGAGCAATAGATTTTGTGTTCGAATTCCCACATCCTGCTGACATGTTCTTAATTCTTTCTTCGCTGACTGACAGGTGAGACCCACTCTTGAGGCAGCATCAAGGTTACTTGTGCAAGGAGAAAAAATATGGAGTGGGTTATTGCAAAAATTACAATGACACGTGTCAGCTCGTGAATGTATTTGGACTAGTTTGCTCGCTCAGGACAAGTTTGTGTACTGCGGGATCACGCTTTGTAACTTATAAGACTAATTTGCACGTGACGAGCAAGTTGTGGGACTAACGGTGTTAATAGCTCATTAATGAATAAGCGGGTTCCATCGACTTAAGTGGGTTAAAAAAATGTCATAACTTTTATTTTTCATTTTGATGTACAAAAATTATCAAACTTGATTAGATATTAGATCTTACTTTTATGTAAAGATTCGTGGAAACTTTTAGCCATGCATTATCTTTTCAATTTTATTGAACCAGTGAATAATTTAGAATATATGAAGTATAAATCATGCATAGAATTAATATATATATATAATCTGGTTGTCTAAATTGACTAAACTAATCATTTAATAATCCAGCCACTTATATGTGTTGAATATAAAGTTGTGCTTTCCATTGAAGGTTTGCAATCCAAATAGTTGCAACCATCGATTTTGAAGCAGTCGAACAAGGTTACCATGTGATCTTTATAAGTTAGCTTGTTTTGACATCATTAGTTTTACCTTAATCATGTAACATGTCAATTTCTTGTGGTACTGAACTTAGTCTATTGCTCGATGTATTTTTATTTGAAGTTTGCTCGATGTATCTTTTGTTTACTTAAAGAAACACGGGTACCCCTATGTTGCTTATAACCTTCAATATGAAACAAGGGCCCGCTTCTTACGTCTAAGATCACATCCCTCGGTTTCAGATATGTCTAACACGTAAATAGCTCATTTGTTTACCGATTAAAACACTCAACCCCGAACATGCTCGTATATTTAACTTATGATAACACAAACAAAATAAAATATGTTCCCAGCAGTGAGTACAACACCTATAACACTCTGCCAAATAGACAGTAGGCGGCGCGGTGAAGCGCGCACGTACGCCTAGTTACATGGAATTTCGTATTCATGATACCGTATCTACCTATGATACTAACACAATCTATTTTATTATTAATTGCAATAACACATAAGCATTTTGCATGCATGTAATGCATGATACCACCTATGATGATATTCTCGTTGGGGCTAGTATTATGAACCAACTCGCGCGAAGTCAAACACCGAATGTGTTCAGCTATACCTTTTTTTTCTCAAAATGGGAGCATAGCCCCGGCATCTGCATTAAGTGATGCACACAGCCTTTTTATTTATTTATTACAATCACGGATCAGCTAAGATTGAGATATGTATCAACCATTGAAAAATGAAAAGCAACATGAAACTATCCATCTAGGATTCTTCTAGTGCGTTGCCATCCAGTAGCCCGGAAGTAGAAGTCATGTGTAACCGTTATCAAATGGTTGCATCCCGAAATCATAGGCTCCCACTGATCCACGGGGAGCAAAAGGGACCATACGCGTATCCAGTGCGCATCGAGACAGATAATCTAAAAAAAATTGGAACTCGATTGTTTATTTAGGATAATATTATTCTGACATGTCCAAATAGACCAACACAAGGCTGAAACTCTGACATGAATTGTAGCATTATTTTTTCTTTTCATCTCATTCAACCAGCTACCAAACATATTAGTAATACTAGTTGGAGAAGTAATATTATAAGTGAAATATATCATTCGTCAAATTATTTTTGCAAATGGACATGAGAGAAAAGGGTGTTTGAAGTCTCCACCGAGTCAAAAATAAACATTTTTGACACCCATGCCCGTTACGCTTTGCCAAATTATCCTTAGTTAACATGATTTTCTCATTAAAACACCACTTAAAGATTTTTATTTTCAAAAGGATCTTCAATTTCCACAAGTACGTCCTTAAATACCTAGCATGCTCATTCATAAGGTCTAAATATATTGTTTTGACCATAAAAGATCCCGCAGCTGTAAGACGCCAATGGAACGATTTTTTGTTTTGTGTTAAAGTAACCAACATTAGCTTCTGGCACAAGTACAATCAGTCATTCCACTTACTATCAGTCAATCCCCTTCTAAATGCAATATTCAGAGGGTTTTGATTTAACACATCAGTTACTAAAATTTTCTTTCGTTGGGCTATATTATAAAGCATAGGATATTATTGAGCTAACGTAGTGTCACCTAACCAAACGTCCTCCAATAACCTGACGGTACTCCCATCTCCAATTTTGTCGGAACAAGCACGCTCCCGTGTTGAACGGGTCAAACAAAAGGACGACGCACCTACGTACGTCGGCCCCAGCTGCGTGTATCGGCCAGGGAATCATCTTGGCAGTCGGCGCGCGTGCGTGGACAGTGCAGCTGCCAGTCGAGTTGTCGAATAACTCGCTGAGGGCATGCTGACAGTACATGTACACATACTGCTCTGCGGACAGCTGCATGCGTAGGAGAGGCACTTGTTGGAGCTTGTAAAATATACAGTGGATAAACCACATCCGGCAGTCATACTGCTGCGAGTTTCGTAACATAAGCTCCGTGAAACAAGTATATCTACACCTCTTTAGTGTGTAGGTTCGAAGTAGATGTGAAGGTCTACATACAATCTGAAGGTCAACCAAACGGAAGGAGCATTATCTACACGGGGCTGAATCCGCACGATGTCTTCGGATTGCCACTACTAGCTAGCATTAGATGTAGTACATCATATCGGATACGGTACGGGTACTGCATCTAATACCAGCATCCACGGCCACAGCAGAAACCAGCGTGCATGCCTAGCTACTACTCCCTCCTTTCATAAATATAAAATATAAGACGTTTTAGTTTGTGAATCAAATGTTTCTATACGTTTTCTAGTGTATAGGTTTATAGAGATTTGGGGTGAACCTATACACTAAAAATGGTCTAGATACATTCATTTGACAAAACTAAAAGATCTTATATTTCTGAACGGAGGGAGTATGTCTTGGTGTCGGTCGACATTTGTATTGCGTGAACAAAAAATTGTGCTGCTTTGACATTGCTCTCAGTCGCAACCAATGTGCTTTCTAAACAGAAACATTCTACCAAAAAATGTGAAAAAAACCTTGCAAACACATTATATATATAGTTGGGTACTTTCAAACTTTTTACACTCAACTTGTGTAATCATATACACTATAATTTTTCATTTACTTATATATAGAAGAGAAACAACCAAAGACTGAGACGACGGAATCATGAGATTTTCCCAAAAAACCCGCCTCTCGGGTCGCTCCCCTCGGGCGACTCCGAAGGCGACCGAAACCTAGCCCAACCACCTTCCCCGACCCCCTTTCCTCCTCGCCGCCGCTGGCGGTCGCCACCGGGCCCTGCCCGCGTGGTTGACGGCGGCGGCGAGGCCCCCTCTGCGTGTGCGGCGTCCTGGGAGAGGTCGGGTCCTCCTCGTACGCGGCGGCCGAGCGTGACCATGGCGGCGGCTTGGATGGCGGCGGTGCTCTGTCCTTTGGTTCGTACTGGTGGGGAGGGTGGTAGGAGGAGGCGGACTTCATGGTCGCAGAAGGGATTCCGACAGCCTCGATCTCTCGGGCCGAGGCAGGGCCCCAGGCCCTGGCAAGCCCATCGCCCTCCTCCTTCAGATCTGAGGTGGCTAGCAGCCATGGGGGCTACAGGCCGCCATTCGTGGAGGAGGTTGCGCGGCCGTGGACAGGGGTCTCCGGCCGCCGTGACTTGTCGGGCCAGGGCAGGCCTCCCGGCCAAATCGAGCTCTTCAGGACCTCCTCCTCCAGATCCGGCGTTGCCGGCGGCCATGTTGGCTGCCTGTCGATGGCCGCTGGAGGGGCCCTCCCTTTCAGGACTTTGCTGGTGGCGTGGGTTTGTCGTCTTGCTCAGGCGCCTCCTGGCCTTTTACGCGAGTTCCCTCGGCGGCGGCGGTGCTCGTTCTTTCTTAGTTGGGTTGTCGCGTAGAGTTTGGAAGCCGGGACGGCGGCCCTGGAAGGTGGGGGCCTTTGGGTGTGCGGGTGAGCCTGTGGCTCAGGTGCTGGCCGGCGACCATGGTCGTGAAGGAGGCATGCTGGGGGCGAGCATCTTGTTGTGGCGGTGGTGCGGGCTTCGTTTTGGCGGTGGTCCGCTCATTGTGTTGGAGGTGGAGAGTTCTTGCCGAGGGGAAACCCTTGCCCACCTTGGGCCGTGGCGGCGGCATCTGTGGACGTCGTCCCCTTCTGGAAGGCGTCATTCTGGTTTCTCTCGTCCCTCCTTCGTGCTCCGGGTGGAAACCCAAGATCCTCGGATCGGGCGGTGGCGACGCTCTGGCGTCGTGTTCTTCTTGAAGACTCCGTCTTGGAGCCCACGATGTGGTGGCTCTACGGATGTTGTGTGGCAGGTTGCGGTGGCTTCTTTGGTCGGCGTCGCTTCTTCATTGTGCTTCCTCTGGCCTTGCTTACTTCTTGTGCTGCTCTGTTGTGACCTTCCTGTTGAGCGTGTCAGTGAGAGTTCGTGTCTGGGGGCGGTGCCGATCCGTGTTGGCGAGGTCTGCGGTGGTCTTTGTCCCTTGGTGGTGTGCAACGTCTGTTGGTGGGCCGGTCCAAGCTCTAGGGTGAGCTTCGGCCCGACGACCTTTCCCATCAAGTTGGCGATCCTCTTCGGAGGCTCCCCTAAGGTGTTAGGCTAGTTCTCTGTCTCGCGCTCTCAAGTGTAGTGATGACCCACAAGTATAGGGGGTGTATCATAGTATTTTCGATAAGTAAGAGTGTCGAACCCAACGAGGAGCAGAAGGTGCTGGCTAGTGGTATGGATCATGAATTCTCTGCAAATACTTAGCAAACGGATTTTTAGGGGTTTTCGATAAAGCAAGTAAACAAAGTACGAGTAAATAAAAGACAGTAGGAATGAATGCAGCAAGTGGCCCAATCCTTTATGCAGCAAAGGACAAGCCGGTTGTATTACTTAAGATGACCAAACGTTCTCGAGGACACATGGGAAGACTGTCAAGTGCTTTCGCTTCATATAGCTGATTAATCTTCTCTAGCTTGCTAAGTGTTGTGTGGGTGAACCTGTGCTAATGTACCGACCCATCCAAGACTAATACATACTTGTGATTATACCCCTTGCAAACATCCGTAAGTACAAGAAAGTAATTAAGGTAGAAACCTAACCACAACTTTAAACTCTAAGACCCTTACGTCCCTTGTGCAATGGTTTCCTAACGGGGGTTCAGGTTTCTGTCACTCCGACAACCCCTACGATTATTAGCCAAATACACAATGCATTCCCCTAGGCCCATATAGGTGAAGTGTCATGTAGTCGACGTTCACATGACACCACTAGAAGAAGTACACCACAACTTAAATAACAATCTATTAAATCTTTCTCAACACAACTCCACTACTAACAACAAGACTTCTCCCATGTCCTCAAGAACAAAATGAACTACTCACAAGACATCATATGGATCATGATCAGAGATGGAATAATGATGTATAACAATCTGAACATAAACAATAATTCAACGGTTCACTCAATAGCATCAACTACAAAGAGTAATCAACACCGGGAAAGTTTCCCCTATGAACTAATCCAAGATTCAACTCAATTGTAACATCAATATGGAGATGGTGATGAGGGTGCTGATGGTGGTGATGATGATGATGATCCCGATGAAATCCAGCTTGATGGTGGTGTTGATGGCGACGATCTCCCCTCTCTGGGAAAGAATTCCCCCGACAGAAATCTGTTTGCCAGAGAGATCTTTCTCTCTCGGTGTTTCCCGCCCCGCAGAGGCGGCGGAATCTTTGTGTGGTCGCTCTCCGAGTCTTAGGGTTTCGGGAGGATGATATACGCTAGAGGGGAGAGGTTGGAGTGGGCCAGGGTGGCCACACCACCTCTAGGCGAGGCCTAGGGCTGCCCGCGCCATGGGGTGGTGTGGCCCCCCTGTGGCCCATCTCCACTCCATCTTCTGGCATCCTTAGTCTTCTGGAAAAATAGGATTTTCCGTATATTTTCCCGGATTTTCTGATCTTCGTGAATTTTGCCTCCAAACAGCACCTTTTCCATCAGAATCCTGACTGCAGCGGTCCATGCTCCAAAATTCATCAACCATGTAAAAAAAGATGAAATAACATAAGTATCACCTCTCAATATGAAATAAATCAATGAATAATAGTGAATTAAGACATAGAATAGTGATGCAAAATGGACGTATCAACTCCCCCCAAGCTTAGACTTCGCTTGTCCCCAAGCGAAACTGAGCTCAATAAACATGGCCTCAGATTTATGGAGTGAAGAGTCGATAAAAGAATACGGACCAGAAGCATCACATTCATCAAATACATAGATCATAATAGAAGACAACTCACTATTTTATAACTCAACTTGCAATGAGTAAAGGAAACACAATAAATATACATAAAGTGAATCATAATTGGTAATGGCAAACTTAGCTCTTGGTCGAAGAATAGTTGATAATTTGCTGGAGTTCACAAATAGCTGGTTTTCAATGAAAGCTTTCAAAGTAGTAAACATCAAGATAAGAGCAATGTGCAAAACAAGGAACATAAGAAACATGATTGAATAAATGACCAGATGAATGAATGAAACACATCAACTCAAAATACTTGCTGAGATAGAAAGGAATGGGTTTACTGACTCAACTACAAAGTAAAAGAAAGGCCCTTCAAAGAGGGAAGCAGGGATTGCAAGTCTCATAAAGAGCTCCCAAAAATTATGATACTTACTAGCTTTCATCTCTCATTGCCCCTATCATAGGCATCTTTAGGTGATTAAGGTTAAAGTGATCAAAAATGAGGATATGCATTGACAAGTTGTAAGTTGAGAATCTCATGTCCCTTGAATACGAGGGTCGCTCCTCATGCTACTCAAGTTTAGTCACCGGTAAGGTCTTGTCATCGTAAGCATATGTGTATCATAGAGAACCGCCAACGGGGTACCCCTTGCCCGATGATACGGAAGAATCCCCATATCAAAATGACAAGGCAAGCAGACAACAAGTATCTCAGTAATCTTCTTATTTACCATGGGAATATGGTGCTTTTTCTCTCTTTCCTCTTTTCATAATATCTCTTTTTTCTTTTTCTCTTTTTTTCTCAATATAGGACTCTTTTTTATAAGAAGAATGCTTCATAGATACTCGTTATGGTTACGCTGCAGGTTTCCACCATGTCAGCATGGATTAGACCAGCAGCCCAAGCGTTTCTCTAACACATATGCATAACTCCATGGACTTACAAGCTCCCCTTTCATTTCACACCGACGACGTCCATAGACAAAAGAACATAATATCAACTTGGTACAAAGTACCAGTGCAATGTTGAAAGCGTTCCCCATGACAGCATGGTTCTGCTAATCCACAACTTACAAAGCGTAAGCATATACGCAACATAGGTAAGCACAATGGTTCAAGTTTATTAAATGCAAGAAAGTAAAGTGTGCCATCAAGTTCGTGAGAGCTTTAATCACTAAATTTCACATAACAAGTTTAATTTGAGAGGTAGATAAAACAAGAATCTACTTGGAATAGCAATAATGCTACTAGGTAGGTATGGTGGACACAAATGGCAAAGGTTTTGGTTTAAAGGAGGTGGATGCACGAAAAGAATACCCTCTCAGTACAGCTTTTTGGCTAGCAAGGCTGGGTAGCAAGTATAAGAGTTGAAGGAAACAAACAAACAAACATACAAGTGATAAAGACAAACATGCAATCTTCCTTGGAAACACAAAAGATCTTAACTAGAGAATACTAGACTTATGAGCAAATCAAGAAAGAAAGATGATGAAATTATTTTTCTCTAGAGTACTTCTATCTTTTTCTTTTCAACTCCCAAAAAGGTGTTGCTACTGACCGAGCCAGGTTTTCCAAAACCAACTAAATTAACTCAATGATCCCAGAGTGCTACCAATACTAACAACAAGATCAATCATATAACCACGAATTGAAAACTAATATAAGCTAAGCAAAAGAGTGAATGATAGAACTTCTCATTAATACTCCATAACGGCAACTCACACCAAGGGATACATATCTAACGAGAAAGGGGACACTTCCATAATGCAAACCATACTACAAAATAACTCCTCTATTCATGATATGACTCTACTAATAAGGTAAAAAGAGAGAAGATAGTGATATGATACCGCAACACTCCCCAAGCTTGGAACAAACCAAGAGGATGCCAAACCTGATGACGAATTACTCCTTAGGTGGTGGTGGTATCCTCTTGATGAGCTCTCTGATCAGTTTCCCCAAGTCCTCAATCTCGAAAGTGAGAGTGCGAATCAACTCCGAGTTGTGCTCAATACGGCTCGTGATCATTTCAGTTTGTGGATCCCAGCTCTCGTAATTATTTTTCCGTTCTTCCCTCTTGGAGTGTTCTTTTCCTGCATGGTTATGGATGACGGTATGGAAGGGATTCTTGGTGTGTGGAGGAAGTGACCTTGGAGCCAAATTGTGATGGGGAACTTTCCCCCCAGTCTGCATCCTTGCCGTCCTTCTAACCCTGGAAGGTTTCACCACTCCAATGCTCGCAATGGTAGTGCCGGTGTGCGGGTGTTGGCCTTGCTCCTCTTCACCTTCACTCTTGATCTCCTTCTCCTTCCCGGGGTCTTGGAGGTCTTCCTCCATAGGCTCCTTCCTTTTATCCTTGGCGGACACCATTGTGCTTCTAAGCTTTCAAAGAGTATGTCCTAACAGAAAACAGATCGAAACAAAAACACGACAAAAACACGATATACGGACCTCGGGGGATCCGGGGGGGGGGGGGTTATATATTACGAAGTTTCATATCAAAAGGAAGGTACTGGGAGAAAACAAGTCGGAGGCGGAGTCCGGGGTGGACTCACCACCTGGTGGCGCGACCAGGGGTGGGCCCGCGCCACAGGGTGGTGTGAGCCACCCTGGCTCCGTTTCCATCCCTTTTTCGCCTCGTAGCTTTCCTTATTGACTGAAAATTGCAAAAATATAGTTGGATAGTATTTTCGCAGAATTTTTCTTACCCGAACCGTTACCTATTTGAAAACAGACTCTGCAGGTCTCTGAATTTGGTATCTAGTAGATTCTTCTGGAGTCATCTCTTGAATATCATCGATATCTTCATCTTCATACACTTATTACTTGAGTCATAAAACCCTTCTCTTCCTTATTACACCATTATCTCCACTTCCTAGAAATTTCTTTCACACAAAATTTCACACACTTATCATTAGCAACATTAGTATAAGTGAAGTGATAAAACCTTTTGAGTCCAACTTCAACTGAAAACCATCAAAACATAAGCTACTATAGCAACTCCTTCCGAAAACCCAAAAAGAATTCAAAAAGAAAATCGAATAAAGAGGCAAATGCAAGAGTGGCAAAATCTGTCAAAACAGACCAGCAGGTAAAGATCAATTTTTTCAAAAATCTTCTGTTGCTGAAATCAAAAAGTGCAAAACTAACAGAAGTTAAATAACAACCCGGGGCAAAAGCATAAAAAATTACAGCTCAATTAGACATACAGAGATCTCTCACGAATTTTTATGGTGAAGCACAAAAATCTGTTTCGGGAGAGCAACTTCCCTAAATATTACTTCTTTCTCATTAGAGGTTGATCTTGACACAAAAACCAAAAAAACGGATAAGGAGCGGTTATTACCGAAGTAATGACTTCCAAGACTCAAAGAAACAAAAACAAACTGAAAGAAAAAACAAATTGGGTTGTCTCCCATAAAGCTCTTTCTTTATAGCCATTAAGATGGGCATGATAATTTTGAATAAGCTCTCATAGGGATATGGATTGAAGTGAAAGAGAGCATTAAGAAGCAAAAACACACACACATTTAAGTCTAACCCACTTCCTATGCAAGGGGATTTTGTAAACAAACAAGTTGTTGAAACCAGAGGCTTTTTGCATAAGAAGGCAAAACAAGTGCAACATAAAAACTGTCAGCATAAAACGAGGAAACTTGATATTATTGAGATACATACGAACACTTTTCCCTCTCTCATAGTAACTTTCAGTATCATGCATAAACTTAACAATATAGCTATCACAAGGGCTATCATAGCAACGATCACTTATTCTAACAGAAAACACAGGAATACTAGCTCTCATAATACTACTATGTGAAACAATATTAGAGGTATCCTTACAAAGGATAGTGTATCCTTCTTCTACATATTTAGTAACAAAGTCTTTCACATTTTCTATAATAGGTTCATCAACCATTTGTTTATCAGGTTCAACAGCTTTGTTTGTACTTTCATTAACCATACCAGCTATCATAGAATGTTCCTTCATCTTAAATGGGAAAGGCATTTTCGCAATATAAGGTTCAGGTAAAACATGATTAGCAGTATAAACTTCAGTATTTCTTGCAGGAACACTCTTAGCAATATCTTTATAAGGTTCATGATACTTATTCCACTTCTTTTTAGGCACTTCAATATAGGAAGCAAAAGCCTTAAAATAAGAAGCAATAGCTTGAGAGTCTAGACCATAAGCATTTTTAATATTTTGAAAGTCATCAGTTCCCATAAAAGATTCAATGCATTCATAATCATAATTTATACCTGACTTTATACCTTTGTCATTCTCCCAAGCTTCAACATTGTCTTGAATACGATCTAGAAGGTCCCATTTAGCTTCTTCTTCCATACGAGTGAATGATCCAACACAAGAAGCATCCAATAAATGTTTATCATGTAGAGGGAGCCTTGCATAAAAGTTATTGATAATAATATTGTTGGGGAGCTCATGAATGGGACATTCGAGCATTAGTAACTTCAATCTCCCCCAAGCTTGAGCTGTACTCTCTCCATCAAGAGGCCAAAAGTTGTACATTTTATTCCGATCTTTATGAATCTCACTAGGAGGATAAAACTTTGAATAAAAGAGAGACACTATTTTCTCCCATTCCAGAGCTTGACCATTCTTCAACAGCTTATACCATTCCTCAGCTCTTCCTTTTAGTGATAATGAGAATAACTTCTTCTTAACTTGATCTGTAGTAATACCTGCACACTTGAACAACCCACATAATTCGTGTATAAAGAGTAAATGATCACCGGGATGGACAGTTCCATCCCCAACATAATAGTTATCCATAACACGATCAATACTTCTTGTATGTATTTTAAAAACATCATTCTCAGCAGGTGGTGGCTTATCTACTACCTTAGCAGCGGTAGTAGCATTACCAAATAAGAAACTCAGCGAATTATCCATAACTAAAATAAAGCAACTAGCAGAAGTACACAATACTCACAGTAAAAGTTTCCTTTACCAGTTCCACTCTCCAATAGCGCTTCACTCCCCGGTAACGGCGCCAGAAAATAGTCTTGATGACCCACAAGTATAGGGGGTGTATCGCAGTATTTTCGATAAGTAAGAGTGTCGAACCCAACGAGGAGCAGAAGGTGCTGGCTAGTGGTATGGATCAGGAATTCTCTGCAAATACTTAGCAAACGGATTTTTAGGGGTTTTCGATAAAGCAAGTAAACAAAGTACGAGTAAATAAAAGACAGTAGGAATGAATGCAGCAAGTGGCCCAATCCTTTATGCAGCAAAGGACAAGCCGGTTGTATTACTTAAGATGACCAAACGTTCTCGAGGACACATGGGAAGACTGTCAAGTGCTTTCGCTTCGTATAGTTGATTAATCTTCTCTAGCTTGCTAAGTGTTGTGTGGGTGAACCTGTGCTAATGTACCGCCCCATCCAAGACTAATACATACTTGTGATTATACCCCTTGCAAACATTCGTAAGTACAAGAAAGTAATTAAGGTAGAAACCTAACCACTGCTTTAAACTCTAAGACCCTTACGTCCCTTGTGCAATGGTTTCCTAACGGGGGTTCAGGTTTCTGTCACTCCGGCAACCCCTACGATTAGTAGCCAAATACACAATGCATTCCCTTAGGCCCATATAGGTGAAGTGTCATGTATTCGATATTCACATGACACCACTAGAAGAAGTACACCACAACTTAAATAACAATCTATTGAATCTTTCTCAATGCAACTCCACTACAAACAACAAGACTTCTCCCATGTCCTCAAGAACAAAACAAACTACTCACAAGACATCATATGGATCATGATTAGAGATGGAATAATGATGTATAACAATCTGAACATAAACAATAATTCAACGGTTCACTCAATAGCATCAACTACAAATAGTAATCAACACCGGGAAAGTTTCCCCTATGAACTAATGCAAGATTCAACTCAATTGTTACAGCAATATGGAGATGGTGGTGAGGGTGCTGATGGTGATGATGGTGGTGGTGATGATGATGATGATGATCCCGATGAAGTCCACCTTGATGGTGGTATTGATGGCGACGATCTCCCCTCTCTGGGAAGGAATTCCCCCGACAGAAATCTGTCTGCCGGAGAGATCTTTCTCTCTCGGTGTTTTCTGCCCCACAGAGGTGGCGGAATCTTTCTGTGGTCGCTCTTTGAGTCTTAGGGTTTCGGGAGGATGATATACGCCAGAGGGGAGAGGCTGGAGTGGGCCAGGGTGGCCACACCACCTCCAGGCGCGGCCTAGGGCTGCCCGCGCTATGGGGTGGTGTGGGCCCCCTGTGGCCCATCTCCACTCCACCTCCTGGCATCCTTAATCTTCTGGAAAATAGGATTTTTCGTATATTTTCTCGGATTTTCTGATCTTCGCGAATTTTGCCTCCAAACAGCACCTTTTCTATCAGAATCCTGACTGCAGCGGTCCATGCTCCAAAAGTCATAAACCATGCAAAAATAGATGAAATAACATAAGTATCACCTGTCAATATGAAATATATCAATGAATAATGGTGAATTAAGACATAGAATAGTGATGTAAAATGGACGTATCATGTAGCTCTTCTGGTTGTCCTTTTTCTTGTGGGTGTGTGTGCCATCTTGTAAGCTGGGTTCAACATCTTGTAACTTTCGCCGATGTTGGCATTATTAATTTAATGTCCGTCCTTTGGCCTATTATCTAAAAAAACAACCAAAGACTCAATCTAGAGACATCTATCTAGGTATTATTCGATGACATCTAATCTGATCCCTCTAAAGATATATTTAACCATATAATAACTCGAACAAAGAGGTGTATCAATATGTTCATATGATTGTCTCACACTAATGTGCCGAGGCATGAGATTTAAATTTTTACATTTTTTTGAAAGAGATGTTGTAGGCAAAGCCCCTACGACTGTTTTTTAAAATAATAATAACCCAAATATACGTCCATGATGACTTGAACCTTGGTGGCTTACATCCACTTCCCTAACCAATCTTTTCTAGGGTCACTTCTAATGTATTTTTACATATTATCCTCATACCTAGGGGATCTTTTCTAACAAAATGTTTTCTCAAGAGGTAATGAATAAAAATAAGAAACATGTATGAGGTTGGAAAATACTTTTTAAATTTAGTGAAACCTTGTCTCAAACCACAAAAGATAGACTTGTATGCAAAATAATGTTGAATATGAACATCAACAACAACTTTATCTAATTATTTTTTGTTAAGTGTGATATAGAACTATAATAGTTTATATAACGTGTTTACAAAATATACTTCACTAACCTACGTTTGCAAGCATTCAATGTGAACCAAGTTCTACGTGCCAGTAGCTAGACTTCTCGTTGACGTGCCATATTCTCATCCATTGGTCACGCTAGTAGGTTGATTCCTTGGGGAGAACACCGTAGTTAGGGCGGAGATGAAGAAGCCTCTCAACGGTGAGAGAAACCACATTGATGATCGGCTCATGGATTAAATGCTAGAGACAGTCTATCCTTGAATTCACCGAGTGAACAAACGCAACACAACACCTTACTTGGTATCGTGGTGCATCCATGCAGCTCAGTGCAGTCTCTGTGACAGTAGGCTCGTTGGCGGGTAGGGAGAAGCCGCTGCGGTAGCAGCGAGAAACATGAGAAAAAAATGACAGCGAGGGGGCCATTGTGAGAGAGTAGCAGCAAGGTGTAGGAGAGTAGAGGACTAGAGGGACTTTTTATACCGACTCCTAGATAGGTCTCATGTCCTATATTAGGAGTTCACACAAAATGAGAACTGTTAGTTTTTACCCCACGTGATAAGAGAATGTTATTTCGTTATTACCCTTACGGTAGGTTGAGTAGCCAGAGTTTAGTGTTGTATATCCCCTCCCACTCTTTCAAATTCTATGCATAACTTTAACATGAACGTCATGGAATTTCATGATTAATTTGTGTATTTTGCTAGTCATAAATACCTCTGTTCAACGTACCAGCTTCACTAAGTAGTGCACACTAGAATGTCTCCTCCACATGTTCAACCCTTACCAGCATGAACCTGAATTTGTCCGAGTCATAAGATCACCAATATCAAGATCCTCTGGCCAAGCTAGTTATCGTACGGACTTTCCTCTAGGATGACCAGAGAAATCGGCCTACGCGTGGATGGGTCGAGCAACACAATCTCAAGGAATTATACTGACTCACTGAATCGTCACCGACTAGCCGGCTGTGTAGTACAACTTCATCACTTAAGCTACGAACTCACTACTTACAAGCTGTAGCTAGCAATTAGGGAAAGAGTAATGCTACCTGTGGGCGGCATTGTAGCGAGCCACCGACGCCGGCACAGTTCTCAGTCGCCGACTTCTTGGTCTCCACGAGGCTCCCGCTGCATGCCCACGCCTGCGCCGACAATGCCCGTCGGCATTGTAGCGCAGCCTGTCGTGCTTGGCGGACGCGGGGATGGAGCCGCAGGAGATGAGCTGCATCAGCGCCGCCGACGCGCGCATCCGCCCGCCCAAGATCACGCCCACATCCTCCCGCCTCTCTGTCTCTGTGGATTGGAGCGCGACGGCAACGGCGTTTGCGGCGGCGAGGCGAGCGTCGTGCTCGATGAGCCTCTCCAGCGTGTCGGGCCTGCTGGACGACGGTGGCGGCGAGATCTCGCCGATCCCGAGCTCCGTCCTGGCCGCTTCCTGCTCGGACAACAGCGGCGCGTTCCGGCCGCGTCGGCCACCGCGGCGCTGGTCCGTCTGCGTGGCCGCGTCTGCCGCGCACATCTGCACGGCCGCGGCGACCCTGTACTCGCCAAGTTCGAAGGAGCTCCAGTTCTTTCTCCGGGCCGCCCTGCTACTGGCCGCGGGTGGCATCCTCTTGACGTCGTTCCCTTGGCAGCTAGAGGAGGAGGACGACGAGGTGGCAGAGCCGTCGCGCGGGCGCACAGGGTGCTGGGGGGAGGACGAGCAGCTGGGAGCCCTTGTGGACGGACGTACTCGTTGCCGCTTTCTGGGTCATCTGCGGTGAGGTTGGAGGACCACGAGTATGCTTCCGCCATGCCGGTCGAGCACGTCTGCCCGGTCACGCATTCACGATGTCAGTTCTTTCTGAATTCTGATACGGTGCGAGAGCGAAAGCAGAGCAGAGCAGGACGGGGGGGATGTTACTCGTAGGCACAGGCCTTCTTGCTGCGAGGACACTGTGACCTCCATGAAGTGCGGGTGGTCGAGGTCGCCGTTGCGGGAGACGTAGTACACCACCACGGCCACCTTCGTGGGCTGCTGCGACGCCGCACCGGCATGCCTGGTGGAGGCGGTAGTCTTGGGCGGCGGTTCCGTCCACACCATTGTCCGCTCGGGGCTCGCCCACCGGCCTCGGGAGCTCGCCATTGTTTCCGTCTTTCCCGACTTCGGCAGTAGCTGTCAGTGGAGTGGAGTGTGGAGTGATGAGTGCGGCTGGCTCGTGAGAACGTGCGCCGTGCCGTGTCAGGGAAAGAGATCGTGTCACACAGGGCTCGATCCCTCGATTCCTTCACCATTTTTATAGGGAGAGGGTGACGCCGTGGTCGTGTTGGCCATGCGTATCAATAGAAAGTGAGCTGGCCGCGGCAATCGGTTCAAACTCAAGGAATTTCGCGGGGACCGGGACGGTGGCGACGAGACGATGGGAACAAAAGGCGCGTGACGACACAGTCCTCGTCGTCCACGCTCCACAGTTCCTACATCGCGCGTCCGCCACACAAAAATAGCTGCAGCATGAACACTTCTCGCGGCGCAGAAATAGCTCTTATGCAACACCGACTTTAAGAGCGGGAGAGGACGTTAAAAATTGGATTATGTGAACTGAGCATGACCCATAACTTATCCACCTCAGCACTGACGCACACACTGGATCCACCTCGCCGTGGGACCCACAAATTAGTTTTTTGATGTTTTATATGAAAGGAACTTGCAATTTTATGGTTAAAAAATATGACAACTAATTTTTGTTTTGTGTACAACATTAACTCTGTTCGAAAAAACAAGAAGCATACATTAAGTCAATGGATATTGTCCTATAACTTTGAGTGATAGTATAGACAAAAATACATTGTCATATAACTTTGAGCTTAGTTATTCACAATTGTAGCATAAAGCACTTTAAAAAAAAATCATATTCTTGTGTTACAGAAAATGAGTTGTCTCAATCATTGCATCAAGTAGAAAAGTTAGTTTGCATCTTGTGAGGTTTTCTCATTTGAGAACTTATTTTTAGTGCTTATAAATGTGCTTTGAAGGAGCAAAGTAGTTTATTTTTTCTCTTTGGGTATCCATTTGTCTTTCTCTTTTTCTTTATGCATTTGTATAGTTTATTAGTGATGAAATTACACGTTGATATTGAGACTTAGTTTGCATGAACTAGGTTTTTTCACGAACTATAACCACATAGATAAATATAACACAATAGTAGCCTTACATAAACCCATCTCACCGACGGGCACACTATACAAACACACACAACTTAGATAATAAAAACACGGAAACACTCATACAACTAGAAAAACAGTAAAACAACGAGGCATCTTCCCGAGCGGAGGCGGAGACATAGACGGAGTCTAGAGACGAGACGAAGGCGGTGACCGAGACGGAGTCTAGAGACGAGGCATACCCTAGACACGAGTTAGTGGAGCAGGTGTCGTAGAAGAAATTTCGGAATCGTGGGGAACCGAGAGTCCCTGACGAGAGGTTTGAGTCTACGATCTAGGAGGCGAAAGCCCTTATTATTCTACATGGCCTTGAGTAAGTGTACTAATTGGAATTTTAAACATGTAATTTCATGCTGGTCATAAATAATTTGGCATGTGTACTAATGTTTGATTATTATGCAGCAATTGGATATTTCATGCGGGGACAAAGCCCACCTTCCTAACAGCATGGTTGGAGCTCTGATTAGGAAGTTTGGATGGGCTATTACACTTCCCCCAAGGGCGTAATGAAGGTAGCCACTACTTAGGCGGACTATTAGGCTACCCGTGTCCCGGGCTTTCTGACAACTGTTGAGGCTGTGATCACCAAGCTTTGGGTAAGACATATTTCTTGAGTTTCTTTTATAGTTAATGACCCCATCGTGCTAACTCATGACTCTTACAATTTTTTTTATGCATGATTGAAGTGATTTTATCGTGTGGATGAGGAGGAACATGAGAAGGCGAACAAGACTTTTCTTGAGGCTTGTGTGAAGTTGACACCACATGTGTGGTATAACCAAAAGGTCATGGCCGCTAGTCACTTTTGGGCTGACAGGGACGTGAGGGTCAAGAAGGAGGAGATTGTCGGTAAGAAGCCTAATCCCGAGTACTCGATAACGATGGATGAGTACATGTCGGTGAGTAAAATGTCAAGGAGATTCTACATTGCTACTAAGTTGTCATTGCATTGTCTAGAGTTGAGTATTGCATTTTCAGGTTGTCCCCGAATGGGCTAAGCCGCATCGAGACACATGGGAGGAGCTAGTTAGGACGAGGTGGCTCAAAGAATACGAAGAGTTTGCAACCTTATCGAGACGAAACACGGAGAACCGAGGCGATGGTGGAACACACTGCGCGGGAAACCGCAACTTTGACCGCTTCAAGGGGAAGATGGTATGTATATACATGGAACCACCTGCATTTATTTCCTGTCATGTTTCTACTCCATACGCATAACATTTCTTTTCGCGATGAAGGTGGCTGAGGCACTACCTGGGGAGGTGATTCATGACGTCGCCGTCTATGAGAAGATGCGGCTCAGGAAGCCCGATCTCTCGCATCCTCAACCCTTGCTCCCCGTGTTCTTCGGCAATGCCCAAAACGACTTGTAGTCCTACACCACGATGGTGAAGGCTCGTCACCCGCATGTGGATGACCCCATTCATGCGGAGACCGACGAGGAGTTATTGGTCCTGTCGGGGCACGGATTGCAACATGGACGTCTCAAGATTCTTAATAAAAATATCAAACCTACCCTCACCACGAGTTTCACATGTCTCAAGGCTATCCACCCTGCCGACGAACCCCTATCTCGCATCGTGGCCAGCCTTGTCCATCCACCTTCAGAGATGATGTAAGTTTTCCTTATTTTCATCATCTTTATGACTTTCATTCTTACATGACTAACTGATGACGAGATTTCTTGTATTTGAAATTGTAGCCTGAGTTCGAGGCGGCCTACGATGCCGCTCATGATGAATATCAGATGGCCTTTCAGCAGCATTAGGCGGCGAATCGGCCTACATGCAATATGTAAATGTAAGTTTGAACCTTTATTTTTGTAAAAGATACAAGTCCCACTTCCCATAGTTTGATGCTTTATGGCCTGACATCTAAACTATCTTCTAGGCAATCTTGGTGGCTAATCAAACTGGATAGAGTATGGATTTAGGGCCCATGTCTCCCATGCGGGTCCGACACCATTGATGTCATTGAGGGACAGTTTCGCTAGGACATACTACACATCGACACAGGTAATTTCTTTGCGAAACCACTGGTTATCGCTTTCCTTTGCCTTGCAAGTTGCTAATGTGTAGGGAACATGTAGGGAACGGGATGTTCCGGGAACCAACAGTTTGGCCATGCCTCGCCGGGTGGGTGTCAGATCACACCGGTTCATCACAATGGTCCTTCTGCTGGCCATTCTGCCGGTGGTTCTCCCGATCCTCACATCGACGCTTCTCCTACTGCCTTGCCAGGTGGTTCTTCTGCTGCTTCTACTGGGCGCCACCCTCACCATAGGTCACCTCTTTTCACCAAGGGAGATCTCGGGTACACCCTGTCTCCTCCAGAGTTGTAGGGATGATATTTATGGATGTGTGATGATGTTGATACATCTTTGAATGATGTTTGAATGATGTTAATAATTACTGCTGTGAAATATTGATTATTTGAATGAGTTAATATTTCTATATAATGATATTGTTGTTAAATAATACTGAATGAAACCAAAAAAACTAGGCTGGGCCTACACCGACGGCCAGGCCAGGCCGTTCGCGTAGAGTGGTGCTTGCGACCAAATTGTCACCTCTATGCCGAGGGCCTAGCCGTCGGCATAGGGCCTGGCCTGGGCGCGTCAGCAACTTCCACGTGGCTCGTATACGACGAGGGCTGGGCCGTCGGCGTACACTACTAGGAAAACGATTATAGGTAGATTTGAATTATGTGGTGCATATGCAAAAAAATGCTCCACTAAAATTAATTATGTGGCGCATGTAGCAAATGCGCCATAGAATTCCTGCAATTCTGTGGCGCATATGGATATATGCGCCACAGAAAGTGAGCTTTCTGTGGCGCATATAGCTACATGCGCCACAAAAATTCTTGTGGGCCCACGTGGGCCTGACCCCAGCACATGGGCAGGCCAGAATTCTGTGGCGCATACAGCATATGCGCCACATAATTCTCACTTTCTGTGGCGCATGTAGCTATATGCGCCACAGAATGTGTGAAACAGATCTACAAAAGGTGGCAGCCCCCCTTTCCCTTGTTCCCACCACCTCCAACTAGCTAGCTCGTCCCCCTCCTCCCTCCCACTCCATTTTGCTCATACTCACCTCCATTGTTGATAGCTAGACCTACTTTGGTTCATGTACTTGTGAGGGGAAGCTACTCCTACTTGTAAAGGTAGTAAACCACTCATACTTTCCTCCTCCATACATCCCAACACCCCCTCTTGCTACACTATATATATGCATATGGGGTTTGTAGATTTGTGAGGCATGTGTGCATGGGTACTTGTGTGATGCATGTTTTGTGTGGCCGGCAGGCCTCGGCGCGGTGTGTATGGATGTTTTTGTAGGTGAAGAGATGGTCCTGCGGGCGGTGTGCGATGGCAAGAGATGATGTTCCTTCGCTTTGTGTTGTGCTTGAATACATGTTGCTTGTGGAGGGAGGTTGTTGTGTTGTGCTTGAATGCATGTTGCCGGCGTCGGGTGCATGGAGGTTTGCCGAAATGTTGATTCACGTCCATTTCGGCAAATTTCTGCACTAGCCATGCGTCCTATTTTTAGGATAGGTCATGCCGAAATTTCCCGGTGATCATGCATGCATGTATGTGTGCGCGTCGTGTGTGTGCATGGTTCTAACATACTCTCTTTAATTTGGTCTATGTTCGCGCGCAGGCGACCATGGTCATCCATATGAGCGAACGCTAGGTGGTTAGATACAAGGCTGACGCGGTAGCCGACATGGTTCGGAACAACATGACCAAGATAAGATGTCCGTGCCGAACGTGCAAACACCGGAAGTGGATCAACCCTGATTCCGGACAACTGGAGTCTCACCTGTTGACGCGCGGTTTCATGCTTGGCTTCTTAGTGAATGAGGAGCCGTCGGTAGATCGCGGTGGCCATGATGAAGAAGAGGCCAGGGGCGGGGGACAAGACGAAGGGTCTCCTGGACATGGTCATCATGACGAAGGAGATGCCGACGAACATGATCATCATGAAGAAGGAGATGCCGGCAGACACGATCATCATGAAGGACACGATGCCGGAGCAGATGGTGGTGGTGGCAGTAGAGAAGACGGGAATACGGACACACCGCTAACTTCGGCCTTGCGGGACCCTCATCTTCAAGAAATACTCCTCAAGCAGACGGCCAACACGAGAGCTGCAGCTAGAGAGAAAGCCAAGCTGACACAGGTGGAGGTAGACGGGAGGACTCCATTGTATCCTGGGTGCCGGCCCGAGGATACACGCTTGAGTGTAACGCTGAAGGCTCTGGAGATGAAGGCGGAGCACAAATGGACCGACACTAGTTTTAACGCTCACATAAAATTCTGGCACGCTCGTCTTCCCAAGGACAACACATTGCCAACAAGTATCGAGGAGGCGAGGAAAGTAGTTTGCCCACTAGACCTACCGTACGTGAAGTACCACGCATGCATCAACGACTGCGCACTTTACCGGAATGAGTACAAGGATAGAACCACATGCCCGGTGTGCGGCCAGGGACGGTACAAGAGAGGGAACAAGAAAGTTCCTCGAAAAGTGGTGTGGTACTTTCCTATCACTTCCCGTCTGTAGCGGTATTTCGTAGACCCTAAGGAAGCAGAGCTTATGCAATGGCACGCGAAGAGGGAGAAGCCGGAAGATGATCCGGAGAAGGGCAAGATCCTGACACACCCCGCGGACGCTAGCCAGTGGAATGCGCTGGACATCGAATTCCAAGATGAGTTCGGGCTCGATCCAAGGAACGTTAGGCTGGGCATGAGCACCGACAGACTCAATCCCTTTGGCAACCAGAGTAGTACGCACAGCACCTGGCCCGTGTTTGTATGGCCATACAACCTCCCACCCTGGTTGTGCACGAAGCAGCGGTACGTACACATGAGTATCCTTATCCAGGGGCCAAAACAACCGGGTGTCGACATGCATCTGTATCTCGGGCTACTGAAAGAGGAGTTAGCGACGCTGTGGGAGACGTCGGCACGTACGTGGGATGCCTACACTGGAGATTATTTCGACCTGAGAGCTGTGTTGCTCATGATGGTGCAAGACTATCCTGGTTACGGATATGTAGCGTGTCAGGTGAACCACGGATTCTGTGCATGTGTCAGGTGCATGGATAAGACCCCGCATCTGCAGCTGCCGAGGGATCCCGGGTCTTCGAAAACCGTGTTCCAAAGGACTCGAATGTGGCTCCGCAAGGATCACCCGTGGAGAAAACGCGGAGACCTGTTCAATGGCAAAGACGAGCTCGAAAATTCCCCACGTCGACCGTTAAGCGGTGAAGAAATCAAGGAGCTTCTGGACAATTGGGAAGAGTGCCCTGCGCCAGGAAAGAAGCGGCTGAGGGAACACCCATCACCGCTGCATGGAGTATGGAAGGCGAGGTCCGTTTTCTGGGACCTTCCTTACTGGAAGGTCCTCCACACGCCCCATAGCCTCGATATGATGCACATCACGAAGAACGTTACCGAGATCCTGCTCGACACTCTGATGAACATGCCGGATAGGACCAAGGATGGGCCGAAAGCAAGAAGCGACATAAAATTGCTTGGCATTAAGAAGGAACTTCAGTACCCCGATAGTGACGATGTCGATGATGACGATGAACAGACGGAAGGGACCCAGGGTCGCCGCAAAAGGGCTAAGAAGAATGAGGTGGTGCTTAAAGCTGCATCCTTCACTCTAAGCGAGGAGGAGCTCGAGAGGTTTTTCCGTTGCCTCCTAGGAGTCAAGGTTCCGCACGGCTACACTGGAAAGATAAGCAGATATCTGGACGTAGCGAAGAAGAGGTTCAGTGGGATGAAGTCTCATGACTGTCATGTGCTGATGACGCAGATACTCCCCGTTGCGATCCGAGGGATAATGGACGAGCACGTTCGTGAGACGCTATTTGGCCTCTGCAACTTCTTCGATGTCATATCTAGGAAGTCTATCGGCGTGAAGCAGCTCGGCAAGCTACAGGAAGAGATCGTCGAGATACAATGCGAGCTCGAGATTTACTTCCCTCCCGCATTCTTCGACATCATGGTGCATCTGCTTGTCCATGTCGTGGATGACATCATCCATCTCGGGCCGGTGTTACTGCACAACATGATGCCATTCGAAAGGCTAAACGGTATCATCAAAG
Organism: Avena eriantha; assembly: GCA_910589775.1. Taxonomy (NCBI): domain Eukaryota; kingdom Viridiplantae; phylum Streptophyta; class Magnoliopsida; order Poales; family Poaceae; genus Avena; species Avena eriantha. The sequence continues at coordinate 354,831,494 of OU342746.1, forward strand.
GATTCGTTCGCAACAGGTCCCGTCCATATGGAAGCATAGCCAAGGGCTTTCTGACCTACGAGTGCATCTCCTTCTGCCAGAACTACCTAAGCACCGAGAACCAGGATGTCGGTCTGCCCACCAGGAAGCACCTCGGGAGGCTCGCTGGATTTGGTCACCGCAAGGGCTACCGCGCACTCCACGTCAGCATCGAACTCGAACATGCCGACTTTGATAGGGCAAACCGAGTCGAGCTACAACACATACAGTTGGTCGGCCCTTGGGTGAAACCTTAATCGAGCAAAAGCTCGCCAACATGGGCAAGCCGAGGAAGAAGGGAGACATAACCAGAGAGCACAACGCCAGCTTCACGGGGTGGTTCAAGAAAAGGCTACTGGAAAGTCCCATGCCGACGCCTTATACTAAAGATCAGAAACTCATATTCTCACTCTCACAGGGCCTCGGGTGCAACGTTAGGACCTATCAGACGTACGACATCAACGGCTATAGATTCTACACCGAGGAGAAGGACAAGAATAGCGAATACCAAAACTCAGGAGTAACTATGCTATCATACGCTGATGACGAGACTGATGTCAAGGAAAGATTCTACGGAAGGATCGAGGAGATATGGGAACTCGACTACTGCGGAGTGACGGTGCCGATGTTTCGTGTCAGATGGGCCAAGAGCGTCGAAAAAGATGGCCGGTTTTTCACCACCATGGTTATACCTGATGCCAAATCGAAGAACGCCTCCACGAAAAATGAGCCATGGGTGCTCGCTAGCCAAGTTGACCAATGCTTCTTCATTACCGACCTGGCAAAGCCAAGCCGTGTTGTTGTGAGGAGGGGCAAGAGGAGCATCATCGGAATGGAAGGACCCGCCAACAAGCAAGACATTGACAAGAACGGCGATCCCAAGATCGAAGAGGAATTCGACAAGTACTTCGACAAGCCAACTACTTATGCTAAAGTAAGAAGGAAGACTACCCTACCGGCTAAAGGTTGCCCGTACACGAGAAGAAATCTCAAGGTGGCCGGCCTAAAGTATTCTACCGCGAAGAAGAAGGGCAAGAAAGTTGTTGTGGAAAGACACTAGCTACCTCGGCGCCGACTTAGCGGTTTTTGACGCCTTTTTTGTACTAATTAATGCACATGTGTGCTCGCGCGCCTGCATATATGTATTACTTTGACAAACTAATGTATGCGGATATTGATGTGGGTGTGGCACAAGCATATATAATATATAATATCGAGGCAAATATATTAATTCTTGTTTTTAATAGGCAAATATATTAGTTCTTGCTTTTAATATATTATTACCATCCTGAAAATATTTTTAAAAAGTCAAAAGAAAAGATCTGGCAGCCAGCAATCGAACCTGGCCACCCCAGGTTCAGAACAAAGGAGCAAGAGCTGAACCAATGTGGTAAGCAAGTGTTTCTGTCAAACAACAGCGCAACGCGCCTTTTATGTACCATCTCCAACAATTCTGTGGCGAATATCTGTACAAATGCGCCACCGAATTCTTTGACTTAAGGTTTTCAATCTCACTGCCCCAAATTGAGTCAATCCCACAGATCAACCCTAGCTAGCACGCCTCCGCTCTCGCTGCCGCGCCCGTCCCGCCGCGCTGCACCCGCCTTGCCTCGCCGTGGCCTCCCCGTGGCCTCGTCGTCCAGGAGGAGGAGGCTTCGTCGTCCAGGAGGAGGAGGAGGCTCTGTCGTCCCCATCACCGGAGCCCGTGGAGGAGGAGCCTGTGGAGGAGAGCCGCCCCCATCACCGGAGCCCATGGAGGAGGAGCCCGTCCGCAGCGCGCAGGAGGAGGAGCCCGTCCGCAGCGCGCAGGAGGAGCAGCCACCTCGCCATCCGCCGTCCACCAGATAGCATCCACCTCACCGTCCGTCGTCTGCCGTCCCTAGGTAATCGCCGATTCCCATGGATGCATCCTTCCCCTGGATCTCTGTACTCTAGGAACCCTAGGTTCACTTGAGCTGATTTTGTTGCTGGCTAGAAGCGATTCTTGCGATATGCTACTCTGCTCATTTTAAATTTGTTGGTTGCAAATGGTATTGCTAATACATTGCTAGTTGGAATTCTCGGCTTAGTTCCATGCGTTAGTACCAAGCAAATTATACTGATTTAATTGGAATAGTAATATCGCTACCTGACTGTTTACTATAATTACAGTTCACAGAATGAACTTTCCTCTTGCACTATGTGCTCAAATATCACTAACCTCTAATAGAAATGTAATACCTGATGGGAATTAAGCTAATGTCTAGTAATATAGCTACCTGACTATTTACTGTAATTAAAATTGGTAGAATTAAAGAGTGCAGTCAGTGCACCAGGAAGATAGGCATGTTGTTGTTGTAACCATTTATAACTTTGTGGAATTTTGATGCAATGGTCATCCCATATTGCTTACGTGCATTCAGTGGACAAAAGATACCTTTAATTTCATAACTGGAAGTTTAGCCTCATCGATGTCTGTCCAAGATAAACATTCAACCGAGTTCTAATAGATAGTAGGGCTGTGGGTAGAAATGCAATAACATATTCTTATGCTAGTGGATGAGATTATCCACTTGCATTGATGGGTGAATATTGTAGTAATGCAATATTTATTAGGCAGTGCCGCGGCGGGGAGTTTGAAGATAGTAAGAGGTTTTGCATTGCTAGTTGTTGTATACTTGCTGATGGTCCCTGGAGTGTATATCTATTATACATGTAGCTGATGGTACCTGTTATATATATACTGAATTTGGATGATGGATGATAATTGTTTTTCATTAAATAATAGTACGAGCATAATATAAAAACATGGAAGCACATGTACACATTTTCTGAACATCTAACATTCAGTAGTACACCCATGCCAAATAATGAAGGCGATAAGAGGCATATACATTCTTTCAAACATGCACAGGAATCAATTAAAATCCTCCATGCTGAAATAATATTCACTCAGAAGGGAGGAGCAATAACTGAAGTGAAGCACCAGACTAGGCAGATATTGGCTTGTTTGGTGCCTCTGCCCGTTTGAAAATAAAACATAGGTTACAAATTTCGGTGAAGAAATTTCTACAGGTGAAAACAATGATGGTGGCGCTTCTATACTATATACTGTCCATGCTCATGAAGTTTCTTATTCTTTGTGCATTTTTGTATGTGAAATGTTTGCAGGGAAATCACCCGAGCTGCCCATTTCTCCTAAAATGTTGATTTCGATCCATTTCGGTCAAGAAATAGGGCTCATATGTCAAAAAATTAGCGAAGGTCATGCCGAATTTTTCGGTCGACACTTGGTAATTTTTTGACATATGAGCCCCATTTCTCGACCAAAGTGGAAGTAAATTGACACTTCGGGATAAATGGACAACTCATTTTAAATATTGTCAACAATAATTAATACTAACTTCCTTATTTTAATTTGTTTAGAAGTGTGCAAACATGTAGGCCGCCGATGGGGCCGGCACTTCTAAGGCCGCCATGAGCGTTGAAGACCAAGCCAGAGCGGCGAACCTCACTTTCTAGGAGGCGGCGGAGTCTCAGCATGAGGATGTGGCAGCTACTGCGGGCCACGATGGGGATGATGAGCAAGAGGGGGACGAGGACTACCGGATAGATGAAGCCGAGGAGGAGGATGCAACCACCTCCGATGGTGGAGGCCGCACGACCGATGGTGGAGGCCACACGACCGATGGCGGGGACCGCACGGATGGCGGTAGCAGCAACCCGTCCGTTAAGAAGAATAAGAAGCCGAGGAAGGATCGGAAGCCGCATAAGCTCGCCGACACCACCGACGAGATCACTCTGGTCTCGGAAAGTGGCCTTTCATTGGAGCCTCCGGATGTTGCCGTCGGGTACGGCATGCAACTCGGGTGCATCATTCGGGAAATCATGTCGATCAACACGAAGCACCTAAGAAGTGAAGCGAATGAGCGGTTGGTGGCAAACTGCCTTAAGAAGCTTCACCGACGGTACAAGTTCCCAGCACCATACACCGACAAAATAGAAAAATCCAGTAAGGTGAACAGGTTAGCCATCACGAAGATGGCCAATGCCTTGAGCAGCTGGAGAACCCGGGTGAAGAACAAGATCGCGAAAAAGGAAAGCTGGGAGAAGATCAAGAAGGGTGAGCCCATGATCAACGAAGACGAGTTCAAGATATTCAAGGCAGAGATGGAGACTGACGAAGCGAAGGCATGGACGGAGTGGGGTCGGGAAATGCGGGAATAGAACATAGGTAACCACCGATGTGGAAGCGGCGGTTACAGGGGAAAGAAGGCCAAATGGGCAAGGGAGGACGCCGAGGTTGAGCGTCTCGGGAAAGAAAACCCGTTTTTAAAAATCACGGACGAGCAGACCCGGAACTTTGTCCGGGCCCGCTACTATCTGGACAAGGATTCCAAGGAATTCGTCACCGATGATGACGATGTGAGGAAGTTTGAGAGTAAGCTGGTAAGGAATTTACTCGCGGTCCATTTGCTTTCATTTTGAATAATGAAGGCAAGTTCCTAAATGGGTTCACCTTTCCTTATCTGCAGGACGCTGAAATCAAGGCTACACGCGAGGCGCCCGACTCGTCGTCCCAGGGCTCGACGGAGCCGTGGGACACAATTTTCAACAAGGCGACCAACGCCTTCAAGGGGAGGCCACAGTCCGAGCCGCCCACGTCATTTGGCCGTATCTCTGGCTTTGGTACGAGCACAAAGTTCCGCGAGTACTATAGCGAGGAAGCCAAGAAGAGAAAGGAGAGGCGGACCCAGTCGACGGCTCAGGATCAAGCCGAGAAGGAAGAGCTGAAGCGGAAGATCGCGCATCTAGAGGCCAGTAAGGTGGACCAGGACGAAGTGAACGCGATAGTGCAGCAGAAGATCCTCGAGATGCTACCCCCTCGGCTGATGGAGGGGATAGCAAAATGGAATGCAGATGGTCAGGTGGGGCTGATACAAGTGCCCAGCACCGGCGGCAGCACCTCGAGCCACCAAGTGTCGCCAGACATGGTTACCCCGCCGCCCTCCATCCCCGCGGCGCAGCCGATGGAGTTGGATGCGCCGGAGCTGCCCCCTCCTGCCGAGACTACCAAGGCGTAGCAGCCGGCGGTGGCGGTGCTTCCTAATGCACCCGAGACAGAGAAGAAGAAGGATCAGCCACCGGCCGCCCGTGTCTCGACATTAGCCGAGCTCGGCGCCCTCACCAAGGTAAAATAAGTAGTTAGTCAGCGTGCTCTACTTAATGCCTTTGATTGGCTGCCATCTCATGATGCATATCTGTATGCCTCAGGACACTCCGTGCGTGCTCCTGCACAAGGTGCCCGGCGGCGAGTTGAAGGATGTTGCCACGCGCAAGCTAATACAACCGGCGAACCGCACGATGCACTGCAAGCCCATGGACGATGCCGTGATGCGCGTCGAGTTGGGTCGGGTGTTGGGGGGGGGTGCGAAGACATGGACCGTCCCATGCAACCTCCGGGAGCCGACGAGCACCTGAACCTGGAAGGTTGCCATGGCTATCCCATGATTTGGCCAAAGACCCAGATTCGTATTGGGTCTCACTCCACCGGTGCCACCTCGGTCGTCCGGCCGCCAAGGACGAAGCCTCCTGCTGCACCGGTCGTCGTCGCCGCCACCACAAGCTGGCACCAAAGACTCTTGGGAGCGTCTGCACCGGCGCCACAAGCAGCCAAGGGCGTGGTTGCTCCTCGACCGCCATCGCCCCCGCCTAAAGGCAAGGCCGTGGCACCGCAACAACCATCGCCACCACCCCAGGATGACATGGACATGGTGACCTTCAATGCCAACATCGAGGTGGATGATGATGATGATGTACCGGTAGACGTCAATGCCTTTGTCCACACCGGCGCCAGCAAAGGACCGTTCATGCCTCCTCTCGTTGAAGAACCATCATTCCGCGATCAAGCTAGCCATCCCAAGAAGCGTCTGGTCTTCCGTGGGTTTTCTCAGGAGATGCCTCCGACCGCCGAGACACAAACTCCATCGGCCGGAATCATTTTCACCCCTGACACACTCCGCAGGACGGCCGGTGACGGGTTAGCATCGCCAGTGGAGGCTGCTGATGCGAAGAGGAAGAGGGTGAGGAAGAGGCCGAACAGGAACAAGGACAAGGCTGTGAGCCAGCCCGCTCCGATCCGTTACCGGGACGACGTTGTACCACCCCGCGAGGATGGCTTGACCAGAGTGCACGAAGCTGGTCAGCCCATACTGCCTCCGGAACTGCGCCGCCTGGCTTCGGGAGCTATGATGAGTTTGCATGAAGGTGTCCGGACAATGGAGGGCCTCCTTCTCAAGGACAAGGACCCGAGTTGCCCGGTGTTCACTGCCAAGGTGCCGGAGGACGTGGGCTTCATCACCGATGCCCCCGCGGATGTGTTCTTCATAGCCTACGAGGACATCTTCAAGCTGTTCCACTCGAGATGGCTGGACTATAACTTGGTCCGCCTATTCGCGCTCAATCTGGCGATGAAGGTCAAGAGAGAGGACACCCCGTTCGTCGCGATAGCGGATCCCTACTACATGCGGGATAGCCAGCTGGAAGAAGGAACAAGGACCCGGGCCCGGGCAAAGTCCTACCTTCAGAAGCTATTGATGGACAACAAGAGGAAGGACAACATCCTTGTGCCTTTCTTTCCCGAGTAAGTGTACACATCCTCCTACCGCCGTCGTAACACATAAGTATTTCTTTCCATTGCTCTTTTCCAACATCCCGTTCCACATTGTGTGTTGCGCAGAGATAAGTACTGCACGCTCATCGTCCTCTCCACGAGGTATTCGCTTGCCACCTACTTCGACTCGGGGAGTGCGAGGAGGAAGAACTACGCGAGAGTAAGGAGCATTCTGGATGATGCTATCGAGGGCTATGCCAATCAGGGAGGCCCCTTCAACTATAAGGGGGAGGCTTACAGGGACGATGGCTGACACAAGTTCAAGCATGTGTTCGAGTTCCCCTGCGTCAAGCAGCCGTCTGATAGTGTGAAGGAGGCCTTCTACGTTTGCCATCACCTCAAAGGGTTTGTCCAGGATTGTGAGATGCTAACGCTGCCATCTTCTCTCCAAGGATGGGCCCAAAAGTTGCATGGGATAAGTGACCCCGATCTCAGGGAAGACTTCCATGATACGCAGGTGAAGCTGTCACATATCATCATGGAACAGGTCAACACACATGGTGGGCTCTTACACCAGCCCAGGTCGTTCACCAAGAGGGAGATCGAAGCCCGCCTCAAGGCGCAGGGTGACTTCAGGACGTGGACGACGAAAGACATGTACAAGCCATTCCCGGCGCCCTGCGAGGAGAAGGCTACTTGACCGAGAGAGCGTGTGTATTGGTGGACATGTAGTGTGTGTGTCGAAAAACTTAACTTGCCTAGCTTGAAACCGTCGTTGTTATTGTGTCGGACATGTTGTCGTGTTTCTTTCATTGTCATCGACGCATTGTTTTAAGTTTATGAATGCCTTACTCTAATATTTGTCAACATATATATTTGCATGATGTACTAATATGCCTTGTCAATAGAGATGCCGACGTACGTTGTGTACAAGGGTCGGGTTCCAGGTGTCTACGAGGAGTGGGTGGATTGCCACCAACAAGTGGACAAGTTCAGCGGCAACAGCTACAAAGGATACGCGACTAGAGAGGAGACGGTGGCCAAGTGGAGGAGACACGTGTGGAAGAAGAACCGGACGAAGATCTTGGTGCCGCTCCTCCTCACCGGCATCGCGGTTACGGTGTACTACATTCTGTCCTAAGGTATAGGCGGTGACAACATTGCGCAGTTGTAAGTTATGTGAGTGAGATGAACACTTGTGAAATATACTTGTACACTTATTCGGTTCTAAGTGATGTGATTGATGAACACTTGTGAACATTCGTGATTGTTGATGTATTATATGTGAACTGGAACATTTGTACTGCTGTGTGCAGCTTTTCTGTGAATTTTAGTTAATTTTTGTGTATTTCCTATAATATACCTGTATTTATACCAGATTCTGAAAATTTCAAAATTCTGAAAAAAGGATTATGTGGCGCATATAGCTATATGCGCCACGGATTTTGGAGAATTCTATGGCGCATATGCATATGCGCCACAGAAATATAATTTTAGTGGCGACAATTTAGTGGCGACTGCTAGATGCGCCACAGAAAGTTGTTTTGGTACGCCACTGATAACGTTTTTCCTAGTAGTGGTAGGCACATCCTGACGCTGAGGGCTGTGGCCGCCGGCCCAGCTCCACGCCAGGGACGGCCTAACGCCCGCCACGTGGCCAGGCTACGCCGAGGGCCGGGTTATCGGCGTACTGAGCGCGCCGTTAGCCGGCCGTGTGATGACAACGCCGTCGTTCGCCGACGGTTTCTACGCCGATAGGCGCACCTTGGCCGTCGGCATCTCCATACGCCGACGGTCGCATTTGCTGCGCCGAGGGAGAGCTCCACCGAGGGCATCCGTCGGCGTAGGATACGCCGACGGTTTTACAATGCCTACGCCGACGGCATAGCGCGCCCATCCTGTAGTGTAAGTACAAAGCTCACTTTGAGAACCATATGAAATCAAAATACATGCTTTTGACACACCATCGAAAATATCCTGTAGCAACCGATATCAATCCCTATATAATTTTCGGCCTAGCTACATGATATGCTGTAAGATGATAAACGGAAAAAGAGATGAGCTCTTATATTTATATAATATTTGTAATTCGAAGAACATAAGATAGTGTATTTGCGAATTGTTGTTTATTGAATCTCGATCTCAGGGTAACTTCATAGCACTTGGTTGCCGGTCGGTTTGCTTGCCAGCTATGGTGGTACTGTCAGAGCTCTTTGCTTGGACCATTATCGGTGTGCTCCTCCGGCGATCCAGCAGATTGTTTCTTCTTATTACCTCATTGGCTTGCTGTGCAGCCATCTTCACCTTGCGCCTGCATAAATTAAGATAGAACACACAAATATAGTCAGAATTCATAAATATTCAAACGGGTTGGTTTTTGAAATAATATCCGCGGATTATTGGTTGAGTGTAGTACCTCATGATGTGCAGGTACGAAGCATGTAGCAGGCGCGCCGAGGCAGTATCCCAACAACACGGCCAAGCCGAGGACGCAGATCCACATGAGAAGCACGCCTCCGACCTCGCTCACCAGGAGGAAGCACAAAATGAAAAGCATGAAGGACAAGAGGTACCAGCAGGCCAATACTTTTTGAGTAGCAAGTTCGCCTCCACCCCGTTGAAAGGGTTTTAGAGGTGAGATGATGACGAGGGGGAGACAGAGGCAAAGGATGGTTGACACGACGACGATAAACGCTAAGGTGGATTTCGTGTCTGGGACAAAGATGGCCAGCGGGCACATTGCAACGGCGGAAACCACAGCCGAGAGGAAGACCGAATCATCGGCGAGCTGCGCCTCTTGGGCGCAGTCAGGGTTTTCGGCGGCAACGGCAGCGGAAGGGCTGAGCTCGGCAAGGACATCTCCGAACATGGCGGCACTCAAAACAGATTCGAGGTATACGATGACTGCCCCGATCGCGTGGCTAAGCACAGCGTCCACGAAGAAGGCAAAGAGGGCGGGGTAGGTCAGGAAGAATAAGAGGCGCGCCTTACGGATGGGGGCGCAGAGGACGCACACCGCCGAGTAGAAGTAGGAGCAGAGTAGCAGCGAGAGCCTCCACACGGCGATTCGCGTGTCGCCGCCGCAGCTCCCCACAACGATCGGGAACAGCGCTGCCGCAATCACTGATTGGAAGAAGAAGACGACCAAGTTCTTACTGCTAGGAACCTCCATCGTAGCCGCCAGCCACGATATATGCACTCGTCGACGATGAAGGGGATGTTATCCGAAAGTAAGGGGCAGGAGTTTAGGGAAGCGTTACCATGACGATCTACCGCAGATATCTCAAAAGGAAATCGTAATAAACTTTTTTTTTTGTTGCTCTAGTACACATCCGATCCCATTACCAAGACACCAGCCAGTCAGCCACCAAGACTCTTACATATAGTCTCGAATTCCAGCTAAAGCTAATTTGTATCGCTGCACCTCGTGCCACTTTATTAACAAGTCTAGTACATTACGTAGGAAACTGAAAAAGGAACCAAAATTAAGAGTGTTTGAATTGTTATACTACTCCGTATTGTATACATACTCTTGTACTACCTTGTAGAGGGTTTTCTCTACCTATATATATAAACATGTAACCGATCGACCTAAGGGAAATCGTTTTACCTATTTCAATATGGTACCACACATCCTCTCCTCTCCTGTCTAGCCGCCGCCGCATGCAAAAAGCTGCTACCTCCTTTGCCCTCTGACACGCAACGGCACACATCACCTGCCTTCTCTATGCTAGGATGTGACAATCCATCACCTGATGATGCGGATGCATGGAACCTCTGCGCCACCGGAGGATGGATCTTCTGCGCAGGTAAATCATGATGCACCAGCTCAGCCTCGCACTCCTTTGCAATAAGGTATCTAGATTAAACCTAAAAATCGTATTGATGGTACAATACGCTGGTGTTTGCTAACATCTATAGGAGAACCCAAAATTTTAAATGAGTCTCTCTTAAATACACAAAATGTAAGGAAGCAATGCAAGATAAATTTGGGGCACTTCTTGCTAACAACACCTGGCACTTCTTACATATAGTCTCGAATGGAAAATGATACCCCTAACCCTCGGGATAAATGACTTTCTATCCCCCGGGTGCGTCGACCGCTCGTGGTGGGGCCACACCTCGCACGTCCAACGACTTGTTTTCCTCTCTCTCTCTCTCTCTCTCTCTCTCTCTCTCTCGTGTACGCTCCACCGGTAGAACTCGCTCTGCCCTCCGCCGCTATAGCTCGCCTCGCCTGCTTCCGTTGCTGGAGCTCGCCTCGCCTCGCCCCGCGCTCCGCCGCCTTCGTCCCCTCCCCCCTCCCCCCTCCGTCGGAGCTCGTCCCATGCTCCGCCCCCTCCGCCGCCAGAGCTCGCCCTGCGCGGCGCCGCAGCTGGCCATGCCTTCATGCATCGACGCGCGCCGGTCGCAGCTCGCTGCGCACCGCCGGAGCTCGCCACGCCTGCTCCTGGCCTCGCACCACCGCACCACCGGAGCTTGCCGCTTTTCCCATCTTGCTGGAAAGATCTCGCCGTACTACAAGTGGAATACCGACGCAACAAGAAGGCGAGCACCAGTCCTGGGAGGGGAACGACGAACATAGCCCCGCTGCTTCGACCTCCGGCGAGAAACACCGGTTCAATGTGGCGTCCTGTGCATGCTACTTACACCGGGATATTTTGCTACAGACGGTCGGCGTTTTAGCTACCTACGGCCATCGTCGTTGCTACCTACAGCCATCGTCGTTGCTACGAACAGAGTGGCGGATTTTCATATTGGGAATTTTTTGCTACGGCCATAGCATTTGCTACATACATATATATTTTTTGCTCCAACTGTTGTGTGTTTTTGCTATAATATTGTAAATATTTTGCTACCAGATGACCGATGATAATATGTGGAGAAGTCATTTTGCTAGGTAGCAACCTTTTTGCTACAAGGTCTCCGGCGAAATCTATTTTTTGCTACATCAACACATTTTGTTTGCTACCACCATTTTGCGGTTTTGCTACAGTAGTGTAACGTTTTTGCTACATGATCTCCGGTGAGGTCTACCGGCGAAATTCTCCGGCGAGTCTCCGCGAGGTCGGATATACTACATTAGCACAATATTTTTGCTACGTGGTCGTCGGCGAGGTCTCCGGCGAAATCTCCGGTGAGGTTCAGTCTGTTTTCCTATTTTCTAGGCAAAACAATTTTTTGCTACACGTAGCAAAAGCGGAACCCAAAAATTTAAATGAGAAATACACAATGGAAGGAAGCAATGCAAGATGAATTTGGGGCACTTCTTGCTAACAACACCTGGCATCTTGTCCCACATAGCTCAAACAAACATATTATTGACTACAAGTGGGTGTATCGCATTAAGAAAAATATTGATGGGACCATTGACAGTTATAAAGCTCGTCTTGTTGCAAAAGGCATCAAGCAAATGTGTGGAATAGATTATGAGGATACTTTTAGTCCAGTTTTTAAGGTTGCAACTATTAGTCTTGTTCTCTCGTCTCTAGAGGTTGGAAACTACGACAACTAGATGTCAAGAACATGTTCTTACGTGGTGTTCTGGAAGAAGAAGTTTAAATGAAACAATCACCTGGTTTTGAGTCTTCCGCTATGCCAAATTATATTTGCAAACTTTATAAAGCTATATATGGATTGAAATAGGCACCTCGAGAGACTAATATGAAATTACCTGGTTTTGATTCTTCCGCTTGGTACTCTCGACTTAGTTCAAAACTTCATACTCTTGGTTTCACTCTTTTCAAGATAGATACCTCCTTGTTTCTCTTTGACAAGTCAGGTATTCAGATGTTCCTTCTTATATATGTTGATGATATTATTCTGACCAACTGTTCAGGCACATCCATTTCAGTCATATTGAAGAATTTAACTACTTAGTTTGTTCTTAAGATCTTGGAGATCTTTATTATTTTTTGAGTCTTGAGGTACACAAATTATTAAATGGTTTGCTCTTAAATCAAGATAAATATGCTACTGGTTTACTTACACGAGTTGGTATGACTACTTTGGTATGACTACTTGTACGTATTGTACTACATCTCCGTCTAGTACTGATACATTGTCTTTGACCGATGGTTCATTGGTCTGGAGGATAGTACTCGCTACACGCACATTGTTGGTGCTCTTCAGTACTTGACGTTAACACGACCTGATTTATGTTTCTCAGCTAACAAGGTGTGCGACTTTCTTCATGCACCGACTACTACTCACTGGACAACAGTAAAAAGAATTTTGAGGTATATTCATGGTACATGCATAGTTAAAATTACTTTTCAACAATCATCTTCGACATTTTTCAGTGCCTTCTCTAATGCTGGGCTGGTGATCTAGACGCCAGCCGCTCCACTGGAGTGTCTATTATTTTCTTTGGTCCTAATCTTATATCCTACGTATGGGGGCGCAGAGGGCGCACAGCGCCGAGTAGAAGTAGGAGTAGAGTACCAGCGAGAGCCTCCACACGGCGATTCGAACTTCGCCGCTGTTAGAGTACGTATACATGTATAGGCTAGAGATAGACTAGGACTCTACATCTTGTACTGTAAGTCTCCACCTGCTCGTGTAACTCTATATAAACCTCCACAGGGATCATTGCAATACAACACAATATTCCGGGATTACAACTTTCCACATGGTATTAGAGCGGTTAGCCTCACGGCGTTGATCCTAGGTTCTTCTACTACCTCCGCATCGCGCCGCCCCCGGGGAGATTAATCTTCTCCTCAGGGGCGCGGCACCCGGTCTCGATCAAAGATCGGATCGGTTCTTTAGATTAATTCCAGTTCTTAGATTAGATCCAAATTTGATTTTTCCAATTTCATAGTTTAGATAGAGTTTATCCAATCCCTAAATCGCCATACGACACTCCAAACCCGGTGAAATTCAAGTGCAGATCGGTGCACATCGCGGGCGCGTACACCTTCGGCTTCGTCTCACCGGACTTCACCGGTTGGATCTTCGATCCAAACACCACCATGCGCAACACGCGACACCGGGCGGGCCGAAGCTTCGTGCTACAACAACGTTGCCATGAGCTTCGTCAACACGTGTGGGTCACGCCCAGCAACCGATGATCCTACATCTCCCGCACAACCAGTGCCTCCCGAATCCACATCCAGAACGCACACGACACCGAGCAGGCCAACAGTCGATTTTTATCAGGCGCGGGCCAGGCCAGCCCATGGATGCATGGAGATACATACAGAGAGAAGAAAAAGGAGTCTCGTGGAAGAATATGTCTCCATGCACGTGTACATCTTATCCAGATGGGAGTCACACGGACATACTGCACCAGGTGCGGTCTTTATACCTTTGCACTGCATCAAGCCGGACTGTATCGACCTGAACATCTACGTCAAGCTATACGACTACACCAAGATCTTCGTCGATTTCTACATCGCCAACTAAAATCATCGCCAATGTCTACATCACGTGGTCCAAACCGCCGCCGCCGCAGCCAGGCGCTCTGCTAGGGCGAGCACACGATCGTCTCGCTCGCCTGGTCAAAAACCCGCCGCCGCCGCCGATCCTATGCGATCCGCCGCCGCCATAAAAACCTTGCCCCTGCCGCTTGTCTTGTGCCCCGGCCGCCGTCTCAAAAAACCCTACAACCAAAAATCTGCCGCCGGCGCAGATCTCTGCCGCCGCCACACTATGACCAAGAAACTCGTCGCCGCCGCAGATTCCTGCCGCCGCCGCACAAAAACCTAAAACCCTACGACAGAAATCGCACAATTTTTTGCGCCTCTGGCGCGGCTATAATGACCACGACAACCTCGATCACGGCTAAATCACGACCGGCTACCTCGACATCGACATCAGAACAAGGTCTACAGCAACTCAAGAACTCCAGTCAACAGCATCCGCGTTGTCACTTGCGTCCACGCCACTCCCGCTGTGACTGCGGGAGGGAAGAAGGCAACAGAAGAGGACGCAGTCACCGCCCCTAGGTGCCAGCCAAGATCATGTTCACGCAGGTGATGATGACAAGGAGGTGAAGACGACGAAAGCGCAGGACTTCAAATCCAGTCGCAAACGTCCACTTCACTCCCGCTACGACTGAGGGAGGATGTTAGAGTACATATACGTGTATAGGCTAAAGATAGACTAGGACTCTACATCTTCTCCAAGCCTCCACCTACACCGTGTAACTTTATATAAATCCCACAGAGGTCATTGCAATACAACACAATATTCCGGGACTACAACTTTTCGAAGCCGCCACAGCTCCCCAAAACAATCGGGAACAGCGCTGCCGCAATCACCGATTGGAAGAAGACGACGAGCAACTTCTTGCTAGGGACCTCCATTGTAACCGCTAGCCACGATCTACCGTCCTATGTGTTTCTCAGATTTTCTCAAGTATCTAGGCGCTCTGTTGACGATGAAGGGGATGTTTTCGGAAAGTAAAGGCCGGAGTTTAGGGAAGAGTTACCATGACCGAGAGATGTTGCCATGAAGTGCGGATATCTCAAAAGGAAATGGTAATAAACTTGCCCTCCGATTGTATAAACGTAATCATTTATAGTAATCTATACTTATTTTTAATAATAATATAAATGATGGATTGTTTCTTCCGATCCAACACTTTTCTGGACAGAGTTATCCTCCCGCCAAATAGCTAATTACCCACCAATGCTACCCATATTTTTTTTGGTCTTTCCGTGGATCGCGTTTCAGGTGGCCACATACGCAATCGATTGTTTGACATGCAGGCAAGGAGTCAGCTTAGGTCACGACTGCACGTACCCGCACCTGCAGATATATACACAGTCCTATCGGATATCCATGATCAACTCAATCAGCGCGTCCGTCGCCGCCCGTGGACTCCCTCTACCTATCCGCTGCCGCCAACCCGAGCGCTGGAGGGAAGCCCATCGATCAACTCGATCACCGCGTCGGCAGCCACCCGCGGACTCCATCTACCTGTTGCTGTCGCCAACCCGACGCTGGACAGTAGCCGGCATGTTAGCCGCAGCTCGACCGCCCGCTAGATGGGATCATACGCTACTAGGGTTTGGCCTAGGTTCCTGATCATGTGCAGCTTAGGGATGATCCATATCATCTTCTTTGGTCATGGACGGAATCCACCAGTACTCTGCACGTCACCTTATTCATCAGCCAAGCCAACCATCTTGAAGGGACGGCTAGGTACGTGCGGAACACGGTGCGCACGGGCGCTGCGCGTCAGCTTTCCAAACGCAGTAGAGCACCGGATGCCCGCCGCTCCACCCGTCAAGTGGAGGGAGCCATCTTAGGAGCTGAGCCAAGACAAACGAGAGGCGCATGGTAGTGTGGACGACAGCAATGGTGGTGAAAGCTCGTAGGGCCTACGGGATATACAACAGATGATACTGTGAAGGCCAAAGTCTAGAGACAGTCTAACACGCTTGGTTGAATATGAACAACGTATTGTCAAGTTCTTGATCCCAAAGGGCATAGTTGCATGATCAAAGAAGTGGGTGACCAATCAATGGATGATACATCGATGGACGAACAAGACCATGGTGAATCTCCTATTCGAAAAGCTCAGGCACATGCAAAGGAGCAGCAAACAATTCCATCTCAATTTGAAAGGTTCTCGGTATGGATGACGGAGCATGGTGTGTTCCCATCTAAGAGTTCTTTTATTTCCAATTTCATGTTTGATCGCTCATGGCCGATTTTCGGATATAGTGGTCATGCCGGCCGGCGACCTACATGGGCATGTACTACTTCAAACTTACGCGATAGATCGAACTAAGTTCACGACCATATTCTATCAAAATTTAGATGCGTGCGTGAAGAACCATGAGAAGAGAAAATGGCAAGATAGAGATCAATAGAAACAAAAGTACGGTTTGCGCAGTTCCACTTTTATTTCCTACTACGTCCATCTTGCAGCACAACGGGTGCAATTAAATTCACTGCACCAAAGCTATACAAGATATCACAATAGTTCCAAATCCTTGCGAAAGAATGATGTAAATATGTCTCCTCTATCCCTCATGTGTAAAATTAAGTCGGGTAAAAAGTTTAGAAGACTAGATATGCATCTTTTTAGCGCAATACTATCTGATTACTGAGTAGCTTCGTTTGACTTGTTACGCTTTCATTTGAGTAGATGTACCGATTCCGTTTAAAAGGATGAATGCAAATAAATTTCGAAAGGATTATATTAGTGTCCTCTAAGAGTTGGCAACTCCACATGTCAATTATATTCATGAAACAAAACAAGGTTTGGAATAACTATCACTAGGTACGATTATGCTTAACATGTGCTTTATGTCATATTTGTACACCTCTTTGGTGCCTCGTCCCATAGGAAGGCACCAGCATATTTACTAATTAGATTTGGAAACAAATTTAAAAAAGTCTAAAATAGTATATTAAATAAACATAAATTTGAAAGTATAAGAAAGTAGATGAAATAAAAAGATAATAGAAAATAAAGATTAAGATGAAGGGGCAAACTAAGACCAGGGTTATGCATCTTAACTCTAAGGTAAAATTTGGGTATCAAAAATGATTTCATTTAAAAGTTGATTTCTTATCTCTCCCGGTGCAAAGCACGGGCACTTTTGCTAGTCATTTATAAACGTAATAAACTTGCAGAGTTTCAAAATTACCCGACATTATTTTAGTTCATTTGCGATTCCGTTACCAACATCACCAGCCGCCAGGACTCTTATACGGTCTGGGATTCTAGACAAATCGTATTTGTATCCCTGCACAAGTGGTGCCATGGCTTATGCCAGTTTATTAGCAAGTCCAGTACAGTACGTAGGAAACTGAAAAGGGAACCAAAATTAGGAGCCGACGTATATGCTTTGTTCTGCTAACATCGTGTTAGTAGATGCACTACTATAAACTCGTTACTGAGAGACGATGCCTACATGCGGTTACCACTAAAATAATAACCCGCTGTCTTCATCAACCTCAGTTGGTCGTAATTCTGTGACCACCTCTAACCATAACCTCAGACGGTGGTGAATTAGCACAGTCTCTAGTTTTACTTCCCCTCAGCCGATCTTTTAAAAGAAACGCCTCTAAGAGGTACCTGAGACTAAGGAAAATAGTGACCCTCTCCCTAGATCATCGAACCACAGGCGGTCACAAACATTAACCGCCTCTAGGGGTCTACTGAGACCGACCATTATACCGCCCATCTCGAAAAATGGCTTCGTGCACATTTCCGAGGTAGCATGCGCGTTGATCTGTTGTTAATGCAATTAGAAAGTGGAGATCATGCATGAGTGCGCCACACACGCGTCCACACCACGTGTTCACGGTCATGTGTCTACTCGAGGGAAACCAACCATCCCCGTGTATATAAACCCGTTCGGCCTTCATCTTCCAGGAGCTAGCGTCCTTTTCCCCGAATCTGTCTACTCAGAAAACCTCAATCTGCACCTTTCGCGCGCAACTCCTTCCATATCACCACCCTCCCTTAACTGCGCCATCAAGCGTACATGTGGAGACAAGCCGGAGGTGAAGCCAGTTGGACGGCAGCAGATGGCTTGGTCATCGGCGAGCATGTAGAGGCGGCTTATCCGGGCACACATGCCGCTCGTCGCCACGCCATTGCTGCTTTGGGATCCATCCAGCTAGTAGCCGTTGCCGTCGAGCATCATGTGAATGACAACATCGTGGTGCCAGCGGCAAATCACCTAGAAACCAAATCCGATGCGCTCTACCAGATGAATACCATGCCTACGGCATGAAAATAATCCCGATAGATGCGTTGGGTATAGACTTATAGGCTAGAGTTTGTCGTAGTAACGCCTCCACGACATGAGTCTAATTACCTTAGCCTATACCATATTCTAGTTTGGAAAATCGAGTATCAAGTAGGTGTTGTTGTTTTTGCTCGAGAGCAATTAACTGATCCCGATCCATCGAGAGCATCAGACACACTTACCAATATACCTATGGCTATTAAGCATCTGCAAACATGCTAACATGATGGAAGTTGAGCATTTCCCCTTGCTCTCTCCCTCCCTACCCCTCTTCTCCAGTGATCGTCGATGTCGAGATCGGGCAAGAGAGTACCCCCCCCCTATGTATAGTAGTAGTTTTAGGTGTGCCCCTGGTGGCATCTCCATAGTGTGAGGGTAAGGCAGTGGACCCTAGCGCCCACATCCACTACGCCTCGTGCTCCCCTTGTCACGCCGCATCCCGCTGGTGGAAAGTGGTGGTGCTTGTGAACTGGAGGAGGACATGCATCCCTCCCAATAAGGCTAGCCTCGGGTGCTTCAAGATGGATGCTTCGGACCTCGCCCAACTCGGTGTGGTCTCTCTTCCCTCGATGGTGGTGCTCTCATGGGGAGAGTCGATGTTGGGGTAGATGGGGAGAGTCGATGTTGGGGTAGACCACCATTCACCTGCTCAATAAGGTTTGTTTCTCTAGTGCGGATGAAGCTTGATTTTCTACCTCTTATGTCTTCATGGTCACCAAGGAGGTGGCATGGGGATTGGAAGGAAGTTTATTGTCTTGGTCTTCAAGGCGGGGAAGAGTTGCTACATCCCGCGGAGATCCCAAATGGTGGCGATCTTGTGCCATTGTTATTCTCGATCCAGGCGAGCACTCCACGCTGCTGAGAATCGCGGCATATCCAACCTCCTAGTCGGCGTGCCAAGAAGGAGGCCCCTCTGTGTCTTCGTCACGGTGACCCGCGTCACACCCACACCAAGTGGTTTCATCCCCGATGTCTGTGCTAGCGGTCGCGATGTCGAGCGCATCATCATCTTCTGTGAAGATGGACTCAATTGCTTCGTGTAGATTCTTTCTGGGGTCCTTTTTGTAAAATTACAGGGCTTAGTTGCATTTTATCTTTTTCCTGAGGCCATGTTTGCAATTTGTAATTCCACTGTTTAATGGCAGCTCTGGACCCTTCGGGGTCCTTCCCCTTGTTCAAAAAAAACATGCTAATTTGATGTACTCCCGGGTCAGTTCTTCACCTTATGATACTGTCGACTTCACTACGCACTCGTGACTTCAAAGTCTCCACCTAAATCTTTGATTCGACTAGACACTTTGGGGCTGCTGACATAGGTATTCCCTACGGTCACCCGACTCTAGCCTACCTGGATTGGTCCAATAGAAGGCCACATGACGACTTGCCAAGGTCCATGAAGCCCAAGAGTTCGACTGATACGAAGCTCATAAGGACACTGATTCCAAACGTGCAAGATAAGGAAAGTTCAATATTAGATTCTACCTGAACACCAACTTGTAACCTGAAGGGAATAAGTCCGGGAGGCAATAATAAAGTGGTTATTATCTTATTCCATGTTTATGATAAATGTTTATTTTGCATGCTATAATTGTATTAATTGGAAACGTTAATACATGTGTGTTTAATAAACAAAATACAAAGTTCCTAGTAATGCCTCTCATATAAACTAGCTCATTGATTAACAAGATGATCAAGGTTTCCTGATCATGGACATTGGAAGTTGTTAATAACAAGGTCACACCATTGATGGAATGATGTGATGAACATTCATCCGAAGTATAGCATTATGATCAAGTCATTATGTTTATATTGCTATAACATCATACTAAGTAATCTTTATCCTTAGACCATGAGATCATGTTAATTGCTAACACCGGAAGAGTATCTTGATAACATCGAATGTCACATCGTAACAGGGTGACTATAACGATGAGTTCAGTACTACGAAGGTGTTATGTTGAGGCTCATGGATCAAGAGTGGAATTTGTCAATCCCGATGACGGATAGATATACTCTGGGCCCTCTCGGTGATATCACATTGAAATAGCTTGCAAGCAAGTGATGTGATCACTAGAATGTTATATCACGGGAACAAGAAAAGAGTGCATGTCGGCAACGAGATCAAACTAGGTATTTGAATGCCAATGATCGAATCTCGGACATGTAATATATCGCGAGACAAAGGGATTTAGTTGCGACGTTAAAGGTTCACACGATCACAAGGGTCATCGTTGAATATGTGGGAGTCAGTACGGATCTCCAGGTCCCGCTGCTGATTATTGATCGGAGAGGGGTCTCGATCATGTCTGCATTATTCGCGAACCATAGGGTGACACACTTAAGGGATACCGACACCATTTAGGAGAAAATATGTTTCAGATAAAGATTAAGAAAGCGCTGGAATCATTTCGATGGAAACCAGAATTGTTTCAGGTGAAATTGCTGAAACTGGTTCTGCATGTGATATTGAAATGTTGCAGGGAGTTTTATGTGAATGTTTGTTAATTAAAGTAATTAACAAAATTCTGAATAAAATAAATAAAAGTGTTTTATTTAATGAAAACTTGCATTAAATTTAGTGGAAATTTAATGGAGGTGAGTGGAACTATGAGTGGGAGGCTAATTATGTGAGTGGGAGCTCCACCCACATGAATGTGGAAGAGCTGGGGGCACCTCCCTTGGCCGCCGGCCATGGTGAGGGGCTCCCCCCTCTCCCTATAAAAGGCCCCCCACTCCCTCCTCTCATCTCGCACCACCTCCTCGTGAAGGTTCTCTTCTCCCTCTAGTTATTCCCCATGGTCTCGGATTAGCGAGATACATGTTCCCGGTGGCTTTATATGGAAAGGAGTTGTTGCTTCCGCTGCATCGCTGGAGCGAGGAAGCGGAGGTTATTTGGTGAACCGAACGTGTGTGCGATCACGGATGCACCGCTACTTTGCGGTGCTAGACTTGATGGTGCTGGAGCTGCTGGACCTGAAGGACTTCATCACGATCTTGAGATCGGCAAGTGTACAACTACATCATCCACGAGTTCCAACTCGTTAACAAAGCTTTGTTGTCTTTGAGGGTAAGTTCTCTATGGATGTATATCCACCCGTTGCTTCGTAGGAAATTTTTTGTTTTTTATGCTGCGAACCCAACAGTGGTATCAGAGCCTGATCTATGCGTAGGTGCTTTGCACGAATATTACACATATGTTTATACGTGGTCGATGATGATCATGTTATTGCATCTTTCATGTATTTTGGATATTGGTGGTATAGTGGGATGAAGCGGCCCGGACCAACCTTACATGTCATCGCACATGAGACCGGTTCCACGACTGACATGCAACTAGTTTTGCATAAGTGGCTGGCGGGTGTCTGTCTCTCCTACTATAGTCAATATCTGATTTACAACGAGTTGCTAATAACTTAGTTATCATCGTTGTGGTTCCATGTTCGTAGGTAAGACCGGTTTTATCTCCAAAAGCACTAAGCCACGTAAAACTTGCAATGGATAAATTAGAGGCGTCTAGTTTAGATTGTTGCTAGGCTAGTGTCATGATATGGTAATGTTGTAAGTTGATATTTACTTTACGAACTAGTATCGTATTGTTTTGAATGTCAATTTAAAGTTTATAAGTCCTATTGCAAACTTTCAGCAAACTGGTTTACTCCATGAAGTTTAATAAGTAGTATTAAATCAAGAGTAAGAGTTCCAATGTTAGTATCTAAAGTATCATGTTTGCCTCCATGATTATTGATATTCAAAAGTTGTTTTAATATCAAGATTATCTAGGAGCTGAATAATTGTTTCAGAAACCATCATGTGTGAAAGATATTGTGATATCTGAAACAATGTTTTTGGTTGCATTATGATAGAGTATAATTTAGCAAAATACATGTTCTCATATTGTATGAGAATTTGTGAAGGATGGAGATGCTAGGCATCTGGATCTCCCAAAAAGGTTTTGGGAACTAACATTATACTCGCGATTCTTTCTTATAGGCTATAGTAGCTTGATCATGAAAGTTGTCATGATAAGGATGAATAGAAGATGTAAGTAAAATGTTTACTACACTAATAGATTACTAAATAAAGGATTTTTGAAAGAACACCAAACATTTGACGATGGTGATCCACTTCAAAGTGCAAGCCCGAAGGTATTAGTATTTGACTATATACACTTTGTACTATGTGTCATGTGAATGACACCACTGTTGATGTTGATAGATTCTTTTAAAAGAAAAGGAATTGTTAAAAGAGAATCTATAAAATATTTGGCAGAAAAGAAAAGGTTAGAGATGTCCAACTTAGGTATATAGAAGATATACATGTTATGGCTGTATTCCTTGCTTGTTAAACAATGTGGTTCTGAGGTATTGGATACCGGTATTGGATACCGAATTGGTTGGTGTGAATTTTCATACAGAACAACACAATTCATGAACTGCAGCAGACTAAGCAACTGGCAAGAGAATAAGTGATGATGTTCATCGAAAACAAATAAAGTGTTATTGTGTTTTTGTTGTCGTCAAACTTAGCCTTTAAGATTTGTTTTAATAATTGTTATTTTCTTCCGGTATTACGAGAACAATGGTTGTTCAAATAATTACCGTATTCCATAAAGGATGGATAAACTTTTACAAGTCTCGTTGGAGAAATCACATCCATAAACATTATTGCTAAAATGTCGTAAGACAAATGATTGGAAGATCACTTTTAACACCCTCGAATCAGCCCTATGCAAGTTTTAGCCCTTTCCGCCAAACCCGCATAGAAATGATTCAAGGACGCCCACCAGGCACTTTCGTGCGGGTGGAAAACGAAGTAATACCATTACACAACAGTCCTCGATGGGACCCACAGTACAGATATATATACAACAGCGACTCAACGAGTCAAGAACATGTATATACGATACAAAGATCCAAATCACCTTGAAAACGATAGAGCATCCGACTATGGACAAGATTCAAATGGGGCTAAGAGCCCTGAAGAATAACCAATGGCGTCCATAACCCTGCCTAGGCCAAGACGGAAGGGTAACCCTGCTAACGACATCGATCTCAAACCTGCTAAAACAAAAGGGGTGCCGACAAAGGGCAAAGGAAAAATAGGAGCGTCAGTACTGAGGCCAGTACACGGCGAGGCTAGAATTCGGCGGTCCTCGCCTACATAGGTATGGTGGGCTGAAGCGGCAACGTAGTGACAGTAAACAACCTATAGAGACTCGGTATAACTGTCGGCTATTAGAAAGAGAAAAGAGAGACCGATTCGGATCCAACCTGATACTAACACCAATCATACCCATCCTGGTATTCCCCCTCGAGACCAAACGAGGAAGTCAAGCCGAGGAAACTCACACGGTTGGCAGTTTTATTTAATCTTTACATGGCAGTTATCCAGCTTACTAGTCATCCCACATGTAAGTCAAATTATAATAGTAAACTTTAGTTATAGTTGTCTATGATCGAGAAACTGTGCTCCAAGTCGTGCATAACCGCGGACACGGCTTTTTGAAAAGATTTAACCATGCAGGGGTGCACCAAAGTATCCACACGCACTTCGACCCTTTTTGCCAGATCAATTAACATACACCCATCGGTATGTCGGCGGGGCCTAAGTCATGACGTTTCCCAGACCCCAAAGAAAGTACATGGGGGCCACCCCACTAAGCTACCCGCGAAGAAGTCGGCCGGCTCCGGAACGGACCCAGGGTTTGTGCCAATGGCTGTAAACGACTGGGAACCCGAAAGTGTGACTGGGCTTGTCGATACCGCGAAAACATTCCACATCCTAAATAGTACAGGTGCTCCACGCACAATCTTAAATAAAGCAGAAAAGCATGGCATAAGTACAGAATAGTAATAAAGCCCCAAACTACTTGTGGCCCTCGGTACAATACTTGAAATCAGGTAGTAAGCCGATGGGGGTGCCCACACACCCCACCTGTGGTTAGCGCGCTCGATCTCGGAACAGGTGTCAAGAACTCGGGTCCTAGGTGGACACAAGTGGGCGGTTAAAAACCAAATATTAACTATTACCCACCGGTGCCTCTGCATTATATCTATTTCCAGCATTTTAATTAACAAGTTAAGATGTAAGCCATGATCAACTCCACCGTTAAGCATCTCCACCATTAAGCATGTGTCAACCTTCCAATAACGGTGGAACAACAACGACGCAAAGCAGCACCTGAGCAAGCAACTAAGACTCTCAAGTCCGACTATCTATCAAACAACAGGCAATAGGATGTGTCCAAGGCAATATAAAGGCTGCACGGAATATATCTGGTACGGAACACTAAAGCATCGCGACGCGGATAGCAATAGATCAATAGGAGAAAATAAAGACTATAAAATGCAAAATAGGTAGAAGGAGGAGAGATGCTCACCTAGGAAACACTGCCGGAGATTCATATCCGAAGAACTTGTCGATACTCGCATCAACTCATCGGCCTAATCCGCGAAGAAGCAAACACTAGAAGAAACACCGGATGCACTATTTAATACAACGGCAAAAGATCCGACATGATTATGATATGATGCATGGCATGGCAAGATGCGGTGCAATTAGTCAATATTAAGCGGAACCGTGGTCCCGACAAATGATTATATGATTCAAGTTGTTTAGAACCCCCCGCAATTTAAATGTTGTATTAGCAAGGCAAATCATGGCATCGGTTCGCTACACAATTTGAATGGAGTCCGGAATAAGACAAAAGTGTCCCGCATATAGACTCCATATTTAATTATGAGATGAATCGGCATAATGCCCCCATACCCACAAACATGTACGCAAGCATGATCAATTTATATGCAACGGATTTTATATATAGCATTTATAAAAATAGGGGCTCAGGAAAAGGGTTCACACATCGGGGTCCAGAAGATCTTGGGTTCCGGGGGTTCGGGGTTCGGACTCAGGGTTCAGGGTCTTCGGATCTGTGAGGAGATCATGGCGTTCCGAGGAGAAGATCTTGGCGCTCGGTGTCCGGGTAGGCGAACTTGGCGGGTTGGGACGATCTTGTCGTCGCGAAGAGCTTGTCGGGTCCGCGTGTCGGGTCAGACTTGGCGTTCGGGTTCTCGGCATCACATCCGGGAAGAAGTACTTGTCGTCCCATGTAGAAGTCCTTGTCGATCCGTGGCGACGATCTTCGGGTTCGGGTCTTCGGGGTACATAAGGAGAACTTGGCGCCCGTGAAGGCGAGCATGGCGATCCATGAAGGAGGTCTTGATGCTGCGGTCGGTATCGATCTTTGGGTACCGTGTGTCCTCGGCGTGGTTTCTCTCGAGTTCAAGCATCGGCGGTTCCCGGCCCCACCCCTTTCCGCCTCCACCTGCGCGTTGCCCACACCACCTGGCCCCTCCTCCTGACAACCGCCCGCACGCATCCCCAGGCCCTGTCGCCACCTACCGCCTCCCTCCACGGTCCGGGCTGCCTCCCCTGGTACAAAAACATTTTGTTTGTTATTTATTCCTTTTAATTTTAAAAGACTTTTATAAATAATTTTTAGACAGATAAAAGATCCGGAAGAGACCGGGGTTTGATTTCAATAGAGAAGGGAATATCTAGAAAACAAAAATAGGTTTTAGAAAAAGAGTTTTAGGTAAAATATGCATGATGACATGACGATGCTCAAATGCAATGTGGCATGATGACATGAGCATGCGGTCAGGATGATGCAATGCACAAAAACACAGCGATTTTCTAGTAGTAGTTTTTGCAGGATGCCACATCACTTATGAAGTGATATCGATGTTTGAATTATATTGGAAAGTAAACATGAAGAAACTCCATGTTGATGGATTTTTGGAGTCTTTTTGATTTTGATCAATTGACGATTGTGAAACTTTCCTCGAGATAATTGAAACTCCGTCCATGGGCCAAACAGGAATGGATGACTAACTTATTTGATATTATGCATGTTGATGTATATAGTCCATTATGTGTAGCCATATGCGATGGATCTTTTTGCTTCATATGCTTTCTCCAGAAATTTGAGTGAATATATCTATATATTTACTTAATAAGGAAGAAGTATGAAACATTTGAAAATTGTTCAAAGACTTTCAAGATGAAGTGAAAAATCATTGTAACAAGAAAATAAAAGAGTTTATGATTTGCTCATAAAGGAAGATATTTGAGTTACAGGTTTAGCAAAACACCTAAGATTTCAGAAATTGTTCCATGAATTTGCATTCCCTGATAAACCACAAGAGTATGGTATGTTCGAGAGATCAAATCAAACCTTGTTTGACATGGTAAGATCAAAGGTGTCATTTATAAAACTGCCACTATGTTTTAAGGATTGAAGCTTTAGAGACTACCACTTTTACACTAAAAAGGGCACCATCGTGATCCGTTGAAATGACACCATATGAGTTATGGTTTCGGATAAAACCCGAATTGTCTTTTCTTAAATTTTGGTATGCTATGCATAAGTAAAATGTTTACAACCAAAGTCGGACAAGCACGTCTTTGTAGGTTATCCCAAAGAATTTGTTGGGAATTCCTCCATAACACCGAGGAAAAAAGAGTTTATCGCTTGGAACATCAAGTTTCTTGAGAAGGAATTTTTTGTGAAAAGTTAAGTGGGAGGACAATAGATCTTTGATAAGGTTGTTGAACCTTAGCTATATGTGCGAAGTAGCGCAGCGTCGGAAAGTGTCCCGGTGGCGGCCACAATGCTCATGGCTCCCATGATTACAAAGGGTGTGATCTTGGAGATTAGAGTTCCTATTGAACCATGTGGGTCGGTAAGAATCAAATAGTAAGATTTGAAACATAAGTCGTTATTGTTTTGACAATGATGAACTGACAACATACAAATAAGTGATGATGGGCCCTGACTACAAAAAATGACTAGAAGTCATAGAATCCATGATAGTATCCATACACGAGAAATCAAGTTTCTGAACTTGGAAGACCCTTCGGAAAGGCGTGAAGCCTATCGGTCGTGTTTGGATCTATAAAGAAATAGATATGGGTGTTTAACATCTATGAAATAGTCGACATGTCGGAGAGAAGTTTACGGCAATGTTCAAGGAGTTGACTATGACAAGATTTGATCTTTCATAGCGATATTTAGTCTTAACGGATTAATGTAGCAACCACTACATATAATTTGGTATATGGTAGTTTAATAAACAAAACAAGGTTCTTCGAATAGAATGGTTACCTAGGACATGTACATGACATGGTATGAAGGGTTTTGTTAATTCAAAGGGTGCTAAAAGGGCATGCAAACTTCAATAGTTGAAGTGAGCATAGCGGAGTTGGAATCTTCACCATGATGAAAATGTTAAAGGAGTTTAAATTCATCAGAGATGATGAAGATGCTTGCATTTGCAAGAAATTAAGTGGGAGCGCTGAGACATATTTCAAATACATTATGTAGAGGACATGGTGTTGATTGGAAATGATGTATCTTGTACTGACACAAGTTAAGAATTTCATTAAAATAGGATTTCGATGAAAGACTTGGGCAAAACCGAAATATTTGGCATCAATGTCTATATGGATAGATTGAGGCGCTAATATGGTTATGCCAGACGTACATATATGAGATATTGAAAGGGTTCAATATGGAAACAACAAGAAAGGTTCTTGCTACATGGAAAGGATTGTATCAAGATTCAAGTGTTTCAACACTTGGTGAGTAAAATCACATGAATATTTTGATCGATTCTACCCATATATGTATATATCCAGATATGTCCTATGCTCTAAATGTTATGAGAACATACCAGAATGATTCATAAGATGATCATTGGACGATAGTAAAGATATTCTTATGAGCTTTGGAAGAACTAAGAATATATCATGTATACGTGACAAATAGTTAAAGGTAGTTCATTGTAAAGTGTTACATTGATACTAGTTTTGTCACAAGATAAAAATTAAATTTATCTCAATTTAGACTATGGGTGGCACAATGTAATGGAAAGTATGTTCCATGATGGATTTGGATGAGTTCCAAAGTTGAGACATTGTGTCGGATACTACAACAAAAGGCTAAGTATATGACTGCTATAGTAGCAGCAAAGGAGGGAATTTGTGTTAAGTAGTTTGTTATCAAACTAGGTATGGTTCACAGTGGGATAATACTATGAAGATATATGTTACGACAATACTATCGACATGTTTTAACCCAAGAACTAAAGGTCTCACCAAAGGACCAAATTTATACAATGCCATCTCATTTGAGAATGAGTGATGCGTAGAGACGCAAAGACATGCAAATACACACGGACCTGAAACTGTCAGATCCGAAGATTATGTTAACCACTAGCAATCGCGTATATACAACACCGGTGTTCAATACGCAAAGTTTTTCAAACTAGATTATTGACTCTAGTGCAAGTGGGAGACTGAAGGGAATATGCCCGAGAGGCAATAATAAAGTGGTTATTATCTTATTCCATGTTTATGATAAATGTTTATTTTGCATGCTATAATTTTATTAATTGGAAACGTTAATACATGTGTGTTTAATAAACAAAATACAAAGTTCCTAGTAATGCCTCTCATATAAACTAGCTCGTTGATTAACAAGATGATCAAGGTTTCCTGATCATGGACATCGGATGCTGTTAATAACAAGGTCACAACATTGGTGGAATGATGTGATGAAAATTCATCTGAAGTATTGCATTACGATCAGAGTCATTATGTTTATATTGCTATAACATCATACGAAGTAATCTTTATCCTTAGACCATGAGATCATGTTAATTGCTAACACCTGAAGAGTATCTTGATAACATCAAACGTCACACCGTAACAGGGTGACTATAAAGATGGGTTCAGTACTATGAAGGTGTTATGTTGAGGCTCATGGATCAAGAGTGGAATTTTTCAATCCCGATGACGGATAGGTATACTCTAGGCCCTCTCAGTGATATCACATTAAGATAGCTTGCAAGCAAGTGATGTGATCACTAGAATGTTATATCACGGGAACGAGAAAAGAGTGCATGTCGGCAACGAGATCAAACTAGGTATTTGGATGCCAATGATCGAATCTTGGACATGTAATATATCGCGAGACAAAGGGATTTAGTTGCGACGTTAAAGGTTCACACGATCACAAGGGTCATCGTTGAATATGTGGGAGTCAGTACGGATCTCCAGGTCCCGCTGCTGATTATTGATCGGAGAGGGGTCTTGATCATGTCTACATTATTCGCGAACCGTAGGGTGACACACTTAAGGGATACCGACACCATTTAGGAGCAAATATGTTTCAAATAAAGATTAAGAAAGCACTGGAATCATTTCGATGGAAACCAGAATTGTTTCAGGTGAAATTGCTGAAACTGGTTCTGCATGTGATATTGAAATGTTGCAGGGAGTTTTATGTGAATGTTTGTTAATTAAAGTAATTAACAAAATTCTGAATAAAATAAATAAAAGTGTTTTATTTAATGAAAACTTGCATTAAATTTAGTGGAAATTTAATGGAGGTGAGTGGAACTATGAGTGGGAGGCTAATTATGTGAGTGGGAGCTCCACCCACATGAATGTGGAAGAGCTGGGGGCACCTCCCTTGGCCGCCGGCCATGGTGAGGGGCTCCCCCCCTCTCCCTATAAAAGGCCCCCCACTCCCTCCTCTCATCTCGCACCACCTCCTCGTGAAGGTTCTCTTCTCCCTCTAGTTATTCCCCATGGTCTCGGATTAGCGAGATACATGTTCCCGGTGGCTTTATATGGAAAGGAGTTGTTGCTTCCGCTGCATCGCTGGAGCGAGGAAGCGGAGGTTATTTGGTGAACCGAACGTGTGTGCGATCACGGATGCACCGCTACTTTGCGGTGCTAGACTTGATGGTGCTGGAGCTGCTGGACCTGAAGGACTTCATCACGATCTTGAGATCGGCAAGTGTACAACTACATCATCCACGAGTTCCAACTCGTTAACAAAGCTTTGTTGTCTTTGAGGGTAAGTTCTCTATGGATGTATATCCACCCGTTGCTTGTATCTAGTAGATAGATCTTGGCGTATAGTTCCCATCGTAGGAATTTTTTTGTTTTCTATGTTGCGAACCCAGCAGTGGTATCAGAGCCTGATCTATGCGTAGGTGCTTTGCACGGGTACTATGAAGGAGTTGTTCCCTAGAGGCAAATAATAAAGTGTATTATTTGATATACCTCCTGTATGTTCATAATACGTTTCATACTGTGCTATAACTATGTTAATACGAAACGTTAATACACATGTGGTATGTAAACAAACCGTGTCTCTAGTTACCTCTAGTGAACTAGTTCATTGGTCATGAGGATGGTCTATGTTTCAAGACCATGGGAATTTATGCCAACTGACAATGAGGTCATGTTATTAGTTAAATAACATGATAGACAAACATCCGACCGTTATATCATAATGAGATCTAGTTACAAAGTTCACCACTGATGATAAAACACAGAGAACCTCGCAACCTGATCCTTTGACTGTGAGGTAATGCAAATCACCATTCTGGAAGAAGCTTAGATGGTTATCGAGAATCATCTCGTAACAGGGTGATCAAAAAGGTGCCACTCAGGTTTTCCGAAGGAATGCGTAGAGGAGTACATATCAAGACCAGGATTTGTCTAGTCCATGTAATGGACAGATACATGTGGCCATCTCGGTGACATTGCATTAATGAAGCTTGCAAGCATGTGACTAGGTCACAGAATGCAATGACAAGATAACGAGTAAAACAAGTTCATCGGTAACAAGATCGAACTAAGGTATACAGATACTGAAGATCAAGTCTCGGATGAATTAGGTATCGTATGACAAAGGGAATGGGGAACGACTATCTCACGGTTCAAGCGATTGTATTCGTGAAACGCACGGGGGTCACATGGCCATCCAGGTCCCTCTGTTGATCATTGATATGAGAATGGTCTCTATCATGTCCGGAGTGTTTCCGAACCGAAGGATGTCACGCTTAAGGGTGGGGACGCTTAGGGTAGATGAGGTATCGTATGAGAAATAGAGAGACAGAGAAACCGGAATAGTTTCGGTAACATCCGATGGAGATCGGAAGGGGTCCGGAAGATGTTCTGGAGTGAAGGAATAATATAATATGTGTATTTGAATCTTAATTGGAGAATTAATATTAAATATATATTTTATTTTATTTTAAAAGGCACTATATTGCTAATGGGCCTCACTCGAGGGGAGGCCCAAGTGGGCAAGGCGCCTAAGGGGTGGGGGCCAACCGACCTAGGGCTAATGGGCCACCCGAGTGGGGCCCACCTAGGGCCGGCGACTGCCCCAAGGTGGCCGGCGGGTGTGGGCATTAGTCCCACACCGCCTGGCCCCTGGGTGGTGCGCCCCTCCTCCTACTATATATAGGGGTCCCCCTTCCCCTTGGAACACACCCATTCCTCTCATTCTCTCTCTCTCTCTTCTACCGAGGACTTTCCCGTAATATTGGGGAGGACCTCGTGGTTGAGTTCTCCACCTTCACACTACCATCGTGTGATCGGCGATCCGGCATCTACTTCTTCCGCTGCTCGGCTAGATCGGAGCCCGGTTGACGTCCACTACACCGGACGTGTGACAAACTTTGGAGGCACCACACTTGGGGTGCTGCTCGTCTTCATCAATATACGCCTTCCTGCGTAAGGCATGCCTCTCTCTGCAAAGGTATGAATACTGTATTCCTTCTCCATTACTTATGTCTACATAGTATAGATCCTGGTATTAGTGTTTGAGTAGATAGAAAATTTTTGTTTTCTGCTACGGAACCCTTCAGTGGTATCAGAGCGGGTCTATGGGTAGACATGTCGTACGAATAGAACACATAGGAATATGTGGACATTGATTCTCTAGTTGCTACCCTCTTTAGTATTATTGTTCATATCGCGGCACAGTTTGATGAAGCGGCCCCCAGCCGACCTCACGTGGTGATTCACGAGACTGGTCCACAAATCAAAGTGGCTTAGGGGGGTGTCTGTCTCTCTGCAGTAGTTGATATGGCATTAACACTGGAGGGCCCTGAAAAGGGAAGAAGAACGGCAATCATTGAATCCATGTTGTGGCTCGACGTTTGTAGGTGGGAAAGGGTTCTACTGCGAAAGCCCTAAATCCGCGTAAAACATGCAATAGTTAATATAGAAGCGTCTATCTTCATTATTGCATAGTGGCAAGTATTGTAACATGGCAATGAGAAGTTTATGAAACTCTCATTAAAGTTGTTGATGATGATCACGAAGCTATAACCATGTCATAACACATCACTTTAGAAGTATCACTTATTGTGCTAGTATACTTACTAGACGGTAGCATAATAAGATAATCCCTCATAGTATTCCAGTTATCGTATTCCCCTTGTGTGTGCACCACCAAGAAAGTTCTTCGGTATGAGGCGATCCAGGGTGACAGGCCTAGGTATCATACATATCTACGTTCACATACAGTGGGTGTAAGCCATGTTGCACTGCAAATACACACGAGTTAGGACTGGCGAGCTAAGCACGCTAGAGAAGCGTGGCCTCGGGATACAAGAGACTGAAAGGTTGAGCATGAATCACATAGTTGATGTGATCGACATTAGGGAATGTCCACCTTTGATACTGCACTGATGGCCATGACGACCGGGGGAGGTGCAGAGGATAGGGATCATGTGATCACTAAACGAGTAGAGGGATGTTCGTTTAAGTGGGAGTTCTTTTAGTTAAAACTCGAACTCATTATTATGAACATAGTCTAAATACTTTGCAAATTCCTTTGTAGATGTCTTGCCCACCCACCTTCAACCTTAGCACTTTCCTCGAGAAGGACAAGCTGAAAACTGATGGAACCAACTTCACCGCATGGTTCCGCAATCTTAGGATCCTCCTAGTCCCCTACAATTTGACTTATGTCATCGAGGCTGAGCTTCCAGCTAAGCCTGCAGATTCCGCCTCTGAGGACGAAAAGAATATCTGGCAGTCCAAGGCGGATGATTTCTCCCTCATCCAGAGTGGAATGCTCTATGCCATGGAGCTGGAGCTTCAAAAGCGTTTTGAGAAGATGAACGCTTTTGAGATCATTGAAGATCTCAAGGCTGTCTTTGCTCCACAGGCTCGTGCAGAGAGGTATGATGCTTCCGAGCTCTTCTTCTCAGCTAAAATGGAAGAGCACAACAGTATTAGTGAGCATGTGGTCAAAATGTCTGGCTACGTTAAATGCTTAAACGCCCTGGATTGCAAGATCCCGGAGGAACTCGCTATAGATAGGGTGCTGCATTCGCTGCCCCCTAGCTACAAGGGTTTTGTGATGAACTACAACATGCAAGGAATGACTAAGACCCTTGCTGAGGTGTTCGCCATGCTCAAAACTGCTGAGGTTGAAATCAAGAAGGAACACACGGTGCTGATGGTCAACAAGACCACCAACTTTAAGAAACCGGGGCAAAAGTGAAAAGGCAAGAGCAAGAAGCCTAAGAGGGATGGCAAGTTTGTTGCCACCACCTCAAAGGCTGCCAAGCCTGGCCCCAAGCCCGGCACTTCGTGCTTCTACTGCAAAGGGGATGGGCACTGGAAACGCAACTGCCCCAAATACCTTGAAGACAAGCGAGCTGGCAAGATAGCCATTCCGGACAAAGGTATATATGATATACATGTTATTGATGTATTCCTTACAAGCGCTAGGGGTAACACCTGGGTATTTGATACCGGATCTGTTGCTCACATTTGTAACTCTCAGCAGGATCTACAGGGTAGGAGGCGCCTGAGGAAGGACGAGGTGACGATGCGCGTTGGCAATGGCTCGAAGGTCGAAGTGATGGCCATCGGCACCCTGCATCTATGTCTACCGTCAGGATTATTGTTGATTTTGAATAAATGCTATTACGTACCCGCACTGAGTATGAATATTGTGAGTGGGTCTTGCTTATTGCAAGACCATTATTCGTTTAAATCAGGAACAAATGGTTGTTCAATTTATATGAATGATGTTTTCTATGTTCATGCACCTGTATGTGATGGTTTATTCTTACTTGATCTTGATTGTGATACACACATCCATAGTGTTGATGCTAAACGTTGTAAACACAGTGAAGATAATTCTATGTACATATGGCATTCCCGTCTTGGTCATATTGGCATAAAGCGCATGAAGAAGCTTCATTCAGAAGGGCTTCTTGGATCATTGGACTTTGAATCCCTTGATACATGTGAGCCATGTCTCATGGGCAAGATGACCAGGACACCATTCTCCGGTATAATGGAGAGAGTCGTAGACCTTCTTGGGATCATACATACGGATGTATGTGGATCAATGAGTGTCTCAACCCGCAATGGTTATCGTTACTTTGTTACTTTACTGACGACTTGAGCAGATATGGATATATCTACTTGATGAAGCACAAATCTGAAACCTTTGAAAAGTTCCAGGGATTTCAGAAAGAGGTAGAGAATCAACTTAACAAGAAAATCAAGCACCTTCGATCGGATCGAGGAGGCGAGTATTTGAGTTATGAGTTTAACATGCACTTAAAGGACTGTGGGATTGTACCACAGCTTACGCCAGCCAGAACACCACAACGTAATGGTGTGTCGGAACGTCGTAACCGAACCCTATTGGATAGCGTACGGTCCATGATGTCTTTAACTGATTTGTCTGTGTCTTTTTGGGGATACGCGTTGGAAACCGCCACTTTTATTTTAAACAGAGCACCGTCCAAATCCGTGGAGACGACCCCATATGAGATGTGGCATGGAAAGAAGCCATTATTGTCATTTCTGAAAGTTTGGGGTTGTGAGGCTTATGTTAAGAAACTGCAGCCTGACAAACTAGAACCTAAATCGGAAAAATGTATCTTTGTAGGATACCCGATGGAAACCATTGGGTATACCTTCTACAACCAAGCTGAAGGCAAAACGTTTGTCGCTAAAAATGGCACCTTTCTTGAAAAGGAGTTTCTTACAAAGGGAGTAAGTGGAAGGAAAATAGAGTTAGATGAAATTGTTGACCCTTCTCTTCGTATTCCGAGTAGCGCAGCGGAAACTATTCCGAAACCACTCTCCAACATGGAGGAAGAGTCCATTGATGCTGATCAAAACAATGACGTCGAGACTCCTGAGGTTCGCAGGTCTACAAGGGTTCGTGCCACTCCAGATTGGTACAGTAGCCTTGTAATGTCTGTCATATTAGATGATCAGGATGAACCAGCAAACTACAAAGAAGCTATAGGTAGTGCTGACTCCGAGAAATGGCTAGAAGCCATGAAATACGAAATAGGATCCATGTATGAAAACCAAGTTTGGACCTTGGTGGATCTTCCAGAAGGTCGCAAGGCCGTGGAAAATAAATGGATCTTTAAGAAGAAGACATATGCGAATGGTAATGTAACTGTTCACAAAGCTCGACTTGTCGTAAAGGGTTTTCGACAAATCCAAGGAGTTGACTACGATGAGACTTATTCTCCCGTAGTAATGCTTATGGCTGTCAGGATTTTAATAGCAATTGCTGCACATTTCGACTATGAAATTTGGCAGATGGATGTCAAAACCGCATTCCTCAATGGTCACATTGATGAAGAATTGTATATGATGCAACCGGAAGGTTTTGTTGATCCTAAGGATGCAGGAAAGGTGTGCAAGCTCCAACGGTCCATTTATGGGTTGAAGCAAGCATCTCGGAGCTGGAACCAGCGTTTTGATCAAGTGATCAAAAGTTTTGGATTTATCCAGAACCAATAAGAGTTCCGTGTTTACAAGAAAGCGAGTGGGAGCTCGGTAGTTTTCTTAGTAGTATATGTGGATGACATATTACTCATGGGAAGCGATGTGGATCTTATGAATAGCGTGAAAGCGTATTTGAGCAACCAATTTTCCATGAAGGATCTAGGTGAAGCTGCATACATATTAGGAATCAAGATCTATAGAGATAGATCAAGGCACCTAATAGCATTAAGTCAGAGTACTTACATAGATAAGATTTTGAAGAGATTGATGACCCACAAGTATAGGGGGTGTATCATAGTATTTTCGATAAGTAAGAGTGTCGAACCCAACGAGGAGCAGATGGTGTTGGCTAGTGGTATGGATCAGGAATTCTCTGCAAATACTTAACAAACGAATTTTTGGGGGTTTACGATAAAGCAAGTAAACAAAGTACGAGTAAATAAAAGACAGTAGGAATAAATGCAACAAGTGGCCCAATCCTTTATGCAGCAAAGGACAAGCCGGTTATATTTCTATAGATGACCAAACGTTCTCGAGGACACATGGGAAGACTCTCAAGTGCTTTCGCTTCATATAGTCGATTAATCTTCTCTAGCTTGCTAAGTGTTGTGTGGGTGAACCTGTGCTAATGTACCGTCCCATCCAAGACTTAATACATAATTGTGATTAAACCCCCTTACAAACATCCGTAAGTACAAGAAAGTAATTAAGGTAGAAACCTAACCACATCCTTAAACTCTAAGACCCTTACGTCCCTTGTGCAATGGTTTCCTAACGGGGGTTCAGGTTTCTGTCACTCCGGCAACCCCTACGATTAGTAGCCAAATACACAATGCATTCCCCTAGGCCCATATAGGTGAAGTGTCATGTAGTTGACGTTCACATGACACCACTAGAAGAAGTACACCACAACTTAAATAACAATCTATTGATTTTTTCTCAACGCAACTCCACTACTAACAACAAGACTTCTCCCATGTCCTCAAGAACAAAACGAACTACTCACAAGACATCATATGGATCATGATCAAAGATGGAATAATGATGTATAACAATCTGAACATAAACAATAATTCAATGGTTCACTCAATAGCATCAACTACAAAGAGTAATCAACACCGGGAAATTTCCCCTATGAACTATAGCAAGATTCAACGCAATTGTTACAGCAATATGGAGATGGTGATGAGGGTGCTGATGGTGATGATGGTGGTGATGATGATCCCGATGAAGTCCAGCTTGATGGTGGTGTTGATGGCGACGATCTCCCCTCTCCAGGAAGGAATTCCCCCGGCAGAAATCTGTCTGCCGGAGAGATCTTTCTCTCTCGGTGTTTTCCGCCCCGCAGAGGCGGTGGAATCTTTCTGTGGTCGCTCCCAGAATCTTAGGGTTTCGGGAGGAAGATATACGCCAGAGGGGAGAGGCTGGAGTGGGCCAGGGTGGCCACACCACTCCTTGGCGCGGCCTAGGCCTGCCCGTGCCATGGGGTGGTGTGGGCCCCCTGTGGCCCATCTCCACTCCATCTTCTGGCATCCTTAATCTTCTAGAAAAATAGGATTTTCCGTATATTTTTCCGGATTTTCTAGTCTTCGCAAATTTTGCCTCAAAACAGCACCTTTTCCATTAGAATCCTGACTGCAACGGTCCATGCTCCAAAAGTCATCAACCATGCAAAAAGAGATGAAATAACATAAGTATCACCTCTCAATACGAAATATATCAATGAATAATAGTGAATTAAGACATAGAATAGTGATGCAAAATGGACGTATCAACTCCCCAAAGCTTAGACTTCGCTTGTCCCCAAGCGAAACTGAGCTTAGTAAACATGACCTCAAGTTTATGGAGTGAAGAGTCGATAAAAGAATACGGACAAGAAGCATCACATTCATCAAATACATAGATCATAATAGAAGAAAATTCACTATTATACAACTCAACTTGCAATGAGTAAAGGAAACACATTAAAGATACATAAAGTGAATCATAATTGGTAATGGCAAACTTAGCTCTTGGTCGAAGAATAGTTGATAATTTGCTAGAGTTCACAAATAGCTGGTTTTCCAAAGAAAGCTTTCAAGGTAGTAAACATCAAGATAAGAGCAATGTGCAAAACAAGGAACATAAGAAACATGAATGCATGAATCATCATATGAATGAATGAAACACATCAACTCAAAATACTTGCCGAGATAGAAGGGAATAGGTTTACTAGCTCAACTACAAAGTAAAAGAAAGGGCCCTTCAAAGAGGGAAGCAGGGATTACAAGTCTCATAAAGAGCTCCCAACATTATGATACTTACTAGCTTTCAGCTCTCATTGCCCCTATCATAGGCATCTTTAGGTGATTAAGGTTAAAGTGACACAACTAAGAGGATATGCT
Organism: Avena eriantha; assembly: GCA_910589775.1. Lineage (NCBI taxonomy): Eukaryota > Viridiplantae > Streptophyta > Magnoliopsida > Poales > Poaceae > Avena > Avena eriantha. The sequence continues at coordinate 354,869,854 of OU342746.1, forward strand.
TGACAAGTTATAAGTTGAAATCTCATGCCCCTTACTTATGAGTACCGATCCTCATGCTACTCAACTTCAGTCACGAGCAAGCTCTTGTCATTGTAAATACATGCGTATCATCGAGAACCGCCAACGGGGTACCCCTTGCACATGACATAGGAGCTATCCCATAATCAAAATGACAAGGCAAGCAGACAGTGAGCATCTCAGTGATCTTTTTATTTGCTATTTGCATAGGTTTTTATTGAGGATGCTTCATAGAATGCTCACTATAGTTATGCTGCAAGTTTCCACCATGATTAGGCATGGCTTAGGCTAGCGGCCCAAGCGTTTCTCTAACACACATATAAACTCCATGATCTTACAAGTTCCACTTTTATTTCACACCGTCGGGATCCATAAGCAAAAGAACATGATATCAACTAGGTACAAGTACCAATGAAGTGTTGAAAGCGGTCCCCATGATACATGGTTTGGCTAACTTCAACTCATAAAGCGCAAGCATATACGCAACAAAGAAGGACCCAATGGTTCAAGTTTATTAAATGCAAGAAAATAAAGTGTGCCATCAAGTTCGTGAGAGATTTAATCACTAAATTTCACATAACAAGTTTAATTTGGGAGGTAGATAAAACAAGAATTTACTTGGAACAGCAATAATGCTACTAGGTAGGTATGGTGGACACAAATGGCGAAGGTTTTGGTTTAAAGGAAGTGGATGCATGAGAAGAATTTCCTCGCAGTACGGGTTTTTGGCTAGCAAGGCTGGGTAGCAAGTATAAGAGTTGAAGGAAACAAACAAACATACAAATGGTAAAGACAAACATGCAATCTTCCTTGGAAGCAAAAAAGATCTTAACTAGAGAAAACTAGACTTATGAGCAAATCAAGAAAGAAAGATGAAATTATTTTCCTTTAGAGTACTTCTATCTTTTTATTTTCAACTCTCAAAAAGGGTGTTGCTACTGACCGAGCCAGGTTTGCCAAAACCAACGGAATTAACTCAATGATCCCAAAGTGCTACCAATACAAACAACAAGATCAATCATATAACCACGAATTGAAAACTATCATAAGCTATGCAAAAGAGTGAATGATAGAACTTCTCATTAGTACTCCATAATGGAAACTCACACCAAGGGATACAAATCTAACGAGAGAGGGGACACTTCCATAATGCAAACCATACTACAAAATAACTCCTCTATTCATGATATGACTCTACTAACAAGGTAAAAAGATAGAAGATAGTGATATGATATCGCGGCACTCCCCCAAGCTTGGAACAAACCAAGGGGATGCCAAACCTGATGAAGAATTACTCCTTAGGTGGTGGTGGTATCTTCTCATCTTCGTCCGTCTTCCAGGGTAAAGTCTTCCCATCAACAAAGGACATCGTGGTTTCCAACATCCTGAAACTTGCAGCAACACTTATGCGTTTAAATCTAGCCTCATACTCACAGTTTTGATTTTGAACGTCATAGAACTGTGCTTGCAGTTTGTTGGTTGTTTGGCGGAGTGAAAAGACTTCATCTTTGAGTTCAGAAGTCTACTTTTGGTGCTCGGCGATGAGTTCGGAACAAATCTTGTGGATGATGTCCACTTCGCGCTCCGCCATCTTCCTGTACCTAAAGACTTCTTGCTCCAATGCTTCCATCCTATCCTCCAGATTTCCTTCACCTTTAGGGCCTTGAACCTCCTTAATCCGGACCTCCCCACCTTCGAGCAACAACTCCTTGGGATGAATCTTCAATTCTCTCATATATGGGTTGATGATATCTTCTAAGGGATCTCCCTTGGATGTTCCAGGGGAAGACATTGTGGCTCGAAATCTGAGATTACCCCTGGCAGAAACAGATCGAAACAAAAACACAACGAAAACATGATATACAAACCTCGGAAGATCCAGGGGGTTATATATTACGAAGTTTCATATCAAAAGGAAGGTACTGGGAGAAAACGGGTCGGAGACGGAGTCCTGGGTGGCCTCACCACCTAGTGGCGCGGCCAGGGGTGGGCCCACGCCATGGGGTGGTGTGGGCCACCCTGGCTGGTTCCGTCCCTTTTTCGCTTCATAGCTTTCCTTATTGACTGAAAACTGCAAAAATATAGTTGGATTGTATTTTCGCGGAACTTTACTTACCAGAACTGTTACCTAGTTGGAAATAGACTCTGCAGGTCTCTGAATTTCTTATTGAGTGGATCCTTTCGGAGTCATCACTTGAATATCATCGATATCTTCATCTTCATATACTTATTACTCGAGTCATAAAACCTTTCTCTTCCTTGTTACACCATTATCTCCACTTCCTGGAAATTTCTTTCACACAAAACTTCACACAGTTCTTATTAGCAACATTAGTATAAGTGAAGTGATAAAACCTTTTGAGTCCAACTTCGACTGAAAACCATCAAAACAAAAGTTACTGTAGCAACTCCTTTCGAAAACCCAAAAAGAATTCAAAAAGGAAATCGAATAAAGAAGCAAATGCAAGATTGGCAAAATCTGTCAAAACAGACCAGCAGGTAAAGATCAATTTTTTCGAAAATCTTCTGTTGCTCAAATCAAAAAGTGCAAAACTAACGAAAGTTAAATAACAACCTGGGGCAGAAGCACAAAAAATTACAGCTCCATTCGATATACAGATATCTCTCACGAATGTTTACGGTGAAGCACAAAAATCTGTTTCGGGACAGCAACTTCCCCAAATCTTACTTCTCTCTCATTAGAGGTTGATCTTGACACAAAAACCAAAAAAAACAGATAAGGAGCAGTTATTACCAAAGTAATAACTTCCAAGACTCAAAGAAATAAAAACGAACTGAAAGCAAAAACATATTGGGTTGTCTCCCATAAAGCTCTTTCTTTATAGCCATTAGATGGGCATGATAATTTTGAAGAAGCTCTCATAGGGATATGATTTGAAGTGAAAGAGAGCATTAAGAAGCAAAAACACACGCACATTTAAGTCTAACCCACTTCCTATGCAAGGGAATTTTGTAAACAAACAATTTATTGGAACCAAAGGCAACTTGCATAAGAAGGCAAAAGAAATGCAACATAAAAACTTTCAGCGTAAAACGAGGAAACTTGATATTATTGAGATGCACAAGAACACTTTTCCCTCTCTCATAATAGCTTTCAGTATCATGCATAAACTTAACAATATAGCTATCACAAGGACTATCATAGCAATGATCACTTATTCTAATAGAAAACACAGGAATACTAGCTCTCATAACACTACTATGCGAAATAATATTAGAGGTATCCTTACAAAGGATAGTGTGTTCCTCTTTTTCATATTTAGCAACAAAGTCTTTCACATTTGCTACAATAGGTTCATCAATCATTTGTTTATCAGGTTCAGCAGCCCTATCATACTTTCATTAACCATACTAGCTATCATAGAATGCTCCTTTACCTTAACTAGGAAAGGCATTTTCTCAATATAAGGTTTAGGTAAAACATGACTAGCAGTATAAACTTCAGTATTTCTTGCAGGAACACTCTTAGTAATATCTTTATAAGGTTCATGATACTTATTCCACTTCTTTTTAGGCACTTGAATATAAGAAGCAAAAGCCTTAAGATAAGAAGCAATAGCTTGAGAGTCTAGACCATAAGCATTTTTAATATTTTGAAAGTCATTAGTTCCCATAAAAGATTCAATGCATTCATAATCATATTTTATACCTGACTTTCTACCTTTGTCGTTCTCCCAAGCTTCAGCATTTTCTTGAATACGGTCCAAAAGGTCCCATTTAACTTCTTCTTCCATGCGAGTGAATGATCCAGCACAAGAAGCATCCAATAAATCCTTGTCATGTAGAGGGAGCCTTGCATAAAAGTTATTGATAATAATATTGTTGGAGAGCTCATGAATGAGACATTTGAGCATTAGTAACTTCAATCTCCCCCAAGCTTGAGCAGTACTCTCTCCATCAAGAGGCCAAAAGTTGTATATTTGATTCCGATCTTTATGAATTTCACTAGGAGGATAAAACTTTGAATAAAAGAGAGGCACTATTTCCTCCCATTCCAGAGCTTGACCATTCTTCAGCAGCTTATACCATTCCTCGGCTCTTCCTTTTAGTGATAAAGAGAATAACTTCTTCTTAACTTGATCTGTAATAATACCTGCACACTTGAACAACCCGCATAATTCGTGTATAAAGAGCAAATGATCACCGGGATGGACAGTTCCATCCCCAACATAGTAGTTATCCATAACACGATCAATAATTCTTGTAGGTATTTTCAAAACATCTTTCTCAGCAGGTGGTGGCTTATCTACTACCTTAGCAGTGGTAGTAGCATTACCAAATAAGAAACTCAGCGAATTATCCATAACGAAAATAAAGCAACTAGAAGAAGTAAACAATACTCACAGTAGAAGTTTCCTTTACCAGTTCCACTCTCCAATAGCGCTTCACTCCCCGGCAACGGCACCAGAAAATAGTCTTGATGACCCACAAGTATAGGGGGTGTATCACAGTATTTTCGATAAGTAAGAGTGTCGAACCCAACGAGGAGCAGAAGGTGTTGGCTAGTGGTATGGATCAGGAATTCTCTGCAAATACTTAGCAAACGGATTTTTAGGGGTTTTCGATAAAGCAAGTAAACAAAGTACGAGTAAATAAAAGACAGTAGGAATAAATGCAGCAAGTGGCCCAATCCTTTATGCAGCAAAGGACAAGCCGGTTGTATTTCTATAGATGACCAAACGTTCTCGAGGACACATGGGAAGACTCTCAAGTGCTTTCGCTTCATATAGTCGATTAATCTTCTCTAGCTTGCTAAGTGTTGTGTGGGTGAACCTGTGCTAATGTACCGTCCCATCCAAGACTTAATACATACTTGTGATTAAACCCCCTTGCAAACATCCGTAAGTACAAGAAAGTAATTCAGGTAGAAACCTAACCACAACTTTAAACTCTAAGACCCTTATGTCCCTTGTGCAATGGTTTCCTAACGGGGGTTCAGGTTTCTGTCACTCCGGCAACCCCTACGATTAGTAGCCAGAAACACAATGCATTCCCCTAGGCCCATATAGGTGAAGTGTCATGTTGTCGACGTTCACATGACACCACTAGAAGAAGTACACCACAACTTAAATAACAATCTATTGAATCTTTCTCAACGCAACTCCACTACTAACAACAAGACTTCTCCCATGTCCTCAAGAACAAAACGAACTACTCACAAGACATCATATGGATCATGATCAGAGATGGAATAATGATGTATAACAATCTGAACATAAACAATAATTCAATGGTTCACTCAATAGCATCAACTACAAAGAGTAATCAACACCGGGAAAGTTTCCCCTATGAATTATAGCAAGATTCAACGCAATTGTTACAGCAATATGGAGATGGTGATGAGGGTGTTGATGGTGATGATGGTGGTGATGATGATCCCGATGAAGTCCAGCTTGATGGTGGTGTTAATGGCGACGATCTCCCCTCTCCGGGAAGGAATTCCCCCGGCAGAAATCTGTCTGCCGGAGAGATCTTTCTCTCTCGGTGTTTTCTGCCCCGCAGAGGCGGTGGAATCTTTCTGTGGTCGCTCCCCGAATCTTAGACTTTCGGGAGGAAGATATACGCCAGAGGGGAGAGGCTGGAGTGGGCCAGGGTGGCCACACCACGCCCTGGCGCGGCCTAGGCCTGCCCGTGCCATGGGGTGGTGTGGGCCCCCTGTGGCCCATCTCCACTCCATCTTCTGGCATCCTTAATCTTCTGGAAAAATAGGATTTTCCGTATATTTTCCCGGATTTTCTGGTCTTCGCAAATTTTGCCTCAAAACAGCACCTTTTCCATTAGAATCCTGACTGCAACGGTCCATCCTCCAAAAGTCATCAACCATGCAAAAACAGATGAAATAACATAAGTATCACCTCTCAATACGAAATATATCAATGAATAATAGTGAATTAAGACATAGAATAGTGATGCAAAATGGACGTATCAGAGATTCAAAATGGAAAACACCAAGAGGGGTTTTACACCTATGATGAAGAATTGCAACCTGAGTGTGACTCAATGTCTTGTAACGGACAATGATGGAGAGAAGATGTCTAACGTCCCCTATGCTTCTGCAATAGGATCTATCATGTATGCAATGCTTAGTACCCAACCTGCTGTGGCATTGGCTCTTAGTTTGACAAGCCAATATCAGAGTAATCCAGGACCGGATCACTGGACAGCTGTGAAAAATATCCTAAAGTATCTGAGAAGAACAAGAGATATGTTCCTAATCGATGGAGGAAATGATGAAGCTCTAAAAGTAACAGGTTACGTAGATGCGAGCTGGAATTCAGATCATGATGACTCTAAGTCTCAAACAGGATTAGTTTTCTTGGTGAATGGTGGGGCCATAAGCTGGAAAAGCAAGAAGTAGCCGGTGGTGGCACAATCTTCAATGGAGTCTGAATACATTGCTGCAGCAGATGCAGCAAATGAAGCTGTTTGGCTAAGGAATTTTGTCATCAAACTAGGAGTTTTTCCCAATGCACAAGACCCCGTGACAATCTGTTGTGATAACACGGGGGCTATTGCAAATGCAAGGGAACCAAGAACTCATTCCACAGCCAAACACATCAAGCTTAGATTTCACGTCATCCGACAGATTGTTGAAGAAGGTGAAGTCAAGATTTGCAAAGTAGATACGGAACTGAATGTAGCAGATCCTTTGACTAAAGCTCTCCAACATGACAAGCACGAACAACACCAAGATTCCATTGGTGTTAGGTTCCTACCTATTGTAAACTAGTTTTGTATATACTCTAGTGCAAGTGGGAGACTGAAGGAGTTATGCTCTAGAGGAAAATAATAAAGTGTATTATTTGATACACCTCATGTATGTTCATAATACGTTTCATACTATGCTATAAATGTGTTAATACCAAACGTTAATACACATGTGGTATGTAAACAAACCGTGTCTCTAGTTACCTCTAGTGAACTAGTTCATTGGGCATGAGGATGGTCTATGTTTCAAGACCATGGGCATTTGTGCCAACTGACAATGAGGTCATGTTATTAGTTAAATAACATGATAGACAAACATCCGACCGTTATATCGTAATGAGATCTAGTTACAAAGTTCACCATTGATGATAAAACATAGAGAACCTCGCAACCTTATCCTTTGACTGTGAGGTAATGCAAATCACCATTCTGGAAGAAGCTTAGATGGTTATCAAGAATCATCTCGTAACAGGGTGATCAAAAAGGTGCCACTCGGGTTTTCCGAAGGAATGCGTAGAGGAGTACATATCAAGACCAGGATTTGTCTAGTCCATGTAACGGACAGATACATGTGGCCATCTCGGTGACATTGCATTAATGAAGCTTGCAAGCATGTGACTAGGTCATAGAATGTAATGACATGATAACGAGTAAAACAAGTTCATCGGTAACGAGATCGAACTAAGGTATACAGATACCGAAGATCAAGTCTCGGATGAATTAGGTATCGTATGACAAAGGGAATGAGGAACGACTATCTCACGGTTCGAGCGATTGTATTCGTGAAATGCACGGGGATCACATGGCCATCTAGGTCCCTCTGTTGATCATTGATATGAGAATGGTCTCTATCATGTCCGGAGTGTTTCCAAACCGAAGGATGTCATGCTTAAGGGTGGGGACGCTTAGGGTAGATGAGGTATTGTATGAGAAATAGAGAGAGAGAAACCGGAATAGTTTCGGTAACATCCGATGGAGATCGGAAGGGGTCCAGAAGATGTTCCGGAGTGAAGGAATAATATAATATGTGTATTTGAATCTTAATTGGAGAATTAATATTAAATATATATTTTATTTTAAAAGGCACTATATTGCTAATGGGCCTCACTCGAGGGGAGGCCCAAGTGGGCAATGCACCTAAGGGGTGGGGGCCAGCCAGCCTAGGGCTAATGGGCCACCCGAGTGGGGCCCACCTAGGGCCAGCGGCTGCCCCAAGGTGGCCGGCGGGTGTGGGCATTAGTCCCACACCTCCTGGCCCCTGGGTGGTGCGCCCCCCTCCTACTATATATAGGGGTCCCCCTTCCCCTTGGAACACACCCATTCCTCTCATTCTCTCTCTCTCTCTCTTCTACTGAGGACTTTCCCGTAATATTGGGGAGGACCTCGTGGTTGAGTTCTCCACCTTCACACTACCGTCGTGTGATCGGCGATCCGGCATCTACTTCTTCTCCTGCTCGGCTGGATCGGAGCCCGATTGACGTCCACTACACCGGACGTGTGATGAACTTCAGAGGCACCACACTTGGGGTGCTGCTCGTCTTCATCAATATACGCCTTCCTGCATAAGGCGTGCCTCTCTCTGCAAAGGTATGAATATTGTATTCCTTCTCTGTTACTTATGTCTACATAGTATAGATCCTAGTATTAGTGTTCGAGTATATTGAATTTTTTTGTTTTCTGCTACGAAACCCTTCATAGTACACATATGATTATACGTGGGCGATGATGATCATGTTATTGCATCTTTCATGTATTTTGGATATTGGTGGTATAGTCGGATGAAGCGGCTCGGACCAACATTACATGTCATCGCACATGAGACCGGTTCCACGACTGACATGCAACTAGTTTTGCATAAGTGGTTGGCGGGTGTCTGTCTCTCCTAATATAGTCAATATCTGATTTACAACGAGTTGCTAATAACTTAGTTATCATCGTTGTGGTTCCATGTTTGTAGGTAAGACTGGTTTTATCTTCGAAAGCACTAAGCCACGTAAAACTTCCAATGGATAAATTAGAGGCATCTAGTTTAGATTGTTGTTGGGCTAGTGTCATGATATGGTAATGTTGTAAGTTGATGTATGGTAGATACCCTTATAACACACCTACCGTGTAAGTTCCATAGACCTTGGCCTTACACATAAAGGAATGATAGAGATCATACCATGATGCATATGATAGAGATCAAATGCATGGACCATATCATGTCACTTTACACATTAGATGTTTGCATCTTATATTGCTAGTTTGGCGTTTTTAGTAGCATTGTAAGATGATCCTTCATTTAAATATCAAGATAAAATGTGTTCTTCCTTAAGTATGCACCATTCTATGGATCGTGTTTCGAGACATCACGTGATGATCGGGTGTACTCGACTCTACGCTTTCATACAACGGGTGTAAGACAGTTTTACACATGCGAATACTAAGGTTCTTACTTGGCGAGCCTAGCATGTATAGACATGGCCTCGGAACACAGACCGAAAGGTTAAGCATGAGTCATACAGTTGATGTGATGCCCATATTGATGCTCGCCTTTGAAGCTACACCGACTCACGTGATGATCGGACTTGGTGTAGTGGATTTGGTTCATGTAATTACCAAAAAGGCATGAGGGATGTCGTTTTTGAGTGGGAGTTCATTTCTAATTTGGATTAGTCGAACTCAATTTGTCATAAACTAAATCGAAGTGAATTTGCAAAATTTGTTGTAGTCATTGGCATCTATTCACTACCGTATGCTTAGTTTTAATTGAGATAATAGAACTATAGAATTCTGGATATTTACTTTACGAACTAGTATCGTATTGTTTTGAATGTCAATTTAAAGTTTATAAGTCCTATTGCAAACTTTCAGCAAACTCTATTTACTCCATGAAGTTTAATAAGTAGTATTAAATCAAGAGTAAGAATTCAAATGTTAGTATCTAAAGTATCAGGTTTGCCTCCATGATTATTGATATTTAAAAGTTGTTTTAATATCAAGACTATCTAGGAGCTGAATAATTGTTTCAAAAACCATCATGTGTGAAAGATATTGTGATATCTGAAACAATGTTTTTGGTTGCATTATGATAGAGTATAATTTAGCAAAATACATGTTCTCATATTGTATGAGAATTTGTGAAGGATGGAGATGCTAGGCATCTGGATCTCCCAAAAAGGTTTTGGGAACTAACATTATACTCGCGATTCTTTCTTATAGGCTATAGTAGCTTGATCATGAAAGTTGTCATGATAAGGATGAATATAAGATGTAAGTAAAATGTTTACTACACTAATAGATTACTAAATAATGGATTTTTGAAAGAACACCAAACATTTGATGATGGTGATCCACTTCAAAGTGCAAGCCCAAAGGTATTAGTATTTAACTATATACACTTTGTACTATGTGTCATGTGAATGACACCACTATTGATGTTGATAGATTCTTTTAAAAGAAAAGGAATTGTTGAAAGAGAATCTATAAAATATTTGGCAGAAAAGAAAAGGTTAGAGATGTCCAACTTAGGTATATAGAAGATATACATGTTATGGCTGTATTCTTTGCTTGTTAAACAATGTGGTTCTGAGGTATTGGATACCGGTATTGGATACCGAATTGGTTGGTGTGAATTTTCATACAGAACAACACAATTCATGAACTGCAGCAGCCTAAGCAACTGGCAAGAGAATAAGTGATGATGTTCATCGAAAACAAATAAAGTGTTATTGTGTTTTTGTTGTCGTCAAACCTAGCCTTCAAGATTTGTTTTAATAATTGTTATTTTGTTCCGGTATTACGAGAATAATGGTTGTTCAAATAATTACCGTATTCCATAAAGGATGGATAAACTTTTACAAGTCTCGTTGGAGAAATCACATCCATAAACATTATTGCTAAAATGTCGTAAGACAAATGATTGGAAGATCACTTATGAAGTGACATCGCTGTTTGAATTATATTGGAAAGTAAACATGAAGAAACTCCATGTTGATGGATTTTTGGAGTCTTTTTGATTTTGATCAATTGACGATTGTGAAACTTTCCTCAAGATAATTGAAACTCCATCCATGGGACAAAGAGGAACGGATGACTAACTTATTTGATATTATGCATGTTGATGTATATAGTCCATTATGTGTAGCCATATGCGATGGATCTTTTTCTTCATATGCTTTCTCTAGAAATTTGAGTGAACATATCTATATATTTACTTAATAAGGAAGAAGTATGAAACATTTGAAAATTGTTCAAAGACTTTCAAGATGAAGTGAAAAATCATTGTAACAAGAAAATAAAAGAGTTTATGATTTGATCATAAAGGAAGATATTTGAGTTACAGGGTTAGCAAAACACCTAAGATTTCAGAAATTGTTCCATGAATTTGCATTTCCTGATAAACCACAGGAGTATGGTATGTTTGAGAGATCAAATCAAACCTTGTTTGACATGGTAAGATCAAAGGTGTCATTTATAAAACTGCCACTATGTTTTAAGGATTGAAGCTTTAGAGACTACCGCTTTTACACTAAAAAGAGCACCATATTGATCTGTTGAAATGACACCATATGGGTTATGGTTTGGGATAAAACCTGAATTATCTTTTCTTAAATTTTGGTATGCTATGCATAAGTAAAAATTTTACAACCAAAGTCGAACAAGCACGTCTTTGTAGGTTATCCCAAAGAATTTGTTGGGAATTCCTCCATAACACCGAGAACAAAAGAGTTTGTCGCTTGGAACATCAAGTTTCTTGAGAAGGAATTTTTTGTGAAAAGTTAAGTGGGAGGACAATAGATCTTTGATAAGGTTGTTGAACCTTAGCTATATGTGCGAAGTAGCGCAGCGCCGGAAAGTGTCCCGGTGGCAGCCACAATGCTCATGGCTCCCATGATTACAAAGGGTGTGATCTTGGAGATTAGAGTTCCTATTGAACCATGTGGGTCGGTAAGAATCAAATAGTAAGATTTGAAACAGAAGTCGTTATTGTTTTGACAATGATGAACTGACAACATGCAAATAAGCGATGATGGGCCCTGACTCCATAAAATGACTAGAAGTCATAGAATCCGTGATAGTATCCATACACGAGAAATCAAGTTTCTGAACTTGGAAGACCCTTCGGAAAGGCGTGAAGCCTATCGGTCGTGTTTGGATCTATAAAGAAATAGACATGGGTGTTTAACATCTATGAAATAGTCGACATGTCGGAAAGAAGTTTACGGCAATGTTCAAGGAGTTGACTATGACAAGATTTGATCTTTCATAGCGATATTTAGTCTTGACGGATTAATGTTGCAACCACTACATATAATTTGGTATATGGTAGTTTAATAAACAAAACAAGGTTCTTCTAATAGAATGGTTACCTAGGACATGTACATGACATCGTATGAAGGGTTTTGTTAATTCAAAGGGTGCTAAAAGAGCATGCAAACTTCAATAGTTGAAGTGAGCATAGCGGAGTTGGAATCTTCACCATGATGAAAATGTTAAAGGAGTTTAAATTCATCAGAGATGATGAAGATGCTTGCATTTGCAAGAAATTAAGTGGGAGCGCTGAGACATATTTCAAATACATTATGTAGAGGACATGGTGTTGATTGGAAATGATGTATCTTGTACTGACACAAGTTAAGAATTTCATTAAAATAGGATTTCGATGAAATACTTGGGCAAAACCGGAATATTTGGCATCAATGTCTATATGGATAGATTGAGGCGCTAATATGGTTATGCCAGACGTACATATATGAGATATTGAAAGGGTTCAATATGGAAACAACAAGAAAGGTTCTTGCTGCATGGAAAGGATTGTATCAAGATTCAAGTGTTTCAACACTTGGTGAGTAAAATCACATGAATATTTTGATCGATTCTACCATGATATGTATATATCCAGATATGTCCTATGCTCTAAATGTTATGAGCACATACCAGAATGATTCATAAGATGATCATTGGATGATAGTAAAGATATTCTTATGAGCTTTGGAAGAACTAAGCATATATCATGTATAAGTGACAAATAGTTAAAGGTAGTTCATTGTAAAGTGTTACATTGATACTAGTTTTGTCACAAGATACAAATTAAATTTATCTCAATTTATACTATGGGTGGCACAATGTAATGGAAAGGATGTTCCATGATGGATTTGGATGAGTTCCAAAGTTGAGACATTGTGACGGATACTACAACAAAAGGCTAAGTATATGACTGCTATAGTAGCAGCAAAGGAGGGCATTTGTATTAAGTAGTTTGTTATCAAACTAGGTATGGTTCACAGTGCGATAATACTATGAAGATATATGTTACGACAATACTATCGACATGTTTTAACCCAAGAAGAACTAAAGGTCTCACCAAAGGACCAAATTTATACAATGCCATCTCATTTGAGAATAAGTGATGCGTAGAGACGCAAAGACATGCAAATACACACGGACCTGAAACTGTCAGATCCGGAGATTATGTTAACCACTAGCAATCGCGTATATACAACACCGATGTTCAATACGCAAAGTTTTTCAAACTAGATTATTGACTCTAGTGCAAGTGGGAGACTGAAGGGAATATGCCCGAGAGGCAATAATAAAGTGGTTATTATCTTATTCCATGTTTATGATAAATGTTTATTTTGCATGCTATAATTTTATTAATTGGAAACGTTAATACATGTGTGTTTAATAAACAAAATACAAAGTTCCTAGTAATGCCTCTCATATAAACTAGCTCGTTGATTAACCAGATGATCAAGGTTTCCTGATCATGGACATTGGATGTTGTTAATAACAAGGTCACAACATTGGTGGAATGATGTGATGAAAATTCATTCGAAGTATTGCATTACGATCAGTGTCATTATGCTTATATTGCTATAACATCATACGAAGTAATCTTAGTCCTTAGACAATGAGATCATGTTAATTGCTAGCACCAGAAGAGTATCTTGATAACATCAAACGTCACACCGTAACAGGGTGACTATAATGGTGGGTTTAGTGCTACGAAGGTGTTATGTTGAGGCTCATGGATCAAGAGTAGGATATGTCTATCCTGATGACGGATAGATATACTCTGGGCCCTCTCGGTGATATCACATTGAAATAGCTTGCAAGCAAGTGATGTGATCACTAGAATGTTATATCACGGGAACGAGAAAAGAGTGCATGTTGGCAACGAGATAAAACTAGGTATTTGGATGCCAATGATCGAATCTCGGACATGTAATATATCGCGAGACAAAGGGATTTAGTTGCGACGTTAAAGGTTCACACGATCACAAGGGTCATCGTTGAATATGTGGGAGTCAGTACGGATCTCCAGGTCTCGCTGCTGATTATTGATCGGAGAGGGGTCTCGATCATGCCTGTATTATTCGCGAACCGTAGGGTGACACACTTAAGGGATACCGACACCATTTAGGAGCAAATATGTTTCAGATAAAGATTAAGAAAGTGCTGGAATCATTTCGATGGAAACCGGAATAGTTTCGGGTGAAATTGCTGAAATTGGTTCTGCATGTGATATTGAAATGTTGCAGGGAGTTTTATGTCAATGTTTGTTAATTAAAGTAACTAAAAAAATTCTGAATAAAATAAATAAAAGTGTTTTATTTAATGAGAACTTGCATTAAATTTAGTGGAAATTTAATGGAGGTGAGTGGAACTATGAGTGGGAGGCTAATTATGTGAGTGGGAGCTCCACCCACATGAATGTGGAAGAGGTGGGGACACCTCCCTTGGCCGCCGGCCATGGTGAGGGGTTTCCCCCCTCTCCCTATAAAAGACCCCCACTCCCTCATCTCATCTCGCACCACCTCCTCGTGAAGGTTATCTTCTCCCTCTAGCTATTCCCCATGGCCTCGGATTAGCGAGATACATCTTCCCGGTGGTTTATCTAGAAAGGAGTTGCTGGAGCGAGGAGGCGGAGGTTGTTCGGTGGACCGAACGTGTGTGCGATCACGGATGCACCGCTACTTTGTGGTGATAGACTTGATGGTGCTGGACCTGATGGTGCTAGAGCTGCTGGACCTGAAGGACTTCATCACGATCTTGAGATCGGCAAGTGTACGACTACATCATCCACGAGTTCCAACTCGTTAACAAAGCTTTGTTGTCTTCGAGGGTAAGTTCTCTATGGATGTATATCCACCCGTTGCTTGTATCTAGTAGAAAGGTCTTGGCGTATAGTTTCCATCATAGGAATTTTTTTGTTTTCTATGCTGTGAACCCAGCATAACCTATGAAGGAAATATGCCCTGCGAGGCAATAATAAAGTTGTTATTATATATTCCTTATATATGATATATGTTTATTTTACATGCTAGAATTGTATTGATCAGGAAACATCAATACATGTGTGTTTAATAAACAAAAAGGGTTCCTAGTTATGCCTCTCTTATAGACTAGCTTGTTGATTAACAAGATGATCAAGGTTTCCTGATCATGGACATTGGATGTTGTTAATAACAAGGTCACACCATTGGTGGAATGATGTGATGAACATTCATCCGAAGTATAGCATTACGATCAAGTCATTATGTTTATATTGCTATAACATCATACTAAGTAATCTTTATCCTTAGACCATGAGATCATGTTAATTGCTAACATCGGAAGAGTATCTTGATAACATCAAACGTCACACCGTAACAGGGTGACTATAAAGATGGGTTCAGTACTACGAAGGTGTTATGTTGAGGCGCATGGATCAAGAGTGGAATTTGTCAATCTCGATGACGGATAGATATACTCTGGGCCCTCTCGGTGATATCACATTAAGATAGCTTGCAAGCAAGTGATGTGATCACTAGAATGTTATATCACGGGAACGAGAAAAGAGTGCATGTCGGTAACGAGATCAAACTAGGTATGGAGATACCGATGATCGAATCTCGGACATGTAACATATCTAGAGACAAAGGGACTTAGTTACAAGCGTTAAAAGTTCTCATGATCACAGAAGTCATCGTTGAATGTGTAGGAGTCAGTACGGATCTCCAGGTCCCGCTGCTGATTATTGATCGGAGAAGGGTCTCGATCATGTCTGCATTATTCGCGAACCGTAGGGTGGCACACTTAAGAGTTACCGGACACCATTTTGGAGCACATATGTTTCAGACGAAAGAATTGCAAAGCGCAGGAATTGTTTCAATAGAAACCAGAAATTATTTCGGGTGAAATTGCAGAAAGTGGTTCTGCATGTGATATTGAAATATTGCAAGGGGATATATGTGAATGTTTGCTAATTAAAGTAATTAACAAAATTCTGAATAAATTTAATAAAAGAGTTTTATTAAATGAGAGAGCATTAAATTTGGAGAAATTTAATGCATTTAAAGTGGAGACTTTAAAAGGGAATGTGAAGAGGCATTTTAATGTGGAGGGGTTACCACCACATGAATGGGGGAGGTGAGGGGTCACCCCCCATGCGCCGGCCATGGAGAGAGGGGGCACCCCCTCCTCCTGTAAAAGGCCACCCATTCCCTCCTTCATCCTCAGACCTCCTTGTGAAGGATCTCTCTCCCCCTCTAGAATTATTCCCCCATGGTCTCGGATTAGCGAGATACATGTTCCTGGTGGCATTTCATCTGGAAGGAGTTGTTGCTTCCGCTGGATCGCTGGAGCGAGGAGGTGGAGGTTGTCCGGTGGCTTGAACGTGTGTGCGAGTATGGATGCGCTGCTGAGTTGCGGCGCTTGGACTTTCTCACGATCTTGAGATCGGCAAGTGTACGACTACATCAACCACGAGTTCCTACTCGTTAACAAAACTCGTTGTCTTTGAGGGTAAGTTCTCGTTGGATGTATGTCCACCCGTTGTTTTGTACCTAGTAGATAGATCTTGGCGTGTAGTTCACACCGTAGGAAATTTTTTGTTTTCTATGTTGCGGACCCAACAGTGGTATCAGAGCCTGATCTATGCGTAGGTGCTTTGCATGGGTAGTACACATATGTTTATATGTGGGCGATGATGATCATGTTATTGCATCTTCTATGTATTTTGGATATTGGTGGCATAGTGGGATGAAGCGGCCCAGACCAACCTTACATGTCATCGTACATGAGACCGGTTCCACGACTGACATGCAACTTGTTTTGCATAAGTGGCTGGCGGGTGTCTGTCTCTCCTACTATAGTCAATATCTGATTTACAACGACTTGCTAATAACTTAGTTATCCTCGTTGTGGTTCATGTTCGTAGGTGAGAACGGTTCTATCTTCGAAAGCCCTAAGCCACGTAAAACTTGCAATTGATAAATTAGAGGCGTCTAGTTTAGATCGTTGTTGGGCTAGTGTATTGATATGGTATTGTTGTAAGTAGATGTATGATAGATACTCTTACAACACACTCAACGTGTAAGTTCCATAGACCTTGGCCTTACACACAAAGGAATGATAGAGATCATACCATGATGCAAGTGATAGAGATCAAATGCATGGACCATATCATGTCACTTTACACATTAGATGTTTGCATCTTATATTGCTAGTTTGGCGCTTTTGGTAGCATTATAAGATGATCCCTCATTTAGATATCAAGATAAAAATGTTTTCTTCCTTAAGTATGCACCGCTCTGTGGATCGTGTTTCGAGACATCACGTGATGATCGGGTGTACTCGAATCTACGCTTTCATAGGAACGGGTGTAAGACAGTTCTACACACGCGAATACTAAGGTTCTTACTTGGCGAGCCTAGCATGTACAGACATGGCCTCGGAGCACAGACCGAAAGGTTAAGCATGAGTCATATAGTTGATATGATGCCCATATAGATGCTCTCCTTTGAAGCTACATCAACTCACGTGATGATCGGACTTGGTGTAGTGGATTTGGTTCATGTAATCACCAAAAGGACACGAGGGATGTCGTTTTTGAGTGGGATTTCATTAGTAATTTGGATTAGTTGAAATCAATCTATCATAAACTTTACAAATTCTGTTGTAGATGGCACCACCTGCTTTTAATTTCAATGTGTTCATGGAGAAAGAGAAACTTGCTGCGAATGGTAGCAACTTCACCAACTGGGCTATGAATTTCAGGATTCTCCTCACTGCTGCACAAAAGCAATATGTGCTAGATGCGCCGCTAGGCCCCCCACCAGCTCCTGATGCCCTTGACGAGGAAAAGAATGTCTATGTGACTCGTCAGGAGGACCGCAACTTAGTTCATTGCAGCATACTGTATGGGCTAGAGCCAGAACTTCGAAAGCGTTTCGAAAATGGCAATGCCTTTGATACCATGGGAGAATTGAAAATGATTTTCGATACCCATGCTGCCGTAGAGAGTTATAATGCTACTGAAAAGTTCTTTAGCTGCATGATGGAGGAAAACAGCTCTGTTAGTGAGCACGTACTCAAAATGTCTAGGTACGCCGATAAGCTTGTGTCCTTGGGAATAACGATTTCCATTGATTTAGGCATACATCGTGTTCTACAATCTCTGCCACCTAGCTACAAGAGCTTCGTGATGAACTATAATATGCAGGGCATGAAGAAGTCTCTTCCCGAGCTTCTGTCAATGCTTAAGATTGCAGAAGTGGAGATTAGGAAAGAACATCAAGTGTTGATGATCAATGGGACCACCGGTTTCAAGAAAGACAAGAAAGGCAAGCACAAGGGAAAGAAGGGTGGCAAGTCTGTTGCCACGCCTGAAAAGAAACCCCGAGCTGGCCCTTAGTCTGACACCGAGTGCTACTATTGTAAGGGGACTGGCCATTGGAAGCGCAACTACCCCAAGTATTTGGCGGACAAGAAGTCCGGCAAGGCAAACAAAGGTATATGTCATATACATGTTATTGATGTGTACTTGACTAGTACTCGCAGTAGCACCTGGGTATTTGATACGGGATCGGTTGCTAATATATGTAACTCGGTTCAAGGGCTACGGAACAAGCGACAACTAGCAAGGGATGAGGTCAGGATGCGGGTCGGCAATGGATCAAAAGTTGATGTGATCGCCGTCGGGACGCTACCTCTCCATTTGTCATCAGGATTAGTTATAAACCTAAATATTTGTTATTTAGTGCCTGCACTGAGCATGAACATTGTATCTGGATCGTGTTTGATGCAAAGTGGTCATTCCTTTAATTCTGAAAACAATGGTTGTTCGATTTATAAGAATGATATATTTTATGGTCATGCACCTATGTTGAATGGTTTATTTCTGATAGATCTCGATAGTAATATTACACACATTCATAATGTTAATGCTAAAAAGATTAAACTTGATGATGATATGTCTACATATATGTGGCACTGCCGTCTAGGTCATATTGGCGTTAAATGCATGAAGAAACTCCATTCTGATGGACTTTTGGAATCACTTGATTTTGAATCATTTGATACATGTGAGGCATGCCTTATGGGCAAGATGACTAGAACGCCATTTTTCGGTTCAATGGAACGGGCGATAGATCTATTGGAAATCATACATACTGATGTGTGTGGACCAATGAGGGTGTCGACGCGAGGTGATATCGTTATTTTGTTACTTTCATGGATGATTTGAGTAGATATGGATATATCTATTTGATGAAACACAAGTCTGAAACTTTTGAAAAGTTCAAGGAATTTCAGAATGAAGTGGAAAATCATCATAATAGAAAGATCAAATTTCTACGGTCTGACCGTGGAGGAGAGTATCTAAGTTACGAGTTTAGCACACACATGAAAGAGTGTGGAATAGTTTCACAACTCACGCCTGCCGGAACACCACAACATAATGGTGTGTCGGAACGTCGTAATTGTACCTTATTGGATATGGTTTGATCTATGATGTATCTGACTGACTTGCCACTGCCATTTTGGGGTTATGCACTGGACACAGCTGCATTCACTTTAAATCGAGCACCATCTAAATCCGTTGAAACGACACCGTATGAATTATGGTTTGGAAACAAACCTAAGCTGTCATTTCTCAAAGTTTGGGGATGCGATGTTTATGTGAAGAAACTTCAACCAGATAAACTCGAACCCAAAGCGGAAAAATGCGTCTTCATAGGATACCCTAAGGAAACAATTGGGTATACCTTCTATCACAGATCCGAGGGCAAGGTTTTTGTTGCCAATAATGGATCCTTTCTTGAGTAGGAGTTTCTCGCGAAAGGTGTGAGTAGTCAGAAGGTAGAACTCGAAGAGATTATTGAACCTTCTCTTCATGGAATGGCGAGTGGCGCAACACCGGAAGTTGTTTCGGAGTTGACTTCACCTGATGAAGAGAGAGCTAATGATAATGATCATGAAACTCCGAAAGAGGACACTACCGAACCTCGCTGGTCAAGCAGGACACGTGCAGCTCCTGAACTGTACGGCAATCCTATTGTGAATTTCATGGTTGATGAAATGGATGACCCTGCGACGTATGAAGAAGCGATGATGAGCCCGGATTCCAACAAATGGCTAGAAGCCATGAAATCCGAGATGGAATCCATGTACGAGAACCAAGTTTGGAACTTGGTGGACTTACCTCACGATCGAAAGGCCGTTGAGAATAAATGGATTTTCAAAAGAAAAACTGATGCTGATGGTAATGTGACCATCTATAAGGCTCGACTTGTCGCAAAGGGGTTTCGATAAATTCAAGGAGTTGACTACGATGAGACATTCTCTCCCGTAGCGATGCTTAAGTCGGTTAGGATTATGTTAGCAATTGCTGCATATTTCGATTATGAAATATGGCAGATGGATGTCAAAACTGCGTTCCTCAATGGTAATATTGAAGAAGAGTTGTATATGATACAACCTAAGGGTTTTGTCGATCCTAAGGATGCTAATAAGGTATGAAAACTTCAGTGATCCATCTATGGACTGAAGCAAGCATCCCGGAGTTGGAATCTCTGCTTTGATGAGGTGATCAAAGAGTTTGGATTTGTCCAAACTTATGGAGAGGCTTGTATTTACAAGAAAGTGAGTAGGAGCAATGTGGCATTTCTGATATTATATTTGGATGACATATTATTGATTGGAAATGATATAGATCTTTTAAACAGTGTTAAAAGTTATCTAAACAGCAAATTTTCGATGAAAGACCTTGGTGAAGCGTCATATATATTAGGCATTAAAATCTATAGAGATAGATCAAGGCGACTAATTGGGCTATCGCAGAGTACATACCTTGATAAGATATTAAAGAAGTTTAATATGGACGAAAGTAAGAATGGGTTCTTACCTATGTTGCGAGGCAAGACATTGAGTAAGACTCAAAGGCCGGCTACGGCGGAAGAAAGAGAGATGATGGATAAGATCCCCTATGCCTCGGCCATAGGCTCTATTATGTATGCCATGCTATGTACAAGACCGGATGTGGCACATGCTATTAGTTTGACTAGTAGGTACCAATCTGATCCAGGTTCGGAACACTGGATAGCGGTAAAGAACATCCTCAAGTACTTGAGAAGAACTAAGGATATATTTCTTATATACGGAGGTGAAAAAGAGCTAGTCTCTAAGTATTATGTCGATGCTAGCTTTGACACCGATCCGGATGACTCTAAGTCTCAATCCGGATACGTATTTCTCTTGAACGGAGCAGCAGTTAGTTGGAGGAGTTCCAAACAACCTGTGGTGGCTGGATCAACGACAGAGGCGGAATATGTTGCTGCTTCAGAAGCGGCGCAGGAGGCGGTTTGGATGAAAGAGTTCATTACGGAACTAGGTGTGGTTCCCAGTGCGTTGGACCCAATGGTGATCTATTGTGACAACAATGGAGCCATAGCCAACGCAAAGGAACCAAGGTCTTACAAGAATTCCAAGCATATTAAGCGCCGGTTTCACTCCATCCGCGAGCATGTCAAGGATGGAGATATAAAGATTTGTAAAGTACACACGGACCTAAATGTAGCAGATCCGTTGACTAAAGTTCTCTCTAGGGCAAAACATGATCAACACCAGAACTCCATGGGTGTTAGATTTATCACTATGTGAACTAGATTATTGTCTCTAGTGTAAGTGGGAGACTGAAGGAAATATGCCCTGAGAGGCAATAATAAAGTTGTTATTATATATTCCTTATATATGATAGATGTTTATTTTACATGCTAGAATTGTATTGATCAGGAAACATCAATACCTGTGTGTTTAATAAACAAAAAGGGTTCCTAGTTATGCCTCTCTTATAGACTAGCTTGTTGATTAACAAGATGATCAAGGTTTCCTGATCATGGACATTGGATGTTGTTAATAACAAGGTCACACCATTGGTGGAATGATGTGATGAACATTCATCCGAAGTATAGCATTACGATCAAGTCATTATGTTTATATTGCTATAACATCATACTAAGTAATCTTTATCCTTAGACCATGAGATCATGTTAATTGCTAACACCGGAAGAGTATCTTGATAACATCAAACGTCACACCGTAACAGGGTGACTATAAAGATGAGTTCAGTACTACGAAGGTGTTATGTTGAGGCTCATGGATCAAGAGTGGAATTTGTCAATCCCGATGACGGATAGATATACTCTGGGCCCTCTCGGTGATATCACATTAAGATAGCTTGCAAGCAAGTGATGTGATCACTAGAATGTTATATCACGGGAATGAGAAAAGAGTGCATGTCGGTAACGAGATCAAACTAGGTATGGAGATACCGATGATCGAATCTCGGACATGTAATATATCAAGAGACAAAGGGATTTAGTTACAAGCGTTAAAGGTTCTCACGATCACAGAAGTCATCGTTGAATGTGTAGGAGTCAGTACGGATCTCCAGGTCCCGCTGCTGATTATTGATCGGAGAAGGGTCTCGATCATGTCTGCATTATTCGCGAACCGTAGGGTGGCACACTTAAGAGTTACCAGACACCATTTTGGAGCACATATGTTTCAAACGAAAGAATTGCAAAGCGCAGGAATTATTTCAATAGAAACCGGAAATTGTTTCGGGTGAAATTGCAGAAAGTGGTTCTGCATGTGATATTGAAATATTGCAAGGGGTTATATGTGAATGTTTGTTAATTAAAGTAATTAACAAAAATCTGAATAAATTTAATAAAAGAGTTTTATTAAATGAGAGAGCATTAAATCTGGAGAAATTTAATGCATTTAAAGTGGAGACTTTAAAAGAGAATGTGAAGAGGCATTTTAATGTGGAGGGGTTACCACCACATGAATGGGGAAGGTGAGGGGTCACCCCCCATGCGCCGGCCATGGAGAGAGGGGGCACCCCCTCCTCCTATAAAAGGCCACCCATTCCCTCCTTCATCCTCACACCTTCTTGTGAAGGATCTCTCTCCCCTCTAGAATTATTCCTTCATGGTCTCGGATTAGCGAGGCACATGTTCCCGGTGGCATTTCGTCTGGAAGGAGTTGCTGCTTCCGCTGGATCGCTGGAGCGAGGAGGTGGAGGTTGTCCGGTGGCTTGAACGTGTGTGCGAGTACGGATGCGCTGCTGAGTTGCGGCGCTCACACTTCCTCACGATCTTGAGATCGGCAAGTGTACGAATACATCAACCACGAGTTCCTGCTCGTTAACAAAACTCGTTGTCTTCGAGGGTAAATTCTCGTTGGATGTATGTCCACCCGTTGCTTTGTACCTAATAGATAGATTTTGGCGTGTAGTTCACACCGTAGGAATTTTTTTGTTTTCTATACTGCGGACCGACAACCTACTCGAGCACGGTACCTGAGACCTAACTTCTCCATATATAAAGGCTAGGAGAGGCTGTCGAGGAGGATAGACACAATAGATACACACGACATCGAAACTCTTGTATATACACCAAATAGAATCTGCGCACCATAGCCATCTCGACGCTATTGTAAGCTTCGATTTCTTCATTAATCAAGAACAAATAAGGAGGTGTAAGATTTTCCCTCCGGGGGAACCTAGGTACATCTCGTGTCCTTTGTTTGTCTGTTAGCCGACGAAGTCTCTAGCATACACTTCTTTCCCGAAAATCGATGTCCAAAACTATGAGCATTGACATGTTCACCTACGTCACGTATTTTTTTCTTTAGCTTTTATGAAATTTTGTTTTCATATATTTTTAGTAAAATCTAAAAACAAAATCTCCGATTCCGATATGTGTGTGTAATTGGTATCAAATTAATATTAATATATTGTTTTTATTTTTTCCGCCAAAAAATATGTTGCCCTTTGTCGAAAAAAGATATTTTCCATCTCCCATTCGAAACGGGCTGCATTGTTCTCTCAACGGTGACAACACTTAATTAAAAAAAAACAGTGACAATATGTTCCCTCAAAACCAAAAAAATAGTGAGAACATGTCTACATGAA
Source organism: Avena eriantha (assembly GCA_910589775.1). Lineage (NCBI taxonomy): Eukaryota > Viridiplantae > Streptophyta > Magnoliopsida > Poales > Poaceae > Avena > Avena eriantha. The sequence goes on from OU342746.1 coordinate 354,893,831, forward strand.
GTTCACTATCTCGGGCTCTGCAAGGTGGCCCTCGCCGGATACTGTTATGATTTGCAAGCCAGTGTAGTAAAACGACGTAAAGCTCGGCCCGCCCACTCGCTCGGTCCGTTTGGTGGTAATGCTAAAGCCCAGCACGATCGATGATCCGTTCAACCCAGCGACAGAGAGAGAGGAGGAGCAAGCGAAGGTGGAGGGAGTCATGGCGGCGCTGGATCTGTCGAAGCTGGTGAAGGAGAAGAGGTTCTGGGTGGCCTCCTTCCTCGTCGCGTGGGCCGCCGCGCTCCAGGTTCCCATCCAATCCTTCCCCCTTCCCTTTCCCTTAGCTTTAGATCGAGGAATCCATCCCGACCGGACAAAAATGGTGTGCTCGCACGCAGGGGCACATGATGTGGGTGCAGCGGCAGGACGCGTTCAAGGATAAGTTCGGCGACCCAGAGGCCCCAAACAAGGTCACCGAGGGCGAGCAGAAGCAGACGGCCAACAGCCTCTCCGGGGAGCAAGAGCAGGGGACAGTCACCGCCGACGCCGAGCTCAGATAGATAGACAGATGAGAACGTGATCCCCTTTTCCTTTTTTTTATCTAGCCTGAAAGACTGATCACGAAGACATATGAGATCCCTGTGTAATTAGTTCTAGCAGTGCGAGCTTTGATCACATAAATAATGTTTGGAGCTCAATTACCAATGCTCATCAAGGCTAATTATATTTAATCATCATCTAGCCTCTCCAAAAGCTGATTTGTTTGGGCTTACTAGTACATCTCGGTCAGTAGCATATGTGTCATGTTTCCACTCACTGAATGAATCACTGTTTCTGTTTGGTTCCGTTATCTGAACTCACAAAAACACCTACTTCTCTGCATAATTTTACAACAAATATGTGGGAGCGTCTTCTTATCTGAACCTAACTAGTTGATGCTCTTCCCAAATGCTGTTTTGTTTGGGCTTTACTACTACGTATTGGTCAGACATGTCCTACTCACTGAATGAATGAATTGCCGTGCCTGTTTTGTTTCCTTATCTGTTTGCAACTTCGTAAGTAACATATGTGGTATGCCTTGTGGTGGTAGGAGATAAATTGCCAATGTGCATCACGAATAAATTTTCATGACAAGTTAATCGTCATCATCTCAAAGCTGCTTTACTTCAACTTACTAGTACATCCCAGTTCACTTTTCAGTCATGTTCTCAATCCTGAATGAATCACAGTTTCATTTTGGTTCCCTCATCTTAACTCCCAAAAGAGCTACTTCTCTCTGCGCAGTTTTACAAGAAAGATATGGGACTGTTTTCTTATATGATCATCATCCCAAAGCAGCTCAGCTTCGGCTTTACATGGTGCATCTCAGGCAGTAGCTTCTCGGGGTTGCTGAAATGAGATAATGAACTGCATTTTTCTGTTTAGTTTCATTATCTTAATTCACCAAACAGATAATATGTCTGCCTGATACTCTGACTATAGTTTCATAAGAAATACTACATGTTTCTGTGTAGATCAGGTTTTGTAGGCTGCCAAAAGTTGGCTTTGTATAGTTCCTTTGTAGTTACAGTTCCTGTCTTCTCGACGGTTTTCTTCTAATATACAAAGACACATGTTTTGGTGTGTGTTCAAGAAAAAAAAATACTACATGTGAGTGTTTTCTTATATGCTGAAGTGAACTGGATGAATTGCAAATTTGCTGGTTGCTTTTTGTATCTCAACTCCGAGCTGCAATGTGAAATGAGGTAATCATCCGTGGAAGAAATCCTGAGAGGCTTTGTTTCTAGTGGTGAGCAGGAAGACTATGTGGTTTGTGCTGTACAGTCAGCTAACTCTATGGCCTGTAAAAACATACACAGAGCATAGCAGAAATGAGAGGTAGCTAGCTGCTGGTGCCTCTACATTACAAAGAGGACCAAGTCTCATCTGGAATTTCAAACAAGAAATGATGTACCCCTATCAGACTCAGCAACTTGGTAGCCCCTTCCTATCTGCTGCCTAGTCCTGGGCTCAGGGCTGGCTTGCTCTCTGATATACTGATGTAAGCAATCAGCTGTGAAGGCCCTTTAATCTGTCACCCACATTTTGCTTGAGAATTCTACGATGGTCCTTGACTTGTAGCTGCAAAAAGGGTCTATCTAATTTGTGAAATCCATGTTTGACAGGGCCTCAAGGTTCATCGGTCACTGTTCCAGGTATAATACAGAAGAGGAAAGTTGGTTGTATTTTATTTCCCATGGACTTTGCTTCCAAGTCTGGTGGCTGGTGTATCACTTTGCTCTTCTTCTCATGGAATGAAATAGAATTGGTGAAGTGACAGTGGAAGAGTATAGGAATAGGCTGAGCTGCTGAAGCATTTGCCGTGATCGTTTATCTGAATTGTGCCCCGTTGCCAGCATCCACTACCACGGATCAGATTAGGCAGCTTTGTTCTTCTTTCCATCGCATATATGTATGTAGTACTCCGTACAAACAAACAGCGTTGCTTTCGAATATCGACTCTTATATGTTCGAATATCGACTCTTTGAACATAGAGGAGTATATAGCTAAATTTTCGAATTCCAACATGTCCTCCTCTATGTTCTTTTGTATCGTCTGAACATCTAGCTGCAGAGACTTCAATTCCAACATACATGTGTTCTCAGACGAACTATCAGTCTGTTTTCCCATGATTCTTCAGAAGGTTTACCAAGAACAGTATGCTCCGGCACTTCAGGAGAAGGAGATGAACAAGTTAGGCGAGGGGGAATTTTACTCCAGCAAGCTGGCAACCAGACTCAACCCTCTTGTTCCTACCGGCTCCTGACAGCGTCGCCTGCGCCTCCCTCCACCAGAACTACATGGATCAGGGTGGGTGTTGGGATTTTAAGCGAAGGAATTCTCTTAAAAAACCAGTCCCTTTTCCCTCGATCTGTAGCCGAACTGTTTCTCCGCCGCTAGTCTGCTGCTGTCGACTATGTCAAGATGGATGTCGCCAGCACCAACGCCACCTTCGACCAAGACATAACTGCCGTGAAAAGGGTGCATAGGGTGGGATTTTAATGGACATCCAAACCAACCCCATCACTCGAATTCATCTCGCCTCCAAGGACCATGAAGCTTCTAATCCCAATTGATAGGCTAAACTACGAATTTCCCCAACTAACATAAGGACTCACAATATTCAGACAAGAACTCACGAATTGAGATACGCCTTCTTGGTTGAATGTTTAGGGTTTTACAAGTAGCAGATCGCCAGCCAGAACATGGCGACTAGGGTTCAGACCCAACAACAATAAAATAGGGTTTACATGCTCGGTCTGAGCTAAACAACCAGTTTCAAATGGCGATAAACGAGCAAGCATGTGAAAATCGAAAAAGGTGAAGAAGATCAGAACGGTGATGCCGAAGTTATCTCTGTCATCCAATTGAAGATCCATGTTGAAGAGGAGATGAGCTTGGCGCGAAGCAGTAAGCATCAATCTTGTCCGTTGGATCGTACAAGGATGGATGACCTTCAAACTGGCAACGCGGAAAGGGAAATTAATGCATGTTTCGACACTTCTCCATGTGTGATCCTGACACAACACTGGTCACATGAGAATAAAAAAATTGAGTGTTTACGGTCAAGAGTGCATACAAACTGGCTTACAATCTGCGCCATGGAACCAGATGGTGCGCGGGTGCGAGTTCAGCTCAGGATAACAGCAGGAATAAATGGAAGGTTATCTAGAAGGAAAATGTTCCAAGTAAGGTGAGAATCTTCGGTTGGAGATTATCTCGCGACAACCTGGCGACTAAGAAGAATAAATTTAGAAGGAATCTTGAACTCGACATCACCTGTAGCTTGTGCAGAAGAGAGGAGGAGAGCAGCTTTCATGCGATGGTCAGTTGCACCAAACCAAAAGCTTTAAGATGGGAGATGAGAAAACACTGGAACCTACCATCTGAACAATTATTCTCCTACTCCGGACCTGACTGGCTACAACACCTCTTGTCTGTCTGCGACAATGTTCAGAGAAGTAGAACTCTTATGATTTTGTGGAGATCATGTCACCTGCGCTGTAATGTTACTCACGGAAAAGGGGAAGAGACCATTGCTAGATCTTCTTCTTTCTTACTCAGCTATGACAGAGACTTACAGACCCTGCCAAGCTTTGCCAAAGGTACTACTAATAATTGTCTTGTACCTGCTACTAACTCGAACTGTGCCATAAATTGTTTGGACAGGAAGGAATGCGTAAGTTGGCGAAAACCATCCGATGGAAGACTGAAATTTAATGTTGATGCGTCCTTTGACCCAAACTCGGGTGAAACTACTGTTGGTATTGTTGGCAGAGACCATCGTGGGATGATCTCCATAGCTACCAGCCTCGCCATCGACAGATGCAGGGATACGGAAGAAGCTAAAGCCTGTGCCATAAGGGAGGGCTTCAAGCTGAGCCTGGACCACAACTTGATGCCATCCTCGATCGAATCTGACTGTGCAAATGTTTTGACTGCAACCAACAAGCGTTTTGCTTGTGCTTCCAGGAGCTGGGGTGTGTACAAGAATATTGAGCGCCTGAGAGCTATTGCTTCTGATTGTGAGGTTATCAAAACCAGTAGGATGTGTAACTATGTTGCCCATCAACTTGCTAGGATAGCGAAGTCTGACAGGGTTAGCAAAGTGTGGCTGCCTCCCGTTCCTTTGTTTATCTCTGATCTCTGGGTAAAAGATTCTGGTATGAACTGGGCGATTAATGAATGAGTTTGTACCCCTAAAAAAGTAAAAAAAATGAGTGACAAAACAAATAAAATATCACACCAATCTGCCAAAAAAGAGAACATATCACACCGGTGACTACTAGCAAATGTCAAAATCTAAAGAGAGTTACCTTGTGCATAAACATCTATTTTCATACCATGAATTTCTTATTATGATTTTAGATTAGAGTATGGTTTAAATAATAATATTTTGTTTACTTGAATTTTTTCTTGACACTCCGCCAAACATTTGGAAAAAATTCTCTTAAACACCTTCTACACTCTAGAATATTCTTTTTGTGCACCATAGTTTACAGTGAATCATAAGCACCATAACTTTCTATTCATTTGCATCTAAATAAAACAACCATGTACTCTAAAGACATCAATCTATTTATTAGAGGGTACACTTGCAACTTTTTGTGAAAATGTTTAAGGGTAAGACAATACATATTCACTAAGACTTATACGAGTGTCGCAAACTAATGTACAAAGGCATGCATTTTGTGTTTACTCATTTTTCTCCAAACTAGGGGGCTTGATTTGATAAATGTTTTACATGCAAGGCAATGCAACAAAAGAATGACAACGGATTTATTGCAAATTGTTATTTAAATTTATTCAAAGTATGATTGTAACCAAAATATTTGACTCTACGACAATGATTTTGTATCATTGTCTTGTGTGGTTAATATTATTAAGGTGATAGAAAACTATACTATTTAAAACAGCCAGATACACCGAATAGAGCCAATAGTTAGGTAGCGTTATGAATTGTTTATAGAAAAATAAAAAACTTATTGAAAGGGCTAAATCCACCAAGAAAAAAACACGTTCTACGGTGGCTCTATCATGAGCGTGGTTTTGTCCTCTAGCAACAATTAATCACACATGCTAATAAACTATTTGTCTTATTATTTTATCAGCTAAATAATATTGCATCGTTAATCCAGAGTCTACACAATCCGTTTTTTCTTTTTGTGAGAAATACGCATTGAGTTCTATGAATGAATCATAAGTAGCAAATGCCTTGAATGTTTTGTGTGCTCAAATCCATGGTAGTGCGGCCCGGCTGCATAGGGCCCCAAAATTTTTGGGGCCAAAAAATTCGATTTATCCTTTTGCACCAAAGTTCTGTGTTTGTACGCCCCAAAAGGTAATCACAAATCCATTTCATCCCAATTGGCAGCAAGCCTCAAACATGGCGGTTGCTTTAGGAGGAGGTTGCAAGTTTGATTCTTGTAGGTAGCATCTTGCTTTCATAGCACGCGGAGGAAGAAGAAAGAGGCTACACAAGCATTGATCGGAATAGTAGAAGATGCGACCTTAGAGAACTCATTACACACACAATGATTTAGGACTCTCCTTGTGAGACGTGGCACAGAAAGGAAACAATGAAAGTTAGACGGGGACACATGATGTGGGTGCTGCGGCAGGACGCGTTGAACGGCCAGTTTGGCGAACGCGAGGCTCCAAACAAAGTCACCGAGGGCGAGTAGCAGCCACCGGCCAATATCCTCTCCGGGGAGCAAGAGCCCACCGACGCCGAGCTCAGATAGATAGATGTGAACGTGACCCCGTTTCCTTTTTTATCTAGCCCAAAAGACTGATCTGAGACCCGTGTGTAAATTAGTTCCGGCAGTGTGAGCATGATAACATCAATAATGTGTGGAGGTTAATTGCCAATGATCATCAAGGCTAATTATCAACGCTAGTTAATCATCATCATCCCAAAGCTGCTTTGCTTGGGCTTCTTAGTACATCCCGGTCAGTAGTACGGTTGCGAAGCGGCACCCGATCCGTCCCGTTTCGTAAACAAAATTTATTAGTCTATAGTTCAAGTTTTTCCATCAAAATTTCTCTAGTTTAAATTAAATTTTGCTTTGACGGGTTCTCGCGGGTTGCCGCTTCGCAACCTTAGTCAATAGCACCCCTGACATGCTTGCACTCACTGATGAATGAATCACGTTTTCTGTTTGGTTCCCTTACCTGAACTCCCCAAGACATCTACTTGTCCCTGCATAATTTTACAAGAAATATATAGGAGCGTCTTCTTACGTGAATTTAACTACTTTATGCTCTTTCCAAGGCTGTTCTGCTTGGGATTTTACTACTACGTCTCACTCGGTAGCCTCTCAGACATGTCCCGCTCACTGAATGAATGAGTTGCGGTGTCCGTTTTGTTTCCTTATCTGAACTCCCAACACGGGTAGTTCTTTGTCTGTTTGCAACTTCATAAGTAACATATGACTATGTGGTATGCCTGGTCGTGGTAGGAGATCGATTACCAATGTGCATCATGACTGAATTGTCATGACAAGTTAATCATCATTATCACCATCATCTTGAAGCTGCTTTACTTGAACTTACTAGTACATCCAAGTTCGTGCTCTTGAATGAATCACAGTTTTTGTCGGGTTCCCTTATCTAAACTCTCAAGACAGCTACTTCTCTCTGTACAGTTTTACAAGAAAGACATTGGAGTGTTTTCTTATATGATCATCGTCCCAAAGCAGCTTAGCTTCGGCTTTAAATGGTGCATCTCAGGCAGTACTTTGTCAGTCGCTGTATGAATGAAGTGCATTTTTCTGTTTGGTCTCATTATCTTAATTCACCAAATAGATAATATGTATGTCTGATTTGTTTTCATATCTCAACTATGAGCTGTAATGTGAAAATAGGTCATCATACGTGCAAGAAATCCTGATAGGCTTTCTTTCTATTACTGAGCAAGAAAAATCTATGGTTTTGTGCAGTGCAAGCAACTAACTCTATGTCCTTCAAAAATATATAGTAGAGAGCATGGCAGCAATGAGAGGTAGCTACCTGCTGGTGTAGCTACATTAGAGCATCTCCACTCGTTTGAGGTCCCCAGACCGAAATCTGGCGTTTTTATTCGCCGGATTGGGTGAGCGTTTGGCCTAGGGGCTGCCAACTCCCAGCCGCAACCCCGGCTTGACACCCCCGAGATCGGCGATCTGGACCAAATTTGGCCAAATTTGACATAATGTTTCACACTTCGGCCAATATTTTCATAGTTCGGGCAAATTTTCACACACAATAACAGTTCGTCCAATTTATCACATAGTTCGGCGCACAAAACAAATTCAGCACACACATAGCAAATAGTTTAGCAAGTTTTCAAACACAAGAACACGTCAAACTAGGTGTTGCCTTTGAGCATCCACAGGTGCTCCACTAGATCATCCTACAGTTGTTGATGCACATGCGGGTCTTGGATCTCTTGACGCATAGCAACAAAGTCAGTCCACGATGCTGGCACCTGGTAATCAGGCTCTGCAAGAGGACCCTGTCTAAAATATGGTTCACTGTCATCATCAAACATTGGCACGTCTCTCTCGTCCTCAATGATCATGTTCTGCAAGATCACACAGGTATTCATCACCTCCCACATTTGCTCTTTCGACCAGGTCAGAGCGGGAAACCGGACAACTGCAAATCGAGTTTATAGCACACCAAATGCCTACTCGACATCCTTCCTGCAAACTTCTTGTTCCTTGGCAAAGTTGGCTTGCTCGCCGATCAGAGGGCTTGCTTTCTATCTGCCAGGTAGTAGCCTTTGTTGTAGTGGTGGCCATTGATCACAAAGTCCATGGGGGGGGGGGGCATGACCCTCAACAAGGTTGGAGAAGACAGACGAGCACTGCAGGACATTGATATCGTTATTGAACCCTTCCATGTCAAAGAAGGAGTGCCAACTCCATAGATTATGTGTAGCTATTGTCTCAAGTACCACACTGTAATCTCTTTTGTGGTCTTTGTGCATTTCCTGCCAAACAAACTGACAGTTCTTCTATTTCCAATGCATGCAGTCAATACTTTCAAGCATTCTAGGGAATCCTCTAGCTTCATTGATTGCAAGGATTTGAGCAGTATCTTCGGCATCGGGTAATCTCAGACATTTTGGCCCAAACACTGCAATCACTGCCCTGCAGAACCTGTACAAACAATCGATGGCGTTGGACTTGGCCATGCGGAGATAATCATCTTGTGTGTCACCGGGAGATCTATATGCCAGCATTCTCATGGCCACCGTGCACTTCTGTAGGAAAATCCCACCATGTCGGTGCAGTCCTTTTTGCATCTCAAATAGCTGTCGAAATCCTGGAGGTCATTTACAATCTTGAGGAAGCGGTCCCGGCCCATCCTGAATCGACGCCGAAACACTGCCTCATCGTGTAATGGATCATCGGCGAAGTAGTCGGCGTACAACATGCAATAGCCATCCATCTGCTGCCTCGGCTTTCCCTTCCAGTGTCCTGGCACTGAACCGTCGCACCGCGGCTTCGCATTCTGGGCGTATAGGCTGGCCAGACAAGCGAGGATCATCATGTGCTCACCGTCATCGGCGGTGGCGGTCATATCTGCCTCCATCAGCGCGGCGAACATCTACTCGCCACCGTCGGAGTTCATGCAGGCAAATCGCCGAACACCTACTGGGTGTGGTTGGCGTGCAGCGGTCCGCGAAACAGCCGGAGGGAGCTGAACTCCAACGAGTAGCTCGGCGAGGTCTGAGGCAGTCTCGGCAGAGTTCGGTTTGTTTCGTGGAGGTGTGTGGGTGGCGGAGCAGAGGGGGGGTGGTGCCGGCGGAGAGAACGGTGGTAGGTGGGTGGGGAGGGAACTGGACGACTGCTTTGCGTGGAAATCTGCTTGCCTCGGTGGCAACCCAGGCCCACTCGCCTTTTAACTCCATCCGGCGCCCTTAGGAAAACCCCGGGACGCTGAGTTTGGCCTGAGTTCACCGGATGTATTTTTAGTCCAATCCGGCGAATTTCGGGCTCCTAGGGACATGGCTGGAGGAGTTTTCGCCGGATGGAGCCGAAAATGGGCCTGGGCGCGTCCGTGGTCCATGAAGAAAAATGCCAGCAAGGAGAGCTAGCTGCAGGTGTTGCTACATTCCAAAGAGGATCAGGTCTCAACTAGAACTGAAAAGAAGAAATGATCTTCTCCAATTACATGCTACAACTTGGTAGCTCCTCTTTTCCCGTCCCCTCGCGCTGGGATGCTGGCTGGCTCTCTGTTATACTGATGCATTTAATCAGCACCGAAGGCCTTTCATCTGTATCTCATTTTTGCTGGAGAACCCTGCGACTGCGGATACAGTGTCATCGCTCATTCACCTGTGGCTCCAGAAGGGTCTACATAAAATTCGTGAAATCCATGTTTGACAGCGCTGCATGTTGCCCATCGACGAAGCAAAAGTGTTTGCAGTACTAACAGCAATACGGAAGACGAAGATTGTGTGCATTTTTTTTCATGGACTTTGCTTCCAAGTCTGGCTGCTGGTGGATCGACTTTTTCTTCTTCTGGTGGATAGAAATCAAATTGGTGAAGATGATGACTAGTGACGTGGATGAGCAGAGAATAGGCTGAGCTGCTGAAGCGTTGGCCGTGATCGTTTATCTGACTTTTTCCAGGGTGCTAGCATCTCTGGTACCACCACCACGGATCAGATTAGGCAGCTTTATTCTTCTTTCCATCGCATATGTTCGCAGTACTCCCTTCGTTCCCTAACAAGAGAAATCAAGATACTACAGATAGATGCCAAGTCACGAGCATATACAACTGTTTAGATGTGTGTGTGCGCGCGCGCGTGTGGCATATGCTGCTCTGATTCGAATCAATTGGTACCTATAGTACGGGAAATTAGCTGCGATTGGGAAGCTAAGCATCTTGATCGTTGGAACTGGAAAAGGAAGAGCATATACTCCCTCCGTTCGGAAATATAAGACATTCTAGCTTTGTGAAACGAATGTATCTAGACACATTTTAGTGTATAGGTTTATTCCGAATCTATACGAACCTATACACTAAAAGACGTCTAGATACATCCTATTCACAAAGCTAAAACGTCTTATATTTCCGAACGGAGGGAGTACAAAAGAAAAGGAAACACGGGTATCCAGGAAGGAAGGAAGATCCGAATAAAGATGCCGTAGGTCGTCGTCGGTGGCCACTGGCAGTTCGCTACCTAGTATTAGTGTCGTTGTAGTTAGGCTAATTAACAGACAAAAAAAGACTAAAAAACTAGATAGACATGTGTCAATCATAGGAGAGGGTCTATTGATAGACCCGTTCTAATAGGATTTATTTCCAAAGACAAGTACTAGCAAGTGTATACATGAATGCCACTAGCAGTAATCGGCTGCAGGTGCAGATTTATCCGGGCAAGGTAGGGAGTCAGTGGTCTCTTTAACTGACAAGCAAATTTTGGCGGCCACATTTTTGTTGGCATATGTTTGGTTTTTGCCACTCTTTGGCTTGCCACACTTTATTGTTCTTATGACCCACTTGTCATAGAGTCAATCTTTTCGTCAATTTTTGCCAAAGTTTGGCTTCAAATTTTTAAGCCACACTTCAGCCTCTGAATTTGTCGGTAGCTTGCTAGTCTGAAAACACACAGGAAATTTCAGATGGACTGGATGGATACTCTGGCAGGATATCCTCCTCGTCGTCGTCACTTATTCAGTTCTCTTGCCCGGAACAGCCACACGATTAGCTACCTCTATGATGGTTCAACTCAATCCATCTCCCTATGCAGGAGAATCCTGAAGCCACCCCTGCCGCTCCTCGGGTGGCTTGCGGGGCAGTGGGGTTTCTTTCCACCGCTGCGCGTGGGCGGACGAGAGTAGTGCTACTATTAGTTGACACATACATGTCGTACTAGCAATTAATCCACATGTGTAAGTTACATAGTGCTCCCACCATCCCAAAAAGGATGTCACGACATACTTTTCCTAACATAGTGGGTAATTCGTACTACCTTGTTGAGTTGTTGATGACTTTAGGTCATCATTTTCTATATTGGTGAGAGTGCAGGGTCAAGTGTCATGGGTCAAAGTATTGTGTGTCTACCTTAGAGCTGGTGTGTTCCAATAGACCGGAAGCGCAAGTCTTTATGGCGTGCAATCGAGGAAGCTGCATCACCCCAAACGTGTATAGAATACAAGGAAGCTATATGTGTTGAACAGAATACGATGTTCTCACTGTCTAAGATGGGGCAAAGAATTCTCGAAAAAAAAGATGGGGCAAAGAGAAAAAATGGTGCAAGTGGCCTCAATATCGCACAAAATTTCCATGGAAGCAATTGTGGGGAAGTGGAAAGATATGTCACTATGCTGACGATTTCTGTTTGAGCAACAATGTTGGATGCATTTGTTACGGTGTTCCCGCGCAATACCTTGTCTGGTCCACAGGGCAGATGGTTGAATTTTTTAGACATTGGCGTTCTTCCACACCACATAGAAAAGGCCCTTTTGTGGGTTTAAAATTAAAATGTCCGTTCTCTACTAGTGGTGGTCGGTGCAACAATTGCTTTTTTCAAGATACGATAAAATTATTAGGGTAATAGATCTCTTGTATTACCAGGGGGCCAAAGACCATAATATATAGTACATGTACAGGTGCAAATATACAGAAAGCCCCCTAACATATGGGATACTACAATATACAATATACTCTAACACCCCCCCCCCCCTCAAACTCATGTTGGATCCACAACACTGAGTTTGGAGAGTAAGAAATCATGCTGAGCGCGGGTTTGTGCCTTCGTAAAGAAATCTGCCAACTGCAAGTCTGAAGGCACATAATAGAGCGCAACAACCTGATCCTACACCTGAGCACGTGTATAAAAAGCATCAACACCAATACGCTTGGTCAGCTCATGCTTGACCGAATCACGTGCAATACTGATAGCACCTGTACTGTCAGACAAAAGTGGAGTGGGTGTCGTAACAGAGACCCCAAAATCTGCAAGCAACCACCGTAACCAGGTCACCTCAGCAGTCACCGAAGCCATAGCCCGCAACTCAGCCTCAACACTCGAACGGGAAACTGCTACCTGTTTCTTCGTCTTCCAAGCAACAAGCGAACCACCAAGAAACACACAGTAAGCAGAAAGTGAACGACGATCCGTAGGATCATTCGCCCACGTAGCATCCGAGTAGCACTGGAGCTGGAGAGAGCTAGAACGAGGGAAGAAAAGACGATGAGTCATCGTGCCACGAAGATAACGAAGGACACGGAGGAGATGACCGTACTGAACAGTGGTAGGAGCTGAGACAAACTGGCTCAGAATATGAACAGGATAAGAGATATCAGGACGGGTGACAGCAAGATAAACAAGACTTCCAACAAGATGGCGATAACGAGTGGGATCGGGAAGAGGATCACCATCCGTAGGACGAAGCTTAACATGAAGCTCCATAGGAGTCTCAACGGTGCGCTCATCCGCAAGAGCAGCCCGAGCAAGAAGATCCTGAATATACTTTTCCTAAGAGATAGAAAACCTATCAGAAGTGGAAGAAACCTCAATCCCAAGAAAGTAGCGAAGAGGACCAAGATCAGTCATAAGAAACTGATCACGAAGACGAGCCTTGACAAAGGCAATATACTCAGGATCATCACCAGTAATGATCATATCATCAACATAGAGAAGGAGAAGAGTGCGTCCACGAGGTGAAGTGTGAACGAAAAGCGCTGGATCATGAGAACTAGGAGAGAAACCAGCAGCAGTCACCACAGAGGCAAAGCGCTCAAACCAGGCACGAGGGGCCTGTTTCAGGCCATAAAGGGAACGTCGAAGACGACAAACCATCCCATCGGGAACAGCATACCCAGGAGGAGGGTGCATATAAACCTCCTCACTCAACTTGCCATTAAGAAAAGCATTCTGAACATTAAGCTGGGACACAGACCAGCGTCGGACAGAAGCAACAGCAAGAAGAGTACGCACAGTGGTCATATGGGCCACAGGAGCAAAGGTCTCATCATAGTCACGACCATGTTCCTGCTGAAAACCACGAGCCACAAGACGCGCTTTATAGCGCTCAAGAGATCCATCAGAGCGGGTCTTAATTTTATAGACACACTTACACGTGATAGGACGAACACCAGAAGGGGGAGAGACAAGATCCCAGGTGCCAGTGCGCTCAAGCGCAGCGATCTCCTCAGCCATGGCAAGCTGCCATTCAGGATGACACGCGGCATCCCGATAAGAAGTCGGCTCAGAGACTACAGAGAGACCATACTGACTAGGGGAGTACCGGTCTGGAGCACGATGCTGACGAGCAGGTCGTGAGGAAGGAAGCTCATCCGCAGAAGATAACTCATCAGAAGAGGAGGAAGAAGGAGACACGGAGGAAGGATCCGAAGCTGGAGACCGAGGAGAACTAGGTGAACTAGACGGAGGAGAGGATGGCGCCGAAGACAGAGGAGGCGCAACAGAAGGAGGAGGTGGAGGAGAAGAGACAGCGGAAGGTGTATCAGGAAAAAGAAGAAAAGAGAGATCATCTGTTGGGTAAGTACCAGAGGTGGGGCGAGGATAGAAAGGACGCGTCTCATCGAACGTGGCATCACGAGAGATGCGCATACGACGACCAACGGGGTCCCAACAGCGATAGCCCTTATGCTCATCACTATAGTCGAGAAAGACACACTCAACAGACTGAGCGGTTAGTTTGGTGCGTTCACGAGGAGGGAGAAGGACATAGCAAGCGCAACCAAATAAACGAAGAGTCGAGTAGTCTGGACAGGAGCCAGAGAGACGCTCGAGAGGAATGCCACCCTGAAGAGCAGCTGAAGGCTGGATATTAATGAGGTAAGTCGACGTAGCGACAGCCTCAGCCCAGAAATGCGGCGGAAGAGAGGAAGCAATCATCATAGCGCGGGTAGTCTCAAGAATATGATGATGCTTACGCTCGGCGACACCATTTTGAGCATGGGCGCCGGGACACGAGAACTGAGCAAGGGTGCCCTGCTCAGCAAGGATGCCATGCAGGTGCTGGGAGATATACTCTCCTGCAGAATCAGCACGAAAGACATGAATATGCGTGGAATACTGAGTACGAACCATGGCCACAAAGCGCTGATAAATAGCAAGCACCTCGCTGCGAGAGCGCATAAAAAATAACCATGTGTACCGTGAAAAATCATCAATAAACAAAATATAGTATCGGTGGCCCCCTTTTGAAGCAAAGGGAGTTGGACCCCACACATCTGAATGAACTAAATCAAAAGGTCGCTGAGATACTGACACACTAGTAGGATAGGGAAGCTGAATCTGTTTACCTAACCTACAACCCTGACACGAATGTAACGACGACACATCTCCTGAGACAAGCCCCAGAAGATCACGACAAACTAAGGATGATAAACGGGAGCCACAAAGATGACTCAGCCGATGATGCCACTTTTGAAAAGAGCCAGTGATAGAAGCAGCAACCGCAGGAGAAGTGGCAGAAGAAGTGTCGGCGGAAGGAACGCGAAGCCAGTCTAACTCCCAGAGCCCCGGAGACTCAATGCTGCGAGGGCCAGCTCCAACCAGAGCCTGTGTACGACGGTCCTGAACAGCACAAGAATCAGCATCAAGAATAACCCTACAACCATAATCAGTAAGCTGACTAGCAGAGAAAAGGTTCATCTTAAGGCTGGGAACATGAGAAACATCAGGAACAGAGAAGAAGGAAGTAGAGAGGGTGCCTCGACTGGAAACAGGAAGAGAGGTACCATCAGCCGTAATAACACGGACAGGAGAAATAAGAGAGCGAAGAGCAGAAAGAATAGAAGATGCAGAAGTCATATGAAAAGAAGCTCCAGAATCCAGATACCACGGGGATGACGTACCTGACTGTGTAGAAGATGATGGTCGCGCAGTGCCAGAAGAACTAGTCACAGAACCAGCAGTACCCGACGAGGAGGAGCCTGTAGCAGCGAGCAGACTCCGAAGACCACGAATAATATCCTGATTAGACAGAGCACCAGCAGGAGGTCCAGAAGCACCAGTAGGAGGTCCAGAGGCAGCAGCAGAAGATCCTGAAGAACCAGACTGGCGACAAGCAAGATACTGCTGACGTAAGCGTGGATCCCTCGTCCAGCAACCAGAGATATCGTGGCCAGGCTTGCCACAGTGGGCACAGGGAGGACGAGAACCACGAGGCTGCTGAGACTGACACTGACCCTGGGCCGGTGGAGCAGAGAGTAGCGGCGGCACGAGAGACCGCGACGAAGCCGGCGGCACAGGGATACCATGAGCAGCAAGAACAGAAGGAACCTCAAGAAGCCAGCACCACGAAGACGAGTCTCCTCAGCACGAAGCTCAGCCAGTACCTCAGGGAGCGGAACACGACCACGGGCAAGCAGCTGGGCACGGCGCGGCTCAAACTCCTTGCGGAGCCGCGACAAGAACTCAAAGACGCGCTGAAACTCCAAATACGCGCGCACAATCAGACAGCAGGGACATGTGTTACACACCGCTGTACGAAGAGAGTCAAGCTGACGCCAAATAGCAGCACTCTGAGTATAGAAATCATCAATAGTAGAATCACCCTGCTTAAGATCATGCTCCTGACGAACCACAGACAGATAAAGAGCATCTCCAGACGGCTGATAGCGCTGACGAAGAAAAGCCCACTGAGCAGCAGCAGTGGGAAGACCCATGAACTCAGCAGCATACTGAGGCAGAACACTGGAAGTGAGAACAGCAGCAGCACGAGCATCCACATCTATCCACTGAGTGTAGTCAGCCAGATCCAGCTGGTAGGTCGTAGTAGCAGTAGAATGCTCCTGAACCTGGCGCTCATAATCAGCCCGAGTAGAAGCATCAGCACTCTGGGCTGCATCCTTGACCGCCTGAGTAGCATCGGGGGTAAGGGAACGGGTGTCGGGGCACGAGGCACTGGAGGCACAACGGGGCGCGGTGGACAGGAGACCTCACCGGAAAGCACACCCCAAAGGCGAAGACCGCGCATATGGACGCGCATGAAGGCAGCGAAATCAGGATAATTCGCGCCATCAAAAATCACCGGGCAGCGAGGAATCGCAACATAGCCCGATGAGAAAGACCTTTTTTTCCAATCCGAACGAAAACAGACCAGATCGGATCTGGCGGGATCGGATCTAGCGGCTGGAGGACGGCGACCAGGGGGCGGCGGGGCGGGGGCGGGACGGGCCGGCGGGCGGCGGCGACGGTGAAGTGGACGGGGGCGGCCGGCGGCGGCGGCGGGAGAGGAGGCGGCGGCCGGGGGCGGTGCGACGACGGTGACGGTGACGGGGCGGCGGCGGCGGTGGGGTCGTCGGCGACGGCCGGGGGCGGTGCGATGACGGTGACGGTGACGGGGCGGCGGCGGCGGCCGGCGGCGGTGGGGTCGTCGGCGGCGGCCGGGCGCGGCGGTGGGAAGCCGGGGCGGGCGGCGACGGCGGCGGAAAAAACCTTACGGCTCTGATACCATGTTAGGGTAATAGATCTCTTGTATTACCAGAGGGCCAAAGACATAATATATAGTACATGTACATGTACAAATATACAAAAGCCTCCTAACATATGGAGATATTATAATATACAAATATACTCTAACAAAAATACTACAGAAAAAATGGAAGGCCACCGACACACACGCAGGCCACGTACAACAGATTCACCGATGTACAAGGGGTGTTACGTGTAAACGGAAAAAAGTCCCTGTTGTAATCTTACCTAAACTTCCTAGCCGGCCACCCCAATCCCATATCCCATTGCACACGACACAATGGCTTCAGGATGCCTAATCGACATGTATTGCTGCCTTCTTCATGGCATCAAAAGGGCACTCGCAGCGTGCTCCACCTCGGCTCGAGAGGAGAAAGTGTGGAGGGTTGAGTGGCCGGTGGAATTAGCACTTTGAAGAAGTCCGAATTGCAACCTTGTTCGCTGCTATTTAGAAGTGCAAGATGACGATAGCCGCTGCACTTGAACCTCAAATTGCAATCTAGTACTAGGGGAAGCACCTTCTACAATGCAGAATATTCTATTTGTACACCTTCATATATAGAGAATCATAAACAACGTAAATTTCTATTTACTTACATCTAAGAGACGCAACCATACACTCTAGATAAATCTATATTAGCGTATTTATTAGAGGGTATAGTTTAAGATATTTGTGAAGATGTTTACTGATAAGAAAAAAGAAACTAAAAGATGTACATATCCGCTACGAGTCATATATAGTGACACATAATAAGTTGAGAGGCAATGTAACAAAAGATTTACATGGAAGTTTATTGCAAAGTATTGTTAAATTTTTAAGTATGTGTGTGACCATAGACAATGGATTGTATAAGAATGAAATTGTATCTTAACATTTAGTACAAGTGTTATATGGTTAATTTTATTAAGTGTGATAGAAAACTATACAAAACAGATACATCTGCCTAGGACCGGCAACTGTTCGATATAAAGAAAGAAAGAAATTAGAAAGCTAGGACCACCGAAGAGAAGATGCTATTGGCGACGGATCTGACCTAGAACACGACCATTGCAAACAACATGGACATCACATTTGAGAACGAACAGGTGGAATCGGATTTCAGCGCTATCGCCGATTTCTAGTTATTTAGTCACTACTTGAAATTTTTAGGTCCATGTTTAATTATGTTTATTAATTTTAGATAAGTAAACAAGGAAATGATTGAGTTCATTGAAATTGATTTGCTGCTTGTGCAATCGGAAAAAGATTAGACAAGGTAAAGCCATATGAAATGTCTGGGAGTCGATCACAGGACCTTGAGGAGTGCGTTGAGTTAGTGTGATGCTTGGTACTTGATGTGTTAATTTTGTAGTCATATTTTCTTTGAGTTTAGCATACAATTCTCAAGATTCATCTAGGAATAAACATGAATTGGTACTTTTATCTTGTTTGCTTTTATTTATTTATAGTGTTTTAGGTGGATTTTATCTTCCATGTGTGTTTACACGTCATCGCCATCAAACTTGGAACTAAAAGGGAGAATAAGTGATACTTGTATTTACGAAATTACAAGTGGAGCCCTAAAGATGATCTCAACTGAAAATAAAAATCAACATTAGAGTTGTGTGTCCCGTCAACACAACCAACTATTGTTTCTTAGACCATCTCAATTAGAGGTTGTGTGCAACTTGAAGAGCCAAATTACTGAAGCAGTACAACGAAGAAAAAATCATAGAACATACGCCGGACACGGCACAAGCGTGAGCGCTCATTCCAATGGTAATGCCGAATGATTCTGAGCTCGGGAATGGCCTGATTCCTCCAATTTATCTCTTAATTTGATGTCATTTGTGTCCTTTGAAAGCATGGGAGTTAAGGAAGGTTTTTATAGTGATTGTGACAGTGTTGGATCATTGCAATATAAGGAAATATTTTTACAATTAATTTTACAATATAATTCATGACTACATCAACTATGATAACGTGAAACTCTAACATAGTAGATGCATTAATCAACATAAAAAGTAGCATCGCAAACTCTACAACTGCTATAGTAAAACAACATATCAGAACATAGTGCATGTATTGATCATGTGTAGATGGAGAAGCCGTTGGTGCAGACGTTGCAGAGATCGGTCAAAGAAGACAATCTAGAATATGGCACGCATGTGGTCCCGCTTGACAACAAGGAAGACAAGCGGTGATGATGAATTTGAGCAGTCACACGGAGTGCTTCCAAAAAACATTATTTTTCCTCTCCCATAAAGGATCGCAAATACGAGTGGTTCCGGAGACCTACTCTCCAATCCTCCAGTGCATGTCGGCACATGTGATGGATTAGACTATGGTGGCAACACAGACATCGAGGTGGAAAAACCCTAGATTGATTTCTAGTGTTCGTCGGTGAAAGTCGCGCAAGCGCTTATATAGAGCATCTCGAGAAACTCTAACATACGTAAAGTGGGCTGAGTCCATGTCGCACACATTTAGAACGGTTACAGTATCCCACAATCCGGGAGCAAGCTGAACGAAATAACTATTGACACGTATGTCCAAACCACATCAGTTTTTCCTGAGGAGCAATAGATAAGCTCGGCTCAACTCTTATTCCGCAAACCACGGCCCGCGCGCGTCGTTACGTGACAAGAGGAGAGGGCGAGCGAGGAGGAGGAGCACGCATGTACCTCTCCTATTCTCACTCACTTACGAAGTGGTGGGACACTCCACCTTCTAAGGTGGTACAACTCTTCTCTAACTTTTCCCACGGGAGTAAACTTAGCTTCCACTCCTCTTGACACTCGTACCTGAGCCGCCACCAAATTGGGTTGCCACATATATGGGCTTCCATACACGTGGGGCTTCACAGTTCACACACATGAGCTTTGAGATTTAGGAAAATCTGAAATCTATCGTGGGCCAATGGGATTAACCTATTATTTCTACCCCCCCCTCCCAAGATCTCAAATGCCATTTAAAGATTTACCAATTCTCACTACTTGTTTATATACCAGTATTTCTTGAGAGACTGTTAGGTTGAACTTCTGGCTAGAGCTTTAAGCTATATCCATTCACACTTGAACAATGTACTACGTCTTGAATTGCAATTTTTGAGTGAACATGATTCACTCAAAGTCATAACAAGTACCGTGCCTATGGTGTGACAATCCTTGAACAACATACTCAGCAAATCATGTGTTTCATGCATGAGCCAAACGTATTGAGATTGATTTTCACTTTGTCTTTTTTTTGGAAATGATTTTTTTTACTTTGTCAAATAATGTGTGTTGAAGAAGCTACTGGAGATTTGGTTTATTCTCTCCAAAGACCAAGTTGCTAATGATTTTACAAAACCACTTCCACATCGAGCCTGTGAAGACTTCAAGCATAATTTCAACTTGTCCAAGTTGTGATCTAAGGAGGGTGTTAGAGTTAGTAGTTATTACATGTCTCAATATACCGTATGTAAATCTAAACTGACACATTGTGTCTGTGTCATATACGATATATAGTTACTATGTACCGAGTTATACCACCTCTCTCTGTAATATATTATCACGTACATGAGGACCGGGAGTACCCGAGTATAGTTGCAATCTACTCCCTCCGTTTAAAAATATAAGACGTTCTAGTTTTGTGAAATGAATGTATCTAGACGCTTTCTAGTGCATAGGTTCACGCCGAACCTCTATGAACCTATACACTGAAAACATCTAGGTACATTCGATTCACAAAGCTAAAACATTTTATATTGCTAAACGAAGGGAGTACCTGATTGTAAATTTTACAATGACGACCACATGCACGTTCGAGCGCGGAATAGGGACGGCGTGGTCGTGCCAAGGAGCACGGATCGGAGGGGCGGAGCAGCTCGGCTGCCGACATCGTAATGAGTTAGAGCGCTCGAAAACGGAGACAAGCTAAGGACGCGTAGAGAGTGCAGAGTCGAGGTGGACATGACCGCCCATATGCTGGCGCCGGCAGAGGTACCACGAGCGGGAGGGGCGCGGACGGAGAGGCACAGACGACTACTTTGGAGGGAGGTCCAACTCGATCAATCTCAAGATCAGGCGCGCGTCTGAATGACATGCCAACATTGTACACCATGGGTTACTTACCAAATTGATATTGCGTTTGTTGATCGCTATAAATCATTTTTCCTTATTGGTGAGAGGGCCGGATTGAGCGCCACTGTTATCAAACTATCATTAGGAGCGCTTGCATGTTGTGCCATAATTTGTCGTGTGCTCAGAAGCTCTAGCTAGTGTACAAGGCATATGACGACATTCTGTTGTCTAACGTAGCTCTAGTAGTAATCTGTCGGTATATGATCTTGCAGAAAATGTAAGCAAGCTACGTCACCTTCAGTGCATCTTAGTCAGCTTAATTGGTGATTTCCCGGAAATGTACGATACGAAGAAATACCATGTTTTGCTACATCTCCTGATAGGCCGGCCTGCCAATTGTTGTGTCTACTACAACGGTTCGTACTATTAAAACGTTTGTCCAACTTCGTGAGATACTGCAAACTTCAAACAAGTTAAAAAACTAAAATATGTCAAAGAAATAAAAAATCAGGAATAAATATTAACTTCAGCTGACGTGTGATACTTTTTATTTCCTAAAAAAAGGAGTGGAGCCTAGGCGGTCATCTTCTTCCCTAAGAACATGGCCATGGGGGTTGGGGTAAACTGAAAAATACCAGTCATGTTAGCAGGGGTAAACTGAAAAATACCAGTCCAAAACGACCGAACCTGCGAGGTTTTTGACAAAAT
This sequence comes from Avena eriantha, assembly GCA_910589775.1. Classification (NCBI taxonomy): domain Eukaryota; kingdom Viridiplantae; phylum Streptophyta; class Magnoliopsida; order Poales; family Poaceae; genus Avena; species Avena eriantha. Next base: position 354,915,553 of record OU342746.1, read on the forward strand.
CCGTCCGGATGACTGTTTTATATAATCTCGGGTGCACCTAAATACAAATTGTGTACCGGTTAGTTTAGTTTGTGAAAATTGTACGGTAAATGCACATGGGGGACAAGTTTAGCGACTCCCAATATCATTTAATCAAGTTGGCAGCACAATTTAGCTCTAAATAGCTTAGTTTTCAGTCGTCCACCACTCTCCATGTACATCCGACGGTAGCTAGCACTATGGGTAAGTATCGCCATCAGGACTCACTTAATATTCTATAACTATATAGTATTGTAATTATTAATGATTTGTCCTATAAATGTGGTCAAACTCTATGTTGTTTGACTTCAGAAATAATATATATGCCTTCTTTTTCAGAATGGAGGTATTTATACGTGTGTGCGTGATTGGGTTCGTAGATGATTTGTGGTCGATTGGCGTTGGTTAGATCACACACTCAATTTTAATTAGTGCTAGGCATGGAAAAAATATAATTAATAAATTACACATAAGGGAAGTAACCATACACTCTAGAGACATCTATTGACGTACTTATTAGTGTACATTTTCAGCTCTTTAATTGCAAAGATATTAAAGGATAAGAAAAACCGACAAAAATAGTTACACATCCACTTAGACTTGTATGAGTGTCAGGTATCATTTACTCATTTTGTGGAACTATGGGACTCGATTTTAAAAAAATGTTTTATCAGGAGGCAATTTAACAAAAAGAATGACATGGCCTTTTAAAGCAAAGTATTGTTTAATATCATTTGAAGTATGTTTGTAATCACATACATTTGATTCTATAACTAAAACAATGTATCTAAACATTTAGCATAAGTGTTATGCATTTAATTTTGTTAAGTGTAATAGAAAACTATACTATTTGTAAGACCAAGAACAGATAAGGAGCTTTTTCTAACTGAACATTATTTCATTGGTTGCGCTTGGAAGGATAAAGTGGCTAAAAAAGCGAGAGTCACCAAGGATCTTCCACCACAAAGCCCTTTCTATGAGTATGGGGTATCGGAATCCTTGACGGATCCTGAGCCCGAGGTCATTAAACGAGAATGACGATGACTCCCTCTCCTCATCCGACCCCATGATGAAGAAGAAAAGTAGTAGTCCTATTTGTATTTAATGTAATTAGGTTTTAAGTTATAGTTTATGTAAATTTGCGTTCTAATGAAGTTGTTATCTTTCTTTGTTTTGGTTGATCTATTCATCAATGAACCATTAATTAAGCTAGGTACCTCGATGATAGTTCAACTCGATCAATCTCCCTATGCATGCAGCGGAACCGAAATGGCACACGCCAACGAGGAGTACCACTTTAGTTCGTATCATGTTCTTGAGTTGTTGATGGCTTTAGGTCGTCATTTTCTCTATTGCTGAGACTGAAGGGTCGAGTGTCATGGAAGTAACACATGGAGCGCATGCCCTGTATGAAATAGTTGTGCTGAAAAAACGCTATACCAATTTTTGTTGCAGGTAAAAAAATGATATACTAGATATTTCTCTCTCTAGCTAGTGTACAATGCATAACGATGTTTGTTTGACGTGACTACTAAAAATATGTCGGTATCTTGCAAGACGATTCTAACCGCAGAGGATTTGTATTGTACGCGAGTAGCTACTGTTGAATCTTTATACATCATTAGGGTGCCATCGACATAATCTGATCATGCTTAGAGCACCTTAAGAGAGGGATCGGGAGATGCACTTACCTGGAATTGAGTTGGCTTTATTGCCTGCTATTGCAGCCTTGTAGGTGAGATTGAAGTCGAGGTAGATAAACTAGATATCATGTTGGTCTCCTCTTACCTTGGCTCTAGTCTTCCCTTTGCTGCAGCACACCCTCAAATCGGTCTAGGGTTTTAGACAATCAGAGGAACTGGATGAAAACATACATGGACTCACTAGTCATAAGTTTTCAGGACTCCACCCCTTTTTATACGTGCTGGCAATAGGGGATCAAAACCACCTGTTAGTTAGGGTGACCCAAATGTTATGGTAAGGGGGGCATGAATGTTGGTTCATGGGCCACTTCTCCTCAACGTACAATTTTACTCACATTGAGCCAAGATCAACTAACATTCTACCCTTTGATCTTTAGGCTCAACTTCATTCGCCTAGTCTCCATAGAAATAAATATACTAAAGCAAGGTGTTGAAGTGGTCAAAGAAAACACAATTTTGGCCTAGCCCATGAGAAATGTGTAGAATGGCTTGTGACACTCATCCCTCATTGTGAATTATATTAGATGGGTCTCTGTTTGGTTCTCTTATCTTAAGTACCCAAACAAATACTTCTCTATGAACAATTTTACAATAAAGATATGGGAGTGTTTTCTTATATGAACTTAACTAGTTGATCATTGTCCCAAAGAAGCTTTGCTTTGTTTCCCTAAAAAAAAAGAAGCTTTGCTTTGGCTATAAATGGTGCATCTTAGGCAGTAGCTTCTTGGTCGCTGAATGAATGAACTGCAAATGTCTTTCTGGTTTCATGATCCTAATTCACAAGAGGTGTGCTTCAGTGCCCCCCCCCCCCTAAAACTTATGTTTGCATGTGGCAATTTAGTTTTGACCCGTTAAAACCCATATACAGTACATGTATACCTCCGTATACGTGTACTTGGTCAAGCTAGGTCTACTCCATGTTTCAACCGGCTAATCCCACCACCCCTTATCACGATCTACGTCTTTGGATGCCATGTTTTAAAATTTTGTTGATGCGGCAATATACCTCCCGATTTCCGCCTCCCGCATGCACGTGAGTATACACGTCTAAGCGATCATACGGGCTTCTGATGGGTTCGTACGGTCTCCGAAACGAATCGGTATCAAGTTTTTTTTGTCAAAGTTTGAAGAGAAGGGGGGGGGGCGGACACCGAAGCAAAAGTGAATTCACAAAATATATAATATGTCTGTCTGATACTCTGACTACAGTTTCATGAAGATACTCTGATTACAGTTTGTTAAGAAATACTATATGTGATTCTGTTTTCTTATCTACATTGAACTGGATTGGATCAATTGCAAATTTGCGGATTCGTTTTCGTATCTGAACTCCAAGCTGCAATGAGAAAATATGTCATCATATCCTCAGAGCTTTTTTTTGTAATGGCGAGCAGCAAGAATATGTGGTTTTGTGCAGGGCTACCAAGCTAACTCTATGGCCTGTAAAAATATATACAGTAAAGAGCATGGCAGCAATAAGAGGTGCATAGCTGCTGTGTGGCTACATTACAAAGAGGATCATTTGGAATTTCAAACAAGAAACGGTGTATTCTTATCAGATTCTGCAACTTGGTAGCTCCTTCCTGTCCGCCGCCTAGTGCGGGCCTCAGTGGTGGTGTTGCTATATTACAAAGAGGAACAACTCTCGTCTTGAATTTCAAACAATAAATGATGTATTCCTATCAAATTATGTAACTTGATAGGTCCTTCCTGTCCGCCGCCTAGAGCTGGGCTGGCTTGCTCACTGATGTACTGATTTATGCAATCAGCAACGGAGGCTTTTAACCTGTCTCTCAATGTTGCTGAAGAATTCGGTGATTGCAGATATAGTGGTATTACCCATTGACCTATAGCTCCAGAAGGGCCAAACTAAAATTCGTGAAATCCATGTCTGCCAGCGCCGCGCGTTCATCAATCAATGCTCCTTTGCCCATGGATGAAGCAAACTATTGTCTAGTACCATTTGTAAATTGTAATGCAGAAGAGGAAGATTTTTTTGCACTTCTTTTTCATGGATTTTGCTTGCAAGTCTTGCGGCTGGTGGATCACTTTTTGCTTCTTCTGGTTGAAATCAAATTGGTGAACTGAAAAGTGGAGAGGGGATAATGAGTGACGTGGAAATGTACGGGAATAGGCTGAGCTGCCGAAGCACTGGCCGTGAACGTGTGTCTGAATTATGCCTGGTTGATGGATCAGCTTTACTTTTCTTTCCATTGCATACGTTTTTGACAAAGGTGTAACCTTTTTCGCCTAACCATGTAGGATAGACATGGAACCTACATAAATGTTGTGGTGTGTTTGTAGAAGGTTGCTTTGCAAAAATAGACACTTTACAATGCACTATATGTAGCGAGATAATAAGGTGAGTTGTAGAGTTATTTAAGCACGTGCCTGTTTATCGCGAGGCGAGGATATATATAAAAGAAGATAACACGTTGGTTCAGACTGCGGGGTCTTGTTAGGACCAAGGTGAAGCAAGATAAATACTTAGATGGCAAGTCACAAGGACATGTATATCTGTTGACATGTGTGTGTCATATATATCCAGTGGCATATGCTACTACTGTCATCTGATTAGTTGGAGAATGCGATGTGATCACGAAGCTAAGCATCTCTGTCGCTGAAACTGGAAAAGGAAGAGCGGAACAGAAAAGGAAACACATGTGTGCAGGAAGGGAGGAAGATCCGACTCATGATGCCGTGTGAGTGTCATCGTCGGTGCCCACTAGTTGTTCGCTACCTAGTCTCGTTGCAGTTCAATGTTGCCAGGTCAGTTAGTATATTACTCTATTTCAGAAAAAAAAATCGAAATGGGGAGCGGAGCCCCGGCCTCTTCGAGCGATGCACACAATTAATATTTATTATTAGAACCACAATGCTTGGCAAAAGCCATTATAAAGATCATACAAACCGGAACCACCAAAACAAAACACCGAGCAAAAACGATAATCATATCGCCAGTTCCCCAACGAGATCTATCAAATACCTATCTACCTGTTTCGACCCCGCCCAATGGTCACTCACACTATTGCCACTCGCCAAGAGAAGCTAGAGCGCCTTGGCGCGGCGGCTCGAACTCAAGCAAAAGGAGTCCTAGAACCGCACAGCAAATCCACGGAGCAGCGCCCACGCACACGCTCTGGATGTCGCCGCCTTCACTATCTTCCGCCAACCATCAGCGTGTAGATCGATGTGCTGACTCAAGCCACAGCAGCCACTGACACCACCGCGGTGCCAAGCAGCACCACCCCCCGCGCTAGCCGCTCTACCTCTCCTGCCACTTCCATCCAACGCTACTCCACAGGCGATGCTCCCAGGAGAGAAAACGATACCGACACCGCGGCACCGCCACCGTCCGACCCGAAGATCTTGTACTAGTATAAGAATCCAGTTAGTGCGATTCTAGCTTGTACTAGTAGTAGTATGCTACACGCACAACGGAAACAGCACCTAGCTTAGCTGTGCATGATTAGCGATCCTTGCGTTTGTTAATCCACGCGATCACGTTTAATTTATGCATGGACCCTGGGATGCGTGCGCCATGACATTAGCACAACAACAAAAATGATGTGCAAGGCCACCGACACTACAACAGATCCAGTGGTCGTCGAATGCATCATTAGCCCTCACACCACACACAAAGGTACGATAAGCAGTCTCACATTATGTGGGCTCGATCTGTTGGGATCCATATCCCCTTTACGTCGACGTGGACCCTAAGGAGATGGATGTCTTTTGGAAGCCTAAACGTGTGGGGAAAACCCACTAGCCATTGTGGCTATGACGTACTACTCATTAAAGTTATATTACCTATGGATAGTTTGGTCTTTACAAATGGTGAAAGGGGATGTTAAGCCTCACATCGGGCAACCAGCGGAAGCAATGAAGTAAATTTCAGTTTAGCCTCCATTTGAGAAGTGCAAAATACGAGAGAAGTGTAGAGGAATTAGAAAGAAGAAGATGGCCATCACGCGACTGTTGTTACAAAGGTTGTGTGTTTAGATCTATTATCTTGTCTTCTTCAAGCGGTGTCCTTACTAAATTTGGTGAGCATATCCCAATCACAAACTCCTGTGTTTTAAATCTTGTTTTTGTCATCCAAACTATGAAATCTTGATGTATCAAGGTCTCTACCGGTCACTAGATGGTTGTTGTATCTCACAAGCTTATAGTTCACCACCTCGCCACTCCGACCACACACCAAACGTGAAATCTACTAGATGTAAAATCCCACACCTAGAAGGAGCCACGAACCTTCCCAATCACAAACTCATGTGTTTCAAATCTTGTTTTTGTCATCCAAAAAATGTGAAATCTTGATGTATCAACGCCTCTAGTGCTCACTTGATGGGTGGTGTATCTCACGAGCCTCTAGTTCACCACCTCGACGCTCCGACCAAAGACTGAACCAAAACATATTATGATGTAAATCCTACACACCTAGAAGAAACCACAGCCCTTTCCAACTTGCTTCGCCAAAATAATAGCCACCGGTGTGAAAAAATGACAACTCTAGCTCATTTTCTCCTATGTTTTGGTGGCGAAATAAGATCCTTGTTTTTCCAAGAAGTTCTGCTGACAAAAGCACTCAACAAGGAATTGCTTCTATGCTACGCACAAAAATGGAAATGCTACACTATTATTACACTTACTTTCTCCCAAGATAGTCATGCGCTCTAGACACTTCTATCAAGATATTTGTATTACCATACACTTTAAAGCTCTATGTTTGAAAGATACTATAACAACCATGAATACATCTATAATTCAATTAATTAAAGTGGCACAAAATTATTATATGAATACATGCACATTGACATCTCCCCTTTTTGGCAATTCAAATGGCACTTGGTTACAGAGAGTTTGTTTTCTCCACCAATGTGGCGATTAACCTAAACTTTCTTGAAAATTATTATAAACGTTAATAAGTTCATTTAATGTTAATCGCTACATTTTATTGAAAAATAAAATTTTAATGTTAGCATCTAACATGACTAATATGAGGTCAACTTTGTAATGATATATGTGCCCAACCCCTCGCAACACGTAGCGATCCCACCATGGGTTGCTCCCATTCTTAGTAAGTACACTAGAGCACCATTTGTTGACTAAATAATCTCTAAAAGAAAAAATGTTTAGTATAAATAAGTCATATACTCAATTTATGCATGTTTTATTTAGAAATGTAAATTGTGTATGAGAGCTTGCAACTGCGATAGTGTAGTTGATCTCAAATCAATAAATCATTAACATATGACTTGTGTTTCTCATTGAGAAATAAAGTTTTGTTTTTATATCATCTCAATTCGAGGTCGTAAGCAGACAAAATGGCACCCACGTGGCCGACCTACCCTTGACACGAGTTTGACATCTCTATTAGTCTCAACACTGATACCATGTGTCATGTGTCCTCATGGCCAAACACCCACCATGGTATCACGCAGGATGTCAGCTAGGAGTTAGGCTGGCTGAAAGGTGCTGTATGTATAGGCCAACATCGCCAATGTTGTTCCAAGGCGAGAAGCCTCCTTCGCCGCTCATGTGTTTTCCTTTTCATGGGAGAGAATAAGGGAAAGGGAACTGGGGCTAGGGTTTCCAGGTCGCACAACCTTGGGAGTAGTTTTGGGTCTTGCGGAAGATTTTGGACCCAGAATATTGGGTCGCATGCAGGAGCTATCGTGGCCAGATGGGTCCTTTTCTATCGCTAATGAACATTTAGAGACACTATTAGGTTTGCATCGTTTAGCGTACAACAGGCAAAGCTATAGAGGGAACCCTCTCAAAATGCTATAGTGCAGCTATAACCGGCTACCTGGAACTTTTGGCTAACGCGCCGCCACCACAGCCACCATGGATCAAATTATCCGACAACTTTATTCTTCCAATCGTATATGTACATATAACATTTTTCCCGTACCTTTTTATATCTTGGACATCCAGACAGAGAGAGATATAACTAAGTAAACAGGTGTGTGTTAGTTGTGACGAAACGATAATGCGTGGCCGTAGGTTGAGATTTCATGCTTTAAGTAGCACCAAGTGACCGGACTAGCATATATTTCTAATTTAATGATTTATATGCGGCATATATAGTTGCATATGCTGCTGCTGCATATCACTCGATTCGATTCGTCTGGTACGTTTTATACGGGAAATGAGCTGTGAGCTCTAAGCTAGGCATCTCGGTCGCCGATGTAGAAAAGAAGAAAAGAAAAGAAAAGAAAGACAGCTGGAGCGTGTCGGCGTCGGCGTCGGTGCCCACTAGCTTCGATGGTCGTTTCCAGTTTCCACGATGATATGTGTTGCCAGGTCACTATTTATACACGAAGACCAGTACATGCAACCAAGGCGAATTAAGGTGACTTGGACTGAATATGGGCTTCAGCAGTCGGTGGGCCTGGTGTGTGTCTGTACAGAGGGAGTTTCACATGGATATCCATATCATCGTGGAAAATGCTCGCTAGGGCCCGGGCGTCCCGGAGCTGCCGTTTCGCTAAAGCACAAAAAAAAGAACTACGGAGTAATTAAAATTGTATGATCTAGCAGAAATTTAACTCTCCAGCGACCTAGCGGAGAGCCGGAAACAGCTGTTACAGTATATTTGTGTATTATAGTTTCTCCATATGTTAGGGGCTACCTGCATATTTGCACATATACATGTACTATATATTCCGGCCTTTGGCCCTCTGGTAATACAAGATCTATTACCCTAACATGGTATCAAAGTCGTAAGGCCTTTTTTCTCTTCTCTCGCCGCCGTCGCTGACACCGCCGCCGGCCGCCGCCGCCGCCCGCCACCGGCTGCCCGCCCCCGCCGCCCGCCCCGGATCCGCCGCCGCGGGCCGCCACCGACGCCGGCCGCTCCCGTTGCCGCCGCCCCCGCCGCCGCCGCACCTGCCGCCGCCGGCCGCCCGCCCCCCGTCACCGGCCGCCGCCGTCGCCGCCCGCCCCCAGCCGCCGCCGACCGGATCCGCCCCCGGTCCGCCCCCGGTCGCCGCCCTCCAGATCCGTTCTGATCTGATCTCGTTCGGCTAAAAAAAATGTCTTCCTCATCGGGCTATGTTGCGATTCCTCGCTGCCCGGTGATTTTTGATGGCGCGAATTATCCTGAGTTCGTTGCCTTCATGCGCGTCCATATGCGCGGTCTTCGCCTTTGGGGTGTGCTTTCCGGTGAGGTCTCCTGTCCACCGCGCCCCGTTGTGCCTCCAGTGCCTCGTGCCCCGACGCCCGTTGCCCTTGCCCCCGATGCTACTCAGGCGATCAAGGATGCAGCCCAGAGTGCTGATGCTTCTGCTCGGGCTGATTATGAGCGCCAGGTCCAGGAGCATTCTACTGCTACTACGACCTACCGGCTGGATCTGGCTGACTACACTTAGTGGATAGATGAGGATGCTCGTGCTGCTGCTGTTCTCACTTCCAGTGTTCTGCCTCAGTATGCTGCTGAGTTCATGGGTCTTCCCACTGCTGCTGCTCAGTGGGCTTTTCTTCGTCAGCGCTATCAGCCGTCTGGAGATGCTCTTTATCTGTCTGTGGTTCGTCAGGAGCATGATCTTAAGCAGGGTGATTCTACTATTGATGATTTCTATACTCAGAGTGCTGCTATTTGGCGTCAGCTTGACTCTCTTCGTACAGCGGTGTGTAACACATGTCCCTGCTGTCTGATTGTGCGCGCGTATTTGGAGTTTCAGCGCGTCTTTGAGTTCTTGTCGCGGCTCCGCAAGGAGTTTGAGCCGCGCCGTGCCCAGCTGCTTGCCCGTGGTCGTGTTCCGCTCTCTGAGGTACTGGCTGAGCTTCGTGCTGAGGAGACTCGTCTTCGTGGCGCTGGTCTTCTTGAGGTTCCTTCTGTTCTTGCTGCTCGTGGTCCCCCTGTGCCACCGGCTTCGTCGCGGTCTCTCGCGCCGCCGCTACTTTCTGCTCCACCGGCCCAGGGTCAGAGTCAGTCTCAGCAGCCCCGTGGTTCTCGTCCTCCCTGTTCTCACTGTGGCAAGCCTGGCCACGATATCTCTGGTTGCTAGACGAGGGATCCACGCTTACGTCAGCAGTATCTTGCTCGTCGCCAGTCTGGTTCTTCAGGATCTTCTGCTGTTGCTTCTGGACCTCCTGCTGGTGCTTCTGGACCCCCTGCTGGTGCTCTATCTGATCAGGATATTATTCGTGGTCTTCGTAGTCTGCTCGCTGCTACAGGCTCCTCCTCGTCGGGGTACTGCTGGTTTCTCTCCTAGTTCTCATGATCCAGCGCTTTTTGTTCACACTTCTCGTGGACGCACTCTTCTCCTTCTCTATGTTGATGATATGATCATTACTGGTGATGATCCTGAGTATATTGCCTTTGTCAAGACTCGTCTTCATGATCAGTTTCTTATGACTGATCTTGGTCCTCTCGCTATTTTCTTGGGATTGAGGTTTCATCCACTTCTGATGGGTTTTCTATCTCTCAGGAAAAGTATATTCAGGATCTTCTTGCTCGGGCTGCTCTTGCGGATGAGCGCACCGTTGAGACTCCTATGGAGTTTCATGTTAAGCTTCGTCCTACGGATGGTGATCCTCTTCCCGATCCCACTCGTTATCGCCATCTTGTTGGGAGTCTCGTTTATCTTGCTATCACCCGTCCTGATATCTCTTATCCTGTTCATATTCTGAGCCAGTTTGTCTCATCTCCTACCACGGTTCACTACGGTCATCTCCTCCGTGTCCTTCGTTATCTTCATGGCACGATTACTCGTCGCCTTTTCTTCCCTCGTTCTAGCTCTCTCCAGCTCCAGTGCTACTCGGATGCTACGTGGGTGAATGATCCTACGGATCGTCGTTCACTTTCTGCTTAGTGTGTGTTTCTTGGTGGTTCGCTTGTTGCTTGGAAGACGAAGAAACAGGTAGCGGTTTCCCGTTCGAGTGTTGAGGCTGAGTTGCGGGCTATGACTTCGGTGACTGCTGAGGTGACCTGGTTACGGTGGTTGCTTGCAGATTTTGGGGTCTCTGTTACGACACCCACTCCACTTTTGTCAGACAGTACAGGTGCTATTAGTATTGCACGTGATCCGGTCAAACATGAGCTGACCAAGCATATTGGTGTTGATGTTTTTTATACACGTGCTCAGGTGCAGGATCAGGTTGTTGCGCTCCATTATGTGCCTTCAGACTTGCAGTTGGCAGATTTCTTTACAAAGGCACAAACCCGCGCTCAGCATGATTTCTTACTCTCCAAACTCAGTGTTGTGGATCCACCATGAGTTTGAGGGGGGGGGGGGGGTGTTAGAGTATATTTGTGTATTGTAGTTTCCCAATATGTTAGGAGGCTTCCTGTATATTTGCACATGTACATGTACTATATATTCTGCCTTTGGCCCTCTGGTAATACAAGATCTATTATCCTAACAACAGCTACGGGTTACTATGTTTGGGTGCTGTTGGGGACATGGAAAAAGAAACAAAGGAAATGGGAGCAGAGTGGATGTCAAATTACTACGTACCGTAGATCAATTTATCATTGACTAATCGAAGGAGAAACATGGTGAATGGATGGATGGATGAACAAGTCGCCGTACGTCATTGTTGAATTCGTAAATTAATCACTGGGTCGCGCCTGTTTGTACATGGTCCTAATTTGGAAAGAAAGAAAAAAAAGGAAACGACTCACTACATTTTCGAGAATACATGCTGAAAGGTGGAGATATTGCCCTGGCCAGCCGACTGCTTGCTGTTGAGGTGACAGGAGGCAGTACCTGACACGGACAAACTCTCTGAACGGAGATCGATGTAAATCAGCATTGACTAATATACTCTAGACACGAGCTGTCACCGTCTCCTCAACAAACCTGCGATCTAACGCAAATTTAAATCTCCAACCAGTGGAGACAGCTGCATGAATCAATACCCCTCCGCTCTAAAGTAGTAATGGACTTGAATTTATCTACGTTCGGACATATCTAGTCATATTTTAAGGCTATATATATATGAATGTAGACAAACCCGAGCCCATTAATTTAGGATAGGACGGAGTAGTACGCTTGTGAAGTTGGAAAAAAGATGGCAGGAGAAGATCGGTTCAAATTAAGTATTGAGTAATCGATCCAGTAGTGCAGGTAGGTGTGGAGACACACGATGCATGCTGGATGAACCGGTCGCCGTATTGCCAGCATTAAAATATATTTAGACTTTTAACAGGAGTACTAATGTATTACTCCTCCTCAAGTACTGTACTTAAAAAAAAGTACTGTGATTTACATCTAGTAAAAAAAATAACCGATGGAGCTGCTGCTGCTGCTGCACGCTAGCAGGAACAGATCCAATCAACACAAACACATAGGAAGGCACATGCGTGAGATTTTGTGCTTAGTACATCACTTTTGGTAATTGGCGTTAGTTAGATCATGCGTTCAAGTCTAATTACATTATTGTACTGTGGGATGTGTTCTCCGGGACATAAGACAGTACACCAAAATCGCAGCTAAGGGCTCCGGTAGGGCGATGGTACAACAGATTCGGTTGATCGTCGAGTGCATCCTTAGAACTGCAGCAAAATGCAATGGCAGTACCGCTGCCCATTATTACGAGAGAAAAAACATCATCGGTACTAGTAGATTCATGAAAAATCCCATAGGCCCGTTAGTGAATGGTATGGCATGCCTAAATTTAGTCTTCCAAGGAAAGTGAACTCCTAGGCTTTAGTAACTTGGGTCTAGAACCTGCTTCAGGACTTGCGATATATTCTACTCTGAATTAAATATAAGTATTTATTCATTTTCAATAATTAAATATTGTTGTTAACACTCGGAAAATTGTTTGAGAGAAAAAAGGGTCTTTTCAAACACCTTCTACACTCTAGAATATAGTATTTTTACACAATAATATGCATGGAATTATATTACTTACATCTAAGGGAACAAACAAACTATAGATATATCTATTGACTTATTTCTTAGAGGGTGCACTTTAAGCTCTTTGCCAAGATGTTTACGGATAAGAGAAAACCGACAAAAAGATGTAAATATCCACTAAGGCACATGAGTGTTACTAATGTATGGAGGCATGTTTTTTGGGGTTTACTCATTGTTGTGGAGTGGCACACGACTTATTTGAGATTTTCTTTGCTACGAATGTAGCAAAACAATAACATGGAATTTCTAAACAAAGTGTATTTTAAAATTATTCAAAGTTTCCTTCTAACAACAAGCTTTGATTGTAAAATAATACAATTGTATCTTTATTTTTTTAAATGTGTTATGTGTGTTATTTTATTAAGTGTGATAGAAAACGATACTAGTTAAAAGAGGTAGATACGCCTATGAGTCAAAGTTTACTCGAACGCCTCCCTCCCCTCCTTGTTCTCCGCAATTATCTATGTCCACCTGGCAGTTTGATACGATACTCTGAACGACAGCATACATGGTGTACAATGTCACTCTATGTGTTTAATATGGATTAGAGATACAAAATCACCAAAAACTGATATGTATGACCGTGTATTAGTTCTGGGCTATAGTCACAGCATATCTAAAATTGCTTAGGTGATGGAGGGAGAGGAAGAAGAAATTGTTTATGGAGTGCATGGGCACAAGCAACGAGAGCAAGAGAAAATAAGGTGGTCACCGTGATAAGATTTTATCTGAATACTCAATCTCTGCTCTTATCTTATATCATGTGTTGCTCAATATTTAGGTCATAGAATACTCACATACTTTAGTACACTTTTGGTACTACTGTAGGCTAGACTAATACTGAAGTACATCAAACCCTCAATAATAAAATTAAAAAATATTTTTGCAATCCATCAGCAAACATGCATGGAATTTGGATGCATTTTTTATTCATAGATGAACACATGAATGTCCATTATGGTTGTGCAATGCCAAATAGCCGCTCTCACTGATGGCATTACCGATGAAGTGAGGCATACAAAATTATAGAGAAACTAGGCAAGAGGGATCTCAAATTTCAACAACGCGGGTTCAAGGACAAGTTCGGGGACCCACGACTAGTTGCCTTCTTTTCTCTGCGTACCAACAGCTTGCATGCATTAGAAAAAATGGTAATGAGTAGGCAGTGCAAGATATCGATGAACTATCTTCGGAAATAAAATACATAAGAAAAACCGGCAGACAAAGTGTGCAGCACTTGTGTCTCGGTACTTCCAAGTTTGAACCATCACTCTGGTGAGGGGTGTGGTTTACGCATCTCTCCAATGCGCTGGTGGACCAGGGGAGTCAGATAAGAAAATACGGTGCCGATGAGTCGGGGAAGCAGATCCGATGAAGCAATGACGGTAGTATGGATGATGACGTCGTTGAGCAGACTCCAGCGAGGTGGATGTCGGCTAAAGAGGGATCAAGGATGAGGCTTGAGTGAGAGATCGAGAGGAAATTGAGTGAGCGTGAAGCCCGGTCTGGGCAGGTATGCATGTAGCTAGTGTCTCAGAGAGATTAAGGACTAGGTCAATTTTGGGAAAGCTATGACACGATCATCAGCCTATGTATTGAGCATTACATTGTACGTGAATGACATAGATGCAGTGTGCTAGATGTTTACATGTCGTTGTATCACAATTATATATATCACACGTCTAGTTCCGCGATTATCACTAAAAAGCGTACACGTTAATGTAGGAGTTCCAGAGTAAGAAATGGATCTAAATGGTTCCCCATCTGACCAGCCTACAACTCATACAATTCGTCGACATTTGGGATTTGGTCTCTGGAGGCTTCCTTTCACCAAGTCAAACATACTCAGTCAGTCTCCTGAAAATTTGTTGGGACGGATGGGTCGTGCCGCTGCGACGCCGCGCACGTCGCACGCGGACGGGTTCAGATGTGCCGGGACAGGTTGGGTCGACCCGGTGGAGATGCCCTTAGTGCCGCAGCAAAGTGCAATGGCAGTACGACTGACCGTTGCAAGAGAGAACACCATTGATAGTAGTTTGTTAAGAAAATTAGGGTAAGCTGCAAACATGCTAAATTCCTGAAAAATCACATAGACACGTTTTAGTGAATGGTATGGCATGCCTAAATTTTAGTCTCACCAGAAAGTGAACTCCTACGCTTTAATAAGTTGGTCTAGAACTTGCGATGTATTTTACTCCGATTTAGATATTAATATCTATTAATTAATTAAATTTTGTTGTTAACATTCTGACAATGTATTGAGAAAAAAGGGTCTTGCACCACCTTCTGCACTCTAGAATATACTTTTTTACACCTTAATACGCATATAATCATATTACTTACATCTATGAGAACAAACATACTATAGAGATATTGTATTGACGTATTTCTTGGAGGGTGCACTTTAAGCTGCTCTTTGCCAAGATGTTTACGAAAAGATGTAAATATCCACTAAGGCCTATACAAGTGTTATTGTTGTATGGATGTATGGAGGCATGTTTCTAGGTTTACTCATTGTTGTCGAGTAACACACGACTTTTTAAGATTTTCTTTGTTGGGAATGTATCAAAAGAATAACATGGTATTTCTAAACAAAGTATATTTTTTCAATGTATCCTTCGAACCAAATATTTATCAGGTAATTTTATTAAGTGTGGTAGAAAACTATACTAGTTAAAAAAGGTATATATACATATAGGAGTAGATTCTTGTGGATCAACTTTTCACAAGACGAAGAGCCAGGAGTACCTCCTACCAGCACAACTGGAGATAGAGATAGCACACGACCAAGAGATTTCTCTATATCCTCTACACATCTCTTCGAGTTGCACGAAGACTCGGGGGCTACTATCGGAGTCCTGTCATATAGAGTACCTAGGAAACAAGTCTGAAGACGGCAGGTGAACAAAACGTTTATGCGTTATTATCGCTACCAAAATCATAAGATGGATAACCACGAGATTGAAAGCGGGTGTGATATTCAACAAAAAGTGTCTCACTTCATTATTTGGAGGTGAGGCTGCCAAATGTAACGGATATCTCGGTTTCTAGAGTGGATTTACGGGTTCGTGAGTTTGTTCTATAAAATGTGTAGCTTCTGTCTACAAAAAGACCGTGACCATGTAGTTTGAGTGGTGTCAAGAAGATCACATCATCTTACAATCCAAAAGGATGGGAGAGCACAGGTGTACATCGGCGTTGGCATGGCCTCGCCACCATGGCCAGGAGCGGAGCTGGAAGGCCCCCAAGTCTGGTGCTAATGCTTCCTTAGTGTTGCTAATTACATAGGCTTTTCCTAATTTAAGTCTTGTAAATTAGCAACTGCTGGTTGCAGTTCGGCTGCTCGGACGGTGCTACACGCCCCTAACCATGGCAACCAGCCCAGGGCAGTGACCGGCGTACCTCTAGTGGCCTCGCCGTTAGAACAGAGCGCGTCGTATGCAGGAAGGCGCGCGACTGCCACTAGTGGCCTCTACGTGCATGTTTACTACGGAAAGAAGAGATGGTTTACTTGGCTCAGTTTTGTGGATGGCCAGAGGGTTTCGGCATCACATGGATGGGATATTCTGACGTGCGGGATATTCTGACGGGATATCCATATCAGCATCGTCGTCGTCACATAGCAACAGCTTACTTACTAGTTAGCTCGCCTGTAACACAAATTAATCAAATCGTGGTGTTAATGGCTCTACTATTAATCAACACAAATGTTGTTCTCTGTCGGCGAGAGAGAGGGGACCGGATTGGGTGCCACCAAATCAAACTATCTTGAGGTGCAGTGCCACCAAATCAAATTATATTTATATTTATACTAGTCATCAACTACTTAGCTAGTATTTTCTTAAAATAGTACTTAACTACCGGATCCTGTTGATGGATGGGAAATAATTAAGGAACGTGCATCCAATAAAAAAATTCACCGATGGAGCTGATGCTGCGTGCCGGCAGGAACAAATCCAATCAACACAAACGCGTAGTAAGACACATGGGCGAGATTGGGCATGGTAGATACTCTTGGTCACTGGCGTTAGTTACATCACGCGTTCAAGTCTAAGTACATTATTTAACCATGGGATGCGTGCTTCAGAACACATGACACACCAAAATCGCAGCTAAGGCCACCGACAGGGCGACGATACAACGGATTCGGTTGATCCTCGAGTGCATCGTTAGTGCCGTAGCAAAGTGCAATGGCAGTACTACTACCCGTTGCAAGAGAAAAACATCATTGATAAAAGTAGTTGTTAAAAGTTTAAACCGCAAAACATGCTAAATTCCTGAAAAATCACATAGACCCGTTTTAGTGAATGGTATGACATGCCTAAATTGTAGTCTCACGGGAAAGTAAAATCCTACGCTTTAATAACTTATGTCTAGAACACTTTGCGGTGTATTTTACTCTCATTTAAATATTAACTTTTATTAATTTAGGTAATTAATAAAATTCCATTGTTAACAATCTGACAAGGGTTTGAGAAGAAAAAACGATCTTTGCAAACACCTTGCACACTCTAGAATATACTCCCTCCATTTACTAATGTAAGACCAATTTTAGATATTTCAAAGTAGACAAGATACACTCTAAAATGAGTGAACCACCACAAATAAACATATTTACATATATGTGTTTTAGAAAGAGTAAAATGCACCGGAGGTCCTAAAAGTTTGGAGGAAACTATATGCAGGTCCTAAAAGTTTGGACTCATGTACCGGAGGTCTTAATTATCATATCCATGTGCACTATATCCGGGGTTGTAGCTGATAATTAGGACCTACAGTGCACAACTAACTGAGAATTAGGACCTGTAGTGCACAACTAACTAAGAATTAGGACCTCCAGTACATGAGATGCAACTTTTAGGACCTGCATACGATTTCCTCCAAACTTTTAGGATCTCCGGTGCATTTTACTCTTTTAGAAAAAAGCTATAATGTCTTACATTAGTGAAACAGGGGAGTACTATTTTTACACCTTAATATGCATGGAATCGTATTACTTACATCTAACGGAATTAACAAACATACTATAGAGATATCTATTGACGTATTTCTTAGAGAGTTCACCGAAAAAAAGATGTAAGTATCCACTAAGGCTCATATGAGTGCTACTGTATGGAGGCATGTTTTTGGGTTCACTCAGTGATGTCGAGTAGAACACATTTTATTTGAGATTTTCTTTGTTGGCAATATAGCAAATGAACAACATGGAATTTCTAAACAAAGTATAGTTTAAATTTATTCAAAGTATTATTCTAACCACAAACTTTGATTGTAAACAATACCATTGTATCATAATATTTAGCAAAAGAATGGTTCAAAAAAATATTTAGCGAAAGTGTTATGCTGGTAATTTTATTAAGTGTCATAGAAAACTATACTAGTTAAAACGATAAATCTAAGACTACCAGTAGCCATTAATTTCCCTCTGCCCACCGGTGCCCTCCGGATACTCACGTAGTACATTTTGGATATTGATGTAGGATAGGGTAATACCGGAGCATGTAAAACTCTCGATAATAAAGTTAGTGACATAATTCATCACCAAACATGCATGGATTTGTAATGCATTTTTTTAATTCATAGATGAACAAATGAATGTCCATAATGGTTGTCAAATGCATGATAGACGTTCTCATATATGTCATTACTCATTAAGTAAGGTATACAAAATTATAGAGAAACAACGCAAGAACGATCTCAAATTTTAAATGGCAGCCCGAGTTCAAAGATAAGTTGGGGAAGCCGGTTGGTAATGAGAAGGTAATGCAAAGAAGTGATGAACTACATTAGTAAATAATATGCATAAGGAAAGCACAACCTTTGTCTTAGTACTGTTTAGTGTGAACCATCGCTCTGGTTAGGGGGCAGTGGTTAAGTCATCTCTCTGGTACGGTGGTGGACCATGGAGTCTGGGAATAAGATGCGATGTCGTGGAGTCAGGAAGTAGATCCGATAAAGCAACAGTGGTACTGTGGATGACGATGTCGCTGAGCATACTTCGACGAGGTGGATGTCGGCTAATGAGGGATAGAGGATGAAGCTTGAGTGAGAGCTTGAGAGTGAAGTGAGCGAGTGAGAGGCCCCGTTTGGGTAGGTATTTAAGTAGCTAGCATCTCTTAGCGACGAAGGATGGGGTCAATTTCAGGAAAGTTACGACACCATCGTCAACATATGTATTGAGGATTACTTTGTATGCGAATGAGATAGGTGTGTAGCTTGCTAGATGTTTACATGTTGTTATATCACAATTATATCGTACGTGTAGTTTCGATATTAGCATTAAAATGCATACATAGTTAATGAAGGAGTTCCAGAGCAAGAACTGGATGTAAATGTTTTCCCATTTGCATACATGCCTACAACTCAGAGAACCCATCCACACTTGGGATTCGGTCTATGAAAACTTCCTTTCGTCAACTCAGGAAGTGTCATGAAAATGAACCTTCGACTCTGCCTTTGCTTATGTGGCACAATTGCATGTATCCTACTCTAAATTCTTGACCAATAAGATTTGGTCGACCTATGCAGAACCTTAACACAATTTCTTTTCTCTTGAATTATGATTCATGGAAGGGTCCTAACCGTTGACATGCTCAGTGCTCTAATTTGCAAGCTTTGCCTCAAGGCCCGAGAAACTGTAGCCCATCACGCCAAAGTCAACACGCTTCCACCTCACCCACCTGTGACCTAGTGGAGAATTGGACGACTGACATGGGACCCGGTGGCACCCCTAATGGAGATTGATATGGAAGTTGTGAAACACCATTCATGCTCCGTCCTTGAAGGAGTCTACATAGGGTTTCAACAAGCCAATTCTTGTATGATTTGTACTACCTCCGTCTAGATACATTCGGATCTAGATAAATTCACGTCAGTTATTTCTGTACGGAGGGAGTAGAACATTTAGAAAGGGAGAACCTGATGGGGTCTTCGTCAAAAAGCATCTCCATTGTGTGAAGGTTGCGCTGCCAAATGTGACTAGTATATTATGTTCTAGAGAGGGTTTGTGCTCGATGAGTTTTGACCCGTTCACCTCGAAGACTTGTCTTTGTCTTGTACATATATGCTCTAAAGAAAAGACGGTGACCATGCACTTTTCCTCGTAAATAAAAGAAAAAAGGAAACGGGAGGAGGAGATGAGAGGCGAACATGTCGATTGAGGCGAACATGTCGATTGCGATACTGCACTAGTGGCCTCGCCGTTAGAATTGAGCGTTACATATGCAGGAAGCCGCGCGACTACCACTAGAGTTGCGTGTACGTGCATGTTTACCATGGAAAGAAGAAATAGTTTACTTTGGACTCACTATAGTTTTGTGCGTGGCCAGAGGATTCCATCTCATCACATGGATGGGATATTCAAACGTGCGGGATATTCTGATGGCATATCCATATCGGCATCGTCGTCGTCACGTAGCAACAGCTTGCTTGCTAGTTAGCTCGCATGTAACACAAATGTTAACACAGAATAATCAAATCGCGTTGTTAATAGCCCTACTATTAGTCAACATAAATGTTATTTTGTGTCGGCGATCGAGATACAAGACCGGATTGAGTGTCATTAGACCGAATTTTGTGGGTGGCCAGCACCAGCACGGAGGGTTTCATCAGATGGATGGGATATTCTGATGGGATATCCATATCGATCGACATCGTCCTCACATACCAATAGCTTGATTACTAGAGTTAGCTCGCCTGTAACAGCAGCTAAACTGATACATAGATAGGTCGATCCCATCTCCCTGCCCACCGGATCCACCAATTAGTTAATCAAATCGTGTTGTTAATGGCTATACTATTGAGTGTCATCAAATCAATGTATCATGAGGACCGTATGCAGTGCCTTAGTTTGTTCTGCCCAAACTATTATTTTGCTGGCTGTCTGACGGGAACCTGCAGCCGCTTGTTGTGTCCACAGGAGGCAGTGACAGCTACAGGCGGTAAGCATGCATGATTGACTAATCACTGGATTAAAATTGCGTGATCTAGCACCAAAACCAAATTTAGATCTAGAGCTAGGGGAGATAGCTTTGGGTCGATCGATTTACCAGGGTCGTCGTAGATCGATTCCAGTTATTTGACTAATCCATGGAGCACAGGCAGGCATAGGTGGAGTGTAGCATCCCAATTGTCTAACCATTGTAATGCTACTTGGTCTAGTAATATAATGGCTACTTCCTATATATAATTGTTGCATCATAATTATATCATGCTCATGTCATCATGCCACCTTGCATTTGAGCATCATATAAAACCCTTTCTCTTTGGTTCTTCTCTCATATGCATTATTAATTGCAATTGCCTCTTGATATTGTATTTGGTTATTGATATATTGTTTAATGCCCAAATTGAGTTGGGGCAATATCTTTTATTTCAACTCCACCACCTTTCTTTGTCACCACCTTATTATTCCACCATCCTAATTACCCATGGGTTTATAGTTATTTTTGGCATTTAATCTAGCTCATGTGGGTTAGTGTGGATCCAATCCTTTTTTCTTTTGCTTGGCCTTATTCCACATTTTGGTAATGCATGTGATCATGCCATGTTATAATATTATTGTTTTCACAAGAATAAAACATGGCATTAATTATTTTGCATGGGCCATGCAAAGCACTCATCTTTTCTCCTTTGAATTTCTTGGGTTTTGGAGTGAACCTTTTTCTTTTGTGAGATTCCTTTTTCTCTCTTACTCCACCCTCCTCATCTTGATCCTAGTTACTTTGTTTTGAGCATCAAAACCTCACCTCTCCCATCTCCACCTTATCAACCTCACATGGGAAGGTGCCATGCATGGTCATGTGAGACTTTTTCCTTAAATCCACCCCTCCTTCTTTTCTTTCATCACTTAATGGTATCCATTTCCACCATCACCCTAGCTTCACCTTAACCCTTGCATGATCTTGGTAGAACATATCTAACCCATAAGACTCCCTCTCTTTATGCCTCTATCCAAAAACCCTAACCCTAATCACC
The DNA here is from genome assembly GCA_910589775.1 of Avena eriantha. Taxonomy (NCBI): domain Eukaryota; kingdom Viridiplantae; phylum Streptophyta; class Magnoliopsida; order Poales; family Poaceae; genus Avena; species Avena eriantha. The sequence continues at coordinate 354,937,124 of OU342746.1, forward strand.
TACCCCACTATAACCCTCTACCATACCACCCCCTCTCTAGCCAAACCGAGCCACCATCTAACCCTAATCCACCTGGCTCCACCTGACCTAGCTCACCCTAACCCGGGCCTTCCCCTCTAACCTAACCCTAGCCGAGGCTAGCTACCTCGAGCCTCCCCTCTCCTTTTCCCTCTTCCTTTCTCCCTTCCTGCTAGCAGGTCCCACCGCCACGCCGTCCCCACCTGCCAGGCACCCTACCTGCCCCTGCCCTGGCTGCTCACGTCGAGCACGTGAGCGCGGAGGAGGAAAAGTGGCCGAAGCCACTTTACCTCTACCCCGCGCCCACACGGCACCCTCTTCCTCCCCGTCCCTATCTACCCCTTTTCTCCCCCATCCGGTAGCCCCAGATCCACCCTAGGGCCCTGCCTCTCCCCTTCTTCTCCTTCACCGACACCAACTCCTCTCGCCGGTCACCGCCAGTACCACCGTCGGGTCCTCGTTCTAGCCGGCGAGCACGACGTGGAAGTGGTCGAGGAGGTCGAGGAGGTTCCTCTGCTTCGCCCCGTACACGCCAGCGAGGAGGAGGAGCCCCGCTTCTGCCGCAGTACCGCGACGCCGCCGAAACCCTAATCTCGCCGGCCGCCAGCCTCGCCGTCGCCCTGCTGCGCCCCAAGCCGATCCGTCGCCGTCAACCACCCCGCGGTGAGTCCCTCTCCCGCCTAGACATCCTCCGCTTCGCCGTAGATCCTCTGCCTCGTCGGGCGTTTCACCGAACGCCCTCGGTGCGCCGTCGGCCGCTGGAGTCTGCCGCCTCCGTGCCGCGCCATGCCTCACATAGCCGCCCAGCTACTCCCTGACAACAACCCCGACCTACCACAGCAGCTTTGCCCTCCGCGCGCACGCCCAGATCCACGGTTCGAGTCCCCTTCCCGCGCCGCGCGGTGTTTTTCGCCGCCAGTCGTCAGATCGAGGAGAAGAAGAACAGTAGCCGCGCGCGTTTTGCAATTTTCCCCCTAGCCTTGTGGTTTCCAAAACCCGCGGTCCAACCGAGCCCCACCGGTCAGCCTCCCTGCGCTTTTTATAAAAAAGCACCTGCGTTTTTGCCGGCTCAACCCGCGCTCCAGCACGTCCCCACCCGTCGGCCTCTGCGGGGTTAGGCCTCTGGCACGTGGGCCCATACCCGCTGGCCCACCTGACAAACACAGAGGCTAGGCGAACCCGTGGTGTAAAAAGGTTTTCCACGTGCTGCGTTGCCAGTCAGACCGGCCCCACCCGTCAGCGTCTGGGGCTGGAGAAGGGCTGGGTAATAAAAGTATTTTGGTCTATCTGTTTAAACAAAACAAATTCAAAATTATTTCAATTCAAATTCAATCCAGATTTTAAATAACTTTTAAATTACAAATCCAAATAATACAAATAATATATGTTTTTGAATCAGAAAAATGTGAGGAATTCAAATATGCCATTCAAAATATTATTTGAGCACTTTCAATTTCGAGATGATTAAAATTACAAATAAAATGCCCTTTTCTTAATAAATTAATAACTTTAATTCTACAACTCCAAATTTGGTAAATAATATGTCTAAATCGATCAGCGCGACGAGCCCGTTCTATCTATACATTCCTTGTTCTGAATTGAAGCATGCATCATGTCATTATTACAAATCAGAACTGTTTATGACAATAAAATTTGGCTAAGTAATTAATAAAATGCTTTATTCTTGTACCACACCTCACCCTTGCCATGCTACTTTAACGCCATGTAAATTGTGCATCATTCATCATGGCATGCTTGTTTGCTTGTTGCATTTTAATTCATATGCTTGTGCACTTTATTTATGTTGGCCCTTGTTTGTTTGGTTCTTCTTCGAATAGACGCCCAGCAGGAGAATTGCTAGGAATCACAGGAGTACTACCCAGATCCATCTCTCGCTTCAACTGAGCTGCCAGGCAAGCACTACCACATGCTTGCATACATATAGTACCTATTGCCTCTATCTTATTCTTGCATCATTGAGTCGCGATTGCATTAAATGGAATCCCAAGTACTGCATAGCCTTTACTTTTAAACCCCACCGAAGCTTGTTCCTCCATCTCATGAGCCATTACTACAGGAGTTGTTTGAGCCATGCGAGTCGTAGAAAAGCATGTGTAGGGTATGTGAGTGTCTGATGAATAATGAGGTACCTAAACAACAAAACTTGAGTAGTAATGGGATAACTAATGAAAGAGGCACCGGTGAGCAATATCCGCTATTTGGTTTTTCATGCTCACTTGTGTCCCGTAGGACCCCGAGTACTTGATTCCTGTTCCTTGACTATTCGCACTATCCACATCCGGGAGGCCTTATGGACCCCCCTGAGCCAGAGCTTGATTCATTCTTATTTCTTGGGGCCACAAGTAGTTTGGGGTTTTATTACTATCCTGTACTTATGCCATGTTACTATTTTATTTAGGATTGTGCGAAGAGCACCTGTACTATTTTGGATGCGGAGTGTTTTCGCGATATCGACAAGCCCAGTCACATTTTCGGGTTCCCAGTCGTTTACAGCCATTGGCGCAAACCTTGGGTCCGTCTCAGAGCCGGCCAACTTCGTTGCGGGTAGCTTAATGGGGTGGCCCCTGAAATATTTCTAAATCCTGTGATCGCTTTATCGTGAATGCCTCGTTGGGTTTTGAGTTGGTTTTTCCGAGGTTGATCGAGTGTGTGTTGCTATTGGTGCACCCCTGTAGGTTAAATCTTTCTGAAAGCCGTGTCCGCGGTTATGGATGACATAGAGCACAGTTTCTCGAGCATAGACAAGTATAACTAAAGTACCGCTTTTAATTTGACTGAGTACTTGACTAGTAAATAGTGCAAGACTCATGGAATGGTTAATAAAACTACCAACGGATGGGGGTTGTTCGTCCGCTTCCTCGTTGGTAAGCGAGGAGGAGGATGGATCTGTTAATTATACTGTTATAACTATTGTTCTTAATTCACGGACATCCGTCTATCATTGGTTAGGCGGATGGTTAGCAAGTATCTATAGACTTGTTAGTTATTATCTTTTGCTGCAATTGCGTCACCCCAGGTTGTGTCCCCTTTAGTGGCATAAAGACTTGCTGAGTACCCCTAGGGTCTCACACGATAAATTGTTTGATTCAGATGAACATGTGTACTCGCAAGATGGATACTGGGTGGAGGAGACAGATGATGTTGGCAACGATCATTCGGTGTAGAGATTCCGGGAACGGGGATCCGTGAGATCTGTAGGCGGGATGTGTTTATTTATGTGGCATCTTATGCCGATTTGCTTCTTATCCGTACTCGGATCTTGTTTTCCGCTTCCGCCTGATATTCTGATGGTTAATGTATGAGGAGCTATCCTAAAATATTATCTCTATCTAGGATATTTGAATCTTGCCGTATGGCGTTGCAATATTTCTATTTCTTTTAGATGGAATGGCTTTGAGAACTGTTGTATGTGGCTTGCATACATACTCACTTGTGTATGTAGTTGATCCCTTTGCCTGCCGATTACGCCGCTCGTTCTTGTCCCAATATTCTGAAAGTGGTTAGGACGGCCAAAAGGTCTACCGTGAGTGGCCCTGGGCCCCACCGTCCTATTTTAACCACTTTCGCTCATCCAGGCATGTAACTAAGAGCGTAATTCACCGAGGTAGTTACAATTGGTATCAGAGCCATCCCGCCCTTCAGGGTCTCAGCCAAAATGGTCGTTGTCAGTCTAGCAAATATTTTTGGTAGTTATGTATACTAGGAAAAAACAAAACGTGAGAGTAGGACTGCTTCCATTTTTCTTCTTACCCACCCACCCTTTTTCTGGTAAGGAAGTGTAACGTTTTCAATCCTCTTCTAAAATTCAAACTAGGATTCACGTGTTCTGGGTTCCGTAGTACCATAGGGTGTGTGTGTGTGTGTGTGTGAATTCCTTGTCTATCTGTTGCATCCAACTTGTTATGGCTATCTACCTTTTAGTTATCAACTGTTGGTACATTCCATACTGACAGGTCTTTGTAAACCGACGCGATCTATCTGATTCGTTGTATACCGATGCGATCTATCTTACTCTTTGTTATCCGACGTTATCTTGCTGGGGTGTTCTTTTTCGTAGTTACCAATATTTAGGTTCATCTTAAAAAGAAGGTATTGGGATATGTGTTTTACTTATTCATGTGCGGAGTAATGATTTGAGTGCGGGATGGAGTCGTGACCATACCAATACTTTTATCATTTGCTTTTGTATATTGAATTAGTAGAGTTACTAATCTTGATTCGTTAAGTGGTTTTGCGCATATAGTGGTATTTTAATGCTGAAATTTGCGGAAATTTTTTCTTTGTTAGCTTGCGTACCACACTCCTTGTTCAGTCGTGTGCGTTATGCTTAATATCTTCTAGGTGCCTTGAACTTTGTTGATATTTTAATATCATCTCAGTGAATTGTATCCTTTAATCTTGGTTAATTCCATTTTGGTACTATTTTGGATTATTATTATTCTCCGTCATAGTATTGACTTGTGTTTTTATCAATCACAGGATGGCACCACCACGCCGTTCTGAGGAGGACATACCACCTGAACTGGGGGCTGCTTTGGCAAGTATTGCAAATGCTTTGGGCACTATGCAGCAGAACCAACAGCGCTTCGAAGAAAGTGTCAGGATGAACGAGTTTGTTCTGCTACCTCCACCTCCCAAGCGAGGAGACATCAAGAGTTTTCTCAAGTTCAACCCACGCCAATTTGAGGTGTCTGATCAGCCACTTGATGCGGATGATTGGCTGCGTGAAGTGTCAAGGTTGCTAATGACTGCGGATGTTCCCAAGCAAGAATGGGTCAAATGTGCCACTCACCTTCTGAAGGGAGATGCAGCTCTCTGGTGGGAAAATTACCTCAAGGAAGACCTCTCTGGTTTTCAGCCGACTTGGGAGCAATTCACTGGGGCTTTCAAAGAGCAATATCTGTCAGAAATTGTCATGGAAAGGATGAAGGAAGTGTTTCTCAACCTCAAGCAGGGCACTGACAATGTCAATACCTACATCAGAAACTTCATGAACCTTTCTCGGTATGGTGGCGATGAGATCTCTGATGACAAGAAGAAGCAAAAGAGGTTCCGGCAAGGCCTCAACGCTTCCATCAAATATGCAATCACTCATGCAAGGCCGGGGTCTTTTCTGGAACTCCAACACATAGCTCTGCAGGAAGAAGCAAGTAGGCAAGTGTTCGAGGAGTCAAAGAAACACAGTCGTGATACAGCAAGCTCTTCTGCTATGACAGCTCCTTCTAAGCGTCGTGTCTGGGTTCCTAACACCCCACCGTCGCTCCCTGCTCCACCAAGACCGTCAAGATACGCGGCAAGGCCACCAAACTCCTTCACTGCGGCTCCCATGGGCTACAACCACAACTACCCTGGAGCGCCTGGCGGAGTCCCTGGCTACGTTGCTCCACGTCCACCTGGTGCTTGCTATACTTGTGGAAACACTGGGCATCAGCACTGGAATTGTCCTATGAACAACAAAGCTCTTCCACCACCACCTCCAAGACCTGCGACAAGTGCTCCTATGGTTCGTGCACCTCCACCTCGGGCTCTCAACATCAACACCAAGCCTGGGTCTACGGTTGCTCGTGCCAACTGTGTCAACGTCGCTCAAGCTGAGCATGCATCTGGAGTTGTGATGGGTATGCTTCCTGTTAACTCAGTTCATGCACGAGTGTTGTTTGATTCTGGTGCATCACATTCTTTTGTCTCTATGAGTTTTGCTGATAGGAATGGGTTATCTATGGATCCTCTCCCCAAGCGTTTAATGGTCCTTTCTCCTGGAGCAACAATGGCATCTTCTAAAATCAGCCATAACAATCAAATTGAGATTGGTGGTTCTTCGTTTCCGGCTTCCTTAATTATTCTCGGCAATTCTGATATTGATGTTATCTTGGGCATGGATTGGTTAACAGAAAATGCAGCTGTGATTGATTGTGCGGAACGTTCAGTTTCTTTGAAAATTCCTGAAGGCCATATAGTCTATTCTCCAAGTCTGACTCCTGCAATTCAGCTTTACTCTTTGGCGGCTCTGAATGATGATGCTATGGAAGGTATTCAGAGTGTTCCGGCGGTCTGTGAGTTTCCAGATGTCTTTCCTGAAGAGTTACCGGGGATACCTCCTGATCGTGAGGTCGAGTTTGTCATTGAACTTGAACCTGGTACCGCTCCTATCTCTAAGCGGCCTTATAAAATGGGTCCTGCTGAGTTGGCTGAACTCAAACGCCAGCTGGATGAACAAGAAAAGTTGGGTTTCATTCAGCACAGTACTTCTTCTTGGGGTAGTCCAACCATCTTTGTGAAGAAGCGAGACAAGACTGATAGACTTTGTGTTGACTATCGGGCACTCAATGCTAAAACAATCAAGAATAACTATCCCCTTCCGCGGATTAATGATCTCTTCGATCAGCTAGCTGGAGCTTGAAGGGAATATGCCCGAGAGGCAATAATAAAGTGGTTATTATCTTATTCCTTGTTTATGATAAATGTTTATTTTGCATGCTATAATTGTATTAATTTGGAAACGTTAATACATGTGTGTTTAATAAACAAAAGGAAAGTTCCTAGTTATGCCTCTCTTATAAACTAGCTCGTTGATTAACAAGATGATCAAGGTTTCCTGATCATGGACATTGGATGTCGTTAATAACGAGGTCACAACATTGGTGGAATGATGTGATGAACATTCATCCGAAGTATAGCATTACGATCAGAGTCATTATGTTTATATTTCTATAACATCATACGAAGTAATCTTAGTCCTTAGACCATGAGATCATGTTAATTGCTAACACCGGAAGAGTATCTTGATAACATCAAACGTCACACCGTAATAGGGTGACTATAAAGGTGGGTTCAGTGCTACGAAGGTGTTATGTTGAGGCTCATGGATCAAGAGTGGGATTTGTCCATCCCGATGACGGATAGATATACTCTGGGCCCTCTCGGTGATATCACATTGAAATATCTTGCAAGCAAGTGATGTGATCACTAGAATGTTATATCACGGGAACGAGAAAAGAGTGCATGTCGGTAACGAGATCAAACTAGGTATTTGGATACCGATGATCGAATCTCGGACATGTAATATATCGTCAGACAAAGGGATTTAGTTACGACGTTAAAGGTTCACACGATCACAAGAGTCATCGTTGAATATGTGGGAGTCAGTACGGATCTCCAGGTCCCGCTGCTGATTATTGATCGGAGAGGGGTCTCGATCATGTCTACATTATTCACGAACCGTAGGGTGACACACTTAAGGGATACCGACACCATTTGGAGCAAATATGTTTCAGATAAAGATTTAAGAAAGCACTGGAATCATTTCGATGGAAACCGGAATCGTTTCGGGTGAAATTGCAGAAACTGGTTCTACATGTGATATTGAAATATTGCAGGGGGGTTTATGTGAATGTTTGTTAATTAATGTAATTGACAAAATTCTGAATAAAATAAATAAAAGTGTTTTATTTAATGAGAACTTGCATTAAATTTGGTGGAAATTTAATGGAGGTGAGTGGAATTTTGAGTGGGTGGCTAATTATGTGAGTGGGAGCACCACCCACATGAATGTGGAAGAGGTGGGGGCACCTCCCTTGGCTGCCGGCCATGGTGAGGGGCTGCCCCCTATCCCTATAAAAGGCCCCCCACTCCCTCCTCTCATCTTGCACCACCTCCTCGTGAAGGTTCTCTTCTCCCTCTAGTTATTCCCCATGGTCTCGGATTAGCGAGATACATGTTCCCGGTGGCTTTATCTAGAAAGGAGTTGCTGCTTCCGTTGCATCGCTAGAGCGAGGAGGCGGAGGTTGTTCGATGGACCGAACGTGTGTGCGATCACGGATGCACCGCTACTTTACGGTGCTGGACTTGATGGTGTTGGACCTGATGGTGCTGGAGCTGCTGGACCTGTCGGACTTCCACACGATCTTGAGATCGGCAAGCGTACGACTACATCAACCACGAGTTCCTACTCGTTAACAAAACTCGTTGTCTTCGAGGGTAAGTTCTCCATGGATGTATGTCCACCCGTTGCTCTGTATCTAGTAGATAGATCTTGGCGTATAGTTCTCATCGTAGGAATTTTTTTGTTTTCTATGCTGCGGACCCAACAGTGGTATCAGAGCCTGATCTATGCGTAGGTGCTTTGCACGTGTAGTACACATATGTTTATATGTGGGCGATGATGATCATGTTATTGCATCTTCTATGTACTTTGGATATTGGTGGCATAGTGGGATGAAGCGGCCCGGACCAACCTTACATGTCATCGTACATGAGACCGGTTCCACGACTGACATGCAACTAGTTTTGCATAAGTGGCTGGCGGGTGTCTGTCTCTCCTACTATAGTCAATATCTGATTTACAACGAGTTGCTAATAACTTGGTTATCCTTGTTGTGGTTCATGTTCGTAGGTAAGACCGGTTCTATCTCCGAAAGCCCCAAGCCACGTAAAACTTGCAATTGATAAATTAGAGGCGTCTAGTTTAGATCGTTGTTGGGCTAGTGTCTTGATATGGTATTGTTGTAAGTAGATGTATGATAGATACTCTTACAACACACTTAACGTGTAAGTTCCATAGACCTTGGCCTTACACACAAAGGAATGATAGAGATCATACCACGATGCAAATGATAGAGATCAAATGCATGGACCATATCATGTCACTTTACACATTAGATGTTTGCATCTTATATTGCTAGTTTGGCGCTTCTAGTAGCATTATAAGATGATCCCTCATTTAAATATCAAGATAAAATGTGTTCTTCCTTAAGTATGCACCGTTTTATGGATCGTGTTTCGAGACATCACGTGATGATCGGGTGTACTCAACTCTACGCTTTCATACAACGGGTGTAAGACAGTTTTACACACGCGAATACTAAGGTTCTTACTTGGCGAGCCTAGCATGTACAGACATGGCCTCGGAACACGGACCGAAAGGTTAAGCATGAGTCGTATAGTTGATGTGATGACCATATTGATGCTCGCCTTTGAAGCTACACCGACTCACGTGATGATCGGACTTGGTGTAGTGGATTTGGTTCATGTAATCACCAAAAAGGCACGAGGGATGTCGTTTTTGAGTGGGAGTTCATTTCTAATTTGGATTAGTCGAACTCTATTTGTCATAAACTAAATCGAAGTGTATTTGCATAATTTGTTGTAGTCATTGGCATATGTTCACTCCCTTATACTTAGTTTTATTTGAGATAATAGAACTATAGAATTCTGGATATTTACTTTACGAACTGGTATCGTATTGTTTTGAATGTCAATTTAAAGTTTATAAGTCCTATTGCATACTTTCAGCAAACTCTATTTACTCCATGAAGTTTAATAAGTAGTATTAAATAAAGAGTAAGAATTCCAATGTTAGTATCTAAAGTATCATGTTTGCCTCCATGATTATTGATATTCAAAAATTGTTTTAATATCAAGGTTATCTAGGAGCTGAAAGAATTGTTTCAGGAACCATCATGTGTGGAAGATATTGTGATATCTGAAATAATGTTTTTGGTTGCATTATGATAGAGTATAATTTAGCAAAATACATGTTCTCATATTGTATGAGAATTTGTGAAGGATGGAGATGCTAGGCATCTGGATCTCCCAAAAAGGTGTTGGGAACTAACATTATACTCGCGATTCTTCCTTATAGGCTATAGTAGTTTGATCATGAAAGTTGTCATGATAAGGATGAATAGAAGATGTAAGTAAAATGTTTACTACACTAATAGATTACTAAAGAATGGATTTTTGAAAGAACACCAAACATTTGATGATGGTGATCCACTTCAAAGTGCAAGTCCAAAGGTATTATTATTTGACTATATACGCTTTGTACTATGTGTCATGTGAATGACACCACTATTGATGTTGATAGATTCTTTTAAAAGAAAAGGAATTGTTGAAAGAGAATCTATAAAATATTTGGCAGAAAAGAAAAGGTTGGAGATGTCCAACTTAGGTATATTGAAGATGTACATGTTATGGTTGTATTCTTGCTTGTTAAACAATGTGGTTCTGAGGTATTGGATACCGGTATTGGATACCGAATTGGTTGGTGTGAAGTGTCATACAGAACAACACAATTCATAAACTGCAACAGCCTAAGTAACTAGCAAAAGAATAAGTGATGATGTTCATCGAAAACAAATAAAGTGTTATTGTGTTTTTCGTTGTCGTCAAACCTAGCCTTCAAGATTTGTTTTAATAATTGTTATTTTGTTCCGGTATTATGAGAACAATGGTTGTTCAAATAATTACTGTATTCCATAAAGGATGGATGAACTTTTACAAGTCTAGTTGGAGAAATCACATCCATAAATATTATTGCTAAAATGTCGTAAGACAAATGATTGGAAGATCACTTAGGAAGTGACATCGCTGTTTGAATTATAATGGAAAGTAAACATGAAGAAACTCCATCTTGATGGATTTTTGGAGTCTTTTGATTTTGATCAATTGATGCTGGTGAAACTTCCCTCAAGATAATGGAAACTCTGTCCATAGGCCAAAGAGGAACGAATGACTAACTTATTGGATATTATGCATATTGATGTATATAGTCCATTATGTGTAGCCATATGCGATGGATCTTTTTGCTTCATATGCTTTCTCCGGAAATTTGAGTGAATATATTTATATATTTACTTAATAAGAAAGAAGTATGAAACATTTGAAAATTGTTCAAAGACTTTCAAGATGAAGTGAAAAATCATTGTAACAAGAAAATAAAAGAGTTTATGATTTGATCATGAAGGAAGATATTTGAATTATAGGTTTAGCAAAACACCTAAGATTTCAGGAATTGTTCCATGAATTTGCATTTCCCGATAAACCACAGGAGTATGGTATGTTTGAGAGATCAAATCAAACCTTGTTTGACATGGTAAGATCAAAGGTGTCATTTATAAAACTGCCATTATGTTTTAAAGATTAAAGCTTTAGAGATTGCCGCTTTTACACTGAAAAGAGCACCATCGTGATCCGTTGAAATGACACCATATGAGTTATGGTTTGGGATAAAACCCGAATTGTCTTTTCTTAAATTTTGATATGCTATGCATAAGTAGAATGTTTACAACCAAAGTCGGATAAGCACATCTTTGTAGGTTATCCCAAAGAATTTGTTGGGAATTCCTCCATAACACCGAGGACAAAAGAGTTTGTTGCTTGGAACGTCAAGTTTCTTGAGAAGGAATTTTTCGTGAAAAGTTATGTGGGAGGACAATAGAACTTTGATAAGGTTGTTGAACCTTAGCTATATGTGCTGAGTAGCGCAGCGCCAGAAAGTGTCCCGGTGGCGGCCACAATGCTCATGGCTCCCGTGATTACAAAGGGTGTAATCTTGGAGATTAGAGTTCTTATTGAACCATGTGGGTCGGTAAGAATCAAATAGTAAGATTTGAAACAGAAGTAGTTATTGTTTTGACAATGATGAACCGACTGCATGCAAAGAAGTGATGATGGGCCCTGACTCCATAAAATGACTAAAAGTCATAGAATCCGTGATAGTATCCATACACGAGAAATCAAGTTTCTGAACTTGGAAGACCCTCCAAAAAGGCGTGAAGCCTATCGGTCATGTTTGGATCTATAAAGAAATAAGACATGGATGTTTAACATCTATGAAATAGTCGACATGTCAGAAAGAAGTTTACGACAATGTTCAAGGAGTTAACTATGACAAGATTTGATCTTTCATAGCGATATATAGTCTTGACGGATTAATGTAGCAACCACTTCATATAATTGGTATATGGTAGTTAAATAAACAAAACAAGGTTCCTCTAATAGAACGGTAACCTAGGACATGTACATGACATGGTCCGAAGGGTTTTGTTAATTCAAAGGGTGCTAAAAGGGCATGTAAACTTCAATAGTTGAAGTAAGCATAGCGGAGTTGGAATCTTCACCATGATGAAACTGTTAAAAGAGTTTAAATTCATCGGAGATGATGAAGATGCTTGCATTTGCAAGAAATTAAGTGGGAGCGCTGAGACATATTTCTAATACATTATGTAGAGGACATATTGTTGATTGAAAATGATGTATCTTGAATTGACACAAGTTAAGGATTTCATTAAAATAAGATTTCGATGAAAGACTTGGGCAAACCCAGAAAATTAGGCATCAATATCTATATGGATAGATTAAGGCGCTAATATGGTTGTGCCAGACGTACATATATGAGATATTGAAAGGGTTCAATATGGAAACAACAAGAAAGGTTCTTGCTACATGGAAAGGATTGTATCAAGATTCAAGTGTTTCAACACTTGGTGAGTAAAATCACATGAATATTTTGATCGATTCTACCCATATATGTATATATCCAGATATGTCCTATGCTCTAAATGTTATGAGAACATACTAGAATGATTCATAAGATGATCATTGGACGATAGTAAAGATATTCTTATGAGCTTTGGAAGAACTAAGAATATATAATGTATAAGTGACAAATAGTTAAAGGTAGTTCATTGTAAAGTGTTACATTGATACTAGTTTTGTCACAAGATACAAATTAAATTTATCTCAATTTAGACTATGGGTGGCACAATGTAATGGAAAGGATGTTCCATGATGGATTTGGATGAGTTCCAAAGTTGAGACATTGTGACGGATACTACAACAAAAGGCTAAGTATATGACTGCTATAGTAGCAGCATAGGAGGGCATTTGTGTTAAGTAGTTTGATCAAACTAGGTGTGGTTCAAAGTGGGCTAATACTATGAAGATATGTTGTGTGACAATAGTATCAACATATTTTAACCCGAACGAACTAAAGGTCTCACCAAAGGACCAAATTTATACAATGCCATCTCATTTGAGAATGAGTGATGCGTAGAGACGCAAAGACATGCAAATACACACGGAACTGAAACTGTCAGAGCCGGAGATTATGTTAACCACTAGCAATCGCGTATATGCAACACCAGAAAGCCATAGGTGTTCAATACGCAAAGTTTTTCAAACTAGATTATTGACTCTAGTGCAAGTGGGAGACTGAAGGGAATATGCCCGAGAGGCAATAATAAAGTGGTTATTATCTTATTCCTTGTTTATGATAAATGTTTATTTTGCATGCTATAATTGTATTAATTTGGAAACGTTAATACATGTGTGTTTAATAAACAAAAGGAAAGTTCCTAGTTATGCCTCTCTTATAAACTAGCTCGTTGATTAACAAGATGATCAAGGTTTCCTGATCATGGACATTGGATGTCGTTAATAACGAGGTCACAACATTGGTGGAATGATGTGATGAACATTCATCCGAAGTATAGCATTACGATCAGAGTCATTATGTTTATATTTCTATAACATCATACGAAGTAATCTTAGTCCTTGGACCATGAGATCATGTTAATTGCTAACACCGGAAGAGTATCTTGATAACATCAAACGTCACACCATAATAGGGTGACTATAAAGGTGGGCTCAGTGCTACGAAGGTGTTATGTTGAGGCTCATGGATCAAGAGTGGGATTTGTCCATCCCGATGACGGATAGATATACTCTAGGCCCTCTCGGTGATATCACATTGAAATAGCTTGCAAGCAAGTGATGTGATCACTAGAATGTTATATCACGGGAATGAGAAAAGAGTGCATGTCGGTAACAAGATCAAACTAGGTATTTGGATACCGATGATCGAATCTTGGACATGTAATATATCACGAGACAAAGGGATTTAGTTACGACGTTAAAGGTTCACACGATCACAAGAGTCATCGTTGAATATGTGGGAGTCAGTACGGATCTCCAGGTCCCGCTGCTGATTATTGATCAGAGAGGGGTCTCGATCATGTCTACATTATTCACGAACCGTAGGATGACACACTTAAGGGATACCGACACCATTTGGAGCAAATATGTTTCAGATAAAGATTTAAGAAAGCGCTGGAATCATTTCGATGGAAACCAGAATCGTTTCGAGTGAAATTGCAGAAACTGGTTCTACATGTGATATTGAAATGTTGCAGGGGGTTTTATGTGAATGTTTGTTAATTAATGTAATTGACAAAATTCTGAATAAAATAAATAAAAGTGTTTTATTTAATGAGAACTTGCATTAAATTTGGTGGAAATTTAATGGAGGTGAGTGGAATTTTGAGTGGGTGGCTAATTATGTGAGTGGGAGCTCCACCCACATGAATGTGGAAGAGGTGGGGGCACCTCCCTTGGCCGCCGCCCATGGTGAGGGGCTGTCCCCCCTCTCCCTATAAAAGGCCCCACACTCCCTCCTCTCATCTTGCACCACCTCGTTGCGAAGGTTCTCTTCTCCCTCTAGTTATTCCCCATGGTCTCGGATTAGCGAGATACATGTTCCCGGTGGCTTTATCTGGAAAGGAGTTGCTGCTTCCGCTGCATCGCTGGAGCGAGGAGGCGGAGGTTGTTCGGTGGACCGAACGTGTGTGCGATCACGGATGCACCGCTACTTTACGGTGCTGGACTTGATGGTGCTGGACCTGATGGTGCTGGAGCTGCTGTACCTGTCCGACTTCCACACGATCTTGAGATCGGCAAGCGTACGACTACATCAACCACGAGTTCCTACTCGTTAACAAAAATCATTGTCTTCGAGGGTAAGTTCTCCATGGATGTATGTCCACCCGTTGCTCTGTATCTAGTAGATAGATCTTGGCGTATAGTTCTCATCGTAGGAATTTTTTTGTTTTCTATGATGCGGACCCAACAGAGTTGTGGTATTCTCTAAGCTTGATTTGAGAAGTGGTTATCATCAAATCAAGATTCACAAGGAAGATGTTCCTAAAACAGCTTTCACCACCCGCTATGGTCTGTATGAGTACACGGTCATGTCTTTCGGTCTCACCAATGCACCTGCCACCTTCTCGAGGCTTATGAACTCGGTTTTCATGGAGTATCTTGATAAGTTCGTTGTGTTCTATCTGGATGATATTCTAGTCTATTCTAAGTCTAAGGAAGAACATGAAGAACACCTTCAGTGTGTCCTAAACAAGCTTCGTGAGAACCGCCTGTAGGCAAAGTTCTCGAAGTGTGAGTTTTGGTTGCCTCAAGTCACCTACCTTGGTCACGTCATCTCTGCCAAGGGCATTGCCGTCAACCCAGAAACTATTAAGACAATTATGGACTGGCTTCCACCCATAAATGTCAAAGAAGTCCGGAGTTTCCTTGGTTTGGCCAGTTACTGCCGTCGCTTCGTTCAAAACTTCTCAAAGATTGCGAAGCCTCTTACCGATCTCCTCAAGAAAGGCAAGAAATACCTTTGGACTCTTGCATGTCAAGCAAGCTTTGAAACACTCAAAGAGAAGCTCACTTCCACACCAGTCTTGGTTCCTCCAGATACATCAAAGTCTTTCCAGATATTCTGTGATGCCTCATTGCAAGGATTGGATGCGGTCCTTATGCAAGAAAAGCAAGTTGTTGCTTATGCCTCTCGACAGTTGAAGATGCATGAGATCAACTATCCTACACATGACCTCGAACTCGCAGCAGTTGTCTTTGCTTTGAAAGTATGGAGGCATTACTTGCTTGGCAACCGTTGTGAGATCTTTTCTGATCACAAGAGTCTGAAGTATATCTTCACACAGCCTGATCTCAACCTTCGTCAGAGGAGGTGGATTGAAACAATTAATGATTTCGATGTGACCATCAACTACACTCCGGGCAAAGCTAATGTCATGGCCGATGCTCTCAGCCGAAAAGCTTATGTCAACAACCTCATGGTGGAAGAACAATAGCCTCTTTTGTGCGAGGAATTCCGCAAGCTCAACCTTGAAATTGTGGATCAAGGGTATCTTCTGAATCTTCTGGCAACCCCTCTCTTGGAAGAAAAGGTCCGTTCCATTCAACTTGGTGATCCTTACACTAAAAATATCATCTCCAACATTTAGCTTCCGAAGTATGAGTCTTTCCACGTCGACAACCAAGGCCCTCTTTTCTTTGAACACCGGATGTTTGTTCCGAACTACCCGGGTTTAAGAGAGCAAGTTCTCAAGGAGACGCATGATTCTGTTCTTTCTATCCACCCTCGCAGCACTAAGATGTACATGGACTTGAAAACACAATATTGGTGGCCTGGATTGAAACGATATTGTGCCAAGTATGTCTCGGAGTGTGATGTCTGTCGCAGAGTTAAAGTTGTCCATCAGAAACCTTCCGGTCTTCTACAGCCATTGAAGCCTCTGGAATGGAAATGGGAGAAAGTAGAGATGGACTTCATCACTGGTTTTCCAAGGTCGCAGAAGGGCAACAATGCAATCTTTGTTGTCATCTACGGGCTTTCTAAAGTAGCTCACTTCTTTCCTGTCAAGGAAACAATTTGTGCAATTCAGTTGGCGGAGCTCTATATCAATAGAATTGTCTCTCTGTATGGGGTTCCTCTTGAGATCAGTCCAGACTGTGGAAGCATCTTCACTTCCAAGTTCTGGGAAAGTTTCCAAAATGCTTTGGGAACAAAATTGAACTTCAGCACCGCTTACCACCCTCAGTCGCAAGGACAAGTTGAAAGGATCAATCAGATTCTGGAAGATATGCTCCATGCTTGCGTTATCTCTTTCGGCATGAAGTGGGAAGAATGTCTTCCTTATGCTGAATTCTCTTACAACAACAGTTTCCAGAAAAGTCTAAAGATGGCACCATTTGAGGCTCTCTATGATCGCAAATGCAGAACTCCGATTGGTTGGTCGGGCGCAGGTGAAAGAATATTGTTTGGCCCCGACATTGTAACTCAAGCGAAGGAAAAAGTTCACATCATTCTTGAAAACCTGAAGATTGCTCAAAGTCGCCAGAAGAGCAATTATGACAGAAAGCACACGGACATGGAGTATGTTCCTGGTGATCTCGTTTACCTTCGTGTCACTCCCATGAGAGGCACGCATCGTTTTGGTATCAAAGGAAAGCTGGCTCCTAGATATATCGGTCCTTTCAAAATTCGTGGAAGAAGAGGAGAAGTTGCTTATGCTCTTGAGCTCCCTGAACAACTCAAAGTCCATGATGTTTTCCACATCTCTCAACTCAAAAAGTGCTTCAAGGATCCCGGCAGGACCGTGGACCATGAACTCATCAATCTCCAAGAAGATCTGTCTTATCAAGAACACCCCATAAAAATTCTAGAAGTCGTAGAAAGAAGGACTCGCAACAAGTCCATCAAGTTCTGCAAGGTGCAGTGGTCGCACCATTCCGTTGATGAAGCCACTTGGGAACGTGAAGATGAGCTCCGTGCCAAGTATCCTACCCTCTTCCAGTCTTCTTCTTCTTCCTAGAATCTCGGGGCAAGATTCCTGTTTAGTGGGGGAGAGTTGTAGCATCCCAATTGTCTAACCATTGTAATGCTACTTGGTCTAGTAATATAATGGCTACTTCCTATATATAATTGTTGCATCATAATTATATCATGCACATGTCATCATGCCACCTTGCATTTGAGCATCATATAAAACCCTTTCTCTTTGGTTCTTCTCTCATATGCATTATTAATTGTAATTGCCTCTTGATATTGTATTTGGTTATTGATATATTGTTTAATGCCCAAATTGAGTTGGGGGCATATCTTTTATTTCAACTCCACCACCTTTCTTTGTCACCACCTTATTATTCCACCATCCTAATTACCCATGGGCTTTTAGTTATTTTTGGCATTTAATCTAGCTCATGTGGGTTAGTGTGGATCCAATCCCTTTTTCTTTTGCTTGGCCTTATTCCACATTTTGGTAATGCATGGGATCATGCCATGTTATAATATTATTGTTTTCACAAGAATAAAACATGGCATTAATTATTTTGCATGGGCATGCAAAGCACTCATCTTTTCTTCTTTGAATTTCTTGGGTTTTGGAGTGAACCTTTTTCTTTTGTGAGATTCCTTTTTCTCTCTTACTCCACCCTCCTCATCTTGATCCTAGTTACTTTGTTTTGAGCATCAAAACCTCACCTCTCCCATCTCCACCTTATCAACCTCACATGGGAAGGTGCCATGCATGGTCATGTGAGACTTTTTCCTTAAATCCACCCCTCCTTTTCTTTCATCACTTAATGGTATCCATTTCCACCATCACCCTAGCTTCACCTTAACCCTTGCATGATCTTGGTAGAACATATCTAACCCATAAGACTCCCTCTCTTTATGCCTCTATCCAAAAACCCTAACCCTAATCACCTACCCCACTATAACCCTCTACCATACCACCCCCTCTCTAGCCAAACCGAGCCACCATCTAACCCTAATCCACCTGGCTCCACCTGACCTAGCTCACCCTAACCCGAGCCTTCCCCTCTAACCTAACCCTAGCCGAGGCTAGCTACCCCGAGCCTCCCCTCTCCTTTTCCCTCTTTCTTTCTCCCTCCCTGCCAGCAGGTCCCACCGCCACGCCGTCCCCACCTGCCAGGCACCCTACCTGCCCCCGCCCTGGCTGCTCACGTCGAGCACGTGAGCGAGGAGGAGGAAAAGTGGCCGAAGCCACTTTACCTCTACCTCGCGCCCACACGGCACCCTCTTCCTCCCTGTCCCTATCTACCCTATTCTCCCCCATCCGGTAGCCCCAGATCCACCCCAGGGTCCTGCCTCTCCCCTTCTTCTCCTTCACCGACGCCAACTCCTCTCGCCGGTCACCACCAGTACCACCGTCGGGTCCTCGTTCCAGCCAGCGAGCACGACGTGGAAGTGGTCGAGGAGGTTCCTCTGCTTCGCCCCGTACACGCCAGCGAGGAGGAGGAGCCCCGCTTCTGCCGCAGTACCGCGACGCCGCCGAAACCCTAATCTCGCCGGCCGCCAGCCTCGTCGTCGCCCTGCTGGGCCCCAAGCCGATCTGCCGCCGTCAACCACCCCGCGGTGAGTCCCTCTCCCGCCTAGACATCCTCCGCTTCGCCGTAGATCCTCTGCCTCGCTGGGCGTTTCACCGAACGCCCTCGGTGCGCCGTCGGCCGCTGGTGTCTGCCGCCTCCGTGCCGCGCCACGCCTCACATAGCCGCCCAGCTACTCCCTGACAACAACCCCGACCTACCACAGTGGCTTCGCCCTCCGCGCGCACGCCCAGATCCCCGGTGCGAGTCCCCGTCCCGCGCCGCGCGTTGTTTTTCGCCGTCAGTCGCCAGATCGAGGAGAATAAGAACAGTAGCCACGTGCGTTTTGCAATTTCCCCCCCAGCCTTGTGGTTTCCTAAACCCGCGGTCCAACCGAGCCCCACCGGTCAGCCTCCCTGCGCTTTTTATAAAAAAGCACCAGCGTTTTTGCCGGCTCAACCCGCGCTCCAGCACGTCCCCACCCGTCAGCCTCTGCAGGATTTGGCCTCTGGCACGTGGGCCCATACCCGCTGGCCCACCTGACAAACATAGAGGCTAGGCGAACCCGTGGTGTAAAAAGGTTTTCCGCGCGCTGCGTCGCCAGTCAGACCGGCCCCACCCATCAGCGTGTGGGGCTGGAGAAGGGCTGGGTAATAAAAGTATTTTTGTCTATCTGTTTAAATAAAACAAATTCAAAATTGTTTCAATTCAAATTCAAACCAGATTTTAAATAACTTTTAAATTACAAATCCAAATAATACAAATAATATATGTTTTTGAATCAGAAAAATGTGAGGAATTCAAATATGCCATTCAAAATATTATTTGAGCACTTTCAATTTCGAGATGATTAAAATTACAAATAAAATGCCCTTTTCTTAATAAATTAATAACTTTAATTCTACAACTCCAAATTTGGCAAATAATATGTCTAAATCGATCAGCGCGACGAGCCCGTTCTATCTATGCATTCCTTGTTCTGAGTTGAAGCATGCATCATGTCATTATTACAAATCAGAACTGTTTATGACAATAAAACTTGTCTAAGTAATTAATAAAATGCTTTATTCTTGTACCACACCTCACCCTTGCCATGCTACTTTAACGCCATGTAAATTGTGCATCATTCATCATGGCATGCTTGTTTGCTTGTCACATTTTAATTCATATGCCTGTGCACTTTATTTATGTTGGCCCTTGTTTGTTTGGTTCTTCTTCGAATAGACGCCCAGCAGGAGAATTACCAGGAATCACAGGAGTACTACCTAGATCCATCTCTTGCTTCAAATGAGCTGCCAGACAAGCACTACCACATGCTTGCATACATATAGTACCTATTGCCTCTATCTTATTCTTGCATCATTGAGTCGCGATTGCATTAAATGAAATCCCAAGTACTGCATAGCCTTTACTTTTAAACCCTATCGAAGCTTGTTCCTCAATCCCATGAGCCATTACTACAGGAGTTGTTTGAGCCATGCAAGTCGTAGAAAAGCATGTGTAGGGTATGCGAGTGTCTGATGAATAATGAGGTACCTAAACAACAAAACCTGCGTAGTAATGTGATAACTAATGAAAGAGGCACCGGTGAGCAATATCTGCTATTTGGTTTTTCATGCTCACTTGTGTCCCGTAGGACCCCGAGTACTTGATTCCTCTTCCTTGACTATTCGCACTATCCACATCCGGGAGGCCTTATGGACCCCCTGAGCCAGAGCTTGATTCATTCTTATTTCTTGGGGCCACAAGTAGTTTGGGGTTTTATTACTATCCTGTACTTATGCCATGTTACTGTTTTATTTAAGATTGTGCGAGGAGCACCTATACTGTTTTGGATGCGGAGTGTTTTCGCGGTATCGACAAGCCCAGTCACATTTTCGGGTTCCCAGTCGTTTACAGCCATTGGCGCAAACCTTGGGTCTGTCTCAGAGCCGGCCAACTTCGTTGCGGGTAGCTTAATGGGGTGGCCCCCTGAAATATTTCTGAACCCTGTGATCGCTTTGTCGTGAATGCCTCGTTGGGTTTTGAGTTGGTTTTTCCGAGGTTGATCGAGTGTGTGTTGCTATTCGTGTACCCCTACAGGGTAAATCTTTCTGAAAGCCGTGTCCGCGGTTATGGACGACTTGGAGCACAGTTTCTCGAGCATAGACAAGTATAACTAAAGTACCGCTTTTAATTTGACTGAGTACCTGACTAGTAAATAGTGCAATACTCATGGAATGGTTAATAAAACTACCAACGGATGGGGGTTGTTCGTCCGCTTCCTCGTTGGTAAGCGAGGAGGAGGATGGATCTGTTAATTATACTATTATAACTGTTGTTCTTAATTCACGGACATCCGTCTATCATTGGTTAGGCGGATGCTTAGCAAGTATCTATAGACTTGTTAGTTATTATCTTTTGCTGCAATTGCGTCACCCTAGGTTGTGTCCCCTTTAGTGACATAAAGACTTGCTGAGTACCCCTAGGGTCTCACACGATAAATTGTTTGATTCAGATGAACATGTGTACTCGCAAGATGGATACTGGGTGGAGGAGACAGATGATGTTGGCAACGATCATTCGGTGTAGAGATTCCGGGAACGGGGATCCGTGAGATCTGTGGGCGGGATGTGTTTATTTATGTGGCATCTTATGCCGATTTGCTCCTTATTCGTACTCGGATCTTGTTTTCCGCTTTCGCCTGATACTCTGATGGTTAATGTATGAGGAGCTATCCTAAAATATTGTCTCTATCTAGGATATTTGAATCTTGCCGTATGGCGTTGCAATATTTCCATTTCTTTTAGATGGAATGGCTCCGAGAACTGTTGTATGTGGCTTGCATACATACTCACTTGTGTATGTAGTTGATCCCTTTGCCTGTCGATTACGCCGCTCGTTCTTGTCTCGATGTTCTGAAAGTGGTTAGGACGGCTGAAAGGTCTACCGTAAGTGGCCCTGGCCCCACCGTACTATTTTAACCACTTTCGCTCATCCAGGCATGTAACTAAAAGCGTAATTCACCGATGTAGTTATATGGAGACACACGATGGATGGATGAATAGGTCGCCGCACTGTCAATATTACATTACGCGTGCTAATTCTCGATGATTTGACAATATTATTAGGAACGTGTATCCAGTAAAAAAGTATTAATAATTCGAATCTAGAGGCTCGTACGTATGTATGTAGAAGTTGCAGGCACGACAAAGAAAAACCGCTAACCTTGTGTGTGCGATTGTGCTTTGGTCCTTTCTAGGGTCGCTGGCGTTAGTTAGATCACGCGTTCAAGTCTAATTGCCTCATCATCAACATCATTGGACTGCTAGCTAGCTAGCCGCGCAAAGGCCACCGACATGCCTTGCCTTGTACTTAGTAGAAGCCAATGCATATACTCCCTCAGTTTTAAAATATAAGATTTTTTTAGCCTTTTTTGAAATATGCATATCTAGACCTTTTTTACTGTGTAGGTTCACTAATTTTACTTCGAACATATACACTAAAAGTTGTCTAGATACATGCCTTGCCGAAAAACGGAGGGGGAGGGGGGGGGGGGGTAAATCCACATTGCAGAATGTGTTTTTCTCACCTGTCTAAAAAACATGAGAGAATCGGACAACAAAGCATGTACACGTCGTCGCTCCAAGAGGGGAGGGGGTTAAAACCACCATATACAAGTGTTTTTCCCACTTGTCTAAAGCATGACAAATGGGACAACAAAGCATGTTCATGCCGTTCGCTCGCCTACACTCCTGACTATCCTATATTGTTCTTCGGACTCCACAAAAGGTTTGACAACGGAAGGTCCTTGCAAACACTGTCTACACTCTTGAATATCCTATTTTTATACCTTAATATACAGGAAATAAGACAACATCATTTTCAGTTTACTTGCATCTACCATACTGTCTAGAGACATCTATTGATTGTATTTATTGGAGTGCACACTTTAAAATATTTGAAAAGTAATTTAATAATAAGAAAAGCTGACAAATGGACATACATATCCCCTAAGGTTCATATAAGTGTCAGATGCTGATGTAAAGAGTCATGCATTTTGTGCTCACTCGTTTTTGGAGAAATTAGGAGGACTCTATTTGATATAAGGATTTTTGGTACACAAATGTATCAAAAGAATGATAGGGTAGTTGCTTTTGGAAAGTAATGTTTAAATTTATTCATAGCATGTTTGCAACCACAAAGATTAGATTGTATAGCAATAACATTGCGTCTTAACATTTACCATAATTCTATGTGGTTAAAATTATTAAGTGTGATAGAAAATTATACAAGTTAAAAGAGATAGATCCGTCGAGAAACAGCTACTTGTTGTAGATGTTTTACCAAAGTATAGGAGAAATTTAATTGAAGTCTCTTTACTAATTTTACCGGAATATCATATATTATGCATGGGAATTATTTAGCATTTGTTTGTTAGCTATTATATAATAAAATTAGCATACGCTACTAGCAAAATAATTGTTTTTTAGCATTAGTTGTGTATGAACAAATAAATCACATGCATGATCGAGTTGAATATGTTTTGACTCTGCTACTCGCTCAACTGGTCTGCATGTCACTTGTTATACCGATAGGAGGCATCTGAGCCATATAGAACTCACATATACAAGAGTTGTACTATTATGAGCAATCAAATTATATACATACATAAACATCAAACGATACAAATTATCATTGATTAATCACACCAGTCATATTGGCACTATCTTCATCATAAATCAAAACTAATATGCGGACTATAGAATAATAGCGGAATAGGTTAATTTGCCAATACAATAACTTGCATGGAACGAGAGTAATATGAAATTGGTGGAATGGGAAGGGAGTGGAGATTTGGTGCACATGCACACTAGTGCTTCCTTTCTTTAAAAAAATTATAAAAAATGGTACTTTTGTGTTTCAGTTTTCTTAAATCTCAGGAATACATGTACATCTTACGTATATTTGTGTGAAATGTCAATACAAAGACCGGTTTATGTTAGGATATGTTTCTAATTTTTCTACCGTTTTATTGTTTAGATTCAGATGTATCTAGTCATATTTTAGTGCTAGATACACCCGAATCTAGCTAAATTTGAGAACATTAATTTGGATCGGAGGGAGTACTCTTTTTTTCCTTAACATTTGTATCTCTGTTTTCTAGGAAGAGAGATAATTAAGTAAAGGCATGTACACGTCGTCGCTCCAAGAGGGGAGGGGGTTAAAACCACCATATACAAGTGTTTTTCCCACTTGTCTAAAGCATGACAAATGGGACAACAAAGCATGTTCATGCCGTTCGCTCGCCTACACTCCTGACTATCCTATATTGTTCTTCAGACTCCACAAAAGGTTTGACAACGGAAGGTCCTTGCAAACACTGTCTACACTCTTGAATATCCTATTTTTATACCTTAATATACGGGAAATAAGACAACATCATTTTCATTTTACTTGCATCTACCATACTGTCTAGAGACATCTGTTGATTGTATTTATTGGAGTGCACACTTTAAAATATTTGAAAAGTAATTTAATAATAAGAAAAGCTGACAAATGGACATACATATCCCCTAAGGTTCATATAAGTGTCAGATGCTGATGTAAAGAGTCATGCATTTTGTGCTCACTCGTTTTTGGAGAAATTAGGAGGACTCTATTTGATATAAGGATTTTTGGTACACAAATGTATCAAAAGAATGATAGGGTAGTTGCTTTTGGAAAGTAATGTTTAAATTTATTCATAGCATGTTTGCAACCACAAAGATTAGATTGTATAGCAATAACATTGCGTCTTAACATTTACCATAATTCTATGTGGTTAAAATTATTAAGTGTGATAGAAAATTATACAAGTTAAAAGAGATAGATCCGTCGAGAAACAGCTACTTGTTGTAGATGTTTTACCAAAGTATAGGAGAAATTTAATTGAAGTCTCTTTACTAATTTTACCGGAATATCATATATTATGCATGGGAATTATTTAGCATTTGTTTGTTAGCTATTATATAATAAAATTAGCATACGCTACTAGCAAAATAATTGTTTTTTAGCATTAGTTGTGTATGAACAAATAAATCACATGCATGATCGAGTTGAATATGTTTTGACTCTGCTACTCGCTCAACTGGTCTGCATGTCACTTGTTATACCGATAGGAGGCATCTGAGCCATATAGAACTCACATATACAAGAGTTGTACTATTATGAGCAATCAAATTATATACATACATAAACATCAAACGATACAAATTATCATTGATTAATCACACCAGTCATATTGGCACTATCTTCATCATAAATCAAAACTAATATGCGGACTACAGAATAATAGCGGAATAGGTTAATTTGCCAGTACAATAACTTGCATGGAACGAGAGTAATATGAAATTGGTGGAATGGGAAGGGAGTGGAGATTTGGTGCACATGCACACTAGTGCTTCCTTTCTTTAAAAAAATATAAAAAATGGTACTTTTGTGTTTCAGTTTTCTTAAATCTCAGGAATACATGTACATCTTACGTATATTTATGTGAAATGTCAATACAAAGACCGGTTTATGTTAGGATATGTTTCTAATTTTTCTACCGTTTTATTGTTTAGATTTAGATGTATCTAGTCATATTTTAGTGCTAAATACACCCGAATCTAGCTAAATTTGAGAACATTAATTTGGATCGGAGGGAGTACTCTTTTTTTCCTTAACATTTGTATCTCTGTTTTCTAGGAAGAGAGATAATTAAGTAAAGGCGTGCATCTTTGTCCTGAGGGGCGATGCTATAAGAAACGATGATGCGTCGCCGTCGGTTGAGATTGCAGGCTTGAACTACCACCAAGACACTAACATATTGTATTACTCCCAATTTACAAAAGTCATATATAGTGGCATATGCTGCTGCTGCTTCTGCATATCATTCGATTCGATTTGTATGTATTATATACTAGGGAGTACGAGAAATGAGAGTTGTGATTGCCAAGCTAAGCATCTCGGTCGCCGACGTGGAACAGAGGAAAAGAAAATAAAGACAGCAGGAAGATGCCGTTAGCTAGAGCGTGTCGGCGTCTATCGTCGGTGCCCACTAGCTTCGATCGTTGCAGCCTACTAGTACCAGCTTGCTTTTCTAATTTCCACGACGATATGTGGTGTTGCCAGGTCAGGAAGATGAGTACTTACGTACTGGCGGCAGGTTTACCGGGGCAAGCAAGCGAATTATGGTGACTTGGACTGAATATTGGCTTCGGCTGTCGGTGGCGTGCAGTGCGTGTGTTCAAACAGTGTTTCAGATGGATATCGTGAGCGGAT
Source organism: Avena eriantha (assembly GCA_910589775.1). Lineage (NCBI taxonomy): Eukaryota > Viridiplantae > Streptophyta > Magnoliopsida > Poales > Poaceae > Avena > Avena eriantha. The sequence continues at coordinate 354,963,200 of OU342746.1, forward strand.
CATATCCATATTAACGTCGTCCATTCGTGATTCGTCGTCGTGGTGTGGTACATACATATATATAGTCCAATTCCATCTCCCGATCCAGCTTCACAGGCCGCCCGACCGAAAAGTTATCATCAAATTGTAACGTATACGTACATGCTATGCTATGTACTTCTATCATACGAGGAGCAAATCATGATTGACTAATGACAACGTGCAGCCGTCCTGTCACTGCCTCACAGTAAACTAAGATCATGTAGTGATCTAGCACTAAGCACTTCACCTAGCGGAGACAGCTACAGCGGAGTTGGAGAAAGAAACAGAGGAAATCGGAGCAGTCGCGTCGTGTCAAATTACTATAGTACCCCTCCGTTCGTCCACAAAGCATTTCTCTTAAGTCAAACTTAAAAAAATTTAACCAATTCTATAGCAAAACGAAGCAACGTTTCAAATGTAAGCTCATAGTCTACCAATTTGATTATATATATATATATATATATGTTGTCACATTTGTCTACAAAATCGGTCAAATATTTAAAAAATTGACTCAAAACAAAAGCTAGGACGGATGGAGTAGATTGGTTCGAATTATTGACTAACCAGTGTGGAAAAACACGATGGATGAACATGTCGCCCTAGGCGCGCCGGATGGGGGGAGGGGAGGGGGTGAGCCGAATCAACGGTACTAATTCCCATTTCGTTTTCTCTCCCAAGCCGACGCCTCAGTAGACCAAGTCACCTCCTCCACCTCAACCTCACCCGTAGATCGGTTCCCCTACTCTGACTGGTCTCGAAGGAGTCAAAAGAGACAGGGAACGGACTAATGGGTAAAGTTTTTAATAAGAGTAGTCTTTCTAAAGATTAGATTCGATCTTGTTTTTGGCATCTAAGTCAATGGAGATGGTATCGTCTATAATAAGTGATCTTGAGCCCTCCATTCGACGACAAGATCTCCTTCCTGGCGTCAATGGTGGAGTTGTAAGATTAAACCTCTATAGGTATGGTCTTTCAGATCTCGCTTCGCGAGATCTATGTTAGAGTTTTTTATCATGATTGCCACCAGGAGGATTCTCCTCGTGATATTTATCTAGGCTTCTACAGCCTCAGCAATGGTGATTCGTACGCTTGGCTCCCCAGCGACGCCGACCAAGCTGTTCGATTTTTTTCTATTAAATACTGGTGTTGGTACTCTTGCCGATGTTGTTTGATAACTTCAATGGTTGCGTGTGTACACGTAGCCTTGCCATTGCGTCTCAAATTAAAATTACAGAGAATCCTCATTGGTATTCAGAGATCTGTGCTGATGTCTATGTTTTTTTTTTCTTCGGCTGCCTTTAGAACACTATAAGATTGTATTATGAAAGAAGAAGAGTTTGAAGATCTCAAAGATTTATTCGTTCTCTTTTAAGCTTTATTTTGTAATCGCCGGAGACAGTTTATGCATCTCTGATTGCCGAAAAATAGTATGTTAGCTTCTTTGGTAATCTGAAACATGAATGTATAGTACGCATACAGTTTTTTGAGATTACACCCCAAGAGATTATCAAATTTCACTGCAGAAGAGGCCAAGATGGCCAGTATAGCATGTAGCCACATATGACTAGAAATCTTTCTTTTATTGTGCAAGTTGGATCTCCTTGTTGACAGAAGGCACTTGTCACTGATTAATCACACCAGTCGAACTGTCGCCGTCGGCAGGAGTAACACTGACGCAAATTTAACTTAGCCTATGGAGACAGCTACAAGAATTAGTCGTAATTTGTGAAGTTAAAAAAGCATATACTACTACAGTAAGAACAGATCGGTTCAAATTAATTATTGACTAATCAACACCGAGTAGTGCAGGTAGGTGTGGAGACACAGGATGCATGGACCAACAGGTCGCCGTATCGTGCCAGTTTTAAATTATATTTATTTATACGAGGAGTACTAATGTATTTATACAAGGAGTAGTATTTTCTAATAAATAATTACTTAGCTACTGGATCCTGTTGATGGACTAATGTATTTTCTAAAAAGCAAGTATCATGTATTTATTAAATTATATTTATATTTATACAAGGAGTACTAATGTATTACTCCTCAATTACTTTGTTTTTTTTGAAGTAACTACTCCTCAATTACTTAGCTAGTATATTCTAAAAATATTAGTTAGCTAGTGGATGCTGTTGATGGACGGGGAAAAATTAAGCAACGTGCATCCAAAAAAAATTAACCGATAGAGCTGATGCTGCGTGCCGGCAGGAACAAACCCGGTCAACACAAACGCGTAGGAAGACACATGGGTGAGATTGTGCATGGTAGATCATTCTAGGTCATTGGCGTTAGTTAGATCACGCGTTAAGTCTAATTATACATTATTGACCGGACACATGACGGTGCACCAAAATCGCAGCCAAGGCCACCGACAGGGCGACGGTACAACAGATTCGGTTGATCCTCCAGTGCATCCTTAGTGCCGCAGCAAAGTGCAATGGCAGTACCATTGCCCGTGAAAAACGCCATTGCTAATATTTGTTAGAGCATCTTCATTGGTGTATGTAAAAATGTGAACTATAAAAACACGATACAGACGACTGAACTCGCAAATTGCAGGTTCGAATTTGCTAGCGCAGAACGTTGGCTGTAGACGAAACTGATAATTCGAATGTTTGCCCTCGCGGCAAAATTCAACAGAAAACACATGATCTGATCATTAAATAAACTGGCAAATTTGTACTTAATGACATAGCAGCGATCCAAAAGTTGCGTGTTTACATAACTAGGGTTGGAGCGCAGCAGCGACCTAGACCAATTGGAGCTCCGGCATCGGTGGCCGGAGTTTCAATACGCGGCGACACGGTGGCGAGAGCTTCACTGCTCGGAGAGGTCGATGAGGTCGGCCTGATTGAGCTTCACGGCGTTGCTGGTACTGGCGGCAGTGCGCGCCTCCTCCTTCTCGACGCACACGTTGACGAGCTCGATGGCCCGACACTGATCCGCCTCGCGCACGAGCTTGGACTCGTGCAACAGCAACTCTAACGTGAGGCACTCCTCGTTGGAGTCATTCTCGTAGTTAGCGGCAGCGATGACAGCCGCATGCGGGGGGATGGCTCGCTCCACTTGTCTAAGTTGGAGCCAGAGGAGGGGAGGGACGTGGGTGTGGCGCGCGAGCTCCCCTATCCAAAGGGCGGCACATCGGCGTACGCGTACCTGCGGATCGTCGGCACGCGCTCCGGAGACAACGGCACGGCGCAGCGAGCGACACCGGAAGTCGTATGCCGCAGTTCGTCCACTTCTTCGCCACCCTCTTCTTCTTCGCACCATCCGAGCGGGCGAGCTTCCTCCGCTCCTCCTCGGTGAGCTTGCCGCAACGGTGCGGCGGGCGGTCGCCATCACCCCAGCCTCCGCTTCGCCCTTCCCCAACACCTAAGTGGCGATGGCGGCACACCATAGCTTCGATCTGGCGGTGGGGTGCACGTGATTTCTCCCCGGAGTTTGTGCGAGCAGCAGCGGCGGAGCGATGGAGCTAGGGTTGAGTGTGGGCGAATGTGACGGTTCCGACCCGCACTGGCCCGAGCGGCCGCTACTTGTACCGTCTGAGCTGGGCGGTTAACAGGCCACAGTAAACGAAAGAACGAGCGTCTATTTTCTCATGGACCTGTAAACCTGCCGGAATTTCACAGTTCCAGCCTGTTTACAACCACCGTTAGAGTTGCACTCACAGATTCCAGGGCAAACAGTAAAACATGATAAGTTCCTGAAAAATCACGTAGACTCGTAAGTGAATGGTATGGCATGCCTAAATTTTAGTCTCACAGGAAAGTGAACTCCTACGCTTTAATAACTTGGGCCAAAAACTTGCGATGTATTTTACTATTTAAATATTATTTCAATTAATTAATTAAATTAAATTGTTAACACTGTGACAAAGGTTTGAGAAAAAAAAGGGTCTCGCACCACCTTCTACACTCTAGAATATACTACTTTTACACCTTAATACGCACGTAATCATATTACTTACATCTAAGGGAACAAAAATATTACAGATATATCTATGATGTAGTATTTCTTAGAGGGTGCACTTTAAGCTCTTTGCCGAGATGTTTACCAAAAGATGTAAATATCCACTAAGGCTTATATGAGTGTTACAGATGTATGCAGTGTTATATATCATTTTGTTGAGTATCACATGATTAAATTGAGATTTTTTGTTTGGAATGTAGCAAAGGGATAACATGACATTTATATAAGAAGTATAGTTTAAATTTATTCAAATTATCCTTCTAAGCACAAGCTTTGATTGTAAACGATACAATTGTATCTTAGGAAAATTGTTATGTGGGTAATTTTGATAAGTGTGGTAGAAAACTATACTAGTTAAAAGAGGTATATATGCGTAGAAGTAGATTATTTTAGCTCGGCTTTTCACAAGACAAAGAGGCAGGAGTGCCTCCCTCCAGCACAACCGGAGACAACACACGCCCAAAATATTTCTTTCTTTATCCTTTACACACATCTTCGAGCTGCGTGAAGGTTTAGGGGCCGCTCACGGTGTCATTTCATACCAAGTACCCAGGAAGCAAGTTAGAAGACATCGAGTGGACAAAACGCCGTATGTATCATTATCACTACCAACGTAACGAAATGGATAGCCATGTGATTGTAAAGTGGACATGATTCATCAAAAAAGTGGCTCGCTACATTATTTGGAGGTGACGCCGTCAAAATGTAATAGATATCTTAGTTTCTAGAGTGCGTATATGGTTTGGTGAGTTTGTCCTATAAAATGTGTATTCATATCGCTTTTGTCTAAAAAAGACCGTGACCGTGTAATTTGAGTAGTGTCAAGAAGATCACATCGTCTTACGGTCCAAGGGGAATATGAGAGCCATAGTTGTGCTTCGTCGTTGACACGGCCTCGCCACCACGACAATCAGCACATGGCAGCGATCAGCGTATCTCTATTGGCCTCGTTAAAACAGAGTGCGTCATATGCAGGCATGGGACAACCACTATTTGCCTCTACGTGCATGTTTATCACGGAAAAAAGAGATGGTTTACTTGGCTCAGTTTTGTCGATGGCTAGAGGGTTTCGGCATCACATGGATGGAATATTCTAACGTGCGGGATATTCTGCCGGGATATCCATATCGGCATTCGTCGTCGTCACGTAGCAACAGGTTACTTACTAGTTAGCTCGCATGTAACACAAATTAATCAAATCGTGTTGTTAATGGCTCTACTATTAGTCAACACAAATGTTGTTTTGTGTCGGCGATCGAGAGAGAGACGACCGGATTGAGTGCCATCGAATCAAACTATCTTGAGGAGCATGTGCAGTGCCTTAATTTGTTCTGCCCGAATTATTACACATGGAGTGGGAAAATATCGTGTGAAAGTCGGAGATATTTTGCTGGCTGTCTGACGGGCTTGCAGCCGTTCCTTGTGCCCACAGGACAGGAGGCACTTGACCAGGACAGAACTCGCCATGACAGCTGCTACAAGCGGTAGGTAGCTTTTGCCGAGACAGCTATGGGTCGATTTACCAGGGTAGTAGATGACTCCAAATATTTAACTAATCGATGGAGTGCAGTGTGGGTGGAGACACACGATGGATGAACAGGTCTCCGTACTGTCAATATTAAATTATCTTCAGTAAAAATTATTTCTACCTACTCGGTACTACTAATTCTTGATGGTTTGAGAATATAATAAGGAACGTGCATCAAATCAAAATTATTAATTCGAATCTAGCTAATAATCAATCAAACATAGGCGCGTACGTAGAAGCTGCAGGAGTGTGTGCGAATGTGCTCCGCATATCTTTTAATTTGGGGTCACTGCCTCACTGGCGATAGTTAGATCACGCGTTAAGTTTAGTACTAGCGTGCGCATGCGTGCTTCATTTAGACACGATACAATGCACACTGGCCTACAACTCAGGGTATTATTGGTCCTTGAAAACTTACTTTCACCAAGTCAATCAAACTCGGTCTCCTAAACATGAAACTTCAACTCTGCCTCTACTTATGGGGCGCAAATTCCATGGCTCCTACTCTAAGTTGTCAACCGATAAGATCTGGTCGACGCATACATAGCCTAAATGTAAACTTTTCTCCTCTCTAATACTCCATTGAAGGATCCTAATTAAGCGTTCACAAGCTCATGGTCCTCGTGATCGACCTTATCTAAGCTTTGGCTCGAGCGTGATAAACTGTAACCCACCTCGGCGAAGACCACGCTTCCTCCTTGGCCACCTCGGATCTAGTGGAGAATCGTGCGGCCGAGGTGGGACCCGGTGGCACCTCCTAACTGAGATCGATATCCAAGCGGTGGGATGCCATTCATGCTACGTCCTCGAAAGAGTCTAGAAAAGGTTAAAGCGGCCCGTTTCATGTACGTTTTCTAGAACATTTTTTTAGAAAAGGGGAAACTATAGGCGGGTTCTTCATCAAAAAGCGTATCCCTCGCGTGAAGGTTGCGCTGCCAAATGTAACGAGTATCTTAGGTTGTAGAGAGGATTTATGCTTCGGTGAGTTTTGTTGACCCGTTCACTTTCAAATCTGAAGAAAAGACGGTGACCATGCACTTTTTCCTCGTAACTAAAAGAAAAAAAGGAAATGGAAGGAGGAGGAGGAGATGAGGCTCTGTGTAGGTTGAGTGATGTGAAGAAGATCACATCGACGTAGGGTGTCGGGCGTCCCTCCCAGAGGATAGGAGAGCCACGGATGTGAGCGGGCGTGTGGTGGCGTTGACGTGGCCTCGCCGCCACGGCAGCCAGCACAGGAGAGACGTCGGTGCACCACGTGGAGGCACGTCCCGGATGAATCACGATTCACGAAATTAATTGACCGACGGCGCCCGCGATCGCAGGGCCAGGTCAGCACCAGTCCATCCCACAGCTCCCCTATAAGAAGGGACGCACCGTCTCCTCTCTTCTCCATCCCAGTCCAAGCCTTCCCATTCATCCAAGACCCTCTCGAGTCTCCAAGAAGAAGAGGAGGAGAATCCCATCCATCTCAGGTGCGTTGCGTTCGTTCGATCCCTCTCTGTATCTCTAATCTAATTTACTTGGTGTTCCAATGGGATCGTCATCTGGCAAAATCGTCTTCATTAGTCTGCTGACGGATCGCGATCTCGTCATCCTCCTCCTCCTCTGCTCCAGATCTCAGTTTTTTCTCTCTCTGTCTTCCCAGATCGATCCGTCGAGAGAGCTTCCTGTGAAGATGGCTCCCCCGCTTGAAGCCGCTGCGGCCAACAAGGATGCGGCGCCAAAGAAGACTCCCGCCCTCAACGAGCGGATCCTCTCCTCCATCTCCCGCCGCTCCGTCGCCGCCCACCCGTGGCACGACCTCGAGATCGGCCCCGACGCGCCCACCATCTTCAACTGCGTACGTTTCTCCCACCACCACCACCATCTCCCCCTCCCCCGCCATCCTCTGCTCTTCTAACAGCTCCCGCTCCGCATCCCGCAGGTGATCGAGATCCCCAAGGGCAGCAAGGTCAAGTACGAGCTGGACAAGAAGACGGGGCTAATCAAGGTGGACCGCGTGCTCTACTCCTCGGTCGTCTACCCGCACAACTACGGATTCATCCCGCGCACGCTCTGCGACGACAGCGACCCCATCGACGTCCTCGTCATCATGCAGGAGCCAGTCGTGCCAGGATGCTTCCTCAGGGCAAAGGCCATCGGACTCATGCCCATGATCGACCAGGTACGTTATGTTCCCCTCCAACTCTCTCCCTCTGTTTTCTTCCTCTGACCCTCGTCGGGTCCTGACCGGTTTCTGAACGAGCAGGGCGAGGCTGACGACAAGATCATCGCCGTCTGCGCTGACGACCCCGAGTACAGGCACTTCAACGACATCAAGGAGCTGCCCCCTCACCGCCTTGCCGAGATCAGGCGCTTCTTCGAGGACTGTATCCTTGTTATATTACTGAAAATTTCTCTCCTGTTCGCTAGCATTCAGTATGATTCGCGCCCCTCACTGAAACTTCTGACAGTGGGGATTCTTAGCTAGCCAGCTTAGCTTCACATTGTCCCCCTCTTTGAGCATTAGTATTTTACCAACCAGTCGAGAGTTCCTACCGATACCTCGTAGTACTAAATAAATATAGCTTTTTGCAAATACAAACGTCTACAGGGTATACAATCAGTAGCAGATCTGAGTTCCTGACAGAAAAGTAACTGTAGATCTTGCAGCAACTAGCTGGCTGGAGATATTCAGAACTCTCACCAGTTTGCATCTTTTTTATTGGGGATTTCGTGCTACTACTGTAATCTTCAGTTCTTTGGTCGAATGTGTTTCCTTAATTAGGGGATTTCAGACAAGAAGAACGAGAACAAGGAGGTTGCCGTGAACGACTTCCTGCCTTCAGAAGACGCCTATGAGGCCATCCAGCACTCCATGTCAGTTCTCATTCCTCCACTACATAACATACAGGGATCTCTTGATTCGTTTCAAACATCAATCTGTTAGAGGTGATCCGCAATGATCTAATGCTGCCACGTTTTCAATTTTTCAGGGATCTGTATGCTACCTACATCTGCGAGGGCCTGAGGAGGTAGATATGCCTGATGAGATCTCTGCCGGTGCCTTGCCGCCTGCTGGAGGATGTTGACGAAAAGAAAAGTTGAAGTGGAAACGTTGCCTCCTAAAAATACATACAGTCTTGTTTTTTCTATATATACACTAGTAGTACTAGTATATGAGTTACATTTGTCACCTAAAAGCCTTGCATTAAGGCTCCAGCTACCTACCCTTGTGTAATACTGATTTCCTGGCTGAATATGAGACGTTGGTATATTTTTCCCCATGCTGTGAGTCTCCGCTCAACAGTTTTTTTTTTTTTTTTTGCTTAACCTGGTAATTGGTGTGACCGGGTCACGAGTCGGAGAAAATTGCTATGTAATGTTTGCTTTAACTGAAGGTTGTTTGGAAGAAGAGAAATACAAGTAACTGAACTGTTGGTTCCTAACATCCTGTGCAGTCCCATTTTTGGGTTTTTTGTGCCTAGATGTTTATAATTCAAATTTCGATCTGAACTGTTTTGACATTGGTAGATGCATCCTCTGCAAAAAACAAATCAATTTCTTTCGTAGTTTTCTAATGACATTCTGATGGTCTATCATACCTGGGGGCTGTTCCTCATACCTGGACACGGCATGCCTGTCTTAATTTCTTTCTGATGCGTTTACATGAGATGGCTAGCAGTAAGAAGAGCATAGTTCCCACCGTGCATGTGTTAGTCTGACCCGTCGTCAGTTGTCTTCCTCACTATAGGATATTATTCTCCACATCGTGTCTGGTATGAGAGCCCAAGTTGTTCGAAATTTGGAACAACTTCAAACAAAAATAAGAATGCAATCTATCGCCATCCTAGCCGTATCCAGAAAAAATGCTGAGTGGCTGGCAGCAAAGCCTCAGATACAGAGCCTTAGAACAGGGCGTGGCGGACGACAGGATCATCACCGTCTGTGCCGACGCACTTGAACGACATCAAGGAGCTCCCGCCCCACCGCCTCGCCGAGATCAGGCGCTTCTTCAAGGACTGTATCTTTCCTACTGTTATTACCGAATATCTCTTCTGCGCACTAACATGTAAGCCAGTACAATCCCAAACTCTGGCTGAAACTTCTGACAGAGTAGTAACTGTAGATCCCGCAGCAAGTAGCTAGCATGAAATTTCCTCTTTTCTGAACGAATAGCAAACAGGTTACCTCGTGAATTATTACTGAATTCGTCTCCTCATAAACATTCAGACATTCACTACATACAGTTGGTATAATGCGAGGTTTTGACTGAAGCTGCTGACAGAGTAGTAACTGAAGCTCTAGCAGAGAGTATCTGTCTGAAATTATTCAGAGTTCCGACCGGTTAGCATGTGCAGTAGGAAGTGCTACTGCAATCTTCAGTTCTTTGGTTGAGTGTGTTTCTTTGATTGGAGAAATCAGACAAGAAAAATGAGAACAAGGAGAATGGCCGTGAACGACTCCCTGCCTTCAGAATATTCCTAGGAGGGCATCCAGTAATCCATGTCAGTTCTCGTTACTTGATTATACATGATCTCTGCATTCATTTCAAAACATTAACAACTAGCAGACTAGTTGAGTTTTATGCGTTCAACTAATGTTGCACCGTTTCAATTTTTCAGGGATCTGTTTGCTACTTACATTTGTGAGGGCATGAGGAGGTAGGACATATGATGATGCCTGATGAGATCTCAGCTGGTGCCTTGCCACCTGCTGACGGATGCTGACGAAAAGTAAGTGGCCACTTTACCTCATAAGCATACACTCACTGGTTTTGGGTTACCTATAAATAGACACTAGCAGTATATGAGCTTGAACTCAGCCTTGAATTAAGGTGGTAGGCCAGATAAAGAAGACATTCTTCTTTCAGCTACCTACCTTGTGTAATATGATTTCCTGGCTGAATATGAGATGTTGGTATATTTTTTCCCTGTTGTGGATCTCTGCTGAATCATTTTGTTTGTTGCCTGAGCCGGTAAATGTGAAGGTAGAAGAAGAATTTCCTATCTTACCAAAGAGTTAAGAATTTGTCTCAGTTCCTCGATCAAACGAATGAACTATCTTGCCAAATGTCATTGTCAGACCTCGTGTATACAAGCCACTGCCGTGCTGTATAATTGTTACTGTAACTGAAGACAGTTTGAAAGAAGAAACATACATGTAGCTTAGAAGCACTCAATCTTTTTGGTTTTGTATCTTGATGTTTAAATCACATTTGGAACTGAACTGTTTTGACATGGTAGACACATGCGCAACTATTTTGAAGTTCTTTTATAGACGTCTGACAGTGCTAATACCCGGTATAATGATATGTGGAGGCCGTACAATGGCAAATGGAGTGGCAGGGGATTTTGTGCAGTGGTTCCTCAATACTGGTACTGTTAATGCAGAGCGATTTCTGTAAGTAAACACGTTGTTGCTAAATTATTCTTCTTGCCCCAGTACATTCTTGCAACTTACAAGTCACTGACTAGCATGGCATGCAAAATATAATCAAATTAAACTATATGCAGGCAACTGAACTTATATTTGCTGCTGGTATGCATAATGTCAGGTGAGATATCAGATGACCAGAACAGTGAGGCAGCCAGGACAGGCGCCATGTAATGTGATGCCTGAGAAATCATTTGGTCTGTTATCCACTTGGTTACAATGAAAAATTGATTTAAAGCTGGGTGCCTCTTTAGACTTGCTAAAGCATAGAAGAGATGTGCTGCAACACTGAATAGTTTCACCCAACAGCTTATAAATTTGATTCACGAATAATTGCACTGAAATTCAGAAAAAAGACACATGGCATACTACCATCTTCAAAACTGTTTATTCGAATCAGGATGACATTCTAGGTGAGAAGTGCAGCATGCGTATTAATTGTGCATGTAGACTAATCGTGGTGCACTAGTTTTAGCAACAACTTCTCAAGGGAGGTGAAAGGAGCAGCAACAAAGACAGATGAGATTCAAATGCAAATCATTACCAATGGCTTTCTTCCGCTCACTAACACTTGAGTGTTATACACAGTCGGTATAATTCGAGGCCCTGTCTGAAACTTCTGACAGAGTAGTACTAACTGCAGATCTTGCAGCAAGTAGCTAGCTGAAAATTTGCTCAGTTCTGAACAGGTAGCATGTTTACTGGCAAGTGCTACTGCATATATTCAGTTCCTTGGTTGAATGTGTTCCTTGAACTGGGGAATCCAGACAAGAAGAATGAGAACAAGGAAGTGGCCTTGAACGCCTCGCAGCCCTTCAGACGACGCTTACGAGGCCATCCAGCATTCCATGTCAGTTCTCTTTCCCAACCATGATTCAGGACTATGTGCAATACATGAGCAATGTGCTGATGATTCTCTCTGCCGCCTGGTGATCTCAGCTCGTGCCTTGCCACTTTGTTGCAGGATGTTGACGAAAACATGAAGTGGGGACGTTAACTTGTCATAAACATAGACTTTCTGGTTTTGTGTTACCTTGTATAAGTATACACTAGCAGTACATGAGCTTGAATTGAGCCTTGAATTAAGGCGGGAGACCAGATAAAAGAAGGCACTCTTCTTCCAGCGACCTACCTTGCGTAACATGATTTCCTGGCTGATTCCGCCGAATCTCCGTTGAAATAGAATCCCCACCTTAGGGCATGTACAATGGCTGATAAGACCGTCTTACCTTAGTTCTGCCTCATAATCTAGATATAACTATAAAACATGACGTACAATGGTTCTTTTTTAGTCTTATCTTCAATAAGTAGACATCTTAGATTTATGGTGGGAGAAATTATTGTTAAGAGGTCATCTCTTAGCCAAGATAAGATAAACCTCTTTTTTTGATTCTCTCTCCTCCATGTCATCTATCGTCCTACATGGCATTGCTATGATATAACCATTGTACGTGCCCTTACCAATGAAAATTAGAAAGTGTGCGGTGCTCTCCCATTTTTACAGATTCGTCAGATGTAGTAGTTGCTCAAAACTACTGATGGATGGCTAATTTTGCGAAGAGAGGCGTTGATGTTGGATTGACTGAATACACAAGTCCATCAAAATTAATCACAGCTAGTGCAGTATGATTATTGATCTCAACTAGTGCAGCATGATTAGTCTACTGTTTTGTAGGCCAAAAATTAATCACATATTTTTTGTAGGCTAAAAGAAAGAGCAACACATTCTTACAGATTCATCACATGTACAACCCGGAAATTTAGCCTGGAAAGTGGAAACAATATTGATTAGAACCAAAAAAAAAAAGGAAGAAGAGTATAATTTCCATAAGAGTGATCACAGGAGGCAAGAACTTCCAGTCTCAGGCATGTGTAGATGGACCTCGTCATGCGTGACCCTGTCGCGCGTTGTCTATCCTCGCAACTAGGCTTCACATTCTGTAAGTGACAGTGATCTCTGAATTTATCAATTTTTATGCCATATACCTGGGACCAATTGGTAGGCTAATTGGTAGTGTACTTGGTAGGCTAATTTCGCCAGACGAACATGTTTGAAATTTATAATTTCAAATAGAAAAACATGCATACATTAGTCTAGCTTTGCTTTGCCTGCGTACAGACAAAAATGCTGAGTGGCAAGCAGCAAAGCCTCAGTTATACAACATTAGTGCAATGCTCCAGCTAAACAAAAACGTGTCAGTTGCTCGAACTCAGATCAGATTCTGACCATCACCATGGAAATGGCCACCGTTTATTTCTACAGAAAAAAGGTCCGAAGATGACATCGACCTTTACGGTGGACAGTAACTGCATACATTAAAACACCGATATATATCTATATTCCCAAGTGTGGTTGTGCAGCTTGTGATTGCCTCAACCACCAGTAGACATGGTGCAGCAGCAAGAATTCCGTCAAGAGCAGCAGCAAAGACACACAGATCATTTAGAAATGCACTGAGTCTGTTCTCGCAAAGCAAATCATCTGTCTCCCCAATCCACAAACAGCTACCTGAAAGTGCCTATGCGGCAACCTCAGCTTTGGCGTTCTTAGCTCCTGCCTCGGCTTTGCCTTGTGCTTTTGCGTCCCTGTCCTGCTCTTTCTTCTGTGCCCGTACCAGTGCACGTCTAGCCCGGGGACGCATCTCACGTACTTTGCGTGGCGGCATGACAAAAGGCTCGATAGGTCTGTCATGGAACGGGTGCTCACCTTCAGCGAATATCCTCAGCTTGCGATCCCTAAACTAATGAATCATCAAAATACTGGATGTTAGACAAGGATACCATCACAGACTAGCTGGTGCGAAATGGCAATTCAGAAAGGAAACAAGAGGAAAAAACTAAGTGTTTCAAACCAAGTAGTACTTAAATTTACTGGAGTTGGAAAGGGAAAACAGGACTTCTCAGATAATACAGAGTAAGTTCCGAAAACATGTAACAAGCATAGGACAGGGCCTATCAGCAATTCAACATGCATGACATACCATCAAGTGTAACTACACAAAAGAAAGATGGAAGGGATCATTTGGTACGGAATCCATCTCACAAACTTAAACAAAACATAGGTTGCATGGTATATAGATTGGTACCTCATGGCTTGCAGAATAATAAGATACGCATGATCGCCAGTTAACTGGTGCATGATAAAAGTGCTCAGCTTTTAAAGGGTAGTTGTCATTGTGACAGTTAATCATATTGTCGCAGAAGCTTCAGCGTGAATATGCATACCAGTAATCTAAAATACCAACAAGTATGCAGGTAGCACAAAAAAGGCTAGTATCAAGTCTTCAAACAGAAATTGGAATGAACCTATGACCTATCCAAGAAAGTTGAAACAAACAGAAATGAAGTTTCACTTACATCGCGCAACCGATTGCGAGGAAGCATGCGCATGACAGCTTTGCGGATAACTTCAGTTGGGTCTTTTGCCATCTGGTCCTTGAGCCTTCTTTCCTTCAGATGGCCAATGTACCTATTGAAAAAAGGCACACAACAGAACAAGATTAACAGTGATACCAAACAAGGTATTCAACAGTATGTGCTGGAACCCTGTGTGCCAGTAGTAAATAAAAAAGGCACACCCCAGAAGAAGATTAACAGTGATACGAAACAAGGTATTCAACAGTATGTGCTGGAACTACTACTAACCCTGTGTGCCAGTAGTAAATTTTATCAGTCATCTTCCTTCCTGTAACACTGATATCTTTCGCATTGACTACAATGCACATGTCTCCATTTTCCACATGGGGTGCATAGGTCGGCTTGTCCTTGCCCTGCAGCACAGTAGCTATTTGCGAAGCCAATCGTCCAAGCACCTATCACATATGAAAAAGTAGCTTACTGCATAACCATTTCCCATGGGTAGTTCCCTTACAGTTGAACAAGCAAAAGAATCCTGACCTGGCCCTTTGCATCAAACACACGCCATCGCAGCCCCTCGAGATCGATTCTTCTCAAACCTGCTAGTGCTTTCTGCACAGTTTGGAGAAAAAATAAGTGCCTGCCAAACTACTCCAAACATTGGTAAGGCAGGTTCAAAAATTACATTAATGTAAATCCAAATTATAGGATGAATGCAGAAAAAATGCAATTAAGGATATTAGTTGCGGACTTCTTTTCCTTTCTTGGAAGAATCAAATAGATGCAGCTTCTTTCACTCGATCAGATATGATCACAGCAAACATACGGTTCATAAACAGTTACGCAAACAGCTATTGCTATGAAAAACAAATAATAGTTGGAAGTAACACAAGTTTTTTTTAACTGTTCCATCATCACATTACTAACTATGTTCTGTAGATTCAGTGGCGGAGTCAGCGCACTAACAGCAACAACAAAAATAAAATGAGTAGCAAAGGCAGGTCAACATGCGTAAAACAAACCATTGTTACCAATGCGCATTTCACCTTCAGTGTGCCTTCGATCACGATTTATTCACACGAATCTAGAATTCTACAACCTAGCATGCAAGGGGTACAATACTAGGAGGTGGTAATGCATGCATGTTGGTTGTACTTGTACAGTCAACCAAGCCAATCAGCAACAATTTCAGTAATATTATAGAAGAAGAAAAAAATCAGCAATTATTTACAGACCATAGGATCCATGATCCACCTCCATGACTATTTGGACTCTTGGATGCAACTAGCGGAATCTACCATGAAGAATGCTCAGGCTACCAATTTGGGACCTGTGGATCGGCGCCGTCGTCAGGTTCCACGGTTCCAGCGTGGTGGCGAAATGTGGATCGGGGACCTACCCTTGGTGCTACTATTAACACGAGAGAGAGACACGGTGAGTCACCTTGAGGTTTCCGGAGAAGGCCGGCGGCGAAGAGGAGGAGGAGGACACGGCAACCGGGACCGGCGAGGAGGAGGAGAGGGAACGGAAGAGTAGGTGTGGGGGCGGGGCCTTGGCCAAGGTCGGGAGTGGATTTGGCTGCGGCAGTGAAGGCCTAGAGATGGAGGAGCGGAGAGCACGGGCTCCCGACCGCCACATCGTCGTCGTCGGCGGCGGCGGCGCGGTAGCAGTCGTTCTGCGCGGTGGTGGGAGTGGTGGAGTCGAGGGGGAGAGAGCGAAGCTTTGGCACTAGGGTTTATTATTAGGGCCTTGATGGGCTAATGGGCTGTGGTGTCCAGTAGCCCTGGTAGGGCCGAGCTAGACAACCTTTTGTTTTTACAGCAAGAGCACTGTTATTTAGCCTTTCCTACTCTATGACCTGTTCAAAAATAAAATAAAAACTATCCTATGACAACAGTTAGATTGGATTGACATCAGATTACAGAAATGCAACTAAAAATGCCAGTTCATATTTAATTATAAACATGCACATAACCTTCGATGTTCTTGGCGAGAAAACTATAATTTCAATAGAGATAGTAAACATGTTAGTGACTCAATGCCTAGATGGTTACCTCGAATCGAGCTATGCCACTGAAACTTTAGTAAGACCAACAACATCAAATAAACCGAGGTATGAGATGGAGGATAGTATGTATGACCGTAGAGAAAAGTTAATGGTGCATCTTTGAAGGACCCTTCAACTAAGCATATATATTTCCTTAGTTTTCAAATTCAGACAAGTGGAAACAGCCTGCGACAAGAGTAACAATAACTATGCCCAACTTAGATTGAGAGGAAATAAGTTGTGCATGTGAACAGGTCGTGAACCGTGTCGCCAGTTGTCTATCCTCACAACTATGGTTCATTTTATCCACCTTGTCTTGTGTGACCACAATGATCCCTTGTGTCGTAGTGCAACGATATTTCCTTCCTTTATAGGATCGCTTTGATTCTCTAGTACAATTTGATTTACATACTTACACCGTAGTAATACAACACCAAATCATGTCAATAGAATCAATCTTATCTAGCAAGTGCTTCTCATAAATTTTCTTTTCAGGTATTCCCCCCTATTTCAATTGATCCATGTGTCGAGAAACGGTTTCCTTTCCACATCAACGTTCTACCAAAAAAGGGGAACGAGATCCTTAGCGCAAAGTTATCATGCTTGTGATGGATGAGCTCAAATTCCTAGTAATCAACTCAGGTGTCTTCGGGCAAAGTTACAACTAACACGCATTGTTGGTAGCAAGAAGCTCATCCCCATCACTTTGCTAGAATCAGTCTTTCCTATGACCGGATCAAAAAGTTTGTTGGCAGTAGGAATTCTGTCTAGCAACCTGTTGCACATGTTGGGAGATCTGGTGGCCTTCTACTTGGTGTAGATTCCGATCTCCATGATGTGAGTGAATCTGAACTAGGAGATCGTTTACGATGCACCTTTTAGATAAACATTTCAGAATGAAGTGGCACCTGTTAGTGGTTTATTTACGAGCACAACCTAGGGGGAGCATTTTCTTGCACAATTTGCTTAGTTATGCAACAAATGCAAGTGGGCCACAATCACTAGTGGTGATTTTAATATCATCAGTATAAGCGGTGGCAAAAAAAGGCCATGTACTATGTCCAAATGGAGTCACCTTTTCAATTTCATTACTCAAGTTGGTGGACTGAAAGAGATTGCTCATTTGGTAGACTTTACACACGTGCCAATAATTTACGTGGTCCTACTTATGAGAAACTAGACAGAGTTCTAGTCTCCTCTAAGTGGGATTTAGCATATCATGTGACTAATGTAACTGGGATGATCTCTGACCATGTCACCACCTTTTATCCTATGTGTTTATCCTCGACATTGCAATTTATTCAGACATGAAAATATATGGGTGGAGAGAGGATGATTCCCTGAGGTGGTTAAGGAAATCTAAGAGCTAGGACTTTCTATATTCATGACATTGATAAGTGGGGGAAAAACCTAGAAGATTGAACAGCCATTTATGGGGTTGACAC
Source organism: Avena eriantha (assembly GCA_910589775.1). Lineage (NCBI taxonomy): Eukaryota > Viridiplantae > Streptophyta > Magnoliopsida > Poales > Poaceae > Avena > Avena eriantha. Next base: position 354,980,982 of record OU342746.1, read on the forward strand.
ATTATGTTGAAGAGGAATAAAGAAAGGAGAATAAACAGTTGTTGCGGAAGCCAAATGTCCTTGACAAGAAAGGGGAAACATATCCTCTTTCTATCCAAGAAAAAGATTTATAGTTACTAGGAATGCAAAACTGAAGTAATTTCTTAGAGGTGAGGAGATAAAATGGAGGAACAAAGCTAAAGAGAAGGACCTAGAGGAAGGAGGTTGCATTACTAAGTGTTTTTATTTAAAAGCTAGTGGTAGAAGGAACGAAAATCACATTTTTGTGTTACCGAATGATGGAGATGAAGTGTTAGGTGATGAGGACCATAGAAAGCATGTGCCTGAAGATTGCAAGGAGCTATTTGGACAATCTGCATTAACAATTGGAGAATTGATGGTATTGAATGTGACAACTTAAATCCAGAAGACTCGGAGTATTTTCTAAGACATTTTGGAATGGAGGAATTAAAAGAAGTTGTTTTACGTGAAACACAACAAATCTACTGGGCTAGATGGACTACGAGAAGAATTTTGTCAAATCTTCAAGGTTGATATCAAGTTCGGCCTGAAAGATCTAGTTGATGCCTTTCATAAAGGCAAACTTGATTTTGAAAGTCTTCACTGACTCAGCCAAAGTGTTTGGTGAGTCGGGAGAACCCATGATTGAGACACACCGAGTTAATTGACATTTTTTAGTCTCAAGCAATGAAATTCTTAGACCTAAGGTGATAGTACAATCCGAGTTATGGATCAGCTAGCTTAGGGCCTTCCAAGTGGAGTTCTCTTATTGTGCGGTTTTTAAGGTAGAATTCAGGTTAGTTGTGAATCAAGCTCTGTGTCTTGGATAACCAAGATGAGATTTTCCCCTCCAACTTGGAGAGATTTTGTCTAGGCCCTTGCGAGTGATATGACATGGAAGCTTGCAATTCGTGGTTGCATTTTTTAGTTTAGAGATGATTCTATATCAGATTTTCATCTATAAATATGAAGGAGTGGTGGGATTGGAGAGAAGATGGGGTAGCAGCGGCGATGGAGATGTAGGTGGTGGGTGTGTGAAGGGAGAAGAATAAGCAACCATCCTTTCCGGATGCAAGGACCTATATTTTTTGCTTTTTTCAATTCAGTTTTTGCACTAAGAATAGCAATTTTTTGCGGTAAGAATAGCAATTTTCTTATTAGTACTACCTCTGATCCAAATTATTAATTGACTTAACTTTGCAAGTCAATTAATTTGGATCGGATGGAGTAGTATATTTTTTTGCGATGAATGGTTGCAGGCTTTCACAGGAGTTCAAAATTTTCCAAATTGATGAAATCAACCTTGCAATATGATAATAATTCATTTGTAGTTGGGCGTGTACATTATATGTGGCCTACACTTTGCTGATTACCTGTAGTGGAGTAGTACAGAATAATGATGATTATGTTACGGAGTAGTACATGTGTACATAAAGAACTAATTAGCAATACTAACAGACGGCACGAATCCCTCCTTTGATTGAATATAGGAGACAACAAAAAGATAAAAACCTCCAAATGAAAGAATAGAGCCTTTGCTTGAAATTAAGAGAATACTACCAACCACAAGATCTGAAAGGAAAAAAAGCAAATTCACAAAAGTAAAGGAAGGAGGAAGGAGGAAGAGAGCATCTGGTTCATCTAATCTAATCTAAGCACCGACGACATATCTCCATTTTTTTCCATCATGATCGATCCCAACCTAATAGAAATCCGCCAACAACAAAAAAAAACGATCCTAATGAATTTCTGCGACACGCAGATCCAAACAGACCAATACTCAACCAAGCATGTATGACGATCCTTGAATCATTTCTCACCAGAACTAAACCCTAACAAAGACCTGAAACAATGAGAATAGCCGCTGAGCTTGTGGCGGCGGCGGTCGATGATGCCCTGGACGCGCCGGAAGTTGTCGACGCCGCAGGGGATGGTGATGATGCCCTGCTGCTCGAAGCCGTACTCCTCCTCGGCCTCCTTGAGCAGGTCCAGGAAGAGCGGGTGCTTCAGGTACCTCATCGGCACCACGAACCTCTCCTCCTCCGCGCCGCCGCCCACCATCCCCACCACGAGCACTGCTATCCATCCCTTGGGCGGCATCGACGCTGCAGATGACTGCCGCTTCCTCATCAGGCGCATTCCCTGTCCTTCCAAGAAACAGGACGCTATGCTGCTGCCTTTTGTTGTCCTCGTCAGGCGGTATCGACGCCTGTTTCTATTTCCTTCCTTCTATTTTCTATGGACCATAAATGTGGTATCGATCTGCATCCGGCGATCATTTAGCCATGTTTAATTACCCCGTGTACAGCAGGATCTCCTCGGTATCAATCTGGCTTAAATTCTCATATTCTTTCCCTTGTTACTCCCTCCGCTCTCCAAATACTATCTTCCTTTTAAAGATTAAGGTTTAAATAATAATATTTATAATACGAAATCCATACTCTGATACATCACGAAATGGTATCTATATAAGCCTGGAACGTGACTGAAGCCCCTCGCTCGCTGCCGCCGGGTACGCTCGGCTCCCAGAGGCTCGCCCGCGACGATGCTGAACCATGCCGCGCCTGAAAATGCCTCTGCCTCGCGTTTGCGTTCCTCTGCGCCTGATCCCTTGCAGGTTTTCCTCCGCGAGGTGACTGACCCTGTTCAGTCGCCGCTGCTGGGCACGCCACTGGCCAGAAAAAAGAAGTCGAAGATGGCGATGCGGCCTCCCCGCGACGCAGCGGCCTCATCGCCATCAAGAAGAAGGCTCGACAGATCTCCGACGGGGCGGAGGCGATTCAGGAGGTCATCGCCCGCGCTTGCGGCATCCTGGGGCCATCGGCCTCCTTCGACGATGCTTCACGGACAACATTCACACAATTGTTCCTCAAGGGGCCGCTGGCAGCGTCGGCCATCCATGCTCTCGACGCCCTGGTCAAGCTGGTGAAGAAGATCAAGAAGAAGACCCCGGCCAAGGCTGCTGTCCCTGTCACCACCGTGCCCATCTCTGATAATGTTTAGCTGCAACCGCATTCGCCAACCTCCTGGGCATGTGCCCCGTATCTGTATCTGCCACTACTACTGCTTCATGCCGACTGCTGGAAAACTTTGTCGCTTATTCAACTACTCTCCTCTGCTGCCTTCTACTACGAGCTGTCATTTTGTTATCTGCATGTTCCCTGGTGCTGCTACCGTGTCCCAGCATGCTTCGTCAAAGAAGCTCCATTCTGGTTCCACCAGCTATGTGCATCCCTGCCTTTCTTGTTTACGCTGCCTTCAGTTTTGCATGCTTCATCTATGCTACGTGCTCCAGAGTATAATTTAGATGGCACAAAAGAACGTGAACCTGCTAAACTGGAATCCCCGATCGAGGCCTGAATAGCAAAGTGCGGCAGTCCGCGATATCATCTAGGACACCCGTACTTCCATCGTTTGCCTTCAAGAAACGAAGCTCAACATTATTGACGATGCCGTCATCGCGTCCACCCTGGGCTCCTCCTTTGTAGATAACTACGCCTATCTCCTGGCTGCTGGAACTAGGGGAGGGGTGCTCATCGCCGCCTCTTCCACTCTTTTCACTATTTCGGATGCCCATGTCACCCCCCACACTATTTCGGCCACGGTTACTATGCCCATGTCACCTGCGTCTACGGACCTCAAGGCGATCAAGAGAAGCTTGCCTTCATCGATGAGCTCCGGGCCTTCAAGCCTTTGGTTACATCCTCCTGGCTGCTGCTAGGCGACTTCAACCTCATCACCAATGCTTCGGATAAAAACAACCTCAACATCAATAGACGTCTAATTGGAAAATTCCGCGCGGCACGTGATTTCCTCGAGCTCAAGGACATGCGTACGTTTCACTTGGTCAAATGCTCGGCATGACCCGGTGCTCACAAAGATTTACCATGTTTTTTTCTCTGACGATTGGGACACCCTCTTCCCCGATGCCTTCCTGCAGGCGATCTCTTCCGCTTGCTCCGACCATGCCCCGCTCTTTATGCAAGGATCGGTCGCTTCTTCTTGGAAGCCATCCTTCAAGTTCGAAGAATTTTGGCTACACATCTAGGACTTCAAAGAAATTGTGGCGGATGCTTGGGACAAGACCATCCTGGCCATCGACCCGATTCACCGCGTTCACATCAAGCTCTCCCGCACGGCCAAGGCCCTCAAAAAGTGGAAGAGGCAATGCATTGGGAACCTGAAAATTCAAATCGCCACGGCCAAGGAAATCATCCGGCATCTCGACATGGCCGAAGAGTCATGCCCACTTTCCGACGAAGAAAGAGGCATGCGCCGCCAATTGAAGTCCTCCTACCTAGGCCTTCTCGCCATCCAGAAAACCAAACTCCGCCAGAGATCCCGCCTGACCTGGATCCGCTTAGGAGATGCCAACATCAAGTTGTTCCACGCTCGTGCAAACATACGTAGAAGAAAGGTCCACATCCAGTCCCTTTCCACGGCCTCGGGCATGGCTTTTACCAAAGAGGACAAAGAGGCGGCTCTACTCTAGCACTTCAAGGCTCTACTGGGCACGAAAGCCCCGAGACAGCTCAGCCTAGACTGGGAGGCCTTAGAGTACGCCCCACACGACCTTTCCGACCTGGACGCCCCCTTCGAGGAGCAGGAAATTAAAGAGGTTGTCTTCTCGCTACCTTCTGTCAAAGATCCTGGGCCCGATGGCTTTATCGGTGCTTTCTTCAAGAGCTGTCAGTACATCATTAAAAACGACATCGTGGCCGTTATTATCCATTTGGCAAACCTGCGTGGAGATTGTGCAAACCTTATCAACTCCGTGAACCTCATCCTAATTCCCAAGAATCCCGACGCCTCGGCCATTGGAGACTACAGGCCCATTAGTCTCATCCATAGCCTGTCGAAGATTTTCACTAAGTTGCCCGCTAACAGACTGGCACCCATTCTGCCGGAAATTGTTTTCCAAATGCCAGAGTGCTTTCATTAAGAAAAGGAGCATCCACAACAACTTCCTTCATGTGCAAATCCTCATCAGGGAGCTCCTTGCGTCGAAGACTCCAAGCCTGTACTTGAAGCTCGACATTTCCAAGGATTTCGACTCCGTCGGCTAGGCTTATGTCATTGAGGTCTTGACGGCCCTTGTTTTCGGTCAGATCTGGCGCGAATGGGTTTGCCTTTCCCTGGCTTCGACCTCCTCTAGGGTGCTTCTCAACGGCGACCCTGGGTTGCCATTCTGGCACGCTCGTGGGCTACCGCAGGGCGACCCTCTATCCCCCATGCTGTTCATCTTCGCAATCGACCCCCATCAACGAATCCTTTTGCTTGCCACGAGTCGTGGAATCCTGAGTCGGATCCGCTCTCATACACCGCGCTGCAGAATCTCTCTATATGCCGATGACGCTGGAATTTTTGTTAACCCTGTTAAAGAGGAGCTGCACGCTATCTTCGCCATCCTGGAGAGTTCGGAAAATCTAGTGGCCTTATTACAAATATGCTAAAGACGGGGGTCTTCCTGGTGAGATGTGAGAACATCGACCTCCCGGACGTTATGGAAGCCTTCCTCGCGAAGATTGCTACCTTCCTCGGGAAATACCTTGGTCTACCGCTCCACTACCACCGCCTCCGTAAGGTGGACCTGCAACCACTCATCGATAAGATTGCCGGGAAGCTGTCGGGATGGATGGGGAAGCACTTGGCGCGTCCTGGGAGGACCGCCCTTGCAAGATCTGTGCTCATGGCCAGCACCATCTACCACGCCACCCATTCCACTATCCAAGTTGGCGGGGGACAAGATCAACCGCATTGCTCATAATTTTCTCTGGGATGGTGATGAAGGGGAGCACACGGCGCAAGGAAAAGCGCTGGTCAGTTGGAAGACGCTCTGTAGACCTAAGGAGTTAAGTGGCCTGGGCAATACCTGACCTCCAGAGAACGGCTCGTGCCCTTAGGCTGAGATGGCCTTGGCTTCAATGGACTGACCCACATCGCACCTGGGTGGGGTCCAAGCTCCCTTGTGATGCGGCTAACATGGACCTTTTTAGGGCCTCGACAAAGATCACTCTCAAGGACGGCGAGACCGCGTCTTTCTGGCATGACAACTGGTCATCTCTTCGTCCCATCCGCATCTGGGCGCCTGACCTTTTCAAGGTAGTGACAAGGAAGAACCGCAGTGTGGCCAAAGAGCTATCCGACGACAACTGGATCCATTCGATTTCTTGTTTGACCACGCCTATTCAACTTTCCCAGTACCTCGTGGTTTGGGACGTGGTGGAGGACACCCAAGTTATCCAGGGCCAGGACCAGGACGACACCATCGTTTGGACTATGACTACGGACGGAACTTACAGTGCCTCCTCCGCCTACCACGCTCAATTCCTTAGAAGCCACCCTAAGTTCACCTCGTAGAAACTCTAGACCACGCACGCCTTGCCCAAGTGCAAGCTTTTCGCATGGTTGGCCATGCACAGCAAGATCCTCACCGCAGACAACCTGGAATCGCGTGGGTGGAACCATGATCCTATCTGCGCGCTTTGCTGTCCGCGCCCCTGAGACTGCTGCCCACATCTGCAAAGACTGCCCTTTCATGGCGGCCATCTGGAACCTCGCGCAGGGCATGGGACAACACCACATGGGAAATTCTCGGGCTTGGTTTCCCTTCCATCTCGGACTGGTGGGACAACCTCATCGTTGGAAGATCCTCGAAAGAGTAGCTAAGAATCAACGGTAGGCTGCTCTATGCTTCTCTGGAACGCTTGGAAAGAAAGGAATAGGAGGATCTTCATGCATCACCGCCTAACCTATGTTGAGGTTGCCGACATCGCGAGTGAGGACATTCACTAGCGTGAGTGCGCTTTCGCGGCCTTTGGGCCTGCTATTCCCACTGAGCCTGAGTAGGCCTCTATTTTTGGCTAATTTGTTTGGTGTTTCTGGCATGTTTCCACCTTCTCAAAATATGCCTTCCCTGTAACTTTTCCATGTGGTTTCCCTCTTTCTAATGGAATAGGCAGAGGTCCTTCCGATTGCGCCAAAAAGTAATATAATATCATACTTTGATAGTTTTTTCCAAAAATTTGGTGAAACTTTTCGTAGCTTGACTTTTAAAAAAAAGCCTTAAGCTTTCGAACGTAGGTAGTATATATTAAAGATTTATCTAAATTTCTATGTATGCAGATGTATTTTATGTATCGGTACATGCAAATTTGGACGAATTTCTGACATCTATTTCGAGATGGAGGAAGTACTCCCTTCGTCCTAAAAAGATGTCACAAATTTATTTAAATTTGGATGAATCTATATAAAAAATAGTGTCTAGATACTTTCGAATTTAGACATCGTTTTTAGGATGGAGGAAGTATATTTTTTCCATTCTTTTTGCGGGAATGCCAAAAGTCAGACGATGCCCTGCATACCTAGTTAAGTATGGTTTGTTCAAGTGTCACATTCCATGCACACGAGATCACATTCCATGCACACGAGATGACAAGATCATATTCCATCGCCGCCGCCTGCTTTGGTTACAAATAAGCTCTCCGCCGTCGACCCGTGATTGATTGCATCCTGCTATCTCTAATCTCTATCTCTATCTTGTTTTTCTTCACGAGCGAAGCGAACCAGCGAGAAGGCGGCGATGGCCGGGCGCGCAGGACCCGGCGGAGCCGGAAAGGGCTCACCTTCCCTGAGCGTTGCGCGGTGCTCTTTACGGAAGCCAGCGAGATCAGTGCGCTCTCGTCGTCTTCGACCCTACCACATTCTCCGCCGGTGACATACTCTGTTGCCACATTCCCCTCCCTGACTCTGGCGACTACCACGGGGAAGATGATGACAAGGACGTAGCGGCGGCTATGATGAAGGAGGAGGATGAGAAGGAGGAGACCACGGCGGTGGCGATGAGAAAGGAGGAGCAGACGCACATGGCTGCTCTCCTGGAGAAGCTGCGGCAGTCTATGGCAGGGAAGCGCTGGTGCGATACCGACATCGAGTGCCCAAAGGAACACATTATGTGGTAACATCTACGACGTAATATCTCCCAGTAAAACCTAATCTCTGAAACTGGAATGCTCCAGCCAAACGACACAACTGCACAACTAGAGCATCGAGTTCTCTGCACCGTTGCACCTTCACCATCATATGTTGTTGACACACATTGTACTTGCACATTGCAATGAAGCATGGTAGTGTAGTCGTTCTGCTCTGCGTGCGCCACACAGCCCGGTTGGTCATCTGGGTATGGCCCAACTCCGTCACCAACGACCTTTCTTTAATTTTTGTGTGGTTCTAGCTGGTTTTTTATGGTTTCTTTTCTATTTCTGCCAGTTATTTTCTATGTTGTTTTTTTCCTTTTCTTCTTTTTTGTTTTTCATTTTCTTTTTTCTTTTTGTGTGGTTCTATCATATTGATTTTTTTATACATAGCTATAAAAATGATCGTGAGATTTTAAAATTTTCTCATTGACTCTAAAATTTATGTTTTAGGATTCATCAAATATTCATGAGGTTAAAACAATTTTCATGGATTTCAAACATAAGTTAAGGTATCCACAAAAACGTTCCGGATGTTAACAGAACTTTCATAAATTTCAAAATTAGGCTGACGTATCGACAAAAAATGTTTCCAATGCTAACCAAAATTTTCACCACATTCAAAGAAATGTTCACCCGACTAAGAAAAAATGTTTTAATATTCACCGGATTCAAAAATATTTCATAGAGGTTAAAAATGTTTATCAAATTCATAAAAGATTTATGAGTTCGAACAAATGTTCATAGAGCTTACAATGCACTATTACTTATCGGCCTATTAAGGCCCCTGTCGCCCATAGAATACCCTTTTCATGTGCGCTGTGGAAGATCGACGAAGAGGCAAAAATGACTGTCCGTCCACGGCGGAGGGATATCGCACATGAAAAGGTTTCCGGAAACGTGTGTGGATATTTACCTATGATTAGTAGAAACGGAATTGTTAGCATATATCCCTTCGTCGCACACGCTTTATCTCTATGAACCGTGCGAACATTATTACCTACTACGATTTACTCATTTCAAGCGCTGCTTTTCCTTTTTTAAGGGGGAAGCGTTGCTTTTCTTGAGGGCCATCTTTTAGGGTTTTTGATACTTGTTTTTGTGAAATTCCACCTATCTATTAAAAATCATCGATAGCGGTACAAGGAGTTCTAAAAGTAATAAAAATTAAAAATAGGTCAATGGACCATCTAGCGACGATACAAACACTGGCACGAGTCAAAGGTGCGTCGCCATCCCCGCCCCTCCATCGCCGGATCTAGGCCAAACTTGACATAGTAGAGCTTGTTGTAGTAGATGAACGGAAAGTCGTCATGCTAAGGTCCTAAGGAACCAGCGCACCAGAGCAGGAACCATCACCGAAGATGACCAACGTAGATCGAAAGAGATTGACCTCAAAACACATAAATGAATACGAAAAACAACCGGATCCCAAGGGATCCGTCAGACACACGACTCCACACGCCCTTCGTCGATGCTAGATGCACCACCGGAGCGAGGATAGGGCAGAGATGACCTTATTCTGATTTCAGGACATAGCCAACACCTCAACATCCTAAAACACATAAAATAGTCTAAACAAAACACCGATACCTCCTGCCGGCGAGGGTCCATGGTCCACCATACCTCCAAGGCCCTAAGGCCACCAGAGATAGGACAGACCGGTGGCGTTGCTGGCGGAGGGAAGGAAACCTAGATGGGTTTTGCCGCTGCCTCTTGGAGAGCTTATTTCGTGGTACGGTTTTTGACATTTTGGTTGTGCTTAGGGTTTTCCCGCATTTTCTGGCCTATTATCTCCCGCTTTTATATGAAATTGACCGCAGCGCAAACTCTCATAATGTTTGCGCCGTTTACATCCTCGCCTATATAATGCCTCACACGATCTTCCTGCCTGCTGCCTCCCAAATCGGCACCATGTATCCATGCGAATCCACTCTAGGTTAGGTTACATCGACCTCGTGTCGTCTAATGTGCGTGAGGAGCATAGCTCACCGCACGGATCTGGGTCATAGTCATCGACCGCGTTGCATGCGATTTGGAGGATGAGCACACTCTAGCGACTCCTGACACTAACTTGTCGATGTTAGAGGAGTTTCTGGGTGGTATATCAGATGATGAGCCGAACGACAAGGAGGAGGAGGATGTCCTGGAGCATATGGTGGTGGAGGCATCCATCCGTTGGCATGACGTCAAGAGCCCGCAATGCATCGCGTGGTGGAGGAGTCATTCGAGTCTCTCCGCGAGGTCCGGATGCGTGCGTGACTACGCACTACTAAGAAACTAGCTATAGATAGAAATGTTTCCTGTGGCGCATATAAAATGGCATTAATTTTGTGGCGCATATAAGCATATGCGCCATAGAAATTTAGCAATTATGTGGCGCACGGAACATATATGCCCCACAAAAATGTATATTTCTGTGGCGCATATTTTCGGTGCGCCACAGAAAGTGATGATTCTGTGGCGCATATGCATATATGTACCACAGAAAGTTGATTGGGACCTAGAAACAAATAAGGTGGGAGACAATTCTGTGGCTCGAATGGGTCACATAAAGTGATTATTCTGTGGCGCATATATATAGTTTTAGGGAAAATTGAAAAACTTATTTTGCAAAAAAAGGTCATGGTACAGTAAAACGATCATAACTTTTGCATACGATGTCAGAAAAAATGTTTAACCTATCAAAACGATCGTCTCGAAATTTGGAACTCGAATTCCACGGCCATTCTGGATTTTACAGAATCCTCAAATTCGAAAAGAGTAAAAAGTTATGGACCAAAGAAGATTTTTTCGTGCCAAAAATAAAAAAGGGGAGACAATTATATGCACCACTGAATTGTTGGGCGGGATTCGAATTTTGAATCCCGACGATACCCCTTCTCCCTCTCTTTTTTCCTTTTTTCTCCCCTCCACTTCTCCTCCCCTCCCTCCACTTCTTCTCTCCTCCTCCCCTTCCTCCTCTTCTTCCTCCACCTATTCTCTCCATATCCTCCCCTTCTTCCTCACTCCCTCTTCCTTCTCCACTCACCGGCAACCTCCTCCTCCTCCACCTCCGACGACCTCTCCTACTCCGACGACCTACTCTCCTCTTCCTACTCCGGCGACCCCTCCTCCTCCTACTCCTCCTCCTACTCGTCCCCCTACTCTAGCGACCTACTCCTACTCCGGTGACCTCCTCCGGCGACACCATCCCTCCTACTCCTACTCCCCCTACTCCGGCGACCTCCTCCGGTGACATCCTCTTCCTCCTACTCCCCCCTACTCCGGCGACCCTCCTCCACTGGTGGCCTCCTACTCCTCCTCCTCCCCTACTCCACCTACCCTACTCCGCGACCCCCACCTAGATCTAGCCCGCTTTTTTTTTGAAATTTGAAAAATAAATCAGTGGCGCATATTGCAATATGCGCCACAAAATTTTGAGATTTGAAATTTTGGGCGGGATCTGACCCGCCTTTTTTTAAAATTTAAAAATAATAATTCTGTGGCGATATGCGCCACAGAAATAAAATTTAGTGACGAGGCAACAGTGACGCATGTGATATGCGCCACAAAATTGCAAAAGACGTACGCCACTGATAAGCCTTTTCCTAATAGTGACGTGCCAAGAAGAAATGTAAGAAGCCACACAGTAGGGCACAAGGCCACCTGGGAAGCCTAGGAAATTTGCACGTCCTTGTGCTCCAGCAACCCGTTCAACGACGATGTCGACGCATCAGGCTTTAGAGAGGGCGTAGCCGCTAACGTTACTGAGGAATCATGGTCCGACAATGGCATTGCTAGCGAAAACGAGTCCATTGCCATCTCCTCTGACGATGACGAGGGCGTTTTGTTATTGGTGATTTCTGAATTAACTGATTAATTCATATATATGTGTATGTATTGTGAAGTACACAGTCGGTTTTTTGTTTGATGGGATACCATATTTCATTAGAGACCTTCGTTTTGAAGTATGAATCCTACAGGTGGAGTGGTGAGTACAAATATGATACATATTTAAGCATATAAATTAATTATATTATACTCATCACATGTTATATTTAGTTACAACTATATCCATTATGCATGATTACTGGTAGGGCTGGAATCGAGCCGAGACTCGGCTCGGCTCGATCAAGCTTGGGGAAAGCCGAGCCAAGCCCAGCTCGGCTTGGTGTCTAAAGTTTTCCAAAAATCAGGCTCGTGGCTCGCTCGTGGAAGCTTGTGGCTCGCTCGGGAGGCTCGTCGAGCCGGAGCGTCAGCGCTGAGTTGACTTCCCCGCGTGCGTGCGCTTCCTCTCACCTCGCTCTCCTCTCTGTCTGCGCCGTCGCTCCGCATGTCCGCCACCGACGGCTACCACCACCAATGCTGGCCGCCACCGCTCTCGTCTCCTACAGTTCTCCTCCATGGCTACCTTTCCCCCCGCTCCTCCTGATTTGCCCTTATGGTCTCGCGCGGCCCAGGTCATCTAGCGGCGGCCCTCCTTCCGCCGGGCGCCGGCACTCCGCTACTCGAGCCTAGCGCTACCGAGGAACAGCAATGGCGCAAACAAGCTGTCGTTGGTACTGGCGTAGAGGGGTATTTCCGTGGTCTTTCCTTCTAATTAATTGGATTGATCCTATTTCAATTTGTGCAATTGATTCGATCTTGCATCAATTTTACTAGACAATCATATGTACTGTAAACGATTTTCTAGCAGATTGGTCAATTTTAGCATCCAGTCCTCGTATTCCGCCAGGCAGGTGCCATCCTGGCCGGCGAGGCAGTGGCGCTGTGAGTGGACGGAGAGGTTACAAAGGTACACGATCTGCAGCAGCCGGTGTGGGTGGCGTTTTTGCTGTTTGGCCTCCTCCCTTCGACGACGCCATGGTCCGTGCCGGCGATGGCCGCAAGTAGCGGCAAGAGAAGTCAACGCCACAGTTTTGGCTTAGTCTGACAGACTAAGAGTGCAGAAACACTGTCGTTGGGCTTGAGCTTTCAAACAGGGTCCACATTCACTTTTTTTGCATTTCAATGACCACATGACAGCCGTATTTTGCCAAAAGTAGAGGAGACGAGGTGGGACCGGGACGAGGTGGCCGCGCCCTTGTTGTCCGAGTCAGAGTCAGAGCTAGCGCCGTCGGGCCACGCGGGTGGAGGAGGGGGCGGCGGGGTCGGATCGTGCTGCAGCTTGGGAGGGGAGGTGGGGGGTGTGGGGAGGGAGCACGGGGAGGGGAACGGTGGCGCGGGGTAGGGCGGACCAGATCGGACTGTTGAACCAGTCCAGGACTGCCTTCTGCCTGGGCATCGACGTCGGGTTAGGGTTGGTGCCGTCGGCCATGGCTGCTGCTGAGGCCAGAGGTGGTGGTGGGGGACGGATCCAGGGTGCCGACGACCATTGAAATCGTGGAGGGCGGCGACAATGTCCGTGGGAGACGGGATGTGGTTAGGCTCGGAAGGGGAGGCGTTGGGACGATGGAGAAGATGGACTTGCACACTTTAGCAACATGGACGATCGGGTCGGGACCCACATGCAGACACAGTAGATTGCATGAGCGTTGAGAAGCCTCCCTGCATCTCAGGCTTAATCAATTAGATAATGATACGATGCTAAATGACATGGATCGTGATTCCCCTATGTAAGAAAGAAGTGTCAGTAGCATCATTGTTCCCGACTTCTAAGAAAATGTTCTATGCCTGATCTGATTTTTACATTTGTAGTTGCAATTTGCAAAATTTCGTATCAAAATTCAAGATGAATAGTATCTAAAGCAAGATCAGACATCACAATATGGCATCCGTTGGAAACATTGATGTATATATCCTCCTTTGATGCATACGTTCCAAAATATAGGGTTTGTCATGGCAGTTAACAAAGGGCCGACAACAACGATAGGGAGATGAACTTCTGATGTATGCCATTGTTATGGTTACTAATGCCTTGTGAGACTTGTTAGAGTATGTTATGAATCTATATATGCTCAATTGTCGATTATAATTCTAAATTGTTAGATTTGCATCGAGCCTTCGAGCCGGCTTGCGAGCTTCGTCGAGCTGGCTTGTCGAGCCTCAAGCCTGGGTTGCGAGGATTAGGCTTGGCTTGTCTGACCTCTGAGCCGAGCCGAGCCTTGTCGAGCCCGAGCCGAGCCTAAAGCTTTGAGTCCACCCCTAATTGCTAGTTCTCATTCATTTTCATAAGAACTTTGCACAACTAGTAGTTTTACTAGGATTTTATTACTTTTTCTTGTCTTTGACTTGTGTGTAGGTGTTATGATGGATTATGGATAAAGCAAGGCAAATGGAACCAAGAAGATGTAATATGGAGGAGCTGTAGGCACCAGACTTAGCCATTTGAGAGGTGGAAAAAGTGGATTTTCCTATAAACTCTGAATGAATATCCAAGGACATGGTGTTGTATCCCTCGTCCATACGAATCCAACGAGCCGAAGAATACCCAAATCAGAGTTTGTATGAATAAATAGTGGCAAAAATACGAAAGCATACTCAGGGTTTAACGACCACTGGTATGGGTGGATCCGGTCGTACCGTCTACCCGTTTGTTCTTAGACTTTCCTTAGGTCATAAGGAATATATTGGGGACTATTGGGGACTCTCCTAGGCCTATATAAAGAGGCAAGTGTCATCGGATTGAGGACAAGTACGCCATGAGGGGGTCCTCGAGGCGTGCAGGAGAGAGAGGTGTGAGACGTACGGTGTTCCGGGACGGTGAGCACACAAGTTTACCCAGGTTCGAATCCGCCGGCTTTGGACAGACCCTACTCCTGCTAGCAATCTGGTAATACGGCAGAGCCGGAATATGGGTTACAAGGGTTTCGCCTGTGCGAGTTGAAGGTCTAAAGTATTGGGTGTTATCTGGTGCCCTAAAGGCTCTCCCTAGGACGGCTTATATAGATATCCGGCCTAGGGTTTACATGAGAGATCAATCCGGCTACGACTAAGAGTTGGCTACAGAGTACATCTTGAACTACAAGTAACATAATGGGCCTAAGTCGGTAAGTCTTCTGGGCCTTCCCGTAGTCGGATTGGACTCCGTCTTCTCTCTCTAACTGGGCCGCCCGTGAAGCAAAGCTCTAACCCGAAGTGGGCCACCCTGGTCAGTGAGGAACTGTGAGGATACCCGGAAAGTATATCCCCAACAGTAGCCCCCGGAGTCCTCCAAGATCCAAAGTCGGATTTTATCATCGTCTAGCTTGATCTTCGGCTTGCAGAATCTTGAAGGGTTCCTGAAACTTCACAACAAAAAATACGATCCGGGTCTTAAAAGTAAGTCGGACCTTTCAATTAGTTACTCGGATTTTCCAACTCGCTTTTAAACTAAGCCGGAACTTGGTTTCTAACGCCACCTGACACAAGCATGGTCAAGTCACGTCATCTGGCAGACTTTCCGTCAGCACGACCGTTGGTGGGTCCGTGGCTCGCGGAACTGGGGCGCCGTTTCAATGCATGCGTGGAGATCGAGGCGACGCAATCATCGCGCGGGCCCTTCCTAGTTCTTTCCACAACGCGTGGCGGTTACACTGTAGCATTTGCACGAATCTTGGCGCAGGTAGGTGGACATAAGGGGTTTAGATTTCTTCTTCTCATCTCCACCAGCCCTTTGCCGTTTCTTCCTTCCCAATCCTCCTGCGCGCCCAGAGCCTCCTCGTCCTCCTCCCACAGAGCTCCTAGCGCCGCCACTTTAAGGTCACCTTTTCCACCGGAGAAAAAATGGCTTCATCCTCTTCTTCCTCCTTGGCGGTGGCGGCAGAAGCAGCTGCGGAGAAGGAGAGCTTCTGGGGAATCTGGATCCTCTGCGCCCTCGACGAGGACGGTCTCAAAAACGTGGAGAGGAGGGGCTTCTCGCCGCCGGCGACTGGCGGACCGATTTCGGCGAAACCGTCCCCAATCCGCGAGGGCGAGCGCGTCCACTTCGGCACCCATCTGGACCGAGGTTTGTCCTTTCCTCCCTCAGAGTTCTTCTCCAAGGTGATTGACCACTATGGAGTTCAACTCCACAATCTTCCTTCCAATTCCCTTTTAGAAATGAGCGCGTATGCTGCGCTTTGCGAGGGCTTTCTCGGCATTAGGCCGAGTTTGCTTCTCTTTCGGTACTATTTCCATGTCCGGAGAAATTCCATTACTGCCGGTGTTCCTTACATCACCGGTACCATTAGTTTTTCTGTTAGACGAGACCGGGTATATCCCAAAATTTCTGCCAGTGACTCGGTCAAACAATGGCCAACCACTTTTTTCTACCATAGGGATATTCCGGCTCCCGGCAAAGCTAATGCTTTGCCGGCTTTTGTCGACGGAGCCGCCACAGCCCAACCTTCCTGGGACGAGGCTGCTCCGGCTCTCACCGACGATCTGATCCTCGCTAAGAGGCGGATCGAATATCTTATCAAGCACAAGGGTCTGAAAGGATCTGACTTAGTCCATTGCTGGGTCTCACGTAGGATCCAGCCACTTCAGTACTACGGGAATAGACTAATGCACTCCATCACGTCTTCCAAAAAAGACTCTCTCCGCATCAGCCCCAAAGCCTATACCGCCCAAGGTTACATAAGCCAAATCAAGTGGCTGATCAAGGAGCGGATCGAGAGGAAAATTCCGGAGGTTTCTCTGGACATGCACACGGCGGACAACCCCGTGGTAGCGGTAAGCTTCCATCAGTACACCTTTTACATGTTTCAATCTTTAAGTTATATACTGCAATGCTGATATGTTTTCTTGTTTTCAACTTGCTGATATCCCCGAGTCGGAGCTTGCTCCACTTGAAGGATATCCTCCTGAGTTTTCTTAGGAGACTGAAGTGATTCCATTGCCGGATCTTGCGCTCAAGAAGCGTAAAGCTCCGACAGTGGCAGTTGGCACAAAGGAGGTGCCTGTTGTGAAGAGGTAACTTTCATTCACAATTTTCGCCTTTGTACCTTTCTCGAATTTCTTTTTGAGATGTAATGTTTCTGACTTTACTACATTCTTAGAGCAAAGCCTCTCATCAAGGGTAAGGGGAAAGGGATTCCTGTGAAGCCTCTGCGACAGACGAAGCTTACCATAGCTTCCCCTGCCACGGCTCCTCCGACTCCTGCCCCTCAACCTTTTGCAACACCGGCGATTACTCCTTCTCCGGTAGTTGCAGAAGATCCGGCTCCTCCAACGGCGCCTGTGATCCTTGGATCGCACACTGACGTCACCATGGGTGCGTCAGCTCAAGATAAGGGTGAACCCTCTTCGGGTAATGATCCCTCGGCTGAAGTCTTCGTCGACAACCTCCTCAGCAACCCCGGACTTGCCAAGTTTGGCTTGTCCCGGAAATCTGCAGAGGAGATCCAGCGGCTGGTGTAGCATCCCAATTGTCTAACAATTGTAATGCTACTTGTTCTAGTAAGATATTGGTTACTTCCTATATACAATTGTTGCATCATAATTATATCATGCTCATGTCATCATGCCACCTTGCATTTGAGCATCATATAAAACCCTGGTTCTTTGGTTCTTCTCTCATATGCACTATTAATTGTATTTGCCTCTTGATATTGTATTTGGTTATTGATATATTGTCAAAATGACCAAGTTGAGTTGGGGGCATATCTTTTATTCAACTCCATCACATTTCTTTTCCACCACTTTATAATTCCACCATCCTACTAGTCCATGAGCTTGTTTGTCTTTCTTTTGATTTTATCTAGCTCATGGAAAATAGGGTGGATCTAATCCTACTTATCTTTGCTTGGTCTTTATTTCCACTTCTTGGGAATGCATAAGAATAATGCCATAATATTATTATTGTTTTCACAAAATAAATCATGGCATTATTATTTTTGCATGGGCCATGCAAGAGTACCACCACCTTTTATCCCATGGGTTTTGCCTTTGACTTTAGTGGTTATTTTCCTTTGTGAACCATCTCCATCCATTCCACCATTCCCATATCCTCACCCACATCTCTTTCTTTTATTTTATTTTCTCCATGCATGATCCATATGAGGCCTTCTCCCATGATCCTTTTTCTTTCTATTTTCTTGGATTTCTCTTCCACCTCATCTCATGCTAATTCGAAGCACTCATCATTTTCCTCTTGGGTGATCTTTTAAACAAGTTTTCAAAACTAACAATTAAATAAATCTCTAACCCTAGTTATTCTTCTTTTCTCTCTAAACCTAGTCTAATCTAAACCCTAACATTAACCTCACCTCTCTCTATCTCTCTCTCTACCATGAGGGCCACCTGACCTCCTCTCTCTCCCTGGCCCACACCCTAGCTAGCCCCTACCCTAACCCCAACAAAACCCTAACCCTAGCCCATGCCCTAACCTAACCCGAGATCACCCGAGCCTCTCCCCTCTTCCTCTCTTTCTCTCTCTGCCGTGCGGGCCCAGCTGCACCACCACACCATCCCTACCTGGCGGCCTCCACCACCTCACCCTGCCCTGCCTACCTGCCACGGCCCGAGCACGTGATCGGGGAGGAGAAGGAAAGTGGCCGAGCCACTTTTCCATCTACCCCGCTCCCACACGCCATCTCCTCCCTCTCCCTCACTTTCCCCTCCTCTCACACGCCTCCTGGCAGCTCCCAGATCTGCCCCGAGCCAGCCCTCCTCTCCTCCTTCTTCCTCTTCGTCGCCAAGACCTGCCGCCGTTCGCCGCCAGCACCGCGTCGCCCCCGTCGTTCCAGCCGGCGAGCACGTCGTGGAGGTGGCCTGGGCGACCGAGAAGACCTCACTGCTTCGCCCTGGACACGCCGACGCGAAGGAGGAGCCCCAGAACCGCCGGTACCGCCGCCACCCGATGCCAAACCCTAGAACTCCGGCCGTCAGCCCCGTCGCCGATCCTCTGCGCTCCGGCCCGATCCAACTCCACCGTTTCCCCCGCGGTGAGCCTCTCTCCCTCCCTGACATGTTCCGCCTCGCCGTCACCGTCTAGTGCCGCCGCTCCTTTTGTCGAACGCCGTCAGTGCGCCGCCGCTCGCTGTCGTCTGCAACCTCCCCGCGCCGCACAGAGCCTTAGCTAGGCCCCAAACCCCCTCCTAACAGCTCCCCTAGCCTACCGCACTGGCTAGCCCTCTCAGCGCGGCCGCCCGCGACCCGGGTTCGATCCCCGCTCTGCGCTGCGCGCTGATTTCCCGTCAGACCGAAGAGAACGAAGAACAGTACTGGGCCTGTGGTAGTTTTACAAAAGCCCCCTCTTTTTATTTTCGCTCTCAACCCGCGGTACCTCGTAGCCCACTAGTCATCCGCCCTGGCAATCTTGCCGAAAACCCCCAGATTTCTCCGGCTGTAACCCGCGCTCCAGCCCTAGCCCCACCTGTCAGCCTCTGGGAGTAACCCCACTGTCACGTGGGCCCCGAGCCGCTGGTCCCGCTTGTCAACCGCGTGGGCTAGCCAGAGCCGCGGTAGAAAAATGATTTTCTGCGTGCGTGGCCCCAGTCCGTTTGGCCCCACCCGTCATTGGCTATGGCTGGGACGGGCTGAGTAAGATAAGTATTTTCCTGTGCCTGTTTTAATTAAACCTTTTCAAAAATTGTTTTTAAATTCAAATTCAATTCAGATTCAAATAACTTTTCAAATATAAATCCAAATAATACAAGTAATATATGTTTTGGAATCAGAAAAATGTGAGGAATTCAAATATGCCATTCAAAATAATGTTTGAACACTTTAAATTTTCGAGATGATTAAAATTACAATAAAATGCCCTTTTCCTTAATTAATTAATAACTTTAATTCTATAACTCCAAATTGGGCAAATAATATGTCTAAATCGATCAGCGCGACGAGCCCGTTCTATCTATGCAGTCCTTGTTCTGAATTGAAGCATGCATCATGTTGTTATTAAAAATCTGAACTGTTTATGACAATAAAACTTGGTTAAATAAATAATAAGATGCTTTATTTCTTGTATCCACACCTCACCTTTGCCATGCTACTTTAATGCCATGCAAATTGTGCATCATTCATCATGGCATGCTTGTTTGCTTGTCGCACTTTAATTCATATGCTTGTGCACTTTATTTATGTTGGCCCTTGTTTGTTTGGTTCTTCTTCGAATAGACGCCCAGCAGGAGAATTACCAGGAATCACAGGAGTACTACCCAGATGCTGGAGATATGCCCAAGAGGCAATAATAAAAGTGATTATTATTATATCTTTGTGTTTATGATGAAAGTTTACATCCCATGCTATAATTGTATTATTAGGAAACACTAATACATGTGTGTTTTGTAAACATAAGAGAGTCCCTAGTAAGCCTCTTGTTGAACTAGCTTGTTGATTAATTGATGATCATGGTTTCCTGATCATGGACATTAGGATGTGATTAATAACAAGGTTATATCATTAGGAGAATGATGTGTTGGACACACACCCATAGTAAGCGTAGCATAAGATCAAGTCATTAAGTTCGTATTGCTGCAAGCTTTTAAATGCATAGTAACCTAATCCTTCGACCATGAGGTTGTGTTGATCACCATCACCGGATAGGTACTTTGATGACATCAAACACCGCTTCGTAACTGGGTGGTCATAAAGGTGTCATTGGGTATTCTGAAAGTATGTGTTGAAGCACATGGACCAAGATTGGGATTTGTCCATCCATATGACGGATAGATATGCTCTGGGCCCTCTCGATGGAATGTCATCTAGTTAGCTTGCCAGCATGTGACTGGGTCACAAGGGATGACATATCACGGAACGAGTAAGAGTACTTATCAGTAACGAGGTAGAACTAGGTATGGAGATGCTGACTATCAAACCTCGGATAAGTATAGTATCGCGTGACAAAGGGAATTGGTTTCGTATGTAAATGGTTCAATCGATCGCGAAGTCATCGTTGAGTATGTGGGAGCCATTATGGATCTCCAGGTCCCACTGATGGTTATTGATAGGAGATGTGTCTCTGTCATGTCTACATATTCATGAACCGTAGGGTGACACACTTAAGGTTCGAAGTTGTTTTAAGTAGATATGTAATGTGCGTTGGAGACCGAATGTTGTTCGGAGTCTCGGATTGGATTTGGGACATCACGAGGAGATCCGGAATGGTCCGGAGAATAAGATTCATATATTGGGGATCATTTTCTGAGTTAGGAAATGTTCCGAAGTATTTGTATGAGGGTTCTAGAAGGTTTCGGAATGTTCCGGAAGGTTCTGGAAGGTTTCTTGGAGTTTGCTTGAAAACCAAGGAAGGGATCAAGGAGTCCTGGTGGGTCAAGACTAGGAGTCGTGGGGGAGGAGGACTCCTCCCCCCTCCCCAACCCGCCGGCCCAAGGAGGTGGGGAGTCCTACTAGGACTCCCCCTCCCCAGGCGCCCTCCCTCCTTTAAATAGAAGGGGGAGGCGCCACCCCTTGCCCCTCTACACACAACACCCAATCTCCACCGCCTCTCTCCTCCTCCTTTCTTCTGCACAGGCATAGGCGAAGCCCTGCAGAATTCTCTACTCCACCACCGCCACCACACCGTCGTGCTGTTGGGATTCCGTGGAGAAGATCTACTACCTCCGCTGCTCGCTGGAACGAGGAGAGGAAGGTCTGCTTCGACTCCGCACGTGTGATCGACTGCGGAAGCGCTGCCGAAACGCGGCGCTGGAAGGATCGTCCACTTGACCGACTACGGAAGCGCTGCCGGAACGCGATGCCGGAAGGATCGTCCACATGATCTTGAGATCGGCAAGTGATCGACTACATCAACCACGAGATCTAATCTCGTTAACGCTTTCGGATCTACGAGGGTTAGTTCCTATCTATCTCGTTGCACATGTCTAATA
This sequence comes from Avena eriantha, assembly GCA_910589775.1. NCBI lineage: Eukaryota > Viridiplantae > Streptophyta > Magnoliopsida > Poales > Poaceae > Avena > Avena eriantha. The sequence continues at coordinate 355,002,673 of OU342746.1, forward strand.
GATTAGATCTTGGCTTTTATCTAGATTAGATCTGGGTTTTGTTCGTTCTTGCAGTAGAAATTTTTTGTTTTCCATGCTACGAACCCATCAGTGGTATCAGAGCCGTATCTATGCATAGATCTATTGCACGAGTAGAACACAATGTTTTTGTGGGCGTTGATGCTTTTATTGTCGGTGTCTTAGCGTGTAATTTGCATCTTGCGGCATGGTGGGATGAAGCGGCTCGGGCTAACATTACATGTCATCGCACATGAGACTTGCTCCACGCTTGACGTGCAACTTGCTTTGCACAAGTGGCTTTGCGGGTGTCTGTCTCTCCCACCATAGTTAAGATTCAATTTACAATGAGCATCTGACAACACTTGTATCAACGTTGTGGTCCTTGTTCGTAGGTAAGATCGGTCTTATGCGAAAGCCCCAAACCACGTAAAACTTGCAAAGAAAATTAGAGGCGTCTAACTTGTTTTTGCAGGGGTTTTGTGATGTGATATGGACATCATGTGATTGTGATTGTATTTGATGTATGCAATAATCCTTGTTGTAATATGGCAACCGGCAGGAGCCTAATGGTTGTCTTTAATTCTGTTAAGACATGCGTGTCTATTCATCTTGTAATAGCTTTATTCCAAGTAGTTGTAATAGTTGCTGGTGATGATGGACAACCATGAAGCGGCGCTACTGACCTTGACGCAATGCTGGTGATCATGGAGATCATGTTCGTGCTTTGGAGATGGAGATCAAAGGCGCAAGAAGAAAAGGCCATATCATATCACACTAATTATGAATTGCCTGTGATGTTAATCCTTTATGCATCTTGTATTGCTTAGATCGCGACGGTAGCATTATAAGATGATCCCTCTCACTAAATATCAAGTAATAAAGTGTTCACCCTTAGTTGGCAGCGTTGCTAAGACTCGTCGTTTCGAAGCATCTCGTGATGATTGGATGTGATAGATTCTACGTGTGCATACAACGGGTGCAAGCCAGATTTGCACATGCGGAAACTAAGGTTATCTTGACAAGCCTAGCATGTACAGACATGGTCTCGGAACACGGAATACCAAAAGGTAGAGCATGAGTCATATAAATGATATGATGAACATGAAGATTGTTCGCCGATGAAACTACATCTTCTCTCGTGAAGATCGGACTTGGTGTAGTGGACTTGGTTTGTGTAATCACTAAGACAATGTGAGGGATGTTGTTTTGAGTGGGAGTTCACCTAGTTAGTTTAAGAGTTAAATTTGAACTCAATTTGTCATAAACTTAGTCTAAACTACTTGCAAATTGTTGTAGATTATGGCGACCCCCTCCATCAATTTCAATGCGTTCCTAGAGAAAGAAAAACTTAAGAACAATGGAAGCAATTTCACGGATTGGTTCCGTGGACTGAAGATCGTCCTCAGGGCTGGTCAGTTGACCTATGTGCTCGAAGCACCGCTAGGTGACCCACCTGCAGATAATGCCACCGATGACGAAAAGAATGTTTTCGCCACTCGGAAAAATCATTACTCCACAGTTCAGTGTGCCATCCTGTACAGTTTAGAAGCAGAGCTCCAGAAGCGTTTTGAGCACCACGACCCGTTCGAGATCATTAAGGAGCTCAGGCTAATTTTTGAGACTCGCGCGGCCATGGAGAGCTATGAGGCCTCCGAAAAGTTCTTTAACTATAAGATGGAAGAGGGAAGCTCCGTTAGCGAGCACGTGCTCACCATGTCTAGGTACGCAAACAAGCTCCAAGAGTTGGGAATATCGATTCCTAATGAATTGGGGATTCATTGTCTCCTTCAATCACTGCCACCAAGTTACAAGAACTTTGTGATGAACTACAACATGCACTGCATGAACAAGACGTTGCCTGAACTATCGTCCATGCTGAAAACTGCTGAAGTGGAGATTAAGAAGGAGCACCAAGTGTTGATGGTTAAGACCACCAATTTCAAGCGACAGGGCAAGCCTAAGAACAAGGGCAACTTCAAGAAGAACGGCAAGAAAGCTGCCGCCTCTGCTAAGAAGCCCAAGGCTGGTCCTAAGCCTGAAACTAAGTGCTTCTACTGCAAGGGTGCTGGTCACTGGAAGCGTAACTGCCCCAAGTACCTGGTGGATCTAAAGAACGGCAACATCAAGAAGAAAGGTATATTTGATATATGTGTTATAGATGTGTATCTTACTAGTAATCGTAGTAGTGCCTGGGTATTTGATACTGGTTCGGTTGCTCATATTTGTAACTCGAAACAGGAGCTGCGGAATGAACAAAGACTGGCAAGAGACGAGGTGACGATGCGCGTTGGAAATGGCTCCAAGGTTGATGTGATCGCCGTTGGCACGCTCCCTCTACATCTACCTTCGGGATTAGTTTTAAATTTGAATAATTGTTATCTGGTGCCTGCGTTAAGCATGGACATTATATCTGGATCCTGTTTATTGCGAGACGGTTACTCTTTTAAGTCCGAGAATAAAGGTTGTTCGATTTATATGAGTAATATCTTTTATGGTAATGCACCTGAGATGAATGGTTTATTCTTACTGAATCTCGATAGTAGTGATACACATGTTCACAACATAGATGCTAAACGAATAAAACTGAATGATAATTCTACATACATATGGCACTGTCGTCTTGGTCACATTGGAGTGAAGCGTATGAAGAAACTCCATTCAGATGGACTTCTTGAATCACTTGATTTTGAATCACTTGAAAGATGCGAAGCATGTCTAATGGGAAAAATGACTAAGACTCCATTCTCTGGTACAATGGAGCGAGCTACAGACTTATTGGAAATAATACATACCGATGTGTGCGGACCAATGAGTGTAGCATCGCGTGGTGGATATCATTATGTTCTCACTTTCACGGATGACTTAAGTAGATATGGGTATGTATACTTTATGAAACATAAGTCCGAAACTTTCGAGAAGTTTAAGGAATTTCAGAGTGAAGTGGAAAATCATCGTAACAAGAAGATTAAGTTTCCGCGTTCTGACCGCGGAGGTGAATATCTGAGTTATGAGTTTGGCATGCATTTAAAGAAATGTGGAATACTTTCACAGTTAACACCGCCGGGAACACCACAGCGTAATGGTGTGTCCGAACGTCGTAATCGAACTCTCTTAGATATGGTTCGATCTATGATGTCTCTTACAGATTTACCGTTATCATTTTGGGGCTATGCATTAGAGACAGCCGCATTCACTTTAAATAGGGCACCATCTAAATCCGTTGAAACGACACCGTACGAATTGTGGTTTGGTAAGAAACCTAAGTTGTCGTTCCTTAAAGTTTGGGGTTGCGAAGCATATGTAAAGAAGTTACAACCTGATAAGCTAGAACCCAAAGCGGATAAATGCTTCTTCATAGGATACCCTAAAGAAACAATTGGGTATACCTTCTATCATAGATCCGAAGGCAAAGTTTTCGTTGCAAAGAATAGATCCTTTCTTGAGAAGGAGTTTCTCTCGAAGGAGGTGACTGGAAGGAAAGTAGAACTCGATGAGGTTATTGAACCTTCTCTCGGATTTGAGAGTAGCGCAGCACTGGAAGATGTTTTTGTGCCGCCTGCACCAATTGAAGAGGAAGCTAATGATAATGATCATGAAACTTCAAATGAAGTTACTATTGAACCTCGCAGGTCAACGAGGGTTCGTACCACTCCTGATTGGTATGACTCTGCCTTGAACGTCATGTTGGTGGACAACGCTGATGACCCTGCGACGTATGAAGAAGCTATGGTGAGCCCAGATTCCGACAAATGGCTAGAAGCCATGAAATCCGAAATGGGATCCATGTAAGAAAACCAAGTGTGGACTTTGGTGGACTTACCGGATGGCCGTAAGGCTGTCGAGAACAAATGGATTTTCAAGAGAAAAACAGATGCTGATGGTAATGTTACCGTCTATAAAGCTCGACTTGTCGCGAAAGGGTTCCGACAAATTCAAGGAGTTGACTATGATGAGACTTTCTCACCAGTAGCGAAGCTAAAGTCTGTGAGGATTTTGTTAGCAATTGCTGCACATTTCGATTATGAGATTTGGCAGATGGATGTCAAAACGGCGTTCCTTAATGGTGACATTGAGGAAGAGTTGTATATGGTACAACCCAAGGGTTTTGTCGATCCTAAAGATGCTGACAAGGTATGCAAACTTCAGCGCTCCATTTATGGACTGAAGCAAGCATCCCGGAGTTGGAATCAACGTTTTGATAAAGTAATCAAAAAATTTGGGTTTATACAAACTTATGGAGAAGCTTGTATTTACAAGAAAGTGAGTGGGAGCTCTGTAGAATTCCTAGTACTATATGTAGATGACATATTGTTGATTGGGAATGATATAGAACTTCTTAATAGTGTCAAAACCTATTTGAATAATAGTTTTTCAATGAAGGATCTTGGTGAAGCGGCATATATTCTAGGTATCAAGATTTATAGAGATAAATCAAGACGCCTAATAGCGCTTTCACAAAGTACATACTTGGACAAAGTTCTAAAGAAGTTTAGAATGGAAGATAGCAAGAAAGGGTTCGTGCCCATGTTGTCAGGTAAGACCTTGAGTAAAACTCAAAGTCCAGCTACGGCAGAAGATAGAGAGAAAATGAATAATATTCCCTATGCCTCGGCCATAGGTTCTATCATGTATGCCATGCTGTGTACAAGACCGGATATAGCACATGCTGTTAGTTTGACTAGCAGATATCAAAGTGATCCTAGAATGGAGCACTGGACAGCGGTCAAGAATATCCTAAAGTACCTAAATAGGACTAAGGATATGGTTCTTTCTTATGGAGGTGATGAACATCTTGTTGTAAACGGTTACACCGATGCTAGTTGGAACACCGATCCGGATGACTCAAAGTCACAGTCGGGATACGTATTTATTTTGAATGGTGCTGCAGTGAGCTGGAGGAGTGCGAAGCAAAGCGTTGTGGCGAAATCTTCAACTGAATCGAAATACATAGCTGCTTCGGAGGCTGCACAAGAAGCCGTTTGGATGAAGGAATTCATTACTGAACTTGGCGTGGTTCCCAGTGTGTTGGACCCGATGGCCATCTACTGTGACAACACAGGTGCCATAGCTAATGCACAGGAGCCAAGGTCACATAGCAAGCTGAAGCACACCAAGCTACGTTTCCACGCTATTCACGAGTATGTCCGAGATGGTGACATAAAGATTTGCAAAGTACACACTGATCTGAATGTGGCAGATCCGTTGACTAAACCTCTCCCTAGGGCAAAGCATGACCAACACCAGAACGCCATGGGTGTTCGGTATATTACCATGTAATCTAGATTATTGACTCTAGTGCAAGTGGGAGACTGTTGGAGATATGCCCAAGAGGCAATAATAAAAGTGATTATTATTATATCTTTGTGTTTATGATGAAAGTTCACATCCCATGCTATAATTGTATTATTAGGAAACACTAATACATGTGTGTTTTGTAAACATAAGAGAGTCCCTAGTAAGCCTCTTGTTGAACTAGCTTGTTGATTAATTGATGATCATGGTTTCCTGATCATGGACATTAGGATGTGATTAATAACAAGGTTATATCATTAGGAGAATGATGTGATGGACACACACCCATAGTAAGCAAAGCATAAGATCAAGTCATTAAGTTCGTATTGCTGTAAGCTTTTAAATGCATAGTAACCTAATCCTTCGACCATGAGGTTGTGTTAATCACCATCACCGGATGGGTACTTTGATGACATCAAACACCGCTTCGTAACTGGGTGGTCATCAAGGTGTCATTGGGTATTCTGAAAGTATGTGTTGAAGCGCATGGACCAAGATTGGGATTTGTCCATCCATATGACGGATAGATATGCTCTAGGCCCTCTCGGTGGAATGTCATCTAGTTAGCTTGCAAGCATGTGACTGGGTCACAAGGGATGACATATCATGGAACGAGTAAATAGTACTTATCAGTAACGAGGTAGAACTAGGTACGGAGATGCTGACGATCAAACCTTGGATAAGTATAGTATCGCGTGACAAAGGGAATTGGTTTCATATGTAAATGGTTCAATCGATCGCGAAGTCATCGTTGAGTATGTGGGAGCCATTATGGATCTCCAGGTCCCGCTGATGGTTATTGATAGGAGATGTGTCTCTGTCATGTCTACATATTCACGAACCATAGGGTGACACACTTAAGGTTCGAAGTTGTTTTAAGTAGATATGGGATGTGCGTTGGAGACCGACTGTTGTTCGGAGTCTCGGATTGGATTTGGGACATCACGAGGAGATCCAGAATGGTCCGGAGAATAAGATTCATATATTGGGGATCATTTTCTGAGTTAGGAAATGTTCCGAAGTATTTGTATGAGGGTTCTAGAAGGTTTCGGAATGTTCCGGAAGGTTCTGGAAGGTTTCTTGGAGTTTGCTTAAAAACCAAGGAAGGGATCAAGGAGTCCTGGTGGGTCAAGACTAGGAGTCGTGGGGGAGGAGGACTCCTCCCCCCCTCCCCAACCCGCAGGCCCAAGGAGGTGGGGAGTCCTACTAGGACTCCCCCTCCCCAGGCGCCCTCCCTCCTTTAAATAGAAGGGGGAGGCGCCACCCCTTGCCCCTCTACACACAACACCCAATCTCCGCCGCCTCTCTCCTCCTCCTTTCTTCTGCACAGGCATAGGCGAAGCCCTGCAGAATTCTCTACTCCACCACCACCACCACACCGTCGTGCTGCTGGGATTCCGTGGAGAAGATCTACTACCTCCGCTGCTCGCTGGAACGAGGAGAGGAAGGTCTGCTTCGACTCCGCACGTGTGATCGACTGCAGAAGCGCTGCCGAAACGCGGCGCCAGAAGGATCGTCCACTTGACCGACTGCGGAAGCGCTGTCGGAACGCGACGCCAGAAGGATCATCCACACGATCTTGAGATCGGCAAGTGATCGACTACATCAACCACGAGGTCTAATCTCGTTAACGCTTTCGGATCTACGAGGGTTAGTTCCTATCTATCTCGTTGCACATGTCTAATAGATTATTTCGTGGCTTTTATCTAGATTAGATTTGGGTTTTGTTCGTTCTTGCGGTAGAATTTTTTTGTTTTCCATGCTACGAACCCATCACCAGATCCATCTCTCGCTTCAACTGAGCTGCCAGGCAAGCACTACCACATGCTTGCATACATACAGTACCTATTGCCTCTCTCTTATTCTTGCATCATTGAGTCGCGATTGCATTAAATTGAATCCCAAGTACTGCATAGCCTTTACTATTAAACCCCACCAAAGCTTGTTCCTCCATCCCATGAGCCATTTCTACAGGAGTTGTTTGAGCCATGCGAGTCGTAGCAAAACATGTGTAGGGTATGTGAGTGTCTGATGAATAACGAGGTACCTAAACAACTTAACGTGAGTAGTAATGGGATAACTAATGAAAGAGGCACCGGTGAGCAATATCTGCTATTTGGTTTTTCATGCTCACTTGTGTCCCGTAGGACCCCGAGTACTTGATTCCTGTTCCTTGACTATTCGCACTATCCACATCCGGGAGGCCTTATGGACCCTCCTGAGCCAGAGCTTGATTCATTCTTATTTCGTGGGGCCACAATTAGTTTGGGGCTTTATTACTATCCTGTACTTATGCCATGTTACTGCTTTATCTAAGATTGTGCGAGGAGCACCTGTACTATTTTGGATCACGCCACATTTTCGCGGTATCGACAAGCCCAGTCACATTTTCGGGTTCCCAGTCGTTTACAGCCGTCGTCGCAAACCCTGGGTCCGTCTCGGAGCCGGCCAACTTCGTTGCGGGTAGCTTATTGGGGTGGCCCCCTGAAATATTTCTGAATCCTGTGATTGCTTTGTCGTGAATGCCTCGTTGGGTTTTGATTTGGTTTTTCCGAGGTTGATCGAGTGTGTGTTGCTATTCGTGCACCCCTGCAGGGTAAATCTTTCTGAAAGCCGTGTCCGCGGTTATGGACGACTTGGAGCACAGTTTCTCGATCATAGACAAGTATAACTAAAGTACCGCTTTTAAATTGACTAAGTACTTGACTAGTAAATAGTGCAATACTCATGGAATGGTTAATAAAACTGCCAATGGATGATGGGGGTTGTTCGTCCGCTTCCTCGTTGGTAAGCGAGGAGGAGGATGGATCTGTTAATTATACTGTAATAACTGTTGTTTTTAATTCACGGACTTCCGTCTATCCTTGGTTAGGCGGAAGGTTAGCGAGTATCTGTAGAATTGTTAGGAATTATCTTTTGCTGCAATTGCGTCACCCTAGGTTGTGTCCCCTTTAGCGGCATAAAGACTTGCTGAGTACCCCTAGGGTCTCACACGATAAATTGTTTGATTCAGACGAACAGGTGTACCCTCAAGATGGATACTGGGTGGAAGAGACAGATGATGTTGGCAACGATCATTCGGTGTAGAGTTTGCGGGAACAGGGATCCGTGTGATCTGTGGGCAGGATGTGTTTATTTATGGGGCATCTTATGCCAATTTGCTTCTTATCCGTACTCGGATCTTGTTTTCCGCTTCCGCCTGATACTCTGATGTGTGATGTATGAGGAGCTATCCTAAATTATTATATCTATCTAGGACATTTGGATCTTGCCGTATGGCTATGCAATATTTCTATTTCTTTTAGATGGAATGGCTCTGAGGACTGTTGTATGTGGCTTGCATACATACTCATTTGTGTATGTAGTTGATCCCTTCGCCTGCCGATTACGCCGCTCGTTCTTGTCCCGTTGTCTGAAAGTGGTTAGGACGGCCGAAAGGTCTACCATGAGTGGCCCTGGGCCCCACCGTACTATTTTAACCACTTTCGTTCATCCATGCATGTAACTAAGAGCGTAATTCACCGAGGTAGTTACAGCTGGCCAGGCAAGTCCTGGACAAAAGCCATCTATCCCCCGAAGAGGAAGCGCAAGAAGCAGAGGACGTCAAGTTCTCTGACCTTCTCGCTCAAGTCCACCTTCGCGACGAGAGGATCAGGACTGGCGAGCTTCCAACAGCCCCAACAATTCCTCTTACTCTCACCGAGAAGGTGGCAGCTGAGGTGAACGCGGGGTTAAACAAACTCACCCGCGAGCAATATGTAAGTCGGAATTCCAACTCTTGTTTTTACATTCTGTTATATCATATCCTCTAGCCCCAAGCATGAAGCAGGATGTAGAAATCCGGGTTTATGCTTTCATTAGGATGCCAAAGAACGAACTAGTGTAGCCCCCAAGGCTCGTGCTAATATTTAGCAAAAAATATTAGCTCGAGTCTTAAGTAGCTTTCTGACTTTGGGTATACTGACTTACAGAAAGTATGTTCCTATAACCAGGAATTACTAACCAATGTTTGTGATAAGCGGAGAGAGATCAAAGCACTCTGGCTTAAAAATGCTGAGCTCAAGGTAGCCAAGGATGAAGCCGAAGGTAAACATTTCGAGATTCAAACCTTGTCTTTTGCTTTTTCAATGTTGAATTTTTCTGAATTGTTGTTCTTTTCGACTTTCAGCGTTGGTGAAACAATCCATCGCTATGATTGAAGAGGCCGAGAACCTCAAGACCTTGGTGGTGGAGAACAAAGGACTTCGCCAAGAGCTGGAAAAGCTCAAGGCGGATCATGAAACGAGCATAGCTCAAGTCCTGGAATCCTCCTCCATGGCCACTAAAGAGCGTGATCGCAAGATTGCTGCTCAAGATAAAGTTATCTCGGACCTCAAGAATGAGGTTGGCAGAGAGAAGGATATCTCCCAGGCGCTCTGGGCTGAACTCCAGAGTCTCCGGGAGGAGAAAGCCAAGATTGACGACGTCATTCTTGGTATGTTCCATCTATCTGACATCATTTCTTCGACTGTCATCAATGTCGGTTTTTTCTTATCTTCATTTTGTGTATAGGTCCTCTGAACTTGACGGACTCCTCTTCGTCCGAGCCCCGCACTCACCGGCTTACCCAAGTCGGTGATCTTCTTCATGACTACCGCTAGTCCCTTGAGGACATTGGCGAGTCTCTCAGGATTCCGGACATGCCAAGCATGTCATACTTCCAGGTGCGGGAGAAGGCCAAGGAGATGCCGCAGCTCGTTCGGGACTGGAACATGTCCTACGCGCGGACTGCTGCGCAGAACGCTCTCACCATGGTCATGAGCCACCATGGAAACATGGAGATATGGCAAGTGACCAGAGGGTACTGCAAGGTAGACGAAGACGGCCAGGAGCAGGACCTTCAAGCCATCATGCACTCCTGCGCCGGATATGGGTGCCACGTAGCTGACCTAACCAGCTATGAGGTCCCCTTCTTCACCCGCGTGGATACTCCGCCACCTCCTCCAGAAGAAACCGAAGAAGTTTCCGACGATGAACGGACCACCTCGGATCTGGACATCTCGGCATGATATCAAGGCGGAGTAACCAGCGAGCCAACAGCTCCTTCATCTCCTTCTGCATCATAGAACAGAAAACTATGTATTATTTCATAAAGACATGATGCGTTTTGTAAATATTAAGTACTATGACTTTTGCTAGTGCTAAGTTTTTTATCTATTCAGCACTTTTGTCTTAGATTTTTTGCGTGCCTGAAATGTTTTCATAAGCACTTAGAATTTTCCGCCTCTACTTATCGTTTATTTGGCTTTCCGCCTCGTCCCTTTCGTGAGCCGGCTAAACCTTCAGCCGGAAACTTTGTCGAGCAACGGAGCTCAATTGCTAAACCAGTTTAAACTCGGAAACAAAGCCGGCTTCCAGTACCAACAATTCACTACTCGGAAGATACCCGCATCCAGCAATCAGACAAATAACCCAAGTAAAGACTAGAAACTTTTTAGCGTTATACCCGAAGGTAGCAGTTTTAGAATTGGAAATCTAAACCAGAACGAACATGAGCATAAAGTACTTTCAAGCATTCTGGGATTTTCGACTATGACATGATCATTAGGAAATAAGATGGTAAAAACTTCTCAGGAAAACTTTGAGGTAACCAAAACTTTTATTTTTCACAGAACATGTACATATATATGATTACAAAGAAGAATAAACTAAGAATAAAAGGGACGTAGCTGAGCAATATTCCACGGTCTGTCTAACTCATCCAGATTTGTACTGCCTCCAACTCTCTTTCTCTTCTTAGTAGCAGGTCTTTCTTTGACTGGCCTCATGTCAGTTAAGTAGTACGATCCATTGTGCAATACTCGACTAACTAAAAAGGGCCCTTCCCATACTGGGGAAAGTTTGTGCTTTCTTTGTTGCACAAGCCGGAGAACCAAATCACCTTTATTGAAAGATCTGTTTTGGACTCTCTGGCTATGATACTTACGTAACTTCTGCTGATAGGCTGTAGATCTCATTTCAGCAACGACCAACTTCTTCGACTAAGTCGAGATCATTTTGTCGAGAAATCTCGGCATCCTCTTCAATATACGCGGCCACTCTAGGAGAAGTATGAATTAAATCACTAGGAAGAACTACTTCTATGCCATAGACCAAGAAGAAAGGTGTGTATCCTGTTGACCTGTTCGGAGTTGTTCGTAAACTCCAAATTACAGAGAGGGTAATTCCTCTGCCCAAGCCCCCGCAACACGTCGTAGTGGTGCTTCGAGTCTTGGCTTCAGGCCTTGTAAGATTAAACCATTAGCTCTTTCGACTTGTCCGTTAGCCTGTGGATGTGCGACTGACGCAATGTCAAGCCGGATATTTCGCTCGTCGCAGAATTCAGCCAATTCTCCCATGGAAAAATTACTCCCATTGTCCGTGATAATACTATGCGGATAACCATACCGGATTATAACATCCTCGACAAATCTTTTGGTTGTTGCTCCATCACAACTAGTGACAGGTTTAGCCTCGATCCACTTTGTGAATTTGTCCACCATCACTAAGAGGTGAGTGAATCCACTTGGTGCTCGTTTAAAAGGTCCTACCATATCAAGCCCCCAGACCGCAAAGGGCCATGTTATAGGTATTGTTCGTAGCTGATCAGCTGGAACATGAGCTTGCTTGGCGTACTTTTGGCAGCCTTTGCATGTCTTGACTAATCGTTCGGCATCTGCCTGAGCTGTAAGTCAGAAAAATCCATGTCGAAAAGCTTTTGCCACTAAAGATTTGGCTGCAGCGTGGTGACCACACTCGCCTTCGTGGATTTCTCTTAAGATTTCCACTCCTTCTTCCGGAGATACACAGCGCTGAAAAACCCTAGAAACACTCCGTTTATGGAGCTCACCTCTAACAATAGTATAGGCTTTTGCTCGTCGGATAATTTGCGGGCTCAACACCTCGTCTTCGGGTAATTTGCCATTTACCAAGTAATCGAGGTAGGGTTGAGTCCAGATGGGAATTACAGCCAGAACTGCTATTAAAGGTGAGTCGGATTTGGTCGGATATTCCTCATCTACTCCCTTTATCGAGGGAACTTTGAGGTGCTCTAAAAATGCGCCATCCGGAACCTCTTGCCGCGCAGAGCCTATTCGAGATAGTGCATCTGCTTCCTCGTTTTCTGCTCGAGGGATGTGTTGAACTTCAAACCCTTCAAACGATTTAGATAGATCATCCACGATAGCTTTATATGCTGCCATGTGCTTATTTGCATTACAAATATCTGAGACTTGCTGAGAAACAAGATCCGAATCTCCGTAACACATCAAACTTCGGATGCCAATATCCTTAGCAATCCGGATTCCATGCAGCAATGCTTCATACTCGGCAATGTTGTTTATCGCTGTGAAGTGGATCTGCAACTCGTATAAAATTTTATCTCCTTGGGGTGATTTGAGCACCACGCCAGCCCCCTCGAGCCTTAGACCCGTCGAAAAAGAGGGTCTAATATTCCGACTCAGGGAGGACCATGTTCTCCTTGGTCTCTGTCCAATCAACGACAAAGTCAGCAAGGATCTTGGGTTTGATTGCTGTCCGGGGTTTGTACTCAATATCGAAAGCTGCGAGCTCTATACCCGATGCGTCCTGTGGCATCGCTAATGTTGATTATATCTCTCATGGGAGCTTTGCTCACCACGGTAATTGGATGCTCCTGAAAATAGTGTTGTAACTTACAAGATGCTAGAAAAACACCGTAAGCCAACTTTTGATAGTGCGGATACCGCTATTTTGATTCTGTCAGGACCTCGCTGACAAAGTATGTCGGACGCTGCACCAGGTGCTCCTGATTTTCTTTTGGTCTCTCCACCACCATAACTATACTAACAACCTTATTTGTCGCAGCAATGTAAAGCAACATCGGTTCTAAGGTTCCGGTGCTGCAAGGATAGGAGCAGATGAGAGTACTTTCTTCAGGTCTTGTAATGCAGCTTTAGCTTCGTCAGTCCAGACAAAATCCTTGGTGTTCTTCAGGAGTTTGTATAATGGTGCGGCTCTTTCACCAAGCTGGCTTACAAATCGACTGACCGCAGCAATGCAACCAGTTAATCGTTGTACGTCCTTCAGGCGAGTTGGCCTGGAAATATTGAGAATAGCCTTGATTTTGTGGCGGTTCACCTCTATACCTCTTTGAGACACGATAAAACCTAACAATTTTCTGGTTGGTATTCCAAAGAAACATTTCTTCGGGTTAAGCATGATGTTGTATTTTCGTAAATTGGCGAACGTCTCCTCCAAGTAGGAAATCAACGTTTCCTTCTTTTTGGACATGACTGCGATATCATCCACGTAAGCATGTACATTGCGTCTGAGTTGATCATGGAGGCAACGCTGCATCGTGCGCTGGTACGTAGCTCCTGCATTCTTCATCCCAAAGGGCATCGTAACATAACAGATGGTTCCGAAAGGGGTTATGAATGAAGTTTTGATTTTGTCAGATTCCTTCATCCGAATTTGGTGATAACCGGAATATGCGTCGAGAAAACAGAGAAGTTCCAAGCTTGCCGTAGAATGGATAACTTGATCAATTCTAGACAGAGCGAACGGATATTTTGGACAAGCCTTGTTCAAGGCAGTATAATCAACACACATCCTTAAATCAGTGGTGTCCTTTTTAGGGACCATTACAGGGTTGGCCGACCAATCAGTATGGATGACCTCTTCTATGAATCCGGATAACTCGAGCCGTGCTAGTTCCTTAGCTATTGCCTTACGCTTTTCATCACCAAACTGTCGTAAGGACTGTTTGTCGGGTTTAGCGTTCGGGTTTACATTTAGAGAGTGCTCGGCAAGTTCCCTAGGTACTCCGGTCATGTCAGATGGCTGCCATGCGAAGATATCTTGATTTGCTTGGAGGAACTTGACGAGCGCGCTTTCCTATGCGCTACTTAGGCCTACGCCTATCTGGGTTACCTTGGAGGGATCATCATACTTCAACGGCGTCGTCTTCGTCTCTTCTGATGCCTTGAACTCCGGATTTGGCTTTGTCACCTCCTTCTTCGTCGCGGGCATCTCGGACGGATCTATGCTCTTCTTGATCTCCTGGTACTCCTAGGCGTGCAGCACGGCTTCGGCAAAGGCGGCATTTCCATCCTCGCACTCTCGCGCCTTCTTCGGGTCTCCCCTGATGGTGATCATGCTGTTGGGACCTGGAATTTTCATCATATTGTAAATGTAACACGGACGAGCCATAAAAGCCCAGTAAGCCGGACGTCCGAATATAGCGTGGTATGCGCTCTTGAACGGGACCACTTCGAAGGAAAGTGCCTCTGTCTGATAATTCTTTGGTGTTCCAAAAGTTACATCCAAAGTGATCTCTCCCAGGGAATTAGCTTGTCTTCCTGGGACAACTCCGTGAAAGATCACAGAGCTATGGTTCAGCTGTGTTTCCGAGATCTTCATCCGGCGTAGCGTTTCGACATAGAGAATATTGATGCTGCTACCACTGTCCATGAGGGTCTTGGAGAAACCATAACCGTCAATAACTGGATTGATGATTAAGGCGTATTTTCCTCGCCTATGTAGCTTAGGCGGATGATCAGCGTGGTCAAACATTATTGCCACTTCCAACTAGTCCAGATACTGAGGGACAGTCGGAACTGTTGCGTTGAGCTCGTGGAGAACTACTTTCTTGACCTTTGCTGGTTGAGATCCGAGGAAGGTGACATAAGTGTCCTTCTTGGTGGGAAAAGTTTTCTTCCCTTCCGACTTGGGATTTGAAGCATCAGCTTCCTCCATGTCGGAATCTTCCTTGGTCTCTTTGTCCTTTTTGGGATTTTTCTTTCCCTTCTTCCGCTTAGCTTTGTATCCCGCGGTATCATCTCTCTTGATGTCGTCGTTAAAACGACATTCAGCGTTGGTGTGAGATGAGCCCCCATTGGCATCCAAGTGATGCACACATGGGTTATTGGCGATGTCGGCCCAAGTGTAGGTTTTGCCTAGTTGTTGCTCTCCCCTACCTTGGACCCTTGATGTCCCACGGCCACGCCCGCGGCCTCTGCCATGTCCTCCTCGTCCTCCAGACCTGGAAACAGTAGTGACTACTGCTGTCTCCGCGTTGGGTTTTTCTTCCGAGGTATTTTTGCGCTTCTGAGCCTGTTGCTTTGGTTGTCTTACCGACTGAGGCACAGCCAGGACATTGAGTAATCCCTTTGCATCGTCGTCAGCATCTGCATACTTGCTCGCTGTTTCTATCATCTCTTCCAGATCAGTAACCTTGTCACACTTCAAATGGCGCAGTAAACCAATTGGGAGACCTGCAATGAAAGCTTCAATCGCAGTTTGATCATTTACTCCCTCGCAGGAGTTCTTGGTGTTAATCCATCGTCCGAGATAATCCCGGCAAGTTTCTCCGGCTTTCTGGGTGCAGCGCTGTAGGTCTCCAACCGTACAGGGCCTCCGATATGTGCCTTCGAAATTCCGAAAGAACGCACTTTGTAAGTCATACCAGTTGTGGATGGTGTTCCCTAGAAGTTCATTGAGCCATGATCGTGCCGTCTTCCGCAACGTAAGTGGGAGATATCGGGTTGCGACCAGGCTGTTTCCGCCTTTGGCGATGCAGCAAACTTGGAAGAAGTCCTGTAACCAGGTGTCTGGCCGAGCAATGCCGTCGTAGGCTTGGATATGTCTTGAGATAGCAAATCCTTCCGGGAATTTTGTAGCTCTGATGCATGGTCCGAAGCACTTTGGACCCACGTACACGTCATCGTTTCGTAGCGCCGAGCCTCTATGTTGGAGTTGATCCTGTGCCTTGCGTTGTTCGGGGATAGGGATCGTCCCGAATATCGGCTGTGGCTGCAGTGCCTTGGAGCCGGACTTCGGCTTCTGCCATCACCTCCTCCGCCATGTCGTCCTCCTTGACCCCCTTGGGGGCCGTTGTGATAACCGTGTTGTGGGGAGGGTGGTGCAGCTGGGTTGTTTCCGGCTGATCGCTGGCCTCCGTCCGGAGCGTCATTATTCCGGTTCCGAGGAGGTTCTTGACTATGACGAGCCCCCTGCCGGCTTGTGCCAGCGTGGTTTCCGTCGTTCCTTCGTCCGTCGTTCCCACCATGGTGAGGCTCAGCCGGATGGTTTTCATGTCTAGGAGGTGGCATTTTCTGATGATCCTCTTCCCGACGCTTCTCTTTATCTTCTCCTTTTCGGGGAGGATTCCTCGGAATCAGTGCAGCGATCCCATCTTTCTCGGCTGCTGGAGCGACGTTGCTCCAGTTATGTGTAGTTCTGCGGTGCTGCCCTGACGATCCGGTTCTTGAATAATTGTCCTCCCTGCGTTCGGGGTGACGATGCTGCGGCCGATCATAGTGGGATCTTACGTCAGCCCATGCCGGATCTGTGCAACATTGGTCGGAATCTGAGACCAGCTTTTGGCTTCCAGACATGGCGACTTTTTGCTGCTCCAGTCCCTTATTGAGTAGCTTGATACCCAAATGTATCTCCTCTGGTCCTGGATTAGCCGATAGAATTTCGCGAGCTGCCACGGTATTTTGCACTGGTGTTGGGTAAACCCAATCTCCGTTGCTATCCTTCTGTGGCTTTCCCATCTCATCTCCAAAAAGGACGGCACAGACACGTGGAAATTGGTTGTCATCTATGTGACGCTTCCGTGTCTTCTGATGTAGACGGGACATGTATTCCTTTTCGACATGCGCTTCTTCTCCACCTCGATGTTTTTGGCTTCATCAAGGAGTTGTTGACGACGCGCTTCTAGGGCCTGGGCCCTTTCGTCCAGCTCATCTGCAGTAAGCTCTACAGCTGTAGGGATAGGTGTGGTTAATGCGGCATCGATGAGTTTACGCACACCTTCAGTGATCACGTGTCCATCCACCGATGCTTCTTTTTTCGGCTCGTCTAGGATTAGTGCTCCATCCGAGTCTTCCTCGTATTCCTCGGCAATTACCTCCTCTGCCAGAGGGTCTTTTGCCGGGGTCTTGTTTTTCTTGTTCTTCTTCTTTGCCTTCTTGGCAACGCCGGTAGCAAAGACGGCTTTGGGTCCGTTTCCCAGAGTCAAGCTCTGATCGATACTTTCGGACATTTGGACTTCGGGATTGTCTCCGACGTCCATGTCATCCTGCTTTTTGGGAGAGTGTTCCCCGGATCCTTCATCCATGGCTTCTCCATCCTCTGCAGCTTTGGAGTTGTAGTCCTCTTCATATTCCGCGGAGAACTTTCGGAAATCTGCCGACGTCATGGACTCATCCGAGGATGCAAGAACGTCGGCGTTTGTTCCAATTGCCTCCAGCACTGAGTCGGTGTTTTCTCCAGCATCGGCAGAGCCGGATCCGGATCCAACATATCCGACGAAGTACGATGCGTGCTTCCTGAGGTACCTGCGGCTTTCGCGATCAGCCATATCGAAACTTTTAATGGTTTCGAGGATTGCATCTGCGCTAGCGCCTTGCAATATCATACAACTTAGTTTGTACCTGAGGAAAGGCCTGTCTGTCCCGACATCGTCAGAGTCGGAATCAGTGTCGTTGATGTGCTCCTCCTAGATTTCGACTTCCACGGGTGGGTCGATCTAGGATCCGGCTTCTCCAGGGAGATCCACTCCAGATTCGACTTGGACCGTGCGGTCTTCTTCAGGCTCGGATTTTTCCACTATCTCCGCAATTGGTGCGGGTTGGGTGGGGTTAGGGTTTTCTGAGATCCGGAACTCTGCCGCCTCCGCAGACAAAGGGGGCCCAGAAGATTCTTCTGCCTCTTTCATCACCGCTGGGTGGGTTGGGCAGGTTCAGCGAAACCGATGTAAACATCGATCTCGCCAAAAGACATGATAGTATAGGCAGTCACGGCCTCCCTAGCCGGAATCCAAGTCTCGTCGAGAATGATGAGAGGGACGTCGCTGGCGTAGAGGATGCGACCGACGGCGATGGTCTCGCCGATTCCGATTCTTGCAGATTCCGCTCGGAACGCAGATCCAAAGCTCACTTGCCCCACGGTGGGCGCCAACTGTCGTCGGATTGAGGACAAGTACTCAGGGTTTAACGACCACTGGTATGGGTGGATCCGGTCGTACCGTCTACCCGTTTGTTCTTAGACTTTCCTTAGGTCATAAGGAATATATTGGGGACTATTGGGGACTCTCCTAGGCCTATATAAAGAGGCAAGTGTCATCGAATTGAGGACAAGTACGCCATGAGGGGGTCCTCGAGGCGTGCGGGAGAGAGGGGTGTGAGACGTACGGTGTTCCGGGACGGTGAGCACACAAGTTTACCCAGGTTCGAATCCACCGGCTTGGGACGGACCCTACTCCTACTAGCAATCCAGTAATACGGCAGAGCCGGAATATGGGTTACAAGGGTTTCGCCTGTGCGAGTTGAAGGTCTAAAGTATTGGGTGTTATCTAGTGCCCTAAAGGCTCTCCCTAGGACGGCTTATATAGATATCCGGCCTAGGGTTTATAGGAGAGATCAATCCGGCTACGACTAAGAGTTGGTTACAGAGTACATCTTGAACTACAAGTAACATAATGGGCCTAAGTCGGTAAGTCTTCTAGGCCTTCTCGTAGTCGGATTGGACTCCGTCTTCTCTCTCTAACTGGGCCGCCCGTGAAGCAAAGCTCTAACCCGAAGTGGGCCACCCTGGTCAGTGAGGAACTGTGAGGATACCCGGAAAGTATATCCCCAACAGCAAGGAGCCAAGAGAAACGGCATCCTCTCCACATACCTCCACGGTGGAGCCCTACCGCCTTGCAAACTCCATAGCCGCTGCCTCCATAAGATCTCTGATACGTCCATTTTGCATCACTATTCTATATCATAATTCACTATTATTCATTGATATATTTCATATTAAGAGATGATACTTATGTTATTTCATCTGTTTTTGCATGATTGATGACTTTTGGAGCATGGACCGCTACAGACAGGATTCTGATGGAAAAGGTGCTGTTTGGAGGAAAAATTCGCGAAGATCAGAAAATTCGGGAAAATACATGAAAAATCCTATTTTTCCAGAAGACGAAGAAAGCCAGAAGGGGAGACTTAGATAGGCCACGGGGGCCCACACCACCCCCTGGCACGGGCCAGCCTAGGCCGTGCCACCAGGTGGTGTGGCCACCCTGGTCCACCCCTGGCTCTCCCCTCTGGCATATATTATCCTCCCGAAATCCTAAGACTCGGGGAGCGACCACAGAAAGATTCTGCCGCCTCTGTAGGGTGGAAAACACCGAGAGAGAAAGATCTCCCCGGCAGACAGAATTCTACCGGGGAAATTCCTTCCCGGAGAGGGGAGATCATCGCCATCAACACCACCATCAAGCTGGACTTCATCGGGATCATCATCATCACCACCATCATCTCCACAAGCACCCTCATCACCATCTCCATATCACTGTAACAATTGGGTTGAATCTTGTATAGTTCTTAGGGGAAACTTTCCCGGTGTTGATTACTCTTTGTAGTTTATGCTATTGAGTGAACCGTGGAATTATTGTTTATGTTCAGATTGTTATACATCATTATTCCATCTCTGATCATGATCCATATGCTGTCTTGTGAGTAGTTCTTTTTGTTCTTGAGGACATGGGAGAAGTCATGTTGTTAGTAGTGGAATTGTGTTGAGGAAGATTCAATAGTTTGATATTTAAGTTGTGGTGTACTTCTTCTAGTGGTGTCATGTGAACGTCGACTACATTAGACTTCACCTATATGGGCCTAGGGGAATGCATTGTGTATTTGACTACTAATCGTAGGGGTTACTGGAGTGATAGAAACCCGAACCCCCATTAGGAAACCATTGCAGAAGGGACGTATGGGTCTTAGAGTTTAAAGCTGTGATTAGGTTTCTACCTTAATTACTTTCTTGTACTTGCGGATGCTTGCAAGGGGTATAATCACAAGTATGTATTAGTCCTAGGAAGGTCAGTACATTAGCACAGGTTCACCCACACAACACTTAGCAAACTAAAGAAGATTAATCAACTATATGAAGCGAAATCACTTGACGATATTCCCATGTGTACTCAGGAACGTTTGGTCATCTTAAGTAATACAACCAACTTGTCCTTTGCTAAATAAAGGATTGGGCCACTTGCTGCATTTATTCTTATTGTCTTTTATTTACTCGTACTTTATTTACTTGCATTATCAAAAACCCCTAAAAATCCGTTTGCTAAGTATTTGTAGAGAATTCCTGATCCATACCACTAGCCAGCACCTTCTGCTCCTCGTTGCGTTCGATTATCGAAAATACCGCGATACGCCCCCTATACTTGTGGGTCATCAAGACTATTTTCTGGCGCTGTTGCCGGGGAGTGAAGCGCTATTGGAGAGTGGAACTGGTAAAGGAAACTTCTACTGTGAGTATTGTTTACTTCTGTTAGTTGCTTTATTTTCATTATGGATAATTCACTGAGTTTCTTATTTCATAATGCTACTACCACTGCTAAGTATTAGATGAACCACCACCTGCTGAGAATGATACTTTTAAAATACCTACAAGAATTATTGATCGTGTTATGGATAACTACTATGTTGGGGATGGAACTGTCCATCTCGGTGATCATTTGCTCTTTATACACGAATTATGCGGGTTGTTCAAGTGTGTAGGTATTACTACAGATCAAGTTAAGAAGAATTTATTCTCATTATCACTAAAAGGAAGAGCTGAAGAATGGTATAAGCTACTGATGAATGGTCAAGCTCTTGAATGGGAGGAAATAGTACCTCTCCTTTATTCAAAGTTTTATCCTCCTAGTGAGATTCATAAAGATCGGAATCAAATATACAACTTTTGGCCTCTTGATGGAGAGAGTACAGCTCAAGCTTGGGAGAGATTGAAGTTACTAATGCTCAATTGTCCTATTCATGAGCTCCCTCACAATATTATTATCAATAACTTTTATGCAAGGCTTTCTCTTCATGATAAGGATTTATTGGATGCTTCTTGTGCTGGATCATTCACTCACATGGAAGAAGAAGCTAAATGGGATCTTCTGGACCGTATTCAAGACAATGCTGAAGCATGGGAGAATGACAACGGACGAAAGTCAGGTATAAATTATGATTATGAATGCATTAAATCTTTTATGGGAACTGACGACTTTCAAAATATTAAAAATGCTTATGGTCTAGACTCTCAAGCTATTGCAACTTATTGTAAGGCTTTTGCTTCCTACATTGAAGTGCCTAAAAAGAAGTGGAATAAGTATCATGAACCTTATAAAGATATTGTTAAGAGTGTTCCTGCAAGAAATACTGAAGTTTATACTGCTAATCATGCTTTACCCGAACCTTACATTGAGAAAATACCTTTCCCAGATAAGATAAAGGAACATTCGTGATAGCTAGTATGGTTAATGAAAGTACAAATAAAGTTGTTGAACCTGATGAATAAAATGATGAACCTATAATAGCAAATGTGGAAGATTTTGTCGCTAAATATTTAGAAGAGGGACACACTATCCTTGGTAAGGATACCTCTAATATTGTTTCACAAAGTAGTATTATAAGAACTAGTATTCCTGTGTTTTTTGTTAGGATAAATGATCATTGTTACGATGGCCCTTGTGATAGTTATATTGTTAAGTTTATGTATGATACTGAAAGTTACTATGAGAGAGGGAAAAGTGTTCTTATGTATCTCAATAATATCAAGTTTCCTCGTGTTATGCTGAAAGTTTTTATGTTGCACTTCTTTTGCCTTCCTATGCTCGCAGTTTCTGGTTTCAACAACTTGTTTGTTTACAAAATTCCCTTGCATAGGAAGTGGGTTAGACTTAAACATGTGTATTTTTTCTTCTTAATGCTCTCTTTCGCTTTAATTCATATTCTTATGTGTGAGCAACATTGAAATTATCATGCTCATCTTAATGGGTATAAAGAAAGAACTTTTTGGGAGACAACCTAGTTTATTCTTGTTTTCGGTTTGTTTTTGTTTTTTCTTTGAGTCTTGGAAGTTATTACCTCGGTAATAACCGCTCCTTATCCTTTTTGTTTGGTTTTTGTGTCAAGATCAACCTCTAATGAGAGAGAAGTAAGATTTGGGTAAGTTGCTATCCCGAAACAGATTTTTGTGCTTCACCGTAAAAATTCATGAGAGATCTCTGTATTTCTGATTGAGCTGTACATTTTTGTGCTTCTGCGCCAGGTTGTTATTTAACTTTCTTTAGTTTTGCACTTTTTGATTTGAGCAACAGAAGATTTTCGAAATGATCTTTACCTGCTGGTCTGTCTTGACAGATTTTGCCACTCTTGCATTTGCTTCTTTAATCGATTTCCTTTTTGAATTCTTTTTAGGTTTTCGAAAGGAGTTACTACAGTATCTTATGTTTTGATGGTTTTCAGTTGAAATTGGACTCAAAATGTTTTATCACTTCACTCATACTAATGTTGCTCATGAGAACTGTGTGAAGTTTTCTGTGAAACAAATTTCCAGGTAGGTGGAGAAAATGGTGTAATAAGAAAGTGAAAGGTTTCATGACTCAAGAAATAAGTGTATGAAGATGAAGATATTAATGTTATTCAAGTGGTGACTCCGGAAGAATCTACTAAATACCAAATTCAGAGACCTGCAGAGTCTGTTTTCGAATAGGTAACAGTTCTGGTAAGAAAAGTTCCACGAAAGATTTGTCCAGTTATATTTTTGCAGTTTTTAGGTAACAAGGAAAGCTACGAAGCGAAAGAGGGACGGAAACGGAGCCAGGGTGGCTCACACCACCCCCTGGCGCGGGCCCCTTGGCTGCGCCAGCAGGTGGTGTGGCCATCTCGGCCTCCATCTCCGACCCGTTTTCTCCCAGTACCTTCCTTTTGTTGTGAAACTTCGTAATATATAATCCCACGGATCCCCCGAGGTTCGTATATCATGTTCTCGTTGTGTTTTTGTTTCAATCTGTTTCTGCCAGGAACTATTCTTGAAAGTTAGAAGCATGATGGTGTCCGCCAAGGATAAGGGAAAGGAGCCTATGGAGGAAGATCCCCAAGACCCCAGACAGGAGGAGGAGGTTGATACATTGCAAATGTATCTATAATTTTTGATGTTCCATGCTTAGTTTTATCCACTTTCTTGTGTTTTGTTCCAACTTTGGAGAAATTTTCATATGATTTCTTGGACTAACCTATTAACAAGAGCCACAGTGCCAGCTGCCTATTTTCTGCTATTTTTGGTTCCAAGAAAGTCAGAAAATGAGTATTCTCGGAAATGGACGGGACAAAAGCCAAAGGGCCTATTTTCCGGAAGGGATCAAGTGCCAAAATACAAGACGGAGAGGGGCCAGGGGCCGGCCACACCACCTGACCGTGCGGCCAGGCCTGGCCCGCGCCAGGGGGTGGTCTGGCCGACCCCAACACCCCCTCGACCTCTCCTTCCGCCTATAAGTTGCCCTCGGGACGAAAACCCTAGGCACCCGATCAAAAATCCATGAAAGAGTCTGTAGCCACAGTCGTCTCTATCCCTAGATCGGGGGGGGGGGGTCTGAAGCTCTTCCCGGCACCCTGCCGGAGAGGGGAATTCACCCTGGAGGCCTTCTTCATCACCATGCAAGCCTCCGGTGTGATGCGTGAGTAGTTCATCCTTGGACTATGGATCCATGTAGTAGCTAGATGGCTGGTTTCTCCTCCTTTGTGCTTTCATGTTTAGATCTCGTGAGCTCCGTTCATGATCAAGATCATCTATTTGTAATCCATACATGTTGTGTTTGCGGGGATCCGATGGATATTGAGATGCTATTTCAGATTGATTATTGATTCTATCATGTCTTTGTTATTTGAGATCTTGCATGCTTTCCGTTGTTAGTAGCTATCTTGGCCAAGTAGATGCTAGCAACTCCAAGAGTTAGTATTTATGCTCGATAGTGGGTTCATGCCTCTGGTAATCTAGGGAAGTGACAGAAATCTCTGAGGTACTAGATGTGTTGTTGCTACTATGGAGAAAACAATGATCTTTTGTTCATAGAGCAATTGTATTGTTTACTTTACATGCAGTTCGTAAAGCAATAATCTGTTGCTTGCAACTTAATACTGGAGGGGGTTCGGATGATAACCTGAAGGTGGATTATTAGTCATAGATGCAGTTGGATGGTGGTCTATGTATTATGTTGTAATGCCCAATCAAGTCTCAAAGGAGTCAAGATGATTAGTATATGCATGTATTGCTTTCTCGGTGTTTGTCAATTGCCCCGCTGTAATTTGTTCACCCAGCATGTTATCTATCTAAGGAGAGCCACCTCTAGTGAACTATGGATCACGGTCCTTTTTCTTTACATACAATCTACAACTGTTTACTGCTTTGTGTTTACTTTCTGCAAACTTTTACTTCTTTCCATTCGATACGTTTAATAATTTGTTTTCCACAAAACACGGTGAGATTGACAACCTCATCACAAGTTGGGGACAAAGTTCTGTGGTTGTGTTGTGCAGGTCTCCACGTTGCTACTAGCACCGGTAGTGCGCCCTGCCAAAGCTCAGCTAGTAACACCTTTGAGGTGTTTCCTTGCTCCTACTGGTTCGATTAAACCTTGGTTTCATAACTGAGGGAAACTTGCTGCTGTGCTCATCATACCTTCCTCTTGGGGTTCCCAACGAGCTCTACATCAACACCGCCATCAAGCATTTTTCTGGGCGCCGTGCATTGAGCCATCAAGCATTTTTCTGGCGCCGTTGTCGGGGAGTCAAGGACATCTTCACAAGGGGAGTCCCTCATAACCAATCTCTTTACTTTGTTGTTTTTGTTTTGCTTACTTTCTTTTTGCTTTGTTTGCTTGTTTTGTTCTTCAAAAAACACAAAAAAATTAGTTTTACTTTTTTGCTTTCTTATTTGAAAACCCAAAAAAATGACTACTCTTGAGAACACTAAGTTGTGTGACTTCACTAGCACCAACAACAATGATTTTATGAGCACACCTATTGCTCCACCTGTGGCTGAAAATACTTTCTTTGAGATAAAACCTGCTTTGCTCAATCTTGTTATGAGAGAGCAATTTTTTGGTATTGGTAATGAAGATGTTGCTTCCCATCTAAATAACTTTGTTGAACTTTGTGAGATGCAAAAGCATAAGGATATAGATGGTGATATTATTAAACTAAAATTGTTTCCTTTCTCTTTGAGAGGAAAAGCTAAAGAATGATTGAATTCCTTAACTAGGAATAGTATTAATTCTTGGACTAAGTGCAAAGATGCTTTTATTGGAAAATACTATCCTCCTGCTAAGATTATATCCATGAGAAGTGAAATAATGAAGTTTAAACAACTTGATAATGAGCATGTTGCTCAAGCTTGGGAAAGAATGAAATCTTTGGTTAAGAATTGTCCCACTCATGGACTGACTGCTTGGATGATCATCCAAACTTTTTATGCAGGATTGAACTATTCTTCAAGGAACCTATTGGATTCAGCTGCTGGAGGTACCTTTATGACCATCACTTTGGGTGCTGCAGCAAAACTTTTGGACAATATGATGGTTAATTATTCTGAATGGCATACTGAGAGAGCTCCACAAGGTAAGAAGGTAAATTCTGTTGAGGAAACCTCCTCCTTGAGTGATAAGATTGATATTATTATGTCTATGCTTGTTAACGGGAAAACCCATATTGATCCAAATAATGTCCCTTTAGCTTCTTTGGTTGCCCAAGAAGAGCAAGTTGATGTGAACTTCATAAGAAATAACAATTTTGGCAACAATGCTTATGGTAATAATGCTTATAGGAACAATTTTGGTAACAACAATTATAAGCCTTATCCTCCCAACAATGGTAATGCTTATGGAAATTCTTACAACAATAATAAGAGTGCTCCCTCTGAACTTGAAGTTATGCTTAAAGAGTTTATTAGTAAACAAACTGCTTTCAATAAAACTATTGAGGAAAAACTCTCTAATGCTAAAAGAAATAGAGCATCTTTGGCTGAAGCCCAATCTTCTTTGAATAAAAAGGCTGCTAAACCTGAAACTAATGACAATCCCTTTGCAACTACTAATTCCATACAAGTAAGAATTGATGAAAATGTTAGACTATTAGCTGAATTACATGCTAAGTGGGAAAGAGAAGATGAAATTGCTAGAAATATTAGTGTTTCTACTATCACCACCACTAGTGTTGAGGTTACTAATAGTTCTACTACTTTAGATGATAAAGTTGATTTTGATCTTGATGGTTCCAACATCTCTGAAGTTATTAAGTTCCTACAAAAGCTTGCTAAAAGTCCTAATGCTAGTGCTATGAACATGGCTTTTACAAAACACATTACTGATGCTCTCATAAAGATTAAATAAGAAAAGATGAAGCATAAAGCTTCTATTCCTATAAAACAAGAAGATGGTTAGGAACCCATCATTAATATGAAAGTGAATGACTTTGATTTCAAAGCTTTGTGTGATCTTGATAGTAGTGTTTCTATTATGCCTAGAAGGATTTATGATATGCTTGATTTGCCTCCTCTTGAAGATTGTTATTTGAATGTCCCACTTGATGCTAATGCTAAAAATAAACTCATGGGGATTATTAATTATGCTCTTATTATGGTTAATGATTCCTATGTCCCCGTTGATTTCTATGTTTTAGATGTTGAATACAATGCTTCTTGTCGTATTACTTTGGGAAGGCCTTTTCTTAGAACTGTTGGTGCCATCGTTGATATGAAAGAAGGCACCATTAAATATCAACTCCCACTCAAGAAAGGTATATAACACTTCCCTAAAAAGAGAGAAAAGATTTATTTGCTTCTCCTATGAAAACAAAATTTGGTCTTAATGCTTCTTCATTTGAGAACACTTGATTCTTTTTCTTGGTTTTTATGCCTAACTTAAAGGCGTTAAAGTAAAGTACTTATTGGGAGATAACCCAAGAGTTTTAGTTGAGTCTTGGAAGTTATTACCTCTGTAATAAAATCTCCTTATCCTTTTTATTTGCTTTTTGTGCCAATAGTAACCTCTAATGAGAGTGAAGTAATGATTGGGAAAGTTCCTGTCCTGAAACAGATTTCTGTGCTTCACCGTAAAAATTCCTGAGAGAAATCTGTACGTCGGATTGAGCTTTAATTTTTTGTTCTTCTGCCCCAGGTTGTTATCTAACTTTCGTTAGTTCAATACTTGTTGATTTGAGCAACAGAAGGTCTTCGAAAAAATTCGTCTTTACCTGCTGGTTTTTTTTGACAGATTTCTGCCATTTTCTGCATTTGCTTCTTGTTAGTTCCTTCTTGAGTTCCTTTGGGGAATTGAGCTTTTTGAGGGAAGTGCTACAGTATCTAGTGTTCTAATGGAACTTTATTTGGTGTTAGAACTGAACCTTAAGACTTATTTATCTTAAGTGCACTAATGTTGCTAATGAGATTGTGTGAAGTTTTGTATGAAGGAAAAATTTCAGGTGTATGGAAGGAATGAGTAATGAAATGAAGGATGGACTAAAGCTCAAACTTGGGGATGCCACGTGTGTCACCCCAAGAAATATCCAAGAAGTACAAGCGTCAAAGCTTGGGGATGCCCAAGGCATCCCCCTTCTTCATCAATAAAAATCCCAGGTTTCTTCCAAACGCTTCATTTTTATTGTTTCATGCACAGTTGTGTTTTTCTTGGAGCGTCTTCTTTTTCGTTTTTGTTTTGGTTTTTAGTTTGCTTGGTTTGCTTAGTTTTCTGAATAATTTGGTTGGACCCCCTCTTTCATACATTGGTTTGCAAATAGTTTGGTTTGGTTTGGAAAAGAGTAGGAAAGTTCATGCTTATGTGGTAAAACGAGCTCGTTTTTGACTGTGGCCTATGATCTGTCATGCCATGCTTGATATTGTTTTGGCTTTATGCTTAGTATTCTTTGTTGTAGCATGACTTGTTATAAACAATTGAGATTGCTTAATGTGCCTTGGATGAATCATGCGTTGTTTTAGCATATTAAAGCATAGTATAGTGGTATTCTCCTTTGCTGCTTTATTTGGGTTGACTTGGCACATGCTCACACCATGTTATGACTATCTCAAGTCACCATAGCCTTTATGATCCTTTAGTTTTCAACTTGTAGTATCACTTTATGCTTTGATCAATGTTGTTTTGTCGCTCTGCATGATTATGGCCATTATTGCTATCTTAGTTTGTCGCTCCTAGTCTTTTGCTAGCCTCCACAACAAAGTATGAGTTCCACTCATGCATCCAACTCCCTAAACCAAGTTATTCCAAAGAGTCCACCATACCTACCTACTAGCTCATGCTATTCCAAGTATATTCATGCTTTTGTTTACCTTCCACTTTTTATGAGAAAACTAGTGATTAAAGCTCCACGAATTGACGGCACACTTTACTTTACTTGCCCTTAATAAACTTGAACCATTGTGTATTCTATGTTGTATATGCTTGCACTTATTTGTTGGGAATTAGCAGAACCATGCTTTCATGGGGAACGCTTTCAACATTGCACTTGGTACTTGTACCTAGTTGATATCATGCTCTTTTGTATATGGATGTCGTCGGTGTGAAATGAAAGGGGAGCTTGTAAGTCCATGGAGTTATGTATATGTGTTAGAGAAACGCCTAGGCCGCTGGTCTAATCCATGCTGACATGGTGGAAACGTGCAGCGTAACCATAATGAGCTGTCTATGAAGCATTCTTCTTATAAAAAAAAGAGTCCTATCGAAAAAAAGAGAAAAAGAGAAAAAAGAGATACTATGAAAAGAGGAAAGAGAGAAAAAAGCACCATATTCCCATGGTAAATAAGAAGAATGCTGAGATGCTCGTTGTCTGCTTGCCTTGTCATTTTGATATGGGGATTTTTCCGTATCATCAGGCAAGGGGTACCCCGTTGGCGGTTCTCAATGATACACATGTACTTACGATGACAAGAACTTACCGGTGACTAAACTTGAGTATCATGAGGAGCGGCCCTCGTATACAAGGGACATGAGATTTCTGACTTATACTTCGTCAAGCATGTACACCATAGTTTGTTCACTTTAACCTTAATCACTTCAAGATGCTTATGATAGGGGCAATGAGAGCTGAAAGCTATGAGTACCATAATTTTTGGAAGCTCTTTATGAGACTTGAATCCCTACTTCCTTTTTACAAAAGGCTTTTCTTCCACCACTATATTGAGTCTCCACCTTCTATCTTTATGCACTTACTTTGAGAGCATAGTGGCCATTCTTAGTTCTATGTGCATTGTCCCAAGACTAGTTGATTGATGCATAACTTGTTATTGCTTGTTTGAAACTATTGTATCTAGTCACTCTTATGAACTTTGAAGGTGTCCTATGCATTTATATTTGCTACTCTATTGAGGGACAAGCTGAATATTATTATGCTATGTTTTCTTTATGTGAAACAAACAAACGTCTTGCAAAGCATGTTATTCATGAATATTTTGTTTGTGCCTTTTCATGTTGCATCATAGTTTCTTTGCTTATTGCTAGAACTTTGTCTTCCATGTTATGATTGAAGTACTATGATCCCAGCTTTGAGTTTTGCAAACACTTTGATCAAGTCTTTGATGGCGCATGTCACCTCAAAAATTATTCTTTCTTTTTATCACTTACCTACTCGAGGACGAGCATGACTTAAGCTTGGGGATGTTGATACATTGCAAATGTATCTATAATTTTTGATGTTCCATGCTTAGTTTTATCCACTTTCTTGTGTTTTGTTCCAACTTTCGAGTACTTTTCATATGATTTCTTGGACTAACCTATTAACAAGAGCCACAGTGCCAACTGCACGTTTTCTATTGTTTTTGGTTTCAGGAAAGTCAGAAAATGAATATGCTCGGAATTGGACGGGACAAAAGCCAAAGTGCCTATTTTTCCGGAAGGGATCAAGTGCCAGAATACGAGACAGAGAGGGGCCAGGGGCCGGCCACACCACCTGGCCGCGCGGCCAGGCCTGGCCCACGCTAGGGGGTGGTCTGGCCGACCCCAGCACCCCCTCGGCCTCTCCTTCCGCCTATAAGTTACCCTCGGGCAAAAACCCTAGGCACCCGATCAAAAATCCACGAAAGAGTCTGTAGCCGCCGTCGTCTCTGTCCCTAGATCGGGGGGATCTGAAGCTCTTCCCGGCACCCTGCCGGAGAGGGGAATTCATCCTAGAGGCCTTCTTCATCACCATGCAAGCCTCCGGTGTGATGCGTGAGTAGTTCATCCTTGGACTACGGATCCATGCAGTAGCTAGATGGCTGGTTTGTCCTCCTTTGTGCTTTCATGTTTAGATCTTGTGAGCTCCGTTCATGATCAAGATCATCTATTTGTAATCCATACATGTTGTGTTTACGGGGATCCGATGGATATTGAGATGCTATTTCAGATTGATTATTGATTCTATCATGTCTTTGTTATTTGAGATCTTGCATGCTTTCCGTTGTTAGTAGCTATCTTGGCCAAGTAGATGCTAGCAACTCCAAGAGTTAGTATTTATGCTCGATAGTGGGTTCATGCCTCTGCTAATCTGGGGAAGTGATTGAAATCTCTAAGGTACTAAATGTGCTATTGCTACTAGGGAGAAAACAACGATCTTTTGTTCATAGAGCAATTGTATTGTTTACTTTACACGCAGTTCGTAAAGAATAATCTGTTGCTTGCAACTTAATACTGGAGGGGGTTCGGATGGTAACCTGAAGGTGGATTATTAGTCATAGATGCAGTTGGATGGCGGTCTATGTATTATGTTGTAATGCCCAATAAAGTCTCAAAGGAGTCAAGATGATTAGTATATGCATGTATTGCTTTCTCGGTGTTTGTCAATTGCCCCACTGTAATTTGTTCACCCAACATGTTATCTATCTAAGGAGAGCCACCTCTAGTGAACTATGGATCCCGGTCCTTTTTCTTTACATACAATCTACAACTGTTTACTGCTTTGTGTTTACTTTCTGCAAACTTTTACTTCTTTCCATTCGATACGTTTAATTCTTTGTTTTCCGCAAAACACGGTGAGATTGACAACCTCATCGCAAGTTGGGGACGAAGTTCTGTGGTTGTGTCATGCAGGTCTCCACGTTGCTACTAGAACCGGTAGTGCGCCCTGCGAAAGCTCAGCTAGTAACACCTTTGAGGTGTTTCCTTGCTCCTACTGGTTCGATTAGACCTTGGTTTCATAACTGAGGGAAACTTGCTGCTGTGCTCATCATACCTTCCTCTTGGGGTTCCCAACGAGCTCTACATCAAAACCGCCATCAAGCATTTTTCTGGGCTCCGTGCAATGAGCCATCAGAGGTCAAGAGTGAAGATGAAGAGGAGGCAAAGCAAGGCCAACATCCGCACACGGGCACTACCATTGCAAGCATTGGAGTGTTGACAAAACCTGCCAGGGTCAGAAGGACTGCACTGATGTCAACTGGAGGGAAACCTCCGCGTCACTATTTGGCGCCACGGTCAGTTCCTCCATGCACCAAGAATCCTTTCCATACCCTTATCCATGAGCATCAATACCAGAATAAGCCCAAGGAGAAATTACCCTCCAATTGGGATTTGCCTCGTTCTAGCCATGCAGGAAAAGAAGACTTCAAGGAGGAAGAGTGGGGAAAGAATCGCAAGAGATGGAATTCTCAACCCGACATGATCATGAGCCGCATTGAGCAGAAATCACAGCTGATTCGTAATCTCACCTTTGAGATCAAGGACTTGGGGAAACTGATCAAAGAGCCCATCGAGAGAATACCACCACCACCGAAGGAGTAATTCGTCATTAGGTTTGACATCCCCTTGGTTTGTTCCAAGCTTGGGGGAGTGCCGCGGTATCACATCATTATCTTCTATCTTTTTACCTTTTTAGTAGAGTCATATCATGAATATAGAAGTTATCATGTAGGATGGTTTGCATTATGGAAGTGTCCCCTCTCTCATTAGATAAGTATCCCTTGGTGTGAGTTTCCGTTATGGAATATTAATGAGAAGTTCTATCATTTACTCTTTTGCATATCTTATATTAGTTTTCAATTCATGGTTATATGATTGATATTTTTTTTAGTATTGGTATCACTCTGGGATCATTGAGTTAATTTAGTTGGTTTTGGCAAACCTGGCTTGGTCAGTAGTAACACTATTTTTAAGAATTGAATGAAAAGATAGAAGTATTCTTAAAGAAATATAATTTCATCATCTTTCTTTCTTGATTTGCTCATAAGTTTAGTATTCTCTAGTTAAGATCTTTTGTGCTTCCAAGGAAGATTGCATGATTGTTTTTATCACTTGTATGATTGTTTGTTTCCTTCAACTCTTATACTTGCTACCCAGCCTTGCTAGCCAAAAACCTGTATTTGGAGGGGATTCTTCTCGTGCATCCATTCCTTAAACCAAAACCTATGCCATTTGTGTCCACCATACCTACCTATTAGCACTATTGCTATTCCAAGTAAATTCATGTTTTATCTACCTTCTAGATTAAACTTGTTATGTGAAAAATATTGATTAAAGCTCTCACGAACTTGATGGCACACTTTACTTTCTTGCATTTAATAAACTTGAACCATTGTGCCCATCTATGTTACGTATATGCTTGCGCTTTGTAAGTTGTGAATTAGCAGAACCATGCTGTCATGGGGAACGCTTTCAACATTGCGCCGGTACTTTGTACCTAGTTGATATCATGTTCTTTTGTCTATGGATGTCGTCGGTGTGAAATGAAAGGGGAGCTTGTAAGTCCATGGAGTTATGTATGTGTGTTAGAGAAACGTTTGGGCCGCCAGTCTAATCCATGCCGTCATGGTGGAAACCTGCAGCGTAACCATAACGAGCATCTATGAAGCATTATTCTTATAAAAAGAGAGAGAAAAGAGATAGAGATTGAGAAAAAGAAAAAAAAAGAGATGAGAAAAGAGGAAAGAGAGAAAAAAGCACCATATTCCCATGGTAAATAAGCAGATTGCTGAGATGCTTGTTGTCTGCTTGCCTTGTCATTTTGATATGGGGATTCTTTTGTATCATCGGGCAAGGGGTACCCCATTGGCAGTTCTCTATGATACACATGTACTTACCATGACAAGAACTTACCGGTGACTAAACTTGAGTAGCATGAGGAGCGACCCTCGTATTCAAGGGACATGAGATTTTAAACTTACAACTTGTCAAGCATATCCTCGTATTTGATCACTTTAACCTTAATCACCTAAAGATGCCTATGATAGGGGCAATGAGAGCTGAAAGCTAATAAGTATCATAATTTTTGGGAGCTCTTTATGAAACTTGAAATCCCTGCTTCCCTCTGCGAAGGGCCTTTCTTTTACTTTTTAGTTGAGTCAGTAGACCTATTCCTTTCTATCTCAGCAAGTATTTTGAGTTGTTGTGTTTCATTCATTCATATTGATGATTTATTCAATCATGTTTCTTATGTTCCTTGTTTTGCACATTGCTCTTATCTTGGTGTTTACTACTTTAAAAATTGAAAATCAGTTATTTGTGAACTCCAGCAAAATTGTCAACTCTTCTTCGACCAAGAGCTAAGTTTGCCATTACCAATTATGATTCACTTTATGTATCTTTATTGTGTTTCCTTTACTTATTGCAAGTTAAGTTATATAATAGTGAGTTGTCTTATATTATGAACTATGTATTGATGAATGTGATGCTTCTTGTCCGTATTCTTTTATCGACTCTTCACTCCATAAACCCGAGGTCATGTTTATTGAGTTCAGTTTTCGCTTGGGGACAAGCGAAGTCTAAGCTTGGGGGGAGTTGATACGTCTAGTTTGCATCACTATTCTATATCATAATTCACTGTTATTCATTGATATATTTCATATTAAGAGATGATACTTATGTTATTTCATCTGTTTTTGTATGGTTGATGACTTTTGGAGCATGGACCGATGTTGTCAGGATTTTGATGGAAAATGTGCTGTTTGGAGGCAAAATTTGTGAAGATCAGAAAATTCAGGAAAATACATGGAAAATCCTATTTTTCCAGAAGACGAAGGAAGCCAGAAGGGGAGGCTGAGATGGGCCACAGGGGGCCCACACCACGCCCTGGCGCAGGCCAGCCTAGGCCGTGCCACCAGGTGGTGTGGCCACCCTGGTCCACCCCTGGCTCTCCCCTCTGGCGTATATTATCCTCCCGAAACCATAAGACTCGGGGAGCGACCATAGAAAGATTCCACCGCCTCTGCAGGGCGGAAAACACCGAGAGAGAAAGATCTCTCCGGCAGACAGAATTCTGCCAGGGAAATTCCTTCCCGGAGAGGGGAGATCGTCGCCATCAACACCACCATCAAGATGGACTTCATCGGAATCATCATCATCATCACCACCATCATCTCCACAAGCACCCTCATCACCATCTCCATATTGCTATAACAATTGGGTTGAATCTTGCATAGTTCTTAGGGGAAACTTTCCCGGTGTTGATTACTCTTTGTAGTTTATGCTATTGAGTGAACCGTGGAATTATTGTTTATGTTCAGATTGTTGTACATCATTATTCCATCTCTGATCATGATCCACATGATGTCTTTGAGTAGTTCGTTTTGTTCTTGAGGACATGGGAGAAGTCATGTTGTTAGTAGTGGAATTGTGTTGAGAAAGATTCAATAGTTTGATATTTAAATTGTGGTGTACTTCTTCTAGTGGTGTCATGTGAACGTCGACTACATGACACTTCACCTATATGGGCCTAGGGGAATGCATTGTGTATTTGGCTACTAATCGTAGGGGTTGCCGGAGTGACAGAAACCTGAACCCCCGTTAGAAAACCATTGCACAAGGGACGTAAGGGTCTTAAAGTTTAAAGCTGTGGTTAGTTTTCTACCTTAATTACTTTCTTGAACTTGCGGATGCTTGCAAGGGGTATAATCACAAGTAT
Source organism: Avena eriantha (assembly GCA_910589775.1). NCBI lineage: Eukaryota > Viridiplantae > Streptophyta > Magnoliopsida > Poales > Poaceae > Avena > Avena eriantha. The sequence goes on from OU342746.1 coordinate 355,037,679, forward strand.
GTATTAGTCCTAGGAAGGTCGGTACATTAGCACAGGTTCACCCACATAGCACTTAGCAAACTAAAGAAGATTAATCAACTATATGAAGCGAAAGCACTTGATGATATTCCCATGTGTCCTCGAGAATGTTTGGTCATCTTAAGTAATACAACCGGCTTATCCTTTGCTGAATAAAGGATTGGGCCACTTGCTGCATTTATTATTATTGTCTTTTATTTACTCGTACTTTATTTACTTGCATTATCAAAACCCCTAAAAATCCGTTTGCTAAGTATTTGTAGAGAATTCCTGATCCATACCACTAGCCAGCACCTTCTGCTCCTCGTTTGGTTCGACACTCTTACTTATCAAAAATACTGTGATACACCCCCTATACTTGTGGGTCATGAATCTCCACCATCACCATTGCTCAAGAGGAGAAGGGAGTTGGATCATGAAGGCCTCAAAACCGATCTACATCACAATTATCATCAACAACTTTTCCAACACCGATCCCCTTCGTCTACTTGGTTGTAATCAAAACCCTAGTTTGGATCTTCACTTGTATTAGATTGCTCCTAGACCTTCCATAGGTTATAAGGAACATAATGGGTACTATTGGGGACTCTCCCAGGCCTATATAAAGAGGCAAGCAGCCAAGGGAGAAGGCATCCTCTCCAAATACCTCCACGACGGAGCCCTGCTGCCTTGCAAACTCCATAGCCGCCATCTACACAAGATCTCCACCATCACCATTTCTCAAGAGGAGAAGGTACTTGAGGCATCAACGCCGATCTACATCACCATCATCATCAACAACGTCTCCAACACTGATCCCCTTTGTCTACTTGGTTGTATCCAAACCCTAGTGTGGATCTTCACTTGTAATTGATTGTACTCTCATATTCCATCTATATTATTACCGGGATGTTGATTGACTTCATACGTGAGTATTTCCTTTGTTCTTGGGGAGATGGAGAAACCCTTGCATTATTATGAGATGAAATAAAGATGATCTATTACTTTGGTCCATGATCCATTGATCTATGATATTATGTTTAATATCTCTCTTTAGATGGTATGTGAAGTCGGCCACATATCATTTGCCTCTAGGACTAATGAGAGGGTGATACCCTTTGGACGTGTATGGGAGTATGTCTAGTGCTAAGCGACGACAGTAAACATTGGCTTATAACCTACACGATCAAAGAGGGAATTAAGAGAGATTCACTAAGCTTATTACGATATCCATGGGGAACCCTTAATTGTGGAAGTATGTATGAGTGATTACTCTTAGGCATCACAATGGTTATTTAGAGTTGACCTCATTACCTGAATCAAGAGAGTGGCTGTGCATGATTCTTGTAGTGAACATCTTATTATTGAGCTCTCTCCACACATATCATGATGAAATAAATAGATTATCCTAATTATGATTACTTACCCCATCTAGAGGTGTATCCTAAATCCCCGAGAACGCTTTCACCTTATTGATGACCCACAAGTATAGGGGGTGTATCGCAGTATTTTCGATAAGTAAGAGTGTCGAACCCAACGAGGAGCAGAAGGTGCTGGCTAGTGGTATTGATCGGGAATTCTCTACAAATACTTAGCAAACGGATTTTTAGGGGTTTTCGATAAAGCGAGTAAACAAAGTACGAGTAAATAAAAGACAGTAAGAATGAATGCAGCAAGTGGCCCATTCCTTTATGCAGCAAAGGAGAAGCCGGTTGTATTTCTATAGATGACCAAACGTTCTCGAGGACACATGGGAAAACTGTCAAGTGCTTTCGCTTCATATAGTCGATTAATCTTCTTTAGCTTGCTAAGTGTTGTGTGGGTGAACCTGTGCTAATGTACCGCCCCATCCAAGACTAATACATACTTGTGATTATACCCCTTGCAAACATCCGTAAGTACAAGAAAGTAATTAAGATAGAAACCTAACCACAGCTTTAAACTCTAAGACCCTTATGTCCCTTGTGCAATGGTTTCCTAACGGGGGTAGGGGTTTCTGTCACTCCGGCAACCCCTATGATTAGTAGCCAAATACACAATGCATTCCCCTAGGCCCATATAGGTGAAGTTTCATGTAGTCTATGTTCACATGACACCACTAGAATAAGTACACCACAACTTAAATAACAAACTATTGAATCTTTCTCAACACAACTCCACTACTAACAACAAGACTTCTCCCATGTCCTCAAGAACAAAACGAACTACTCACAAGACATCATATGGATCATGATCAGAGATGGAATAATGATGTATAACAATCTGAACATAAACAATAATTCAATGGTTCACTCAATAACATAAACTACAAGGAGTAATCAACACCAGGAAAGTTTTCCCTATGAACTATGCAAGATTCAACGCAATTGTTACAGCAATATGGAGATGGTGATGAGGGTGCTGATGGTGGTGATGATGATGATGATCCCGATGAAGTCCAGCTTGATGGTGGTGTTGATGGCAATGATCTCCCCTCTCCGGGAAGGAATTCCCCCGGCAGAAATCTGTCTGCCGGAGAGATCTTTCTCTCTCGGTGTTTTCCGCCCCACAGAGGTGGCGGAATCTTTCTGTGGTCGCTCCCCCAGTCTTAGGGTTTCGGGAGGTTGATATATGCCAGAGGGGAGAGGCTGGAGTGGGCCAGGGCGGCCACACCACTCCCTGGCGCGGCCTAGGCCTGCCCACGCCATGGGGTGGTGTGGGCCCCCTGTGGCCCACCTCCACTCCATCTTCTAGCATCCCGAGTGTTCTGGAAAAATAGGATTTTCCGTATATTTTCCCGGATTTTCTGATCTTCGCGAATTTTGCCTCCAAACAGCACATTTCCATCAGAATCCTGACTGCAGCGGTCCATGCTCCAAAAGTCATCAACCATGCAAAAACAGATGAAATAACATAAGTATCACCTCTCAATATGAAATATATCAATGAATAATAGTGAATTAAGACATAGAATAGTGATGCAAAATGGATGTATCAACTCCCCCAAGCTTAGACTTCGCTTGTCCCCAAGCGAAACTGAGCTCAATAAACATGACCTCAAGTTTATGGAGTGAAGATTCGATAAAAGAATACGGACAAGAAGCATCACATTCATCAAATACATAGATCATAATAGAAGACAACTCACTAATATATAACTCAACTTGCAATGAGTAAAGGAAACACAATAAAGATACATAAAGTGAATCATAATTGGTAATGGCAAACTTAGCTCTCGGTCGAAGGATAGTTGATAATTTGCTAGAGTTCACAAATAGCTGGTTTTCAAAGAAAGCTTTCAAAGTAGTAAACATCAAGATAAGAGCAATGTGCAAAACAAGGAACATAAGAAATATGAATGAATAAATCATCATATGATTGAATGAAACACAACAACTCAAAATACTTGCTGAGATAGAAGGGAGTAGGTTTACTGACTCAACTACAAAGTAAAAGAAAGGCCCTTCAAAGAGGGAAGCAGAGATTGCAAGTCTCATAAAGAGCTCCCAAAAATTATGATACTTTCTAGCTTTTAGCTCTCATTGCCCCTATCATAGGCATCTTTAGGTGATTAAGGTGAAAGTGAGGTCCAATCTGAGTTATATGCTTGACAGACTATAAACTGAAGATCCCAAGTCCCTTGAGTACGAGGGCCGCTCCTCATGCTACTCAACTTTAGTTACCGATAAGTTCTTGTCATCGTAAGTTTGTGCGTATCATTGAGAACCGCCAACGGGCCCTTGCCCGATGATACGGAAGAATCCCCATATCAAAAAGACAAGGCAAGCAGACAATGAGTATCTCATCAATCTTCTTATTTACCATGGAAAAATGGTGCTTTTTTCTCTCTTTCATCTTTTCATAGTATCTCTTTTTTTCTTGTCTTTTTCTCAATGGCAAACTCTCTCTTTTTTATAATCAAAAACATTTCAAGAGCATTTGTAATCAAAAACGGACTCACCACTGAAACTATTGGATGTCCTATTAAGGTAAGTTCTCCGGGTGGAGAAATGATAGTAAATTCAGGGTGCCGACAGATCATCCTAGAAATTGGAAAACACAAGTTCCCGATTAGTTTAATAATCCTAGAGTCCCAAGGATTAGATGTTATATTAGGGATGGACTGGTTGACCCGTTATGCAGGGGTGATTGATTGTGCCAAGCGAACTGTTATGCTCACCACCCTAGAAAAGAAAAGGATCAGGCTCAAGTCTAACTTTGAACTCAAGGGGAGCAAGGTTAATTCTCTTAAGGGGGTTAGCTTAGATGATGTGCCAATAGTGAGGGAATATCCAGATGTGTTCCCCGAGGAATTACCTGGCATGCCACCAGATAGGGACGTGGAGTTTCTGATAGACCTATTGCCAGGAACGGGGCCTATAGCAAAGAGACCTTATAAAATGTCGGTGGACGAGTTAAAAGAACTCAAGAAACAGCTGGGAGAACAGTTGAAAAAGGGATTTATTCAACCAAGCTCGTCATCTTGGGGAGCACCAGTCTTGTTTGTCGAGAAGAAGGACCGAAGTCAAAGGCTATGCATAGATTATCGTTCACTCAATGAAGTGACCATAAAGAACAAATATCCCCTGCCTAGAATTAATGATCTCTTCGATCAGCTAGAGGGAGCATGTGTTTTCTCAAAAATTGATCTTCGATCAGGATACTTCCAACTAAAGATCAGAGAACATGACATACCCAAGACTGCATTCACCACTAGATACGGGTTGTATGAATATACAGTGATGCCATTTGGATTGACTAATGCACCGGCCTACTTCATGAACATGATGAATAAAGTATTCATGGAATTCCTTGACAAGTTCGTAGTGGTATTCATCGATGATATATTGGTTTATTCCAAGAGCAGCAAAGAACATGAAGAACATCTACGCCTGATTCTAGAGAAACTCAGAGAACATAAACTTTATGCCAAGTTCAGAAAATGTGAATTCTGGCTAAATGAAGTGGGTTTTCTTGGACATATGGTATCTGGGAATGGTATAGCTGTTGATCCAGCCAAAGTGGCAGCTGTGACAGAGTGGGAACCTCCTAAATCTGTTAAGGAAATCCATAGCTTCCTTGGCCTAGCAGGGTACTATCGAAGGTTCATTGAAAATTTCTCTAAGATTGCAAAGCCCATGACTAATCTGCTGAAGAAGGAGAATAAGTTTAATTGGACAGAAGCTTGCGGAACCAGCTTTCAGGAGTTGAAAAAGAGGCTAGATTAAGCACCAGTGTTATGTTTGCCAGATCTTGAGAAAGACTTTCAAGTATACTGTGATGCATCTCACCAAGGATTAGGAGGTGTATTGATGCAGGAAGGTAGAGTGGTAGCTTATGCATCAAGACAACTCAAAAATCATGAAGTGAACTACCCTACTCATGATCTAGAGTTGGCATCAGTTGTGCATGCACTAAAAACATGGAGGCATTATCTTATGGGAAAACGTTGTGAGATGTTCACTGATCACAAGAGTTTGAAATATATTTTTACACAGAAAGAGCTCAACATGAGGCAAAGAAGATGGCTAGAACTTATCAAGGACTATGACTTAAGTTTGCAATACCACCCTAGAAAGGCAAATGTCGTAGCCGATGCATTAAGCCGCAATGTTTATGTGAATGGCCTCAACAAAGGAGAGTTGCCGGAGGAGTTGTGTGCCCACTTTAGAGAGCCGAGGCTCGAAATTGTGCCTGAAGGGTACCTTGCATCCTTGGAGGTGCAACCCACACTAATGGATAGAATTAAAGAAGCCCAAAAGTTGGACAAAGAAATAGGTGAAATCAAAAGTAAAGTTAGTGAAGGGAAGGCAAAAGGATTCCATGTAGATGAACAAGGAATCTTATGGTACGAAAAACGTATCTGTGTTCCACAGGATCTTGAGCTTAAAAAGTTAATCTTGCAAGAAGCTCACAATTCACCATATTCAATTCACCCTGGCAACACCAAGATGTATATGGATGTTAAGGAGAGATTTTGGTGGAATAATCTAAAGAAAGACATAGCAGAGCACATTGCTCTATGCGACGTGTGTAGTCGTGTAAAGGCAGAACATCAGAAACCGGCAGGATTATTACAACCACTGCCAATACCTGATTGGAAATGGGATAAAATTGGTATGGATTTTATCACCGGACTGCCCAGGACCAAATCTGGATACGATTCCATATGGGTTATCGTTGATCGCTTGACAAAAGTGGCCCATTTCATACCAATGAAGACCACTTATACAAGTGCAAAACTAGCCAAGATTTACATGAATAGAATTGTATGTTTGCATGGGGTACCTAAAAGTATCGTGTCCGACAGAGGAACTCAGTTTACTTTGCACTTTTGGCGACAACTTCACGAGTCATTGGGAACTCGACTGGAGTTCAGCACTGCATTTCATCCACAAACTGATGGACAGACAGAAAGGACCAATCAAATATTAGAGGATATGCTAAGAGCATGTGTGTTAGATTATGGATCCAGTTGGGATGAAAGTCTACCGTACGCAGAGTTTTCTTACAATAACAGCTATCAATCAAGCATAGAAATGGCTCCATTTGAATTTCTTTATGGAAGGAAGTGTACTACACCATTGTTATGGAATGGAGTAGGAGAAAGAAATTTGTTCGGGCCAGACCTAATCAGAGAGGCCGAAGAGAAAGTCAAGATGGTGAGAGATAAGCTAAAGGTAGCTCAATCTCGGCAGAAGAGCTATGCTGATCCAAAACGTAGAGAGGTCACCTATGAGGTGGGTGATAGAGCTTATCTCAGGGTATCACCACCTCGTGGTGTAAAGAGATTTGGAATCAAAGGAAAACTAGCACCACGCTATGTAGGACCTTTCAAAATTTTGAGCCGCAAAGGAGCAGTAGCATATGAGATAGAATTACCAGAATCGTTGTCAGCAGTTCACAATGTATTCCATGTCAGTCAGCTGAAAAAGTGTCACCCAGAGATGGAAGAAACTTCGTTGAAAGACACTATACCATTGGAGGAAGTTCAGCTAGATAATGATCTCACTTATGAAGAGAAACCTATTAAGATTCTGGAAACTGCAGAAAGAATTACCCGTACCAAGACCATCAAATTCTGCAAAGTGCAGTGGAACCATCACACTGAATCAGAAGCAACCTGGGAGCGAGAGGATGAACTTCGGAGAGATCACCCTCACCTATTTGCTAGCCAACCCGAATCTCGAGGGCGAGATTCATCTTAAGGGGATTAGATTTGTAACATCCCAAAATTTCATCTGAAATCATCATTATTGCACTCATATCATCATGGCATGTTTTTGCATTGCATTTAGAATGTCCTCCAAAAATTTGGTGCAATTTGGGCCATGGATAGAAAGTTATGAATTGTTTTGAAAATGGAACCAAAGAAAATGCTATATTACCTATTAAGTCCAAGTAAGTACTTGGATTAAAATAGTAGGTAAATATGTTTTATAATACCCTAAAAACCTAGTTTGAGTTTTTATAAATTTTCACAAATTGGTTTGAATCAATTTGAATCATTAAATCAAAAGTTTTGGAGAAAACTGAATTAGAAAAAGAAAAGGAGGGAAAATTTCAGCAGCAGCAGCATCTGGCCCAATCTGTCCCATTAAGCCCACCCGGACCACTCCCTCTCCCCTTCTCTGTCTTTTCCCACCCCCCCCCCCGTCTCTACCCCTCCCGCTGACAGGTAGACCCCACGCCCACGTCACCTCGTCGTCTTCAGTGCCGATGATGGACCTCTCCCCTTCGGCCGTTTCGAATCGATTCGATTCCGTCAGTTTCTCGTGATTAATTGCCCCGGCAATTACCCCTACTAAACCCCCTCTCCCTCCTCATCATTTTCCCCACAGACACCACCCCGGAGAGCCCCCAGGCTCCCCAAATTCCGAGCTCGAACCGCCGCTGTCCGACGGACTCCAGCGACGATTCCGGTGAACCCAGGCCACCCGGCGCCCTCCTCTCTGTCCTGAATGGTTTGCTGTGTCCTGGCGCACGTACTAACCCAGGCACGTGCCTCCTCTTGCTCCAGGTCGACGACACGGACGATTCCGGCGAACTCCCTCTGCCGCCACCATCAGTCGCCTTCTCTGGTAAAGGTAGGTTTCCCGCCGCCCCTTTTTGGTCTTTACTAGGTCGTGCAGACGTTTGCGCACCTTGCTGACCTCTTTGCCGGTTGGTTTGAGCCCCAGGTCACGGTCTCCAACACCGAGCCATGAACTCCACCGTCTGCGCAACTCCGGCGAAGGATCCAGGCCAAGCCCGAGCACCCCCCGCACCGCAGTGACCTCCATCGAGATCGCCACGACCCCCTCAACCTCTGGTACGTGTCCACGGTCTCCCAGCCCTTGTAGAATTGCCAAAACCCCATCGGCCGACGCTCCGCCGCCGCGCGCCGTCGTTAGCACCGCCAGTCTCCGGCGAGATGCTTAGCAGCCGTTCGATCAGATCCTAGCGGTTAAGATGAGATCACTTAAACGAAAGGGTACAGTTGATCTGATCCGTCCAACGTCACTTAAATCTGACGACCCACAGCGGTCGATCCGGCCGAACCGGTATCAGCCAATAAGAAAGCGCCACGTCGCCAGACTATTTCTGTTTAATTAGAAAATAGACAGATTTAGTATTAAACTTAGAAAATCCATAACTTTAGATCCACAAATCATAAAAAATACAAATTTGGTGTCTATGGATTCAGAAAAATAAGACCTTTATTATGGAGGCCTTGTTTCACACTTTTGCCTCTGTAAACTTGGAATTATAGGCAGAACCTTTTTAGGAGTATTTTGCTCACAAAAATTGTTCTATAAATTAGTTTGGGGTATTTCTTATGCATTTAGATGAGGTATTCTATCCTCAGTACTGTAGACTCTGTAAATTATGGAGTTGTGATCATATCTTTGCATGTTCCATGCATTCATGTTTTTTGTAATATTTTATTGATTGAATTATTATTGTTGTATTGATCTTGTGTAAATTGTGTGGATTGTGAAGTTTGTTGCTGTGAGGATTGTACCTATTCCCCTAGCTACCAAGGCAAGTGATATTTCATCTCATGTCCTATTATTTTCACTATTGCACTAGTGATATTTTGGTAGATCTTAGCATGATAGAATTATTCATATGTTACCATACTATGCTATGTTACCCTATAGTGTATATCTTGGTAGTATTCCTTAGATAAAGACTTTGTATGCTAGAATGCTTAGCTATGCTATTAGAATTCATGGGTGGATTATACACATAAGATAGCATGGAAAGATATTATTTTGTTTAACTAAGAAAACAACTAATGTTAATGAAACTCCTGGGTGGAATGGGCTTGCTTGGATTATGTTGAGTGGTTACTCAGGGACCATGTCTATGGTCAGCTGGTATATCACACTTGTGGATGGCTACCCAGGAACAAAGAGATTGGAGACATTCTTGTCATAAAGCTTCCAGTGCAGCCACATGGCATATGGGCTCTGCCTTGACCGACTAAGTTGCGAGAACTCAGCCAGACGGACAGAGGGTGGTAGTGATGATAGGATGGAACGCGTCCGTGGTGGTCTGAGGGATTGCTTCTGAAAAGTCTCATCTCGATGCATGTCGACTCTTGTGGGGAAAGTGCACCACCTCTCGAGATGGTAAAACTAAGTACTTAGCCGTGTCCCCGGTTATGGACATTTCTGAGCCTCAAGACAGTGAAGCAGTTCAATAATCTCCTCATTCAAATTTCTCTAAGTTAAAACTTGTGGGTGAACATGGGTAGAGGTTCAGTGATGTCTGTCATTGGTACCTTAAAGCTGGAATGAAAAACTTCTTCAAAAACTATAAGTTAAACTAATTTTAGCAAAACCAACCATAACCCCACTTAGCCATATATTCATGTAGTTGTTGGATTATACTAAGTATCTATGGTATCACTTGACAATACAATTCCAAATGTATTGACCCTTGTGGCTGTAACTTATTATGTTGCAGGATACTCTGATGATGAGTAGGGTTGCGAGTCTACACTCGACATGCTTGCCTATGGCACATGAAGACTAAGGACTCTATTATTATTACATGTTAAGTGAACCTTTGTCTTAGCCTTGGGCTAAGTGAGTTGTAAGAACTATTATACTCCTGGATGTGCGATGTAATAATGACCTTTTTTTCTATGTACTTCATCTTAAACTGTGGGTGCTAGCATTTCGATCCAGGGACTAGCACTACAATCACAGGGATCTTACCTTATCATGGTGAGATCTTACAGATGGTATCAGAGCACTGTGTTGCCTGTAGGTTCGTGACCCTAGAAAGGATTAGACTAAGGAAAACCCCTAGGAAAAATAACTCTATATTTCAACCTTACACTTGTCTTTTCATCTCATAAAGCTTTCCCTAATTATCCCTCTCATCTATTTTTGTAGATGTCCACCATCAATGAATCTGTCAAGAAGGGACCACTGATGACTATGACCTTGGAGTGCGAGACAGAATTTCCCAATGTGCTCAAGAACCTCATGCTCGGCTTGGGGATGAATGGTGAAGCCGTGTACAAGGGATTTCCTGTGATAGATAAAGGACAAGAGTATTGGTGGGTGCAACTCCACTTGTACAAGAACAAGGAGGACGATCCCAAGAGTACGGGATTTTGCATGTTCACCAACTCTGAAATGCACCCGTCATTCTTTGACTCTGCAAGGAATGCTGCATGGAGAGCTATTGAGGAACTTGGGGAGAGACTCAAGTATAGAATGCTCAATACTCAGGAGGATCTCAAGGAGGAGAAGCGTCTTGCCCAAGACTCAAAGGCCACTGTGAAACGCCTAAGTAAGGATATCATAGGCCTAGCCTTGGAGCTATGTGACCAAGACAAGCAGATTTCTGCCAAGGATGCCCTGATTGCCACCTTGGTTAAGAAGGAGTGAGATATTAGTTGGACCACCACCCCTGGCGTTTTATCACGTTAGTATCTCGACGATACCAACCTATGTGGTATGGCAAAAATGAAGTTATGTCTGGAACCTTGAGTGCTTAAGTTGAATTAATGTATTGCTACTTGGAATGTTTTGTTGGTTGAACTCTCTTTTATTTTGTGACTTGTATTTTCTTTCTCTATTGTGTTACTAATTTTCTCCATACTATGCAAAAGATGCCGAATTTTGTCTATAGCACGGCCGAGGATTTCAAGGGGACTCGCTTTGGGACTCGTATCTTGGAGCTAGTCCAAGTGCTCGCTCTTCCGATCCCCACTATTCAGGGACTTCAGCTGAGGAAGTTTCAGAGGAAGGACTTATGGGGATTCAGAGTTACCTAGCCAGGACGTGAGACAGAGCCCCAAACTGGGGAGATTACCTTCAAGGTTCTCCATGATGACATGGAGAGGGGCCTCGACGTCGCTATGTAGGAGCTGTTGGGACGCCTATGTGGACGTCATTCTTCTGAGATCAAGAGCCACTACTTCCACTTCTTTGGGAGGCGCGACGAGGATGGAGAGCTTATTGTGTTGGACAAGGCCACTAAGGAGTCTATCAAGCCCGTGCGTCACTACCTTCAGGACTTAGAGAGCCTTATTAGACACCTTGATACTGATAGGACTAACGTGATGCTTAGCAACGATGAACTACGAGTCCAACTCAAGGAGAAGGACAAGGACTTCCAGGAACAGGAAAATCGAATCAAGGAAATGGAGAAGAAGTTTGAAGACCAAGATAAGAAATTCAAGAACCAAGAGAAGAGAGTTCAGGAGAAGAACAAGAAGATTAGAGACTTGGAGACCGAGTTAGAGCTAGAGAACATTGAGCTGGAAGCGGATCACGAGGTGATAGAGAGGCTACGCACACAGAAGAGGGAGCTACAGACAAATATCGATGCTCTGACTACCAGCTTGGAGGAATACAAGGCAGGATTCGCATCAGCGGGACTTGCTCTAGTGGAGGAGGAAGTCGACATGGAGGAGTAGTGATACTGTTCCATCTACCTATCATTCTATTATTATTGAGTGCATAGGTCATGCCGACTTGTGGGTGACTATGCTAGTATGTTATCTTTGGAGACTCTGTTATTTTTGTGATGTTGGAACTTGCATGTGCTTGTTTGTCTGAATTGTTGTTTTATTTGGGTTATCTATCATTACTTACCCTTACTAAACCCACAGATGCCTCCCCGATGCAACAACGAGGATAACAATGACAATGACAATGGAATGCAGCAGATGATGGCTGCACAGACCCAATTGATGCAAATGATGACTCAATTCATGGCGAACCAGAACCAGAACAACAATAATAACAATAACAACCGGAACAATCCACCACCTTTGGATATGCTGACCAGATTTCTAAGGCTGAGACCTGCCAAGTTCTCAGGTACCTCAGACCCCATGGTAGCAAATGATTGGTAACGCTCTGTGAATAAGGACCTAGTCACGGTTGGATGCACGGATGCAGAAAATATCAGATTTGCAGCACACTTGTTGGAAGGTCATGCAGCTGCTTGGTGGGATAATTTTCAAATTACCCACCCTATTGAGGAAGTGACTTGGGCAATGTTTGAAGATGGGTTTCGCACCACTCACATCTCTGCTAGAATAATGGGATTAAAGAAAAAGGAGTTCCATAACCTCAAGCAACGCCACCGCAGTATTTCTGAATACATCGAGGAGTTCAATAATTTGTCACGTTATGCACCCGATGACGTTGACACTGATGCAAAGAGGAAGGAGAAGTTCCTAGATGGGTTGAATGATGAAATTTCTATGCAACTATCTGTTGCATATGTTCCAACTTATCAATCTTTATGTGATAAAGCTACCATCCTGGAAAACAAGATGAAGCTAGTGGAGGGAAGAAAGAGGAAGCACCATTTCGATAAGTTTGGATCAGGATCTCCTCACAAGCGCCCTCATGGTGAAGGAAGTGGGAGTTCAGGATTTCACAAAAATGGGAATCATAATAACCATCGTAACAACCATAACCATGATGGAAACAATCATCATGGACACAACAAAGGTGGATTCAGGAACAACCACAATGGTCATGGCCATGGAAACCAAACTGGACGGAATCGTCACAATCAGCCAGCAAAGAAAGACATAAGTCAGGTAGAATGTTTCAAATGCAAGAAAACTGGGCACTATGCCAATGAATGTCCAGAGAAGAAGACTGATGGGGCCAAGCTGAACCCATTCCAAAAAGGGCATGTGAACCACATTAATGTGGAGGAAATCCAAGAAGGATCTGATGCTGTGATCGGTAAGTTCAAGATTAATTCCTTTCCTGCACTTATCCTTTTCGATACTGGCGCATCGCATTCATTCATTTCAAGAGCATTTGTAATCAAAAACGGACTCACCACTGAAACTATTGGATGTCCTATTAAGGTAAGTTCTCCGGGTGGAGAAATGATAGTAAATTCAGGGTGCCGACAGATCATCCTAGAAATTGGAAAACACAAGTTCCCGATTAGTTTAATAATCCTAGAGTCCCAAGGATTAGATGTTATATTAGGGATGGACTGGTTGACCCGTTATGCAGGGGTGATTGATTGTGCCAAGCGAACTATTATGCTCACCACCCTAGAAAAGAAAAGGATCAGGCTCAAGTCTAACTTTGAACTCAAGGGGAGCAAGGTTAATTCTCTTAAGGGGGTTAGCTTAGATGATGTGCCAATAGTGAGGGAATATCCAGATGTGTTCCCCGAGGAATTACCTGGCATGCCACCAGATAGGGACGTGGAGTTTCTGATAGACCTATTGCCAGGAACGGGGCCTATAGCAAAGAGACCTTATAAAATGTCGGTGGACGAGTTAAAAGAACTCAAGAAACAGCTGGGAGAACAGTTGAAAAAGGGATTTATTCAACCAAGCTCATCATCTTGGGGAGCACCAGTCTTGTTTGTCGAGAAGAAGGACCGAAGTCAAAGGCTATGCACAGATTATCGTTCACTCAATGAAGTGACCATAAAGAACAAATATCCCCTGCCTAGAATTAATGATCTCTTCGATCAGCTAGAGGGAGCATGTGTTTTCTCAAAAATTGATCTTCGATCATGATACTTCCAACTAAAGATTAGAGAACATGACATACCCAAGACTGCATTCACCACTAGATACGGGTTGTATGAATATACAGTGATGCCATTTGGATTGACTAATGCACCGGCCTACTTCATGAACATGATGAATAAAGTATTCATGGAATTCCTTGACAAGTTCGTAATGGTATTCATCGATGATATATTGGTTTATTCCAAGAGCAGCAAAGAACATGAAGAACATCTACGCCTGATTCTAGAGAAACTCAGAGAACATAAACTTTATGCCAAGTTCAGAAAATGTGAATTCTGGCTAAATGAAGTGGGTTTTCGTGGACATATGGTATCTGGGAATGGTATAGCTGTTGATCCAGCCAAAGTGGCAGCTGTGACAGAGTGGGAACCTCCTAAATCTGTTAAGGAAATCCGTAGCTTCCTTGGCCTAGCAGGGTACTATCGAAGGTTCATTGAAAATTTCTCTAAGATTGCAAAGCCCATGACTAATCTGCTGAAGAAGGAGAATAAGTTTAATTGGACAGAAGCTTGCGGAACCAGCTTTCAGGAGTTGAAAAAGAGGCTAGTTTCAGCACTAGTGTTATGTTTGCCAGATCTTGAGAAAGACTTTCAAGTTTACTATGATGCATCTCACCAAGGATTAGAGGTGTATTGATGCAGGAAGGTAGAGTGGTAGCTTATGCATCAAGACAACTCAAAAATCATGAAGTGAACTACCCTACTCATGATCTAGAGTTGGCATCAGTTGTGCATGCACTAAAAACATGGAGGCATTATCTTATGGGAAAACGTTGTGAGATGTTCACTAATCACAAGAGTTTGAAATATATTTTTACACAGAAAGAGCTCAATATGAGGCAAATAAGATGGCTAGAACTTATCAAGGACTATGACTTAAGTTTGCAATACCACCCTAGAAAGGCAAATGTCGTAGCCGATGCATTAAGCCGCAATGTTTATGTGAATGGCCTCAACAAAGGAGAGTTGCCGGAGGAGTTGTGTGCCCACTTTAGAGAGCTGAGGCTCGAAATTGTGCCTGAAGGGTACCTTGCATCCTTGGCGGTGCAACCCACACTAATGGATAGAATTAAAGAAGCCTAAAAGTTGGACAAATAAATAGGTGAAATCAAAAGTAAAGTTAGTGAAGGGAAGGCAAAAGGATTCCATGTAGATGAACAAGGAATCTTATGGTACGAAAAACGTATCTGTGTTCCACAGGATCTTGAGCTTAAAAATTTAATCTTGCAAGAAGCTCACAATTCACCATATTCAATTCACCCTGGCAACACCAAGATGTATATGGATGTTAAGGAGAGATTTTGGTGGAATAATCTAAAGAAAGACATAGCAGAGCACATTGCTCTATGCGACGTGTGTAGTCGTGTAAAGGCAGAACATCAGAAACCGGCAGGATTATTACAACCACTGCCAATACCTGATTGGAAATGGGATAAAATTGGTATGGATTTTATCATCGGACTGCCCATGACCAAATCTGGATACGATTCCATATGGGTTATCGTTGATCGCTTGACAAAAGTGGCCCATTTCATACCAATGAAGACCACTTATACAAGTGCAAAACTAGCCAAGATTTACATGAATAGAATTGTATGTTTGCATGGGGTACCTAAAAGTATCGTGTCCGACAGAGGAACTCAGTTTACTTTGCACTTTTGGCGACAACTTCACGAGTCATTGGGAACTCGACTGGAGTTCAGCACTGCATTTCATCCACAAACTGATGGACAGACAGAAAGGACCAATCAAATATTAGAGGATATGCTAAGAGCATGTGCGTTAGATTATAGATCCAGTTGGGATGAAAGTCTACCGTACGCAGAGTTTTCTTACAATAACAGCTATCAATCAAGCATAGAAATGGCTCCATTTGAATTTCTTTATGGAAGGAAGTGTACTACACCATTGTTATGGAATGGAGTAGGAGAAAGAAATTTGTTCAGGCCAGACCTAATCAGAGAGGCCGAAGAGAAAGTCAAGATGGTGAGAGATAAGCTAAAGGTAGCTCAATCTCGGCAGAAGAGCTATGCTGATCCAAAACGTAGAGAGGTCACCTATGAGGTGGGTGATAGAGCTTATCTCAGGGTATCACCACCTCGTGGTGTAAAGAGATTTGGAATCAAAGGAAAACTAGCACCACGCTATGTAGGACCTTTCAAAATTTTGAGCCGCAAAGGAGCAGTAGCATATGAGATAGAATTACCAGAATCGTTGTCAGCAGTTCACAATGTATTCCATGTCAGTCAGCTGAAAAAGTGTCACCCAGAGATGGAAGAAACTTTGTTGAAAGACACTATACCATTGGAGGAAGTTCAGCTAGATAATGATCTCACTTATGAAGAGAAACCTATTAAGATTCTGGAGACTGCAGAAAGAATTACCCGTACCAAGACCATCAAATTCTGCAAAGTGCAGTGGAACCATCACACTGAATCAGAAGCAACCTGGGAGCGAGAGGATGAACTTCAGAGAGATCACCCTCACCTATTTGCTAGCCAACCCGAATCTCGAGGGCGAGATTCATCTTAAGGGGATTAGATTTGTAACATCCCAAAATTTCATCTGAAATCATCATTATTGCACTCATATCATCATGGCATGTTTTTGCATTGCATTTAGAATGTCCTCCAAAAATTTGGTGCAATTTGGGCCATGGATAGAAAGTTATGAATTGTTTTGAAAATGGAACCAAAGAAAATGCTATATTACCTATTAAGTCCAAGTAAGTACTTGGATTAAAATAGTAGGTAAATATGTTTTATAATACCCTAAAAACCTAGTTTGAGTTTTTACAAATTTTCACAAATTGGTTTGAATCAATTTGAATCATTAAATCAAAAGTTTTGGAGAAAACTGAATTAGAAAAAGAAAAGGAGGGAAAATTTCAGCAGCAGCAACATCTGGCCCAATCTGGCCCATTAAGCCCACCCGGACCACTCCCTCTCCCCTTCTCTGTCTTTTCCCACCCCCCCGTCTCTACCCCTCCCGCTGACAGGTAGACCCCACGCCCACGTCACCTCGTCGTCTTCAGTGCCGATGATGGACCTCTCCCCTTCGGCCGTTTCGAATCGATTCGATTCCGTCAGTTTCTCGTGATTAATTGCCCCGGCAATTACCCCTACTAAACCCCCTCTCCCTCCTCATCATTTTCCCCACAGACACCACCCCGGAGAGCCCCCAGGCTCCCCAAATTCCGAGCTCGAACCGCCGCTGTCCGACGGACTCCAGCGACGATTCCGGTGAACCCAGGCCACCCGGCGCCCTCCTCTCTGTCCTGAATGGTTTGCCGTGTCCTGGCGCACGTACTAACCCAGGCACGTGCCTCCTCTTGCTCCAGGTCGACGACACGGACGATTCCGGCGAACTCCCTCTGCCGCCACCATCAGTCGCCTTCTCTGGTAAAGGTAGGTTTACCGCCGCCCCTTTTTGGTCTTTACTAGGTCGTGCAGACGTTTGCGCACCTTGCTGACCTCTTTGCCGGTTGGTTTGAGCCCCAGGTCACGGTCTCCAACACCGAGCCATGAACTCCACCGTCTGCGCAACTCCGGCGAAGGATCCAGGCCAAGCCCGAGCACCCTCCGCACCGCAGTGACCTCCATCGAGATCGCCACGACCCCCTCAACCTCTAGTACGTGTCCACGGTCTCCTAGCCCTCGTAGAATCGCCAAAACCCCATCGGCCGACGCTCCGCCGCCGCGCGCCGTCGTTAGCACCGCCAGTCTCCGGCGAGATGCTTAGCAGCCGTTCGATCAGATCCTAGCGGTTAAGATGAGATCACTTAAACGAAAGGGTACAGTTGATCTGATCCGTCCAACGTCACTTAAATCTGACGACCCACAGCGGTCGATCCGGCCGAACCGGTATCAGCCAATAAGAAAGCGCCACGTCGCCAGACTATTTCTGTTTAATTAGAAAATAGACAGATTTAGTATTAAACTTAGAAAATCCATAACTTTAGATCCACAAATCATAAAAAATACAAATTTGGTGTCTATGGATTCAGAAAAATAAGACCTTTATTATGGAGGCCTTGTTTCACACTTTTGCCTCTGTAAACTTGGAATTATAGGCAGAACCTTTTTAGGAGTATTTTGCTCACAAAAATTGTTCTATAAATTAGTTTGGGGTATTTCTTATGCATTTAGATGAGGTATTCTATCCTCAGTACTGTAGACTCTGTAAATTATGGAGTTGTGATCATATCTTTGCATGTTCCATGCATTCATGTTTTTTGTAATATTTTATTGATTGAATTATTATTGTTGTATTGATCTTGTGTAAATTGTGTGGATTGTGAAGTTTGTTGCTGTGAGGATTGTACCTATTCCCCTAGCTACCAAGGCAAGTGATATTTCATCTCATGTCCTATTATTTTCACTATTGCACTAGTGATATTTTGGTAGATCTTAGCATGATAGAATTATTCATATGTTACCATACTATGCTATGTTACCCTATAGTGTATATCTTGGTAGTATTCCTTAGATAAAGACTTTGTATGCTAGAATGCTTAGCTATGCTATTAGAATTCATGGGTGGATTATACACATAAGATAGCATGGAAAGATATTATTTTGTTTAACTAAGAAAACAACTAATGTTAATGAAACTCCTGGGTGGAATGGGCTTGCTTGGATTATGTTGAGTGGTTACTCAGGGACCATGTCTATGGTCAGCTGGTATATCACACTTGTGGATGGCCACCCAGGAACAAAGAGATTGGAGACATTCTTGTCATAAAGCTTCCAGTGCAGCCACATGGCATATGGGCTCTGCCTTGACCGACTAAGTTGCGAGAACTCAGCCAGACGGACAGAGGGTGGTAGTGATGATAGGATGGAACGCGTCCGTGGTGGTCTGAGGGATTGCTTCTGAAAAGTCTCATATCGATGCATGTCGACTCTTGTAGGGAAAGTGCACCACCTCTCGAGATGGTAAAACTAAGTACTTAGCCGTGTCCCCGGTTATGGACATTTCTGAGCCTCAAGACAGTGAAGCAGTTCAATAATCTCCTCATTCAAATTTCTCTAAGTTAAAACTTGTTGGTGAACATGGGTAGAGGTTCAGTGATGTCTGTCATTGGTACCTTAAAGCTGGAATGAAAAACTTCTTCAAAAACTATAAGTTAAACTAATTTTAGCAAAACCAACCATAACCCCACTTAGCCATATATTCATGTAGTTGTTGGATTATACTAAGTATCTATGGTATCACTTGGCAATACAATTCCAAATGTATTGACCCTTGTGGCTGTAACTTATTATGTTGCAGGATACTCTGATGATGAGTAGGGTTGCGAGTCTACACTCGACATGCTTGCCTGTGGCACATGAAGACTAAGGACTCTATTATTATTACATGTTATGTGAACTTGTGTCTTAGCCTTGGGCTAAGTGAGTTGTAAGAACTATTATACTCCTGGATGTGCGATGTAATAATGACCTTTGTTTCTGTGTACTTCATCTTAAACTGTGGGTGCTAGCATTTCGATCTAGGGACTAGCACTGCAATCATAGGGATCTTACCTTATCATGGTGAGATCTTACAATAAGCTATGCAAAAGAGTGAATGATAGAACTTCTCATTAATATTCCATAACGAAAACTCACACCAAGGGATACAAATCTAACGAGAGAGGGGACACTTCCATAATGCAAACCATACTACATAATAACTCCTCTATTCGTGATATGACTCTACTAATAAGGTAAAAAGATAGAAGATAGTGATATGATACCGCGACACTCCCCCAAGCTTGGAACAAACCAAGGGGATGCCAAACCTGATGACGAATTACTCCTTTGGTGGTGGTGGTATACTCTCATCTTCGTCCGTCTTCCAGGGTAAAGGCTTCCCATCAACAAAGGACATCGTGGTTTCCAACATCCTGAAACTTGCAGCAGCACTTATGCGTTTAAATCTAGCCTCATACTCACAGTTTTGATTTTGAACGTCATAGAACTGTGCTTGCAGTTCGTTGGTTGTTTGATGGAGTGAAAAGACTTCATCTTTGAGTTCAGCAGTCTCCTTTTGGTGCTCGGCGATGAGTTCGGAACAAATCTTATGGATGATGTCCACTTCGCGCTCCGCCATCTTCCTGTACCTAAAGTCTTCTTGCACCAATGCTTCCATCCTGTCCTCCAGACTTCCTTCACCTTTAGGGCCTTGAACCTCCTTAATCCGGACCTCCCCACCTTCGAGCAGCAACTCCTTGGGATGAATCTTCAATTCTCTCATGTATGGGTTGATGATATCTTCTAAGGAATCTCCCTTGGATGTTCTAGAGGAAGACATTGTGGCTCCAAATCTGGGATTCCACCTGACAGAAACAGATCGAAATAAAAACACGACGAAAAAACGATATACGAACCTCGGAAGATCCGGAGGGTTATATATTACGAAGTTTCATACCAAAAGGAAGGTAGTGGGAGAAAACGAGTCGGAGGCGGAGTCCTGGGTGGCCTCACCACCCGGTGGCGCGGCCAGGGCAAGGCCCACGCCATGGGGTGGTGTGGGCCACCCTGGCTCTGTTTCCGTCTCTTTTCCGCTTCGAAGCTTTCCTTATTGACTGAAAACTGCAAAAATATCGTTGTATTGTATTTTCGCGGAACTTTTCTTACCAGAACGGTTACCTAGTTGGAAACGGACTCTACAGGTCTCTGAATTTGGTATTTAGTGGATCCTTCCGGAGTCACCACTTGAATCATCAATATCTTCATCTTCGTATACTTATTATTGGAGTCATAAAACCTTTCTCGTCCTTACTGCACCATTATCTCCACTTCCTGGAAATTTCTTTCACACAAAACTTCACACAATTCTCATTAGCAACATTAGTATAAGTGAAGTGACAAACCCTTTTGAGTTCAACTTTCAACTGAAAACCATCAAAATAAAATCTACTGTAGCAACTCCTTTCGAAAACCCAAAAAGAATTCAAAAAGGAAATCGAATAAAGAAGCAAATGCAAGAGTGGCAAAATCTGTCAAAACAGACCAGCAGGTAGAGATCAATTTTTTCTAAAATCTTCTGTTGCTCAAATCAAAAAGTGCAGAACTAACGAAAGTTAAATAACAACCTGGGGCAGAATCATAAAAAATTTCAGCTCACTCCGACGTACAGAGATCTCTCACGAATTTTTACGGTGAAGCACAAAAATCTGTTTCGGGACAGCAACTTCCCCAAATATTACTTCTCTCTCATTAGAGGTTGATCTTGACGCAAAAAGCAAAACAAAACGGATAAGGAGCAGTTATTACCGAATTAATAACTTCAAAGACTCAAAGAAACAAAATAAAACTGAAAGCAAAAATAAATTGGGTTGTCTCCCATAAAGCTCTTTCTTTATAGCCATTAAGATGGGCATGGTAATTTTTGAAGAAGCTCTTATAGGGATATGAATTGAAGTGAAAGAGAGCATTAAGAAGAAAAAACACACGCACATTTAAGTCTAACCCACTTCCTATGCAAGGGGATTTCGTAAACAAACAAGTTATTGAAACCAAAGGCAACTTGCATAAGAAGGCAAAAGAAGTGCAACATAAAAACTTTCAGCATAAAACGGGGAAACTTGATATTATTGAGATGCATAAGAACACATTTCCCTCTCTCATAATAACTTTCAGTATCATTCATAAACTTAACAATATAGCTATCACAAGGACCATCATAGCACTGATCACTTATTCTAACAGGAAACACATGAATACTAGCTCTCATAACACTACTATGTTAAACAATATTAGAGGTATCCTTACAAAGGATAGTGTGTCCCTATTCTTAGTGACAAAGTGTTTCACACTTGCTATTATAGGTTCATCAACCATTTGTTTATCAGGTTCAACATCTTTATTCATACTTTCATCAACCATACTAGCTATCATAGAATGTTCCTTTACCTTAACTGGGAAAGGCATTTTCTCAATATAAGGTTTAGGAAAAACATGATTGGCAGTATAAACTTCAGTATTTCTTGCAGGAACACTCTTAGCAACATCTTTATAAGGTTCATGATACTTATTCCACTTCTTTTTAGGCACTTCAATATAGGAAGCAAAAGCCTAAAAATAAGAAGCAATAGCTTGAGAGTCTAGACCATAAGCATTTTTAATATTTTGAAAGTCACCAGTTCCCATAAAAGATTCAATGCATTCATAATCATAATTTATACCTGACTTTCTACCTTTGGTCATTCTCCCAAGCTTCATCATTGTCTTGAATACGATCTAGAAGGTCCCATTTAGCTTCTTCTTCCATGCGAGTGAATGATCCAGCACAAGAAGCGTCCAATAAATCCTTGCCATGTAGAGGGAGCCTTGCATAGAAGTTGTTGATAATAATATTGTTGGGGAGCTCATGAATGGGACATTTGAGCATTAGTAACTTCAATCTCCCCCAAGCTTGAGCTGTACTCTCTCCATCAAGAGGCTAAAAGTTGTATATTTGATTCCGATCTTTATGAATCTCACTAGGAGGATAAAACTTTGAATAAAAGAGAGGCACTATTTCCTCCCATTCCAGAGCTTGACCATTCTTCAGCAGCTTATACCATTCCTCAGCTCTTCCTTTTAGTGATAATGAGAATAACTTCTTCTTAACTTGATCTGTAGTAATACCTGCACACTTGAACAACCCGCATAATTCGTGTATAAAGAGCAAATGATCACCGGGATGGACAGTTCCATCCCCAACATAGTAGTTATCCATAACACGATCAGTAATTCTTGTAGGTATTTTAAGAATATCTTTCTCAGCAGGTGGTGGCTTATCTACTACCTTAGTAGTGGTAGTAGCATTACCAAATAAGAAACTCGGCGAATTATCCATAATGAAAATAAAGAAACTAGCAGAAGTAAACAATACTCACAGTAGAAGTTTCCTTTACCAGTTCCACTCTCCAATAGCGCTTCACTCCCCGGCAACGGTGCCAGAAAATAGTCTTGATGACCCACAAGTATAGGGGGGTGTATCACAGTATTTTCGATAAGTAAGAGTGTCGAACCCAACGAGGAGCAGAAGGTGCTGGCTAGTGGTATGGATCAGGAATTCTCTGCAAATACTTAGCAAACGGATTTTTAGGGGTTTTCGATAAAGCGAGTAAACAAAGTACGAGTAAATAAAAGACAGTAAGAATGAAGTCAGCAAGTGGCCCAATCCTTTATGCATCAAAGGACAAGCCGGTTGTATTTCTATAGATGACCAAACGTTCTCGAGGACACATGGGAAGACTGCCAAGTGCTTTCACTTCATATAGTCGATTAATCTTCTTTAGCTTGCTAAGTTTTGTGTGAGTGAACCTGTGCTAATGTACCGCCCCATCCAAGACTAATACATACTTGTGATTATACCCCTTGCAAACATACGTAAGTACAAGAAAGTAATTAAGGTAGAAACCTAACCACAGCTTTAAACTCTAAGACCCTTACGTCCCTTGTGCAATGGTTTCCTAACGGGGTTTCAGGTTTCTGTCACTCCGGCAACCCCTACGATTAGTAGCCAAATACACAATGCATTCCCCTAGGCCCATATAGGTGAAGTGTCATGTAGTCGACGTTCACATGACACCACTAGAAGAAGTACACCACAATTTAAATAAGAAACTATTGAATCTTTCTCAACACAACTCCACTACTAACAACATGACTTCTCCCATGTCCTCAAGAACAAAACGAACTACTCACAAGACATCATATGGATCATGATCAGAGATGAAATAATGATGTATAACAATCTGAACATAAACAATAATTCAATGGTTCACTCAATAGCATCAACTACAAGGAGTAATCAACACTGGGAAAGTTTCCCCTATGAACTATGCAAGATTCAACGCAATTGTTACAGCAATATGGAGATGGTAATGAGGGTGCTGATGGTGATGATGGTGGTGATGATGATGATCCTGATGAAGTCCAGCTTGATGGTGGTGTTGATGGCGACGATCTCCCCTCTCCGGGAAGGAATTCCCCCGGCAGAAATCTGTCTGCCGGAGAGATCTGTCTCTCTCGGTGTTTTCCGCCCCGTAGAGGCGGCGAAATCTTTCTGTGGTCGCTCCCCTAGTCTTAGGGTTTCAGGAGGTTGATATACGCCAGAGGGGACAGGCTGGAGTAGGCCAGGGCGGCCACACCACTCCCTGGCGCGGCCTACGCCTGCCCGCGCCATCGGGTGGTGTGGGCCCCCTGTGGCCCACCTCCACTCCATCTTCTGGCATCCTGAGTCTTCCGGAAAAATAGGATTTTCTGTATATTTTCCCGGATTTTCTGATCTCCGCGAATTTTGCCTCCAAACAGCACCTTTTCCATCAGAATCCCGACTGCAGCGGTCCATGCTCCAAAAGTCATCAACCATGCAAAAACAGATGAAATAACATAAGTATCACCTCTCAATATGAAATATATCAATGAATAATAGTGAATTAATACATAGAATAGTGATGCAAAATGGACGTATCACTTATTGAGTTCCAATACCATTTCCAATGCATATGCTACTTGCTTTTGTTTACTTGTTTTATTTACTTTCTTGCACACAAATACAAAATCTTCCAAACACCCTTACTTGAAATCAAAGGAAGCTTATAAGTATCTTTAGGTAGATAGTGAAGAGGGGAATAAAGAACTTAACCAAATAGCTCTCCGTGGGTTCGATACTCTTATTTCAAAAATAGCTACAATTGATCTGTGCACTTGCAGTCATCAAGCTATTTTCTAGCGCTGTTGCCGGGGATTTAAGCCATTTTGGTGTTTGTTCTTAGTTGCTAAATCTATTAATTCACTACAATAGATGTGATATTTATTGACAAAATGGCTTGTTGACAAAGTTGTGAACCATCATATATTATCTTAATCCTTGATGGTTTGGTTATGGCGTCAAGGATTAAGCATAATGCATGACGATTTAGTATTTTGTCATTGTTATATCGTCATGGATTACTCTTCTGGGTGGTTTGTCGATGTTGGTGACAAAATTTTATCATGGTGCATTTAAATTGTCACTAAAAATCATGCGGGACTAAGTTGTCAGTAGGGGAAAATAGTTTATCAAAAACAATGAGGCAAAGAAATTAAATGTAAAATATTGTCTTGCGCGGGGTTTGAGCTCACGACCACGAGTTGATTACTACTGCTACCGCTACGGTAGATGTAATGTTTTTGTCATGTAAAGTTGTTGGTTAGTTTTAGGGTGGTTTAGTGCGTATTTGCTGGTCCGCATTTGTGTTGCACCGGCGTGCCACTATGCGCCACCGTGCGTGTGAGAACCATGCAGTACCATAGGCATGTCCGTGGTGCACTGTGTGAGCGTTTTTTTCGAGAACTATGGGAGCAGTTGTGCGTGCGTACGCTGCAGAACCGTACACGTGTGAACTGCGGGGCGCGAAACATCGACAGCTCGCCATATGCCCATCCCTCTCTCTCTCTGTGCCATTCCATCATTCACTCCCTCACGCCACCGATTCCAACTCCCCTTCTCCACTCCTCTCTCTCTCTGCCAAACAGGAAAAAACCTCTCCGCTTCCGCTCCCCTTCGCATTTCGGCAATGGAGCACCCATTTGATGTTGTCGCTACGGTGAAGTCGAAGGCCGCAACGCTGGCCTTAGCCGCACAGGAGGCGTCCATGGCCACGATGGAGGTGCGCAAAGCCGTAGTGGCTGGTATCGCAGCCGTAGTGGAGGCCAAAGATATAGCAGACGCCCTCGCCGAAGGACGACCCGTCGGTCCCTCCTCTACTCTCGCTGCTATGAGAAGATACATCTACAATTATGGCAAGGATCCGCACGAGGTCGACAAGGACCTCGAGCTCATCGTCACCCCCTGCCGTCGGCCTTCGACGAGCAGGAGGAGGTAAGTTCCATGTAATACATGTTTAGGATTGATGCCTAGGATTTTCAATTAGAGTCAGGTGCGCAGGGTTTTCAATTAGCGTTAGATTCATTTTATATCTATTACGACTACTCCGTAATTAATGGATCTATTGTTATTGCTACCTAGTGTTTGATTATAGACATATTCGATTAATATTTGCGGTACTATGTGTTGATACACTCAATATGATGTACGTTATTTCTTTAACCATCATAGTCTGCCCATAAAAAACTCATGGTACTTGTAATCGCTGTAACCGAAACAATCTAATTGAGAATAATATCACAATTCTGCTCTATGGATAGTTGTTTTCATATATGTGGATTAATGCTAGTTTATTGGCCGGCGGAATTGGATTTTCTGCTTGATCCCTGATTACTTTATGTTGTTGCTAGCTGTCTGAGTGTTATTTGTTGCTTCCTTTGTTAGGCATTAAATTTTAGTTGCAGTTTCTACATATTTGCTTCACATGTGTATTTTGCATGTTTATGTTCTACGTTATTTTTGTAACCATCTTAGTCTGCCCATGAACGACACCTGGTACTTGTACTCGCTATAACAGAAACAATATCATTCAGAATTATATCACAATTCTGCTCTATCGATTATTGTTTTTAAGGATGCAAATGGGTATCCTTTACGGTACCCTCTACCCTATTTAGTACAAAAAATGAACTACATTTTCACAAATCATCACTTTTTTAGAAAACTAGTTTATTTGTTTGATCTAGACTAAAATAGAGGGTACCCGAAAGGTTCCAAACTTGCATCTCTAGTTGTTTTCATATATGTGGATTAATGCTATCTTATTGGCCGACAGAATTGGATTATCTGCTTAAACCCTGATTACTATCTGTTGTTGCTAGCTGTATGAGTGTTATCTCTATTGCTTCCTGTGTTAGGAATTAAATTTTATTTGTAGTTTCTACATATTTGCTCACATGTTTTTTTGGCATGTTTCAGGAGGCTACTGATGATGTTGACATCGATGTCGAATCCAGCCATAGGAAGAACATGGCCACTCCGAAGAAGCTGATGGCGGGGACGTTCGATGCCTTCTGGAGTGAACCCTGGAGTCATGCCATGAACCGTTGCCCCTTCTTCTAAAGGAGAATCAACATGGACTTCCAAAGCATCCTCCAGCATGCCGAAGGCTGTGGATCCGGCCATGTGAAGGTCGGTGAAACTGTCAACGTCCATGGCTTTCGTGCCAATCACAAGGCCTATGGCATCTTCCTCAGGTAAAAATTGAACTGAGCTATCGAGCTCGATTGTGTGCTTACTCTCGTGCCCAGGCCTCCGAATGTTCCGGGTATGGGCAGCAAGAAGGAGAGGAAGCGAGACCGGGAGGAGGCAGCGACGGCGAGGAGGCAGGTGGCGGCGAGGAGGAAGTGCATTAGTGATGTGCTGGTTGGTTGTGTGCTGCTGCTGCTTTAAGCAGCATGTTTCGTTGAACTATGTTTCTATTGGCTGCTGAGCAGCGTTTGTGTTAAACATTATCATACCTAGTTTATGTTGATCCTTGGTATATTATTTGCCTGTCATTTTTGTAGATTATAGATGTTTAATTATGTCTACACTTGTTTTTGTACATACTGGTGGGTGGTGGGATTTTGTATTTGGGTAAAGGTACGGTGAAGGGAAAGAGTTAAGCAATTGAGATATAGAAGCTAGTGTAGATTTCCTACCAGATTGGGCAAAAATGAATGAATGAGGTGAGCCAGGCAGAGATAGAGACATAATGTGGTGCATCGATTTGTTACTAGAAGGAGACAAACATAGAGAGTATAGAAGCTGGTGTAGATATCATAGCAGATTGGGAAAAAAAGAATGAATGCGGTGAGCCAGGCAGCGCTAGAGACAGAAAGTGGTGAATGGATTTGTTTCCAGAAGGAGACAGAGAGAGTATAGAAGATGGTATAGATTTCCTACCAGATTGGGCAAAGAGGAATGAATGAGGTGAGCCAGGCAGAGATAGAGACAAAAAGTGATGCATGGATTTGTTTCTAGAAGGAGACAGACAAAACGAAGGTTCTCTGATTTGTTGCTCTTCTTTCCCTTTTTCTTATAGTTTTTTATTTACAAATTTTTATTGTGGTGCATCTAAATATTTCTTACTAAAACACTAAGGTAAATATATCAATAAAATGTAAAATATTGTCGTTTTTCATAGTGATCCAATTTGAAGGTTTCAATAGATTATGAGAATTTCTCATTTTACTATGAATTTCACAAGGTTTGGTCAAACCGGAGTTGACCAAAGACTTTTGAGAGATTGCGAAAGCATCTGAAAGGTACAATTTCTGTTATGTGGTCCTAATGTGATGTACAACCACTCAAGCATGCAAATTGAAGGTCTCAAATTGTTGTTTTGGTACTTGCTTCACAAATGGTTCCATGTTTTTGAGTTTGAGGGTTAAATTTTTGATTTTTTCAAACCAAAACGGCTAGATACAGTGCTAGCATCACTGGACACATGGTGATACACCCTTGTCCCAAATTTGAGTCCATTTGAAGATTGGTAGATGAAAACATGGTATACAAGTCGCTGTTTCTAGTAGTCGGACATGATCGTTGACCAAACTACACCACATTTGAGAGTGGACTGCTAGGGGGACTTTTTTCAAATTTTCCCATTTTTCATGCAAAGTATTTGCCACATAGTGATCAAATTCGAAGGTTTCAATAGATTATGAGAATTTCTCATTTTTCTATGAATTTCACAAGGTTTGATCAAACAGGGGTTGACCAGAGACTTTTGAGAGATTGCGAAAGCATCTGAAAGGTACAACTGCTATTATGTGGTCCCAATGTGATGTACAACCACTCAAGCATGCAAATTGAAGGTCTAAAATTGTAGTTTTGGTACTTGCTTCACAAATGATTCCATGTTTTTGAGTTTGAGGGTTAAAATTTTGAATTTTTCAAACCAAAACGGCTAGATACAATGCTAGCATCACTAGCCACATGGTGATACACCCTTGTGCCAAATTTGAGTCTATTTGAAGATTGGTAGATGAAAACATGGTATACAAGTGGCTCTTTCTAGTAGTCGGACATGATCGTTGACCAAACTACACCACATTTGAGAGTGGACTGCTAGGGGGATTTTTTTCAAATTTTCCCATCTTTCATGCAAAGTATTTGCCACATAGTGATCAAATTCAAAGGTTTCAATAGATTATGAGAATTTCTCATTCTTCTATGAATTTCACAAGGTTTGGTCAAACAGGGGTTGACTAGAGAGTTTCGAGAGATTGCGAAAGCATCTGAAAGGTACAACTGATGTTATGTGGTCCCAATGTGTTGTACAACCACTCAAGCATGCAAATTGAAGGTCTAAAATTGTAGTTTTGGTACTTGCTTCACAAATGGTTCCATGTTTTTGAGTTTGAGGGTTAAATTTTTGAATTTTTCAAACCAGAACTGATAGATACAATGCTAGCATCACTAGCCACATGGTGATACACCCTTGTGCCAAATTTGAGTCCATTTGAAGATTGGTAGATGAAAACATGGTACACAAGTGGCTATTTCTAGTAGTCAGACATGGTAGTTGACCAAACTACACCACATTTGAGAGTGGACTGCTAGGGGACATTTTTTCAAATTTTCCCTTTTTTCATGCAAAGTATTTGCCACAAAGTGATCAAATTCGAAGATTTCAATAGATTTTGCGAATTTCTCATTTTTCTATGATTTTCACAAGGTTTGGTTAAACCGGGGTTGACCAGATACTTTTGAGAGATTGCGAAAGCATATGAAATGTACAACTGTTGTTATCTGGTCCCAATGTGATGTACAACCACTCAAGCATGCAAATTGAAGGTCTCAAACTGTAGTTTTGGTACTTACTTCACAAATGGTTCCATGTTTTTGAGTTTGAGGGTTAAAATTTTTAATTTTTCAAACCAAAACGCCTAGATACAATGCTAGCATCAGTAGCCACATGGTGATACACCCTTGTGCCAAATTTGAGTCCATTTGAAGATTGGTAGATGAAAACATGGTACACAAATGGCTCTTTCTAGTAGTCGGACATGATAGTTGACCAAACTACACCACATTTGAGAGTGGACTGCTAGGGGGACATTTTTTTCAAATTTTCCCTTTTTTCATGCAAAGTATTTACCACACAGTGATCAAATTCGAAGATTTCAATAGATTTTGAGAATTTCTCATTTTGTATGAATTTCACAAGGTTTGGTTAAACCGGGGTTGACCAGAGACTTTTGAGAGATTGCGAAAGCATCTGAAAGGTACAACTGCTGTTATGTGGTCCCAATGTGATGTACAACCACTCAAGCATGCAAATTGAAGGTCTCAAATTGTAGTTTTGGTACTTGCTTCACAAATGGTTCCATGTTTTTGAGTTTGAGGGTTAAATTTTTGAATTTTTCAAACCAAAATGGCTAGATACAATGCTAGCATCAGTAGCCACATGGTGATACACCCTTGTGCCAAATTTTAGTCCATTTGAAGATTGGTAGATGAAAACATGGTACACAAGTGGCTCTTTCTAGTAGTCGGACATGATAGTTGACCAAACTACACCACATTTGAGAGTGGACTGCTAGGGAGACATTTTTTTTCAAATTTTCCCATTTTTCATGCAAAGTATTTGCAACACAGTGATCAAATTCAAAGATTTCAATAGATTATGAGAATTTCTCATTTTTCTATGAATTTCACAAGGTTTGGTCAAACAGGGGTTGACCAGAGACTTTTGAGAGATTGCGAAAGCATCTGAAAGGTACAACTGCTGTTATGTGGTCCCAATGTGATGTACAACCACTCAAGCATGCAAATTGAAGGTCTCAAATTGTAGTTTTGGTACTTGCTTCACAAATGATTCCATGTTTTTGAGTTTGAGGGTTAAAATTTTTAATTTTTCAAACCAGAACGGCTAGATACAATGCTAGCATCACTAGCCACATGGTGATACACCCTTGTGCCAAATTTGAGTCCATTTAACTTGCATCAATACATCAAAACATGGCTTATAAACTTGTAATTTAAACAATATGAATATTTCACTTTTCTTAGATATGATTTAGGGACGGGTAATGTATGCATCATTCAGGTCTAATAATAGGACTTTGTAATGCAATATTAATTTTCAACTTGTCAGTACTTCATTTCGTTTATTTATACCAACTATGTAAAACTTACATATACGAAGTAAACCAAATTTTCAAGAAATCTTTTGCCTCTAACGTCAAAATTAACAACTAAACATAACCTCCCTCCAAAATTTTCGACACATTTTCGTTCCCTCCTTTTTCCGCCTAACCCCACCACCAAAATTTAAAACCCCGCAACATTAGAGTGGCGCACGAATCCCTCCCATGATTTGCGTCTCATCTTAACTCCCAAAACCCATCCCCCTCTGGCGCCTCATCCTTGTCCTCCCCTAGATCTGGTCTCGTCCATAGAGGATCAGAACTCATCGCCGCATCTGATCGGCGATCTTCTTGGCCGATGCCATGATTGGGACTCTTCGCAGCGGTAAGGCACGCGAACCATTGAGGTCTACACTGAAGAAGAATCCCAATGTCAGACGACCGTCAGGTGATAATTCAATCCCCCGATCCTTCTCATGTGTAGTAGATATGCTAGAAGCATTCATTACAAAGTGGTTAAACATCTTGTTTCTGTCATTCTAGTTATAATATTAGCGATCTAGTCCCTACTTTGTTTACCCGCACACACGCAATGATATTGTTTCGCAGTAGACAGATTGAGTTTCACTACAAGAGAAAAGAGTTTTTGTGACAAATCACTTTCGTCACCGAAAATACCATTTCCGTCACTAACTACTCCCTCGTGACGAAAACGTGGCGTCATCAGGGTCGTCACGGAAGCTCTGTCACAGATTTTCGTCACGCAAGATTGAGCTTCGGTGACGGTCCTTACGGCGTCACCTAAGAAAGGTTATCCGTGACGGACCTTCTACGTCACCTAAAATAGGAAAATATGTCACCGTTTAGCATATCCGTTGACGAAATATGCCGTCACGGAAGATTTATGGCGTCACGAGGATTCTGGCAGGTGGGACCTGCAATGCTGACGTGGCAGCTGGTAGGTGGGTCCCACCACGATTACGTGGCATCTGACAGGTGGGTCCGACGATGCTGACGTGGCAGCTGGCAGGTGGGTCCGACGATGCTGACGTGGCAACTGGCAGGTGGGTCCGACGATGATGACGTGGCAGCTAGCAGGTGGGTCCGACGATGATGACGTGGCAGCTGGCAGGTGGGTCCGACGATGCTGACGTGGCAGCTGGCAAGTGGGTCCGATGATGATGACGTGGCAGCTGGCAGGTGGGTCCCACCACGATGACGTGGCATCTGACAGGTGGGGCCAATGCGATGACGTGTCACCTACGTGTGGGGCCCGCGGAGATGACGTGGCAGCTGGCAGGTGGGTCCAGCGACGCTGACGTGGCAGCATGTAGGTGGGGCCGTCAACGATGACGTGGTGTCTGCATGTGGGCCCCGCGATGATGACGTGTCATTTTTTGGGCCGGCCCATTCGGAACTGCCTTGTGGGCCGGGAGGAATGTGACGCCGTCACCAATTTTTTTGCACGGACAAATTTGATTAAAAATTGAAATTCCACGCAAATTACGAAACAAAATTAAATGGAAGCAAATATTTGAAATGGCAGAAAATTTATAAATATGAATTGTATCACACGCAAACTTTAAAATTCTGGTAGACTGAAACTGCTGTATCAAACTCGAATGACTAAAGGAATAAAAAATAATGTTTCGGCCCACCCGACCCATTAGCGCGCAGAGATTTTTGGCCCAAGTCACGGGGACTGGGACTGGGAGTTCTGCGACATCCTCAACAGGTAACTAAGCATGCCATCGATTTCCTTCTGCCTCTTCTCAAATGCCAGACGATTCGCTTCGCTGGACTTTTTCACTACTTCAAGTTCATCATCCTGCTTCTTTCTCATCTCTTCAAATCTCCTTTCCTACTCTTGCATCCGTTCCTCCATCCCGCGTTGAACCCTTTCAGCTGCATTCAACGAATCTTGCTCCTGACTTGATAACTTTTCTTCTAAATCACGGATGCGCCCAGCTGAGACGCTAGACCTCTTGGAAGCAGATGAAACTCCGATGCTAGAAAGGAAAGTAATTGATCTTGAATTGTTCTGGTCTCTCAGGACTTCTTCAACAATCTCCAGATCAGTTTTGGGAATCCAATCTTCTGGGTGTGGTCCCATTTTCTGAAGCACCATCTCAGTCTACAATAGGATAAAAAAATAGCAAGTCCAGAGTTAGAAGAAATCAAATAATTAGACAAACTAATGAGAAATGCGTAGCACATAAAATAATTTACTTACATCAGCTTCTGCTGATTTCTGGGACATCATACCATCCTTATTAGTGTGGCTTGCTTTAAAGAAAGCAATCGGGGAGGTATCGACGTCCTCGGTCTTCTGAGATTTCTACAAGAATTATGACACGATGAATTATAAGTGTGTATGGCATGTTCACAAAAAGAAGTAGATGTTGCATCTGAAGAGTTCGAATACTCACAAGTGCATGGTAATGTGCAACAAAGCTTCTTGAGCCAGTGGTGTGTTTCTTCGTCACAGCATCTCTGTTCTTCTTGTTACTCTCGCGGATTGCCTATGTACAGATGCATGAATTTAGTATTCCATAGTACAATAGTATGTCTGCGATAGATGTAGCTGAAACAACAGGAATCATGTACCTTGTAGTGCTCATCATGCCATATATCAAGAAGCTCTGCCCAGCTTTCCTCGTCTACCTCTTTTGGTTTCAACAATAAAGCTTGCTCTCGGGTTAGATCTTTAACATCTTTCCAATAGACCTTTTTCAGCCTCCAACATTGTTGGCGAATACCTTTCTGTAAAATGTCTGTGTAAATGTCTTTGCCAAGGTCACCACTGCCGTCCATTGCAAATTTTCCCTGCAGATAACATGGAACACAAATTCATATCAGCATCGAATGACAGAAATGTTAAAAAATCATCCACCAATGAGACATTTTATATGGAAAATGAATAAGAGATTAACGGACTTACAGTTATAGACTTAATGGTTTCCGGAATAGTATCTTTCAGACGACCTTCCTTGTCACCATATTGCTTCCAGTGGGTTGCCAGTGGCATCTTGCTGCGTATGTGAATGCCACACTCTGAACTCAGTTTTGCTGCTTGCACAGGATCAGTGGGTCTCCTCATGCCAGGAGTGAAGTTGATCTGCATCTTAGCCCCTCCATTCCTTCTAGACCACTCGTGTACCCCATGCCCCATAGTAGGTTTGCGTACATAACGCTTTTCCTTTAGAGCACCCGTGTCTACAATTGCAACTGAAACCAGTGACAAAACGAGAGTCAAGACTTCAATTGAAAATTTTGCAACTAAACCAGTGAATAAATTGTAAGACGTGCTGTCAATACCTTCCCGTTTGCTGCGGACAAGTACATTCTCCTCAGGTGAGTTTCTGCCTCTAGAGGCTTGAATTAGCATGGGTGAGGATTCATTTCCATTAGTACCCCCTTCCCCTGCTTTCTGGGTAGGGGTCTCTGTTTCACCATCATCTTGAGTCTCTGCATTTGCTGCTGACCTTGTTACAACATTTGGAGGCACAAAGGTTTTTGAGCGCTTTTGCTTCTTTTCTTTTGTAGAACCTTCCATTACCTGCATTTTAATAGATCAAGCCATAAATATTAAAGCAATCTGTACATATCCTACATGTGAAGGCAGGAGAATGCTGCATTTCTTCACCTTAGAGGAAGATTTAACAACATCATGGTCCTCTACATCCGGAACAAACACATCATCATCAGTGGGCTCGTCGGCAGGATCAGGTTCATAATTAGGGTCCTCGGTGATATCCTTCTCCTGCGGCTGTGCCTCTTTCCGTGTTGTCACTGCCACCGGTTTCTTAGCAGTACCAAACACAAATTCACGCGCCATCGCCGTGAAATCCAACATTGGCTTGCCATGTTCAATAGCATTCTGCTTCAGTGCTTCAGACATACGAGACACGTTCTCCTCCATCACTTGTTTCCTAACATTTTGATATGCGTCTGCTGTTTTGACTTGAGTAACTGAAAACAATCAAGCAAAGGCAAGTCATGATCATACTCATTAGTACAAACAGAGTAGACAAGATCATTAAAGCAAAAATTATGTGATCCATACTGTAAAATTAACATGCTCACAAAACATTATTCTATTGCCTCCAAATCTCGTATCGTCATTCAGTTAACTGTCTAAACCCTACTGTCAACAAGTTCAGTTAAGTGTCAGGTTCAGTGTATTAGGTATCAAGTTGTTCAGTTGCGTCAGTTAAGACGCCAAGCAGCAGGGTTTATCCAACAAGTTGTGCCCTATTACCTGAACCATTATGTAGGAATAGAAACCTAAATCTAACACATAGTTATAAGATCGGATCATAGGGTGTCATGCTCAACACATTCATGGCATCTGGAACCATGATCTATGAAATTAAAACCCAAGACAAGCACATTGTCGACGGATTCGGATCATAGGGTGTCACGTTCAACACGTGCTAGGCATCTCGAACCATGTCTATGATCTAAAACCTAGGTCTTGCACATAAGCTGCAGCATCTTGAACAACGATCTACACATGTTGATCTACTAGAACTCATGCTTGACTGATCTAGAAAGAGGCATAGACCTAGGGCGGCAGAAAAATGACCTGGGCATTTACGCTTTTGCCTCGGTGTCGGTGGTAGCACATTCCGGCGTGGTGTGCCGCTTTGAAGACTGCCAGACATGTCGCCCGCCGCAGAGGGGAAATCCGCCGGCAACCAACGCCTTGCTTGACGGATCTAGGGTCGAGGAAAGTGGCGATGGGGTTCTAGGTGGACGGTGAACAAGGAACGGAATTAGGGGATGGGTATGCGGGAGGTGGGGGCACGCCGTTTTTAAAGTGTCGTGGGGGCGGCAAATTGTTAGCGCCAAAATGGGCGGGCGGGTGGAAAACAAAAGAGGTGGCAACGAAAATTTTCGGTACACAAGTGGAGGGAACGAAAACCATTCATTGTAAATTTGATTGGAAAAAATAGAGGGAACGGAACGGGAGGTTTACAAGCGGGGATTATCTCTAATTACATATTGTAATTAAATAAATCCTAACACATGCAACGGTTTAGGTTTTTCCACTACTTAGACCTCCCGTGTGGAATTTGTAATATGGTTTACAAGCCGGGATTATCTCTAATTCATTGTACTATAATTTTTTTTGGCCATGAACCATATTAAATTATTTGAATAAGTCATTTGTTTATATATGAAAAGGAAAACAAAATATGTTCATTCACGTACAATAGTTGGATTACTGAGCAAACAATACCATTAGTTTCCTTCATTCCACAACTCCAACTTGAAAGCTGAAGCACAATATCACTTAAACAAGTAAACCTCATTGATTCGAAAAACAAACAGAAGAGCAGAATTATTTCACATATTAGATATGTAGCCAGCAAAATTTTCTAACATCCACCAAAAGGTAGGTGATCTCATTAGACTTTACACCCAGAAACTCAGCAAATAGTTTTGCAACTAGGAACAGGGGCGGATCTGCTTGGTCACACCCTGATGCACATGCAACAGGGTCAAAAAAGCATTTTTAGTCTTACATATTAGACTTAAGCATAGTGTACCAGGAAAACTTAAACAGAGTGCATCAGGGTAAGTTTAATCCTAGATCCTCTTCCTAGTCTAGGAAGAGGCAGACATGGAAATCTGATAGGGTCAGGACACGGTCTGGACGTCCGTACTAGCCCTCTGACATCTCCTCCTCCTTGACGGGCATGGTCTGCGTGTCCCTGTCACCGCCATTGCCATCATCGTCGTTGTCATCGTCGCTGCTGGTGGTGTACTCCCGGCGGGAGAGCCTACCACCATAGATTGTGACGACCAGCTCCCTGTTGCTAGCATAGTAGTCGAACACTAGGATGTTGCCTAGCGAAATAGTGTAGCACTTGACGAACTTGGGCCAGCCCCTGCGGCGGTACAAGCGGCCGTCTCGATGATCGAAATACATCTCCACATCGAAGGTTAGCCTGCTGTTACGCTCCCGGACGCGCATAGTGTTGGGCTGGTCGCCGCTGATGTAATCTTTGAAAGCATGGCAGAGTGAGAGCTTGTCCCACTTGTCCTCGTGAAGGATGCGGATGAACATAAAGTCAAGGTTCGGATATAGCGGCAGATGGGGTGGTGGATACGGTGACAGCGACGGCGATGGCGATGGCGACAGAGAAGTGGCCCTGCCCTTGCCGCTACCCCTGCCCGTACGACGGCGGCTCTTCTTGACAACACGCATTGCCGGCGTACGCGTCTGTCCTTCACGTCCCCTGCCCGCCGTCGCCTTGGCACCCCTGAGCATGGACACCGGCGTAGGCGACAAATCATTTA
Source organism: Avena eriantha (assembly GCA_910589775.1). Classification (NCBI taxonomy): domain Eukaryota; kingdom Viridiplantae; phylum Streptophyta; class Magnoliopsida; order Poales; family Poaceae; genus Avena; species Avena eriantha. Next base: position 355,074,980 of record OU342746.1, read on the forward strand.
TTCTTCTAAATATGAAGACGAAACCCTCGTGGTTACGCCACCCTTCTGAATGCACTTTCTTCGAGTATATGAGAATAGCTTGTCCCTCTTCTAGATCTGTGCTCTGTACGAAACACTTCCACCCATATGGATCGAAGAAGAGGCGATCATCCTTTTCTATCTTGAAGTCGATGGGGGTGATGTCCTCTTTAGGAAGACACACTCTAGTTGAGCCTCCCTCACAAATTTGTAGAGCATTAACAACCTTGTTAGGCAATTTCTGATCAATACAAAACAAGATATATAAGTTAGTAAGTCGATGTCATAAACCACATAGACAAATTGCATACACGCATGGCAACAAAAAAGAATTAAAAGAAAGTTATATGAATGTACCATGTGGTACAGCTTAAGATTCGTATTGGTCAAGCGGGTTACGAATGGCAACCCGACAATTTTGCCCATGTTCGATTGAAGTTCCAGCAGATGCTCTTGCTCACTCTCAGTAAGCCGGCATCTTTGGGCGATGAGTGGTCCAAGATCACGCTTCTGCGAAGATGCTCCCGCCATGTTAAAGAATGGGTTGCGCATACAAATTTAGCACGCATTAAGAAATGGTAAAAGTGTAGGAAACACATTATAGGTATTACAGCGTCACAGCAATGTATTTCATCACAACAATACAAATATTGTTTCTGCAAATACTTGCAAGTTATTTTAATGCTACAAGCACTAGTCATAGCATAGGAAAGCTCCAGACTCCTATTCTGTCAGATATAAGTTCTCTAAGAACTACTTTGCTGTGCTGGATTTTAGAAACATCGTAAGTACTACATTAGTTCTTGCTATATATAGTAGCTAGATGGCCGATCTTTTTTGGGAGACTAGGAAGTTTAGGCTTATTTTTTATAGAAACAGATCATAGCTAGTAATTATGTTCTATTTTAGTCACCAGAATATAATGCTTCAGCGATTTAGCACATCAGAGATGGCAAGTTAGTGTAGGTTCTTCCATTTCCGATGTTGTGGTTGCATGTGGTACAGCCGACCCCAAAACTGTCCCTCTATGCATCATGTGGTTGTACTTTCTACGCATGTGTTTCTAGTTCATTGTCAATCATGCTCCGGACCTTGCTTACTGCGAGTTGTTCCCTTGCAACAAGGAAAACAGCCAGGTGGTATTTTCTACACATGAACATCCATCAATAATTCCGGCATCGACAATTTCTTAAGACATGTCATGCCTAACTAATTTATCATCTATATATGTGTGTGTCCAAACAAGTTCCATTTTTCATATCAAGATGTAGCTAGCTAAACTTGTTATGTCTGATGGAGAGAATGAATGTGATCTGGTCATCTTGGTCATGGCAGAATGATGCATTATTGTGCACCAAGGAAATGGACCACCACCAAACTTCACTTTGAATCTCTGGCTTGTCAGTATTGTACATTAGATTTACTTTTTCATGCCTGATGTGCTAAGTTATAGCTATAGTGTATTCCTACCTATTAGGAAAACATTTATTCACAAGTGTTATATGTTGCTCACCCTTGGCTAAGATTTTCAAGAAGTGGCACATGTTCTAACATGTTCTAGTTTCTCTTATTTGCAGGCACACAACGATGCAACTTCCTATAAGTACAAGGTTATCAAGTATTGGGATATAATTAGCACACTTTACTCAAGGGATCGAGCTATTGAGCGGGGGCTAGGACTGCAGCTGAAAGCCATGCGGAAATGGCGGACGAGAACGCTAACAATGACAACATCATTGATCAAGCTGTGTTGATATAATGAGCAGACAAGTGTATTTGTGGATACATTGATCTTTATTCATGTTGTAGTTGATTTTTATTTTGAAAATATCATATTTTATTTACATTATGTAATTGAATTTTGAAGCCAAATGTGTTGTTGATTTCACAATTGGCTTAAAATGGCAGCCAAACAGAAGCTATAAATCATTTCATTTCAGAATTCCAGGTGGCAGCCAAACATAAAAATTCATTAAGGAATTTAAATTCCATCCAAATGAAGTGACATGGGGATTTCATTTCATTTCAACCAAATGAAATGAATGCATAGGAGCCAATCGAGGCCTAATATATTTTCCTACACATGCATTGTAGAGTTCAGACCTTATGCAATGTTTCCTTCTAGTACTGTTTGATTCATGGGATTGTAATGTGCAGGAATTATTCCAGTAGGTACACTAGTGTATTTTCATGGGAAATCTAGCTTCAGCACATAGCTCGTGGAAAACCCTACTAGACAAACAATGCAGACATGATTTCAGTGGGCAGCACAAGTAAATCCAACATGATTGGGCTCACCTTCAGCGCGGAGCAAGGTTGCGGAGATGCGGTCAACGCCGACGGGCCGGCGTCACGGTGGTGTGGCCGGAGTCGATGCAGACGTGCACGTCGTTACGGGCGGCGGATGCGTTGCGGAGATGCGCGGCGGCGTGGCTGTGGAGAAGCGCGGTGGCGGGGTTGCAGAAATACGGTCGTCGGTGGCTGGACGATCCTGACGGAGGCAATGCGGACGGCCACGGCGGTGCGGAGATGCGGCGACGATGCGGAGATGCGGATGGAGAGGAGCAGTTTGGGGAAAGTACGAGAAGGGGCTAGGATATCTGCAGGGATAGATTTTTTCCCCAATTAGGTAAACTATTATTTGTACTAACATTGGTGCATGTTGGGCCCACTTATACTAACATTGGTGCATGTGGGACCCACTTATCAATGTTTAAAATAGCAGGCTATTTGATTTAGCGGCGCCGATTTTAAAAGCTATAGCAGAGCTATAGCGCGCTATGCCCATTTAGCGGGTTTGCTAAATAATGATTTTTTTAAAAAGAGCAGTACATATTGGTATATATATCAATAATTTACAAATATTTGACAGTTTTACAGATCAATGCTCTGATCAACTCACTTATAACAGGTTTGACAGTGCATAGTGCATATTACATAGTAAAATTTGAAACAGAGCCACTTATACTAGCATTGGTGCATGTGGGACCCAATGGCATCTGTGGTTCCTGTTTGGCTGAGTTTGGGCAAAATTTGACCCTGATGACACATGTGGGTCCAGTTACACTAGCATCGGTGCATGCGAGTACCGATGGCATCTGTGGTTATAGTCTGAGTGAGTTTGGGCAAAAATTTGACTGAAATTGTGCTTAAGTTAACCCTGATGACACACGTGGGTCCACATACACTAGCATTGGTGCATGTGGGCCCAATGGCATCTGTGGGTTCTATGTTGACTCATATCGCCGCAAAAGTTGACCTTGATGACACATGTGGGTCCACTTAGCTAACATTGGTGCATGTGGGACCCTAAGGCATCTGTGGGTCCAGTTTGACTAAGATTGGGCTTAAGCTGACCCTGATGACACATGTGGGCCCACATAGCTAGCAGCAGTGCATGTGGGACCCTATGGCATCTGTGGGTCCAATTTGACTAAGATTGGGCTTAATTTGACCCTGATGACACATGTTGGCCCACATAGCTAGCAGCGGTGCATGTGGGACCCTATGGCATCTGGGGGTGCAGTTTGACTAAGATTAGGCTTAAGTTGACCTTGATGACACATGTGGGCCCACATAGCTAGCAGCGGTGCATGTGGGACCCTATGGCATTTGTGGGTCCAGTTTGACTAAGATTGGGCTTAAGTTGACCCTGATGACACACGTGGGCCCAGTTTGACTAAGATTGGGCTTAAGTTGACCCTGATGACACACGTGGGTCCACATACACTAGCATTGGTGCATGTGGGCCCAATGGCATCTTTGGGTTCTATGTTGACTCATATCGCCGCAAAAGTTGACCCTGATGACACATGTGGGTCCACTTAGCTAACATTGGTGCATGTGGGACCCTATGGCATCTATGGGTCCAGTTTGACTAAGATTGGGCTTAAGTTGACCCTGATGACATATGTGGGCCCACATAGCTAGCAGCGGTGCATCTGGGACCCTATGGCATCTGTGGGTCCAGTTTGACTAAGATTGGCCTTAAGTTGACCCTGATGACACATGTGGGCCCACATAGCTAGCAGCGGTGCATGTGGGACCCTATGGCATCTGTGGGTCCAGTTTGACTAAGATTGGGCTATAAGTTGACCCTGATGACACACGTGGGCCTAGTTTGACTAAGATTGGGCTTAAGTTGACCCTGATGACACACGTGGGTCCACATACACTAGCATTGGTGCATGTGGGCCCAATGGCATATGTGGGTTCTATGTTGACTCATATCGCCGCAAAAGTTGACCCTAATGACACATGTGGGTCCACTTAGCTAACATTGGTGCATGTGGGACCCTATGGCATATGTGGGTCTAGTTTGACTAAGATTAGGCTTAAGCTGACCCTGATGACACATGTGGGCCCACATAGCTAACAGCGGTGCATGTGGGACCCTATGGCATCTATGGGTCCAATTTGACTAAGATTGGGCTTAAGTTGACCCCGATGACACATGTGGGCCCACTTACACTAGCAATGGTGCATGTGGAACCTAATGGCATATGTGGTTTCAGTTTGACTGAGATTGGGCAAAAGTTGATCCCGATGACAAATGTGGGTCCAATAACACTAGCTTAAAATAACTTTGTAACGCTTGCGTTTACAATTCTAGACTCTCATCAAGGCAAGTTTATATCTATTGACAATCATATTCCTTTGAACTAGTATAGCCAGTGCACAAACACAACTGAACACACATATAACATTACATAGATATGTTTGCTAGCTCACGGTACTTTAAGAAACAAGCATACTAAAGTAGTTCAACTTAGAAAGTAAACAACAACAAAGTACCACAATTTGTACTACATAAACAACATACAACATCACGAATATAACTGGCTATAGTCTAGTAACGTGCATTAATTCCAGCCGGTTCCGTTGGAGGCGGTGGGGTCGGTGGCTGTGTCGCCCCAGGCAGTGGTGGTGGTGTCGCCCCAGCCAGCGGTGGTGGTGTTGCCCCAGCCAGTGGTGTCGTACTGCTCGCCATCCTGGTCATCTTCGCCCGCTTCCCGTTTGCGTTTGGCGACATGCACCACCTCTCCATCCGCCTCTTCCGCTCCCCAGACCTCCTGCTGCTCTTCCTAGATCGCCGTCGCCTGTTCCCTTTCAGCCTACTACGTTGCATCATCCTGCTCGTCATCTGCATCACTCTGGTCTGCAGCAGCTGCCGCCTCGGCCGCCGCTTTTGCCGCCTCGGCCTTAGCTGCTGCCGCCTTTTCTGCTGCATTAATTGCAGCCTTGCGAGTCCCCCGGTCTAGCCCGTCCCTTGCGGTAATGAGCCTACGATACAGCTCGTAGGCAACATACCCGTCTCTTGCTGCATACTCTAGGTTCATCACGGAAAGTGGCTTGTTCTTCCATACTTCGTGGCCATCCTTCGGGAGTGCCTTGCAATTCCCGAGATCTCTGTCAATGATGATCACTGCTAGAGATAACATCCCGTCCCTATCATATGGCTGATTCCAATGGAACCGTTCTTCGGTCTTAAACATGTCTTGGATGTCGATGTGGTACTGTTCTGGAATGGTGATATCCTCATGTGCAAGCTTCTCTTTATCACTCCTGATTTCCACACTAGCGAAAGTGATCCCCTTTTCCTGAAGGAACTCTGCCAGTTTCGGACAAGGCTCCCTTCTCCTACAGTATAAATGGAAATTAAGACATGAAAATAATTTGGATGATGTACAATTATTTGATGATAATGTTAAATAGGGTAATTGCACAACCGTACCATTAGGCCATGTACAACACCCACAGATCATGCATAATACTTGAACTAACATGTCTAAGTATTTGAAATAAACGAGTGCAAGCAATGTATTTGCATTGGCTAATTATACATGATCTCAAATGGAAAATAAAAATATGCACATAACCAGTTTCGGACAAGGCTCCCTTCTCCTGCAGTATAGATGCAAACTATGACATGACAATAATTTGGATTGTGTACAATTATTTGATGACAACGTTGAACAAGGAAATTGCGAAACCGTGCTATTAGGCCACGTACAACGCCCATAGATCATGCATAATACTTGATCTAACAAAATCCACAAGGACTTCAACCTATAGGAATTAAACAATGCACATAGGAAAAATTTATAAGGATTAAAATCCTCCAAAATTCATATGAGATTCCTTTGAATCAAACAAGCCCTGCATCAAAGGAGGCCTGATGTGAAAACATTCGTACAGGGTACAATCCTATGAATCAAACATGTGCTGATGAAAAAACATAGGGATTGAATCCTGTACAAACCCATAGGAAATCCTTTGAATCAAAGGAGGCCTGCAATAGAAATGCCCATCCTTAGTACGTATATTACCTGCAGTAGTGGAACACGAGGACAGTCTCCTTCAGGGCGATCTGGACGACGGCGAGCTTTTGTGACGGAGCTTCGTCCCGCCTATTCCTTGTGTGCTCGAGGTCGAGTCCGAGGAAGTTGTAAGTCTCTTTCTCGAGCAATTGCTCGAACTTCTCCAGCATGTGATTCAAGTAGTTCACATCGTTGGTGTACACCACCTCCATAATCTTCGTGCCATAGGCACAGATGGGCTTGATGTGAACCGTGGTTTTCCCGTCATCGAGGATGTCTTCATAGGGATCCATGGATGCTGAGTTCCCCGTCCTGTGGAGGAGGAAGACGCGAGAGGAAGAAGAACAGACGAGAAGCGGACGTGTTGCGGTTATTGTGGTTTTACGGCGGCAGTGGAGTCGAGGCGGAGGGCCCATACATCGACGTAGACGACCCGTTATGGTGCGATGCGGTTAGTGCGGTGCAGTGTGGTCAGTTTTGTTACGGTCCGACGCGTTTAGGAGTGGTGCGATGCGGTTATTACGGTGCAGTGGGGTAAGTTTTAATTTGTTACGGTGCGACGTGTTTAGGTATGGTGCATGCGATGCGGTTATTGCGGTGCAGCAGTGGGATCAATTTTGTTACGATGCGACGCGTGTAGGTGTGGTGCGGTCCGGTCGTGGCTGCAAACTTTCAATAATTGAACGCACGGGGATTTCACCAATCCTCTGGTCGTGGCTGCAACTTAATTTCAAAAATTGAACCCACGGCTTTCCTACAACTTTCAACTCAAGTTTGACCTAAGCTTGTACAGTGCGTAACTAATTCAAAATATCTCATAAAAATTGAAAACCTACACACTGATAAATTTTACGTGAACTAGTTGACACGAATTTTTTTAAACTTGAAACATTTCATTCTCATCAAAATAACAATCCTGCATATGAACTTCCACATAGAATGTACCATGACTCCCGGTTTCCACGTTTTGCCCGTTCGGTCCAACGTATCACCCAGATTTGGCCTGTTTTGAGCGTAACCGACACACGCGACACGCTAGTCGTGTTTTCCACGATGTCGAGCACCAAGTGTTTCCGCTACTATTGACCAAAATTTGACTTGAGGTAAAATTTGAGCAAACAATCATTTGACAATGAACAAAGTGGTCACATTCCAACTAACTTACCCCAAATACCATACCATGTTGGTGAATTACAGATTTTATTCAAATTTTTGAACTACCTTTACAAAATGTAGTTGAATTTCAATTATGAAAACGGAAAATGGTATTTGAAATCATAATTGGACCAAAAACCCAAAAGATGAAATGTGTGCTATGACAAGATACACCTACATGCCAAATCTTAGACCATTCGGAGAAAGTATGCCATGGAGTTGGGCATGTCCTAGGTAATTTGGGTACTTCCACATGAGACTCACTTGAAACCAAGTGTGAGAGAGCAACCTCAACTTTCATTCAACAAACTCAAGGTTTATTATTTTTTGTGCAAACTAGGGTACAATGTAAGACACATGGCCAATGTTTTACTTTTTTTGATTTTTTTTGAATTTCTAGTGCCCTACCAAAGTTTGGTCAAAATCGCGTCGAACAAATATAATGCATTATGATGTGCAAGCTCTCTTTCAAAGTTCTACCAATGTACAAACCGCATGCTATACCTCCATTTTAACAACATATAAAAATATGGTATCAAAATTTGAAAGTTAACTTGCTCAAAATTCAAATTTGATTTGGAGGTGATTTAGTATTTTCAAATTTCTACATGCACCAAGTTTTTAATCTGAAAAAACTCTACAAACGAATAATGTGGCCCCTACATTCCTTCAAACAATGGTGAAAACCTCATGGAATTCAGGCAAACATAGCTCCTCAAATCCAAATCTGAATTTTTCTAAAATTCATGTCAAAACCACCTATTTGATGTGTTTAACTGAATTTTCAAATTTGTACATGCACCAAGTTTTGAATCTGAAAAAACTCTACAAATAAATAATGTGGCCCCTACAGTCCTTCAAACATTGGTAAAACCCTCATGCAATTCAGACAAACACAGCTCGTCAAATCCAAATCTGAATTTTTATCAAAAAATTCTGAAAACTAGTCGGAATCTGCAAAATATTTAAAAATGATAAAAACAAGAGTAAAATACCTAAGTACATAAAAATATTACATTTATTTTACATACAGTTATCGAATCTTTATTACAAGCTATATTACAACTTACAAGTAATATTGAAATAATAACAAAATGTTTAAAAAAAGGAACTCAGCCCAGCCAGGCCTTCTGCCCGGACAAGCTACCTACGACCGAACTGGGCCTCTTTCAGCCCATTATGTCCCCAATGCCGCACGACGTCAGACGGGTCGGACGGCTGGGAGTTTAGTCCCACCTCGCCAACTGGAGAGGATTCCGACTAGCTTAAATAGCCGCGCATTCGACTGTTATCAACAGCCTCTCTGTTCTATCTTACTTGCTATCAGGAATTCTACTTTGGTCCGTTGGGCCTACATCCTAGCCATTCATTTGGTTTCTAGTCGTATGCATGCCGTGATTCCCTTCAGAAATATCCTGCTAGTGGGTGGCCTTTTTTTGCTTTATTTGATCTTTTTTGTCCTATATTTTAACATAAATTCATACGTTTTTAATACAAATTTACATGGCATAGTGTATATACAACACTATCTCTACACTTAAATGGCCCAAACCATTTCAAATTTTGAAACACTACTACAATTTGCTACACCTATCAAAACCTTCCAATTTAGAATTGACGTAATGAAATACATTTTTCTAACTGGCAGCACAACTATCATGGCACAACACAGATACATATATAAGAAACAAGAAATTAAGAGCATGTAACCATAACCTTACTAGCAGCATAATAACATAGTAGTCTTACGGGAACTTCACCCTACCATCACAAGGTTACCACTTATAACCACAGTACCAAAAGAACATAGTTCTCAACCACTTCTACCTAGTTAACCAGTTCGACATATTAACCATATATACATAAACATAATCGCTATACTGATGATGTGACCATACATACTAGCAGCTGATATCAATATTCACTCCTCTTCAGTCTCGGAGTCGCTGAACACAAACACATCTGGCTGGAGGACCCTGAGTAGAGCTTCGTGCCTGCCACGATCACGCAGGTCACCCTCAAAGTAGTCCTCACCCAGACGTCTACGAGTGGCTACCTCTCGGACATGCTGCACAAGCCCCACCCTCAATCCCCCATGTGGCTTGAAGTGGTGGAATGGGCACCTGTAGAACTCGGTGCTGAATGGCAGGTAAGCAGAAATCCCCTTGCGCCTGAGCTTATTTTCTTCTTTCCTCACAAAGGACTTGTATGTCCATTGCTCCACTTCAACATTTGAACCAGAGAAGTACTGCACAATAAATAAAACAAGAAAACAGTTAGTACTGCCTACTAAATATAAAAATCTACTACTTTTGTGCATGTCCAAATGCACTACAGCTGCTTGGAATAACATACCTCCTCATCAGGCCACGGGGAGAGTACATCATAGGCATCACCTGGGGTTGGTGCCTGCCATACAATTAAGATAAATGAACACTAGCATTTAAGGTAATTACTAAAAGCATTCAATATTAATAAATGAAAAACACTAGCAAAAATTAATAGCACAATAATTCGACTTCACAAATCTGATCATAAAAACAACATTGATTCAAGAAACAAATCATTAAACTACATCCATGCTTTTTATACTACATTCCATTAAATTACAATGATTATTTGGAGGTTGGAATTGAATGTAAAGAAACTAGACTATACATTCAAACAAAAAAAATATCAAGGATCAATCGGTTTAGTATCAGGTTGCATGAAGCTCCAGCAAGTCAAAATAGAGTAGTACAAAGTCTGTAAACTAATTAGTCTACACAAATCTGTTCATACAAGCATAAGCATCTAAAGAAATGTGTCTTAAAATCAATTGGTACAAGTAAAGAAAAACAAAAGTAAGTACACAGATCACTGCTTTGCACACTATTATGAGGCACCACTACAATCAATTAATAACATACATGCCATATGGTTATAACCACATTGTTCAGATCTACTGCTAGAAGTTAATAAAATTCTATAAGTAATTTTAACACATTTCCCGTAAAAGCAATTAAAGCAAAAAAAGGAAACTACAAAAGTATACCGAAGCTAGATAACCACATTATATCACAGCAGCTAATTCAGACTAGTTGAATAGTTGTAGCCAGCTAACCACATTATACCACATGTACCAAAAAAACAAGCCATACTGTTAACTAGTTGAAACTAACTAACCACATTATATCACAGCAGCTCAAATGAGAATCATGTAAACCATGTTCCTTCGACATAATACGAATTAACTACAAATTAAACTCTGTCAATTTAACAACAAATAAACCATCTTCCTACTAATTGGAAAAACTTCACCAATGGACTATCAGCATTGGTCCTCTATACAAAATTACACAATGAATCTACATACCCAGCCTTCCATCCAATAAATACCTAAGGCCCCGGTCGTTTTACTTTGGATTGTCCTGGTTTGACATGGATTGATGTGGTTTAAATCCTATCCAGGTCAAAATATACTCTAATCCAATCTAATCCAGTCCAATCTAACGTAGAGGTGGGTTAACCAAACATAGCCCAAAGGATATGAATCCCTAACACTGAAAGAGCTGAATCTACAAAACACATCTTACTTCCAAATAATTTGAAGGGATTGAACGGAAATTAGAAGAAAATAATACTAACCTGCATCGCGGCGACCTGTGGAGACTGGACCGGCGCCAGATCCTCCGCGCCGCCGACCGGCACATTCAGATCCAGCATTTCCACCTCGCCGAGGTCCGCATGCACCAACTCCTCCTCTCCGAGCGCCGCATCGACCATAGCGACCAGCGCGGACCGACGACCTCCTCTACCGCCATGGCCCTCCACCACCTCGACCGCATCTGGGCGGCTCACGGCTCCAAACCCCGCCCTTGCAGAACCGCCTACATCGCCGCCGGACCCCACTCCAGCCATAGTCGGCGTCGAAATATCGCGGTATGGGAGAGCTCGAAGGCCTCAGGAGGAGGAGACGATGGGGAGAGCTAGGGTTTTCTCCCGCGCTCTTCTTTCCGTATCTGGTGAGGTAAAAGGGGGCAAATGGTGGGGATGAGGCTAGGCGAAGCGGCCGAGGGAGCTCTTATACGTCGCGTTGGTTCGTTTCAGCTGACGTCACCCGCGCACGTGACACCCACCCGTACAAAACTGAATTTTTTCAGCAGACTACTTCTATTTTCTGGATAACTGAATTTTCAAATTTCTACATGCACCAAGTTTTGAATCTGAAAAAACTCTACAAATGGAAAATGTGTCCCTTGGAGTCCTTAAAACAATGGTGAAAACCTCATGGAATTCAGACATACACAACTCCTGAAATCCAAACCTGAATTTTTAGGTCAAATTCGCGTCGAACGCAGAGGATGCATATGTACGAACCAAGCTGACCTAACAATATATCCATGATTAAACGACATCTTGTGGACCTAAAAATGATTTTTGCCAAAACAAATTAGGTTGCAATGATGTAGATGTAGATCAATATTTCAATGTTTTGACCATATTGACCAAAATTTGACTTGAGGTAAAATTTGAGCAAACAATCATTTGACAATGAACAAAGTGGTCACATTCCAACTAAATGACCCCAAATACCATACCATGTTGGTGAAATACAAATTTTATTCAAATTTTTGAACTACCTTTACAAAATGTAGTTGAATTTCAATTATTAAAATGGAAAATGGTATTTGAAATCATAATTTGACCAAAAACCCAAAAGATGAAATGTGTGCTATGACATGATACACCTACATGCCAAATCTTAGACCATTCTGAGGAAGTATGCCATGGAGTTGGGCATCTCCTAGGTAATTTGGGTACTTACACATGAGACTCACACTTGAAACCAAGTGTGAGAGAGCAACCTCAACTTTCATTCAACAAACTCAAGCTTTATTATTTTTTGTGCAAACTAGGGTACAATGTAAGACACATGGCCAATGTTTTACTTTTTTTTGATTTTTTAATTTGCTTAATTTATATCAGTTAATATCCTGTTTGCTTAATTTTAATTTACTTTTTTACCATTTTCTTAATTTGCTGCTTATTAATGTGTTGATTCCATAGTGTGTATCAATTAGTATCATGTTAAGTGTAATGATCAATGCGTTTGAAACTTAAATTCATCCGAGTCTTGTTTCATTCTAGTGATTATGATTGCTCATATGATATCTATCAGTTAATAGTTATTAGATTACATTCTGAATGTGTTAAGGTAGTTACCTTGCACATGATTAATCAACACAAGCGACTTAAATTTATTTAAGTGTAATTTGATTGTAGAGATTATGATAGCAAGAATTTTATTTGGGAATAAAGGATTGATCTGATGCATGGAATTCATAATTACCATTATCTAAATGTGCTGCTTATTAATCTGATGATTCCATAGTGTGTTTGAATCAGTATCCTGTTTAGTGTAACGATCAATGCGTTTAAAACTTAAATTCATCCAAGCCTTCTTTAATTCTACTTATTATGATTGCTCATATGATATCTATCGGTTCATAGTTATCAGATAACTTTTTGAATGTGTTAAGGTAGTTAACTTGTAAATGATTCATCATTAAGTGCCTTAAATTCTTCTGAGTCTAATTTGATTGTAGAGATTATGATAACAACAATTTTATTTGGGAAGAAATGATTGATCTGATGAATGGAATTTAATGTGTAATGATCAATGTGTTTGAAACTTAAATTCATCCGAGTCTTCTTTCATTCTAGTGATTATGATTGCAAGAATTTTATTTAGGAAAAAATGGTTATTTGCCGCTAAATTTCACATGCCTTGAATTATGTCCTCAAAGAATATTGTTCCTTAATAAATTATCCATTATGGACTTTGAAGCAGATAGAAATGAACGCTCAAGCAGATTGAATTCTCATGTTGATGCACACTGCATTTGTTTACTAAATTAGATGGTTTGATGCTTTATTTTGTAGCTAAGAAAGTTTGAAGTAAGTTTGGACTACAAAAAGTTTTTGAAACCAATCTCAAACGAGAAACTTATGTACTTTACATATTGATGATCCTTCAGAATGTCTAAAAACATCCACAAACATGAAAGTCAAACTCCTTATTTCCAATACTTTTCATAATATTTGCAAAATATTCTAAGTAAAGGATTTAATTAATATAGCTAATTCTTTCCTTGTTAGTCTCAAGATTCTATTGAGGATCTTACAGGACCTAACTATGACAACTAAGTCAGAGCAATAAAAACCAAATCAATTTCCTTGCTCTGCGCACTAAATGTAATCAATATATTTCCTTGTTTTTCCTAACAGCTAAAGCTAATCACGTCCAGCCCACAAATTAAGCTTACAACTGGGTCCAGGCCCGACATGCAAGCATAGTCGGACCATATATATATATATATATATATATATATATATATATATATATATACGCTCTCCCTCCAACAAACCCTAAAGGCATAGTTGGAGTCAGCGCTACCATCTAAACAACCTTTGCCTAGGCCGCAGATCTGTCGAGAGAGAGGGATGGTGAAGGGCAAGATCGCTGCGGTAAAAATCTAACCTATCTAGTTCGCATGTACTGGATCTATTTGGACAAAAATGTACGGCCAATGATCTTTAAATTTTCTTTTTTTGATTCGTAGTGTCCTTGGTGTTTTGACACCAAGGGTCTGTGCGGCCTGGGCGACAAGATCAAGTCCTTTTTCGTTCTCACCCTTGTAGAGAATTTTGAAGAAATGACGGTACTGGTTTTATTTTTTGTATTATCATCAATCTTTTCTGTTCCACCCTTTTGTCATGAATTATAGCATCTGTTAGTTTTTCATGTAGTAAACATGTTCCATTTTTCTTCAGTTAATACCCTGCTATGCTAGAGCGAATTTCCTTAAGAAGTTTGCCATCGACTCTGTCGACCACGAGAATGATTTTGTGGTCGAGGTGGTTACGGAAGAAGGGTTCGAATTCAACGTTGATTGTATCAACAAGGATGGCAGAACATATCTTGAGGGCCAATATTGGAGAGAATTTGCTAGAGTCTACAATCTGGATGTTGGAACGGAGCTTGTCTTCTCTACCGACACACATGGTCCATCTACCCCTGTGACATCGATCAACCTACCAATCACCCACCCATGTAAGTAACTGCTTATTTGAAGTACTCCCTCCGTTTACAAATATACGATGTTTACGAGTTTGTATAAAATGGATGTATATATGTAGATCCACTAAAATATTTAGGTTCACCCATTTTGCTCGGTTTCTAGTCTACTTTGTAATGTGTAGAATGTCACCAATGGAATTGTCTCTAGTTTTTTCCTTATGAAAAAAGAAGTAGTTGCTTTGTGTTTGGCACGATATTTTTTCCTTGTTCCTAATCAATCTTAATGTTGACGTACCTACCATGCATTAATCTTAATTTTGATTCAGTAATATTCATTTAATTAAGTATTTGAACTTGTACAGCATATTACAATCTGACCCAGTATAAGAAAGGCATACTTGACGCTATGCATGCCACTGATGGACCCATAATTAACTGGAGAATGATGGAGTCAGTGGTCAGCAATGTTGACATCATTGACACGCTGGTTGATGAACATGGAGCTGGGCCTTATCAAGTTGGAAAATGTGAGTCTCTGATCCACACATTAAGCTGGACAAATTTCCAGAAGAAAGAGCTGGTAAGTATGAGTGATCTACTTTGTTGTGCCTGTAATTTTCCGATTAACAAATGTTCACATTGTGCATGTGGACCAAGAACAGAAACTCCCACGACGCCTTGTCCCTGAAGACATGACTGAATATGGTGATATCACCATTGTGTGTGATAAATACACAAAGGTCAAAGGGTCGTACTCAATTTCTCCTAAGGATGGCCGAGTATGCTGCGCTGGATGGAGGGAAGTGATGTCACAGGAGGAGGATTTTCGGCGAATTGGAGATAAGATGTTTTTCATGCTGTATGTGGGACGTAAGGGGGCTTTCTTATTTGCCTTCTATGTTCCAAATGTGGAACTTTAGTAGCCTTGATCATTTTCACTATGATGGTCATGGGTCGTTTGTCGACCTAATAATATGAGATGTTAAGACAATATTTTACGGTCCTTTCATTATGTGGCATTAGTATGTCTGAAGACATGGTTAAGTGTAATGGTACTATTAAATTTTTTATGAGCTGAAATATATTATGCCTGTCGTTGCTGCCAATTATAGTGAAATTGTGTTAATTGAGTTCATTTCATCGGTATCCATGAATATTTTATGAGCTACAAATTTTATGCGTGCACAACTTACTAGACGGACATGTCTATCGCGTAGGTTGTGTCACGTAAAGAAGTATCTATCTCTAGTAAATCTATTTTGCTGCTCGAAGTAAGTATGACAAAAACAAGCAAAAACATCTAGGTACGACCATATATATCATTGTAATTAATAATTTTGTGTATAACATGGTTACTGGGAATTGAATGCAACAGTTTCCATAACTAGTATCAAACAGTACAACTGCGTGCTAGTATTTTAGTAACGCATTTTCACAAGGTACTAGTCAATATCACTATCAACATCTAAAATGCTCCTCCCAAATTCATCGACAACCGGTTCCAAGTATTCTTGTTCTTCGTCGCTCAGGTCCATATCATTAATTACACCATTTTTCCCTGCTAGTTGTCTAACAGTCTGAGAGTCAACAAATATCACATCATCAGAGAAATCAGCCATGTCGTCCTCATGATCATCAACATATTCATCTTCCTCGTCCTCAATTTGGTGAACAATGGGATCTTCCGAGCCTAGGTCTTCCTGGTATGCACCTGCATTGCCTTCATCATCTTTTTCTGGAACATCGTATACATTCATGTGCTTGAAAGTTTGCACCACCTTCCAAGGATCACCAAATTTTGTGTCTTCCAAGTAAAAACAAGTTTCCGCTTGGTGAGCTAATATGAAAGGGGCGTTCTTGTACCACAATACAGACGTATTGATGCTTTTAAAGTATCCATCATCCTTCATCTCCGTGGTTTTCCTACTTCCAAGGTCAAACCAATCACAGCGGAAGAAGAACATGGATCTGTCGCCGTGCTTGTTTCTCGGGTACTGTAACTCAAGAACCTCCTTCATCACACCGTAGTATTCTTGATCTTGTTCGTCAGAAACGGATCCCCTTGTCATCATGCCTGAGTTTTGAGTCCTCATGTTCTTCTCACGCTCGACGGAACGAAACCTAGCGCCATTTACATTGCACATAGGGTGTACAACTACACGAGCATCTGGACCAAATGCTAGTGATTTTAAATCTTCTGGAGCATTGTCCAAATTACTGACATGTTTTTTAAACCATGCAGGGAATTCTTTCTCTAGTTCCGCCTCAATGTTGTTCACACCCCTGTTCTGTAGTTGTTGTCGGAAATTCCTAAAAATCAAAAACAAATTAGTAATGGTACTGCTATAACACAAAATATTACTGAAAATTTTGAATGATTAATAAAAAGGTAAATAGACCCACCGAATATAATTTTGTGCCTCATCACAGTTCTGAAGTACATACCAAACCATACTGTCAAATTCTTTGGGAAAATACTTCAACTTGGATAGTCCTAAACCTCTGGCTCCATCTGAAAATATATCAAACTCTAGCGGGTCAACTCTTTGTTTCTTATCTTGGCTCCTCTCAGGCTTGTTATGTATGGTTTCTATGACATCGCCCAAAAATTTAGAGCAATGATGCAAGCACTCATCCACGATATATCCCTCAGCAATTGAACCTTCAGGACTTGATTTGCTACGCACAGTTGATTTCAGGTACCTGAGCCTTCTTTCAGCTAGATACATCTAACCATATTAAACAGGCCCCCTCTAAAGTGCCTCATCAGGTAGATGAATAGCCAGGTGCACCATTACATCAAATAATGATGGGGGAAATAGCAGCTCAAGCTTGCAAAGAATTATGACAATTTCAACCTTCATTCGACGCAGCATAGATGCTCTTAGAGTTTTAGCACACAACTCCCTGAAAAAGTTTCCTAGTTCAGCAATGGTCTCATACATCGCCTTTGATGCAATCCCTCTCAGACCAGCTGGCAACACACGCTGCATAAGTATGTGGCAGTCATGCGTCTTCAGACCGTGCACTTTACCCCCTGGGATGTCCACACATCTTGCTAAGTTTCCAGCAAAACCATCTATGAACCTAGTGTTGGCCAAATACTTGCACAATTTTTGTTTGCCTTCCTTTTGAAGTGTCCATGGTGCTTTCTCCTTTGAAAAACCCTTGGCCTCAGGTTTTATCCAGAACTTCTTCCTGACATTAAATTTCTCCAAATCCATTCTACCACCAACAGTGTCCTTGTTCTTTCCATCAAGCTCAAGAAGGGTACCAAGGATATTGTCCAATATGTTCTTCTCAATGTGCATCACATCTAGGTTATGAACAAACTTCAATCTTGACCAGTATGGCAGATCATATAAGCTGATCTTGAGGTGCCAGGTTGGCTCACCAGTCATGCCACGCTTTCTCTTCCTAGTTGATGGATTTTTCCCTGGCCTGTAATCCTGAACTCTCTGTACCCTCTCCTCTCTTTCTGCAAGTGTGAAAGTTGTTGGTGCATCCTTAGGTTCAGGTTTTCCATTGAAGGCTCTGCTACTCCTCCACTTGTGATCGTGAGGCAGAAATCGACGATGACCAATATAACCAATTTTATTATGCAAAGACTCGTAGCAAGGATCCTTATCGCAGTGCGCACATGCGAAAAACCCTCTTGTGCTACGGCCAGACATCGTGGCATATCCAGGATAGTCATGAATCGACCAAAGAAACACAGCATGCAACGAAAACTCTCTACCTGTGCACGCATCATATGTGCCCACGCCACTCCATAGCTTCATCATATCTTTTATCAATGGCTGCATAAATACATGAAAATCCTTTCCTGGTGAATTTTTTCTAGGGATTAGCAATGACATCATGAAGTTGGATTGATCCACGCACATCCACGGTGGGAAGTTGTATGGAATGACAAAAACTGGCCACATACTGTATGAACTACTCATGTTTCCGTATGGGTTGAATCCATCTGTCACAATACCAAGCCTTATGTTACGGGCATCTGAAGCAAACCATCCAAACTCCTTGTCAAAGTGCTTCCATGCTTCACCATCAGCTGGGTGCCTCAAAATACCCGGTTGTGCAACCCTCTTCTCCTTGTGCCACTTGGTGTTCATCGACGCTTCCTTGGAAACAAAAAATCTCTGTAACCTAGGGATTATAGGAAAGTATCGAAGCACCTTGTGGGGAATCTTTCTCTTTGCTTCCGGGTCTTTCCACCTTGAAAATCCACACTCGGGACAATGAGTTTTTTTTGGCATGGTCTCCCCAAAACAGAGCACAGTCATACTTGCAAACATGAATTGTGTCATAACAGAGCCCAACCTCAGAAAGTACACTCTTAGCTTCAGCATAGGACTTGGGAAAATTCACTTTTGGCAAAGCAGCACATAAGACAGCCATAAATTGATCAAAAGCTCTATTTGTGACCTGGTTGTATGATTTCACGTAAAGCATCTTCATAATGAATGACAACCTCGTCTCAGTGGTGCATCCCTCGTGAAGCTCTTTCTTAGCTTCTTCGATGAGTTTCACATAGAAATTAGTGTCACTTGGGCCTCTGTCACCAGAATCATGCAGCTCATCTAACATCTTGTCAACATGATCATTATGATTCTCATTTCCATCATCATAATCATCATCGTCATCGCTTTGATACAAACTATGATCATAGTTTTCATCAGGACCATCATCTTCTCCATGACAACTCCACTTTGTGTACAAAACGGCCATACCATGGACGTGTAAGTGATACTCAACATTTTCCTGAGTCTGCTGCGTAATATTAAGGCATTTTTGGCATGGGCACAATATTGATGCACCTTGGTTGCAGTTTGCGCGCGCAAACTCCATAAACTCGCGGACACCTTGTATGTAAAAAGGGGTGAACTTGCACCCATGAGTAATCCACTGTCGATCCATCGCCTACAAAAATATATATAAGTGTTCCACTCGAGTCATGATGCCATTCAATTTGTACTAATCGATGTGAAAATTGTTTACCAAAGTCCAAATTAATCACAATGTGTAACATAAACACCAATCCAAATCAATTTCATAACAAATCTAGAAGGAACTCACATGTGCTTCCTATCGCTGTGCGCCGGCCTGCCGCGAAGCCTCGCTAGCTGGGATCGTGATCGATCGTCGTGATCGCGTAGGCGCAAGTCGCCGGGACTTGTAGATGAAGGGCCAACAAATGTCGTGATCGCCTGGACAAGGGATACCCTTGACGGCGCTCGTTCGCAAGAACAGAGAAGAAAACTGTTTGGAAGATCGCACAAGTCCTAACTATAACGATCCGTGTTGTACATGCCACGTACTGCACATAGAGTTTACAAAATGGTAGGTCAATCAAACAATTCAAAAACCGAACGGTAGCCTAGCGGTAACGAAATGTTTTACTTTGTACTAGGTCCTCGGTTTGAAACCCATCTTTGACCTTTTATCTTTTTAACACAATTGCTAACTCGTTGGTCCCACGAACAATCGGTGACGGCTTAATCTACGACGCTCTAAAATCCGCCGTGCGGATAATTGGCGACGGTTTGCCGTGACGCGAAACGCGACCGTCACGCATTATCAAGCATACGTGACGCCCAAAACTAATCTGTCACCTATGGTTACTTTCCGTGACGGTTTTGAATTTTGTCACCAGGCAATTCGTCACCGATTCTAGGATCTGTTGTAGTGTTTAGTCTACTTGTACATCTACTCCCTAGAGTAAATCACATTTGTAGAGATAAAAACAGTATAGCTCACTCCTGTGCTCATAAGGTATAGATAACTAATTCTACTGTACCTACTTTAGTTTTCTCTTCAACATCACACTCTTAATATGTATGCCCTTGGGTAGGTTATTTTAGAAATGAAAATTGCCGGGACTTTGTAATTCATGATGTAATATGCTGTTGAGCTGTAATACAATTTTGATCATCCTTTGCCAGGAACCTAAAAAACCAACTAATGCATATGAGGCAAACAAGTACAAAAAATTGGAAGAAAATAAAGCTCATATGATGGGAATTTTGAAAGAAGCGCAGGCCGCTAGAGGTTTGCCTATAGAAAATATAGAAGAGGTAGCACATAAATTCGTGTACAGCGGCATCTGCAAAGTGACAGACGCCACCAAAAAAGGTAAACAAAAGGATGCAAACCAAACACAATCAGACCCTACATATGAACCAAGTGCAGAAGAAATGGCCACAGCTAATGACGAGCCGACTTCAGATGACGAGGTCCATAACTACGGTAACCCTAAAACAAAGGTTATCATATCTAGCTATGTAACTACATAATAGATATTTATATTTTCTACCTATGTAACTACATAATATGGATCTCCATTTTTCAGGGTAATTTTGAAATGGACAGAAATGATGTATTTACCAAGAGAGTGTGCGGTAATATTATACAAAGTAGTATGCGTCAACTATGCTACAAGCTTAAGAAGGAGAATTGGGACAAGATTAAAGATATGAGCCCCCAAGAAGCACATAATATGAAGCCAGCAAATGTAGTAGAGAGAAGTTGGAAAGATCTTGTGGACAGATGGTTTGATGCCCACTATCAGGTACTAACATTTACACTTACAAATACTCAACACATAAAACTCTGCTACACAGGAAACTGACAAGTTCATACTCAACTTTAGGAAATGTGTGTGAAGAATCAACTGAAAAGAGAAGCTGTGAAGAAGAACCATACAACTGGATCGAGATGCTTCGTTGCACACTACGAATCTCTTGTACGTTTTTAAGTTCATATATGAAATAGTTGTTCTACCAAACTCAGTATAAAATTTCCAAACTCATGTTCGTAATTCCAATTTTTTTGTAGAATTCGGAGAACTTGGAGGAGGTGACATCTCCAATTGAATTCTATAGACTTACACACACAAACAAGGAAGGCATCATGACTACGGAAGCCAGAGAAGCTTATGTAAGACATTTTTAACACTGCTAATATTTTGTAATGAATAAGCTTTCTACTTCAATATTTCTTATGCTTTCATTTGAACTTATTTGCAGGATTCAATGATGACCATGAAAAATATATCACGCCTAGAAAATGGGACTGAAAAAACAGAATTGCAGATTATTGAAGAAGTCTTGAAGGAGAAGAGTATAATGAGCTCAAGCACAGGCATGTTCCTCTCAAATTTGGGAGTTGGATCAATCTCAAGAAAGAGCTCTGTGTCCATAGAAAGCATCCGAGAACTAGAAAACAAGCTTGCTGAACAGGAGGAACAATCACTCCCCGCAGTTGAAAGATACAAAAAAGAGATGTAGGAAATGATGGAAGCCTAGGATAAAAGATTTGAAGAAATGAAAAAGAAAGAAGAAGATGACCATGCAACTCTGATGAAGGCATATGAAGAGAAAAACAGAGCAACTGAAAAGTAGAATCCACACTTAGTTTCATCTTAAGGACAACACAGCAGCAAGCATAGGGCACAACTCAACAACACCTCCATCTTGATGAAATTGTTCATCAATGTGATTTACTTAGTTGTATCTTCATGTTTAAACTATTGCACAAAATTTTCTCGCTGCTATTTTATATGTTGGTTCTAAATTTATTTGTCTGTATGCTATTTTTTTCATTTTCTGCATAATTATTAACGTGACGAAATTACTGAGATTGTCATCAACACGTGGACCCACGTGTCAGAACCATCTCGGTCCCACCTATCCAAAGCGTCTTAGTCCCACCTCTCTGAACTCTACGGGTCCCACCTGTCAAAACCCTCTTGGTCCCACCTGTCAGAACCCTATAGGTCCCACCTGTCCGAACCCTCTGGGTCTCACCTGTCCGAGCCGTCTTGGACCCGCCATTGGTACACCTGTAAGAACCACTGGGTCCCACTGGTCATAATGCCATGTTAGTAAACTGTAGTAAATTAATATGTAATGATGACCTGTCCTACACTCCCTTCTAATTTACGATGACAAACTTTTCATATATATCATGACAAATATTTCAGTCACCGAGTGCACACGATTGTTGACAAACTAACATCGTCAACTAATATAAGTTATATAATGACAAAAAATGTAAACCGTGGTTATGGATTTTTTATGACGCAACTTTTATGACAAAATTAGTGACAGCCCATTTTTGTCAACACCATATATTCATTGACAAAATATGGATATTAAGTGACAAAAGGGGTCTGTCAAAAAATACCAATTATGTTGTAGTGATTATTTTACTAAGTTATTTACTAGTTTCAGGTTGAGTACCGACATATATAATTCAGCTTGAAGCCATAAAGAATTTTGGACCACCCATGGAAGCCTATTCAAAAGCCAACAACCCTGAAGGGTACGATATTAACCGCATGCTGCTGGATCTTTTGCATGCTAAAAGTTTTGTAGGGGACGGTACGGAGGATATGAGCATGTAGGGTTCTATAAAGATACTCGTGGGACTTTTTGTCTAAATATATTCACTGAGGATGAGGTTAAATCTGGTCTATTTATTCAAACTCTTATAGATAATGCCTGTTCTTGGTATATTCAAAGTCCTACAAAAATTACTAACTCCTAGGAGACATTGTTCTCTTAATTATTAGTTGATTTCTTCCCCTCGATGAAAACCCTTGGAGCGAGATGTATGATCACTAATTTTAAAGGGGGGCCCATGGAAAGCCTTTATGAAAGCTATACAAGGTTTAGGGGGCTTCTTGACCATTGCCCCCATCATAATTCGCCACCTTGGTTGGTAATACATACCCTTCATGTAGGTTTAAGTACTGATAATAGAAATGAAATAGACTCTCTCACCAATGGGTCATTTAGTGAATTTAGTGTTGAAAGAGCCTGGAATCTACTAGATACAATTCATAGGATGGAAAAAGCCTATTGTGGAATTTAACTTAATGAAGAGAATCCTATATAATTAAATTGTTTAAGAAAATTTCTAGTATACAATTTCGGAGTAGTTCCTCGTCCAACCACCAGTGACTGCACTTATCAGCTGAGAGACCTTTGTATATAAACTATTCTCTCTTGGTGATATCACCATCCTATCAGCACTCGAAGGAATCCATGGATCAGTGTAAATATTGATATTTTCTCCATTTCCCACTCTCCAAATATACTCGCGTTTAAAGGTGACCAACCCTGCAACAATACTTTGCCAAGTAAAAGATGACCCCGACTTCGGTCCTGCTTTTAATATATCACCCTGTGGGTAGTACTTAGCACGAAGAACTTTTGCACATAATGATTCCGGTTCAGAAGTTAACCTCTAAACCTATTTGGCTAGCATAGCCAAATTGAACAAGTGGAAGTCACGAAAGCCTATCCCTCCTTCACTCTTTGGAATGCAGAGTTTCCACCAAGCCAGCCAGTGCATCCTCTTACTGTTCTCATCATCACCCCACCAAAATTGTGATATTGGATCTATCATACGTTTACATAATCCAATGGGAATTAAGAAAACAGACATAGCATAAACAGGGATTGCCCGTGCCATAGCTTTCAAAAGAATCTCTTTCCCTCCTATGGATAGATGTTTTTCCTTCCATCCATTTATTCTTTGAATTATCCTTTCAACGAAGTGAATAAAGCAGTCACTCTTATCTGCTCCCACTAGAGCTGGGAGTCCTAGATACTTTCGGATAGAGCCTTTGTATCAATATGTAGTGTCTCACAAATCTCTTGTTTCACGACAACATTTGTATTTGGGGAAAAAGAGATGCTCGATTTCGCCAAAGTCACCAGCTGAACCGAATTAGCACAATAGGTATCCGACACCCGCTGCAAGGAAGTTTCATTATTCATGTCCGCTTTCATGAGAATAAGAGAATCATCAGCAAAAAGTAAATGCGAGACTGACAATGCATTTATGCACACTCTTAACCCATCAATGCCACCAACTTCTTCTTCATGCAGTAAAAGGTTAGATAAACCTTCCACACAAATAAGGAACAAATACAGAGAGAGAGGGTCACCTTGGCGGAGACCTCTAGTAGGAAAAAACATCTATGTTTCCTCAGAATTAAACCGTACCTGGTACCGAACTAACCTCACACATGTCATCATTAGAGTTATCCATCTTTCACAGAAGCCCAATTTTCTCATCATATTTTCCAAGAAAATCCATTCGACTTGGTCATATGCCTTATGCATGTCCAGTTTAATAGCACATGCCCCTGAATTACCCTGCCTCTTCCTTTTAATAGTGTGGATTGTCTCATATGCAACCAGCACATTATCTGTGATTAGACGTCTAGGGAAAAAGGCGCTTTGCATCGGGGATATCACATCAGGCAGGACATATTTCAATCTTAGCGCCAGCATTTTGGAAATGATCTTATATATCACATTGCATAAGCTTATAGGAAGAAACTGCAGGATTATCAACTTTTGGGATAAGAACAATAGTGGTGTCGTTCCACCCATCCGGTATAATTCCTGTCCGAAGAGCCTGTAGAATTTCATCAGTTATTTGTCCCCTACACATTTCCCAAAATTTCTTGTGAAAGACTGCATGAAGATCGTCAGGTCCAGGAGCTTTAAAATTACCAATACTAAAATCCGCCTTCTTTACTTCATGAGCCGTGAAATCCCTCATGAGACTCTCATTCATATCCAAGGTCACTTTAGCATTTATTTTATCCAGCACAGTCAGATCGATTCCATGAACCTCAGCTGTAAATAACTCAGAGAAATATTGATAGATAATTGGTTTAAGTGAGGTGTACCTTCAATCGATTCATTATCCGAACCTTTTAGGCGTTTAATGAAGTTTATCTTCCGTCACGATGTAGCGAACTGGTGGAAAAATTTGGTGTTCCAATCCCCCTACATTAACCAGTTCACACGAGAATGTTGCGCCAATGTATCTCTTCTTGTTCTAGGAGCAATTCAAACAAAGTGGCCAGTTCCTTTGCAATCTTCTCATTCTCATCATTCATTGGTCCGTTTAAAGCCTCTTCCAACTTCTTTTGGGCCTGCCGAATTCTTTTTCTCGGTTTCTGTATGCCTCATCCCATAAGTGGAGAGATGAATGCATATGGGCCACATTCCCAAGGATGCCACCCCCTACACCTGATCCGTTCGCATCCGCCCAAGCCTGCTCGACCACCTCTCTAAAATTTTCTTCCTACAGCCATTTCGCTTCAAACCTACGAACCGAACTGCGACGACCATGAGTAGCAAGAAATTCAATTTCCAGTAATAATGGGCGATGATCTGACCATGCATAGTCCATGTGATGAAGAGCAGCATCTGGTACAAATTATTCCATGCCTCATTAACTAGCACACGATCCAACCTTTCTCTGATTCGGCCTCTTTTCCAAGTAAAAGGTTCACCATTAAATCCAAGGTCCATAAGATTACAGTCAGAAAGAACGTCACGGAAAGCCTGCATGTAACCATGTGGACGAGGGTTGCCCCCTTCCTTCTCATGAGAATATAGAATTTCATTAAAATCCCCGATGATCGCCCAAGGTAAATTATATTGACCATTGAGTTCTCTGATCTTGTCCCAAGTTAAGTGTTTATCTTCCCATCGTGGCTCCCCATAAATACCAGTAAGACGCCAGATTTTATCGTGATCCTCAATACGTAAATCGATGTATTTAGGATGAGAAAAGATCTGATGATGGACCTTGACCTCCTGTTTCCAAAGTAAAAGTACACCACCACTTCGGCCATCACTGGGATTTACAATCTTGAAATCCATTTTCAGTCTTCTCTACAAACATTCTGCCGGATAGCTATCCAAGTGTGTCTCCAACAAGAACAACACATCGGGGTTGTTGCGCTTTTGTACATCCAAAAGTGATCGAACTGCCGGGTCATTCCCCAAACCATGACAGTTTACCTTGCATGTTCTGCCCAATGGTACAAGCCCTGACTTAGTATTAGTATTAGCCCTCAGTGCGTCAGGTTTTGTCCAGAGCCTGGGTCACAGCAGTACCATTCTTGTGAAAATCAGCCGCATCTTCCTCCATATTATCTTTGTCCTCCCCATCCGAGAAATACCTGGGCCCCTGTCCAAATCTACCATTATAACCCCGTCCAGCAAACGAACCACCTCTGTTAGAACCACGTCTACCTTCTCTGCCACGAACTAATCTCCCTTCTTGGCGAATGCTCCAAATAGCTCGAAGATCCTTGAAAACCAGACTCTCAGGAGAGTGCAAACCATCTCCGCGATCCTTAAATTCATGACCTAATAGCCCACACACCTGGCACCAATTAGGAATATTTTCATATTTAACCAGAGAACAACTCCCATTTGTTAGCCCTGGTCATATAGACCACCAATTTCAGTGGTTTTCTCACTTCTAGTTTGACTTTTGCTCTAAAGAATTTGCCTTCAAAATATGTTGATATTCCTTCGGTTGCAATCCACTCTCCCACTTTAGATGCAAGAGATTTAACCATTGGTGCATACCCAATCGGGAGATCATGTATTTGGATCCAGACATCAATATGGAACAACTTGATTAATGAAGGTTTTGTGAAACCGTCATATGGGGCTATCAGAACTAGATTGCCTCGGAATTTCCATGGTCCTCCTTCCATCACCCTCTCCCAGTCTCCTAAGCAGGAGAACTGAAAGGTATGCAGATTTCCTTCCAGGGATTTTATCTTTACCTCTTGAGCTAAGTCCCAGGACGATCGCATGTTCTTAAAGAACCAGAAGCTTTAATATTCTCCATCCGTGTGAACCCTAGCAATGGCTAACCACAGAGTCGTCTCCGACGGCGGTGGTTCTTCCGCCTCAAACACCGCATCATCAAGATCCTCTTCACGGATCCCCGTCCACTTCGTCAACTCAGTAACGTCCGAGCTAAGAGAGCCCGCGTGCTCTTAAGCCATAGCTCGATCCAATCTTCTGCCACTGCCAGCAACCCTAGAAACCCTACACCTATCCAAGGGACAAGTCAACGCTAGGAAGCGATACTAGGATCACCCCTATATGGTTGCGGGCTTCCGCTTGGCATCCTTGCTATTTCTCTTAGAGGAACTTGAGGACTTGGGGGTAGCCTCTTCTTCAGCGAGGATAAACATGCGGCCGGCCTCGGCCTTCGCACACTTCTCCGCCATGAAAAGAGTTATGTCATTGTGGTGAGGTTTGCCCCTCGGATGTCGATTGTTCCCCTCATCCTGATGTCCTTGACTCCATCGGAGAAGGAGGTGATGACGTTGGAATTAGAGATCTTGAAAATCTAGTTGCGCACCTAGCTAAACCGCTGCATGAACTTGAAGAGGGTCTCATCGGGCTGCTGACGCACTTGGAAGAGGTTATAGTAAGCAAGGGGCGCTCGTAAGTTCCCTTGAAGTTGGCAATGAAGATTGCACATCGGGAGGGCCACAAGTCGATGGATTCCTCTAGGAGGTTCATCAGCCAGGTGCGCACCGCGTCCTTCAAACCCATTGGTAACTAGTTTCCCATGACGCGGTCGTCGCCTCTCGTGCCCTCGATGCCCGTGGTGTAGAGCTTCAAGAACCCACCGGGGTTGGCAGTCCCATTGTAGCGTGGCGGCATCTCTGGTCGGAACTTGGCTAAACCACATGGCGAAGCTCTTTGGTGAGTGATGGCTCTGTGTATGGCGCCATAAAAATGCTGGCGCGTGGTTGATGTAGAGCTCGTTGGGAACCCCAAGAGGAAGGTATGATGAGCACAGCAGCAAGTTTCCCTCAGTATGAAACCAAGGTTTAATCGAACCAGTAGGAGCAAGGAAACACCCCAAAGGTGTTGCTAGCTAGGCCTTGGCAGGACGCACTACCGGTGCTAGTAGCAACGTGGAGACCTGCACAACACAACCACAGAACTTTGTCCCCAACTTGCGATGAGGTTCTCAATCTCACCGTGTTTTGCGGAAAACAAAGGATTAAATGTATCGAATGGAAAGAAGTAAAAGTTTGCAGAAAGTAAACACAAAGAAGAAACATTTTATAGATTGTATGTAAAAGACAAGGACCGGGATCCATAGTTCACTAGAGGTGGATCTCCTTAGATAGATAACATTATGGGTGAACAAATTACAGCGGGGCAATTGACAAACATCGAGAAAGCAATACATGCATATACTAATCATCTTGACTCCTTTGGAACTTGATTGGGCATTACAACATTATACATAGACCGCCATCCAGCTGCATCTATGACTAATAATCCACCTTCAGGTTATCATCCGAACCCCCTCCAGTATTAAGTTGCAAGCAACAGATTATTGCTTTACGAACTGCGTGTAAAGTAAACAATACGATTGTTCTATGAACAAATGATTGTTGTTTTCTCCCTAGTAGCAACAACACATCTAGTACCTTAGAGATTTCTGTCACTTCCCCAGATTACCAGAGGCATGAACCCACTATCGAGCATAAATACTAACTCTTGGAGTTCCTAGCATCTACTTGGCCAAGATAGCTACTAACAACAGAAAGCATGCAAGATCACAAATAACAAAGAAATGATAGAATCAATAATCAATCTGAAATAGCATCTCAATATCCATCGGATCCCCACAAACACAACATGCAGAATTACAAATAGATGATCTTGATCATGAACGGAGCTCACAAGATCTAGACATGAAAGCACAAAGGAGGACAACCAGCCATCTAGATACTACATGGATCTGTAGTCCAAGGATGAACTACTCACGCATCACACCGGAGGCTTGCATGGTGATGAAGAAGGCCTCCAGGGTGAATTCCCCTCTCCGGCAGGGTGCTGGGAAGAGCTTCAGATCCCTCCCGATCTAGGGATGGAGATGACGGCGGTACAGACTCTTTCGTGGATTTTTGATCGGGTACTTAGGGTTTACGTCCCGAGGGCATCTTATATTCAGAAGGGGAGGCTGAGGGGGTGCCGGGGGCGGCCACCCCACCCCCTGGCGCGGGTCAGGCCTGGCCGCACGGCCAGATGGTGTGGTGGCCCCTGGCCCCTCTCCGTCTCGTATTCTGGCACTTGATGACTTCCGAAAAATAGGCACTTTGGCTTTTGTCCTGTCCAATTCCGAGAATATTCATTTTCTGACTTTCCTGGAACCAAAAACAGCAGAAAACAGGCAGCTAGCATTGTGGCTCTTGTTAATAGGTTAGTCCAAGAAATCATATGAAAAGTACTCCAAAGTTGGAACAAAACAAGAAAGTGGATAAAACCAGGCATGGAACATCAAAAATTATAGATACATTTGCAATGTATCAACATCCCCAAGCTTAACTCCTGCTCGTCCTCGAGTAGGTAAGTGATAAAAAGAAAGAATAATTTTTGAGGTGACATGCACCATCAAAGACTTGATCAAAGTATTTGTAAAACATTCAAAGCTGGGATCATAGTACTTCAACCATAACATGAAACACAAAGTTCTAGGAATAAGACAAAGAAACTATGATGCAAACATGAAAAGGCACAAACAAAAGATTCATGAATAACAATGCTTTGCAAGACGTTTGTTTGTTTCACATAAAAAAACATAGCATAATAGTATTCAGCTTGTCCCTCATAGAGTAGAAAATATAAATGCATAGGACACCTTCAAAGTTCATAAGAGTGACTAGATACAAATAGTTTAAAACAAGCAATATGTTGTGGGTCGACATGCCGATGAGGTTGGATAAGATCCTAGAAGCGCGCCTCAGCCCCCTACCTAGCGCGCCAAATGTCTGACATTTGTGTCCCATGAAGGAACAAGGGAACCAACGAGCCCTAAGTTTGAGAGGGGGCTAGATTCCCAAGGACACCACCCCCTACACCTGCTACGTTCACATCCGCCCAAGCCTGCTCGACCACCTCTCTAAAATTGTCTTCCTAGAGCCATTTCGCTTCAAACCTACGAACCAAACTACGATGACCATGAGTAGCAAGAAATTCAGTTTCTAGTAATCATGGCCAATGATCTGACCATGCATAGTCCATGTGATGAAGAGTAGCGTCGGGGTACAAATTATTCCATGCCTCATTAACTAGCACACGATCAGGCCTTTCTCTGATTCGGCCTCTTTTCTAAGTAAAAGGTTCACAATTAAATCCAAGGTCCATAAGATTACAATCACAAAGAACGTCACAGAAAGCCTGCATGTAACCATGTGGACGGGGGTAGCCCCCTTCCTTCTCATGAGAATATAGAATCTCACTAAAATCCCCGATGATCGCCCAAGGTAAATTATATTGACCATTGAGTTCTCTGATTTTGTCCCAAGTTAAGTGTTTATCTTCCCATCGTGGCTCCCCATAAATACTAGTAAGACGCCAGATTTTATCGTGATCCTCAATCCGTACATCGATGTATTTAGGATGAGAAAAGATCTGATGGACCTTGACCTCCTATTTCCAAAGTAAAAGTACACCACCACTTCGGCCATCGCTGGGATTTACAATTTTGAAATCCATTTTCAGTCTTCTCTTCAAACATTCTGCCGGATAGCTATCTAGGTGTGTCTCCGACAAGAACAACACACGAGGGTTGCTGCGCTTTTGTACATCCATAAGTGATTGAACTGCCGAGTCATTCCCCAAACCCCGACAGTTCAGGCATAATATCATCATTGGTCCCGGCAGCGCCCCTCACTAGAGCCCACCGATCCTGAAATTTCACTGTTATTCATCTCATATTTGTTTCTCATCCGCTTTGGGTCCCTTGGTGGGTTCGGACTAGGTGGAATCACAGGTTCAAACTGATTCACCATATGACCCACCTTGCATGTTCTGACAAATGGTACAAGCCCCGACTCGGTATTAATTTCAGCCATCAGTGCGTTAGGTTTCTCCAGAGCCTGGGTCACAGCAGTACCATGCTTCTAAAAATCAATCGCATCTTCCTCCATATTATTTATGTCCTCCCCATCCAAGAAATCAGTGGGCCCCTGGCCAAATCTACCATTATAACCCCTTCCAGCAAACGAACCACCTCTGTTGGAACCACGTCTACCTCCTCTTCCATGAAATGATCTCCCCCTTCGCGAATTCTCCAAACAGCTCGAAGATCCTTGAAAACCAGACTCTCAGGAGAGTGCAAACCATCTCCGTGATCCTTAAATTCATGACCTAATAGCCCACACACCAAGCACCAACTAGGAATATTTTCATATTTAACCTGAAACAGCTCCTGCTTGTTAGCCCGGACCATAGAGACAACCAATTTCAGCAGTTTTCTCACGTCTAGCTTGCCTTTTTCTCTAAAGAAATTGCCTTCAAAATCTGTTGATATTCCTTCAGTTGCAATCCACTCTCCCACTTTAGATGCAAGAGATTTAACCATTGGTGCATACCCAATCGGGAGATCATGTATTTGGATCTAGATATCAATATGGAACAACTTGATTAATGAAGGTTTTGTGAAACCGTCATATGGGGCTATCAGAACTGAATTGCCTCGCAATTGCCATGGTCCTCCTTCCATCACCCTCTCCTAGTCTCCTAAGCAGGAGAACTAAAAGGTGTGCAGATTTCCTTCGAGGGATTTTATCTTTACCTCTTGAGCTAAGTCCCAGGCCGATCGCATGTTCTTGAAGAACCAGAAGCTTGAATATTCTCCATCCGTGTGAACCCTAGCAATGGCTAACCACAGAGTTGTCTCCGCCGGCGGTGGTCCCTCCTCCTCAAACACCGCATCATCAAGATCCTCTTCACGGATCCCCGGCCACTTCGTCAACTCAGTAACGTCCGAGCTCAGAGAGCCCGCGTGCTCTTTAGCCATAGCTCGATCCAATCTTTTGCCACTGCCAGAAACCCTAGAAAACCTACACCTATCCAAGGGACAAGTCAAGGCTGGGAAGCGATACTAGGATCACCCCTAGATCAGCCCGAACTCAGACAGCAAGGATGAAGGGTAGGATCCCGGGGAATAAGTCCCAACGCCGGCAGTCGCCCGCGAGAGAAGAAAACCCTAACTAGAGGGAAACGGCACCAAAAGCCTCCTTTATTTTGACATTGCGGTCCAATTCTATTCTTTTATTATCCTACTATTTATACTAATTCTCAGTTGTAACTCATTAAATTCTCAGTTACACCCTAGTTGCAACTCATGTGTAACTCCTATATTGCACGAATCACGAGATAAATTGAACGGTGAAAAAGGTGACTGAGACCTGAGAAGTTCTCAGGCGCCTGAGAACTAGCAAATCCGAATGTTGGCAGACGAGGCATTCACCAATATGTACCGTAGAACAATTTTGACAATTTGGGAAAGAATCAAAGTTCACATGCCGGCCGAATCGAAAGGAAACAAAGAAATATGGAAAGGAATACGAGAATTGCGTGTGATAAGGAGATTGATTGCGAGGAGTTCCGGAAATTGCCCCCGCTCCGGAGATCAATATGGTCACGATTCTTTTTCCATCGTCGATCAATGTAGGTAATGTATATATGCCGATTTATATGAAAATTTGTGTGACAGTCTAAACGAACGAACAGATCCCCTTGGTCGTCTACGTAAGGAAAAAACAAGTACGTATGTAGAATACTTTTGGCAAATTTGGAAAGAAACAAAAATTCCGTGATGGAACTTTCCATGTTTGGAGCCTAAACCTTTGATAAATAGCAGCGTATGCGGCGGCACAAATCAACACCTCCCTCTGCTAATCGCTTGCGCCGCCTCCAATGATGATGCACCCGCACGACGGACCTCCATCCCGGTGGTGGCCATCTCGGTACCACCACGACGACCCGCTACCACCGCCGCCCAACGGGTCCAACTCGTTGAGCATCATCCTCCGCGTCTGCGGGCTCGTCCTCGCCGCCACGTGCGCCACCGTCATGGCCGGCTCCAACGGGTGCACCTCCTACATCCACTTTGGCGGCTTCGTGTTCCTCGTCGGCAGCACCATCACGGCCACCATCCTCGAGGCGGCCGCCATCTACCTGCAAGTCCGCCTCGACCTGGCCGCCGCTGCCGCCCCCGACCCTGGCGACAAGACTGTGGTCACGGACATGGAGGAAGAGGAGGGGATCCGCCCCGCCGGGATCCTGCTTGTGGCCGTGGACTTGTTCGTGCTGGTGCTGCTCTTGACGGCGATGGCGGCGACCTTCAATCAGGCGGCCGACAGCAACGCCCAGATCAGCGCATGCTCGGTGTTTGCGGTCCAGGTGATGCGGGCCAAGATCCTGTCGATCGTCGCCTGCGTCGCCCTCGTGCTTGCCGCCTTCTTCAAGATGGTGCCGGTCAACCTCAACTTGCCACCCTACTAAACAATCTGCTCGCTAGCTCCTTGGGTACTATTGCTAGTGTACACAAGTTTTTATTCTGGTTTTCTAGTTATAAAAGTTCGCTAGGGTTTTTCTTTCTCAAAAAAAGGTTGTTAGGTTTTTTCCATTGAAAGGTTGAAACTACTAGTACGATATATATTGCAGACCCAATGTACTAAAGTGTCGTCCTATTTCGAATATATATATGAGACGTTGAGATATGTGTCGGTGTGATGATTTTATTGAGCCAAATACAGTGAAACCCAGAATTTCCGCTTCTTTCTAATGGAAGACAACATCAGGGTGTGCTTGGTCTCGAGTTCTTTCTAATGGAAGGTTAAAACTTAAATCTCCCACTATAGCTCTACACGGTGGGATCTTTGTACCCGAATCTCTTCTTGGTCTCTCGAATTCTGCATGCTCCAAATTGTCCGTTGGAGGTAGATCTTCTACACATCTTGGTCTGTTTCTGCTCAAACTGTTTGATATTTTCTTTGAATATTAATGAAGGTAGAGGAAGCCCATTGCATCTCAAATTGTTTGATCTTTTTACCCGAATCTCTTCGGTCTTTGAGTACGAGATACACTAGACTGAACCATCCTGCCTCTGATTGCAATATTTTGGTGAAATTCTTGCGAATACTGCCTACAGTTTTATTTGATTTGATTGGGCACATTGACATGGTTCAGGATTTGTTAATCCTCTACTATTTTTACCACACTTCCGCTGACTTGAGTTGCAGGCTTTTATACTCCTGCTTGGTCTCATTTTCTTTGATGCTTGGACATGAATCTCTTTTCTCTTTGAGATGTGATGGGCTTCCTGTTGCATATGGTTATTTGCGAACCTGCTTTGGGAGATGATTTTCAAGCTATAGTGTATGAACCATCCGGCTTGGAGAATCTCTATGAATCATTCTGGTTTCATGCTAGCTTGTGAATGTTGATGTAGTTCAATATTTCCTGCTGCCCTCCTATGTGTGACACTGAAAGCTGAGTTCTAGCTCTATGGTATGGCTGCGGGTTCTCACGTCTGTGAACCGAGGTGGCACCGGAAACCCTCGCCGGACACGGGTTGTTGCGGCCTAGACCTCGGTTGGAAGCGGAAATAATCCTCGTCGTCCGTAGCTTATCGCGTGCGTTGGGGCCTATTGAGATCAGAGCAGGCAGTACAAAAAATTGCTGTCCCACCAGCCTATAAAAGACCCCTCCGTCTCCGTCGATTCGTCTTACCTTCTCTGTCCGTCGTCCTAGAGAGACACCGCTGCTCTCCGCCAAATCTGGCGCGTTCAGGGTGGCGGCGTGGTGCTCAGCTATCTCGGACGATGTGTAGTGATAGTATAGGTTCGTGCTTTTGCACATAGAACCTACTTTGGGAGATGATTTTCATGCTAGCATATGAACCATCTGGCTTGGAGAATCTCTATGAATCATTTAGGTTTCATGCTAGATTGTGAACGTTGATGTAGTTCAATATTTCCTGATGCCATGCTATGTGTGCCACTAAAAGCTGAGTTCTAGGTCTATCGTACCTCCGCAGGTTCTCCCGCCTGCGAACCGAGGTGGCAACGGAAACCCTCGTCGGACACGCCTCGGGTGGCAGCGGAAATCCTCGCCGTCCATAGATTCTCGCGTGCGTTGGGGCCCGTTGAGATCAGAGCTGGCAGTACAAAAAATTGCCGTCCCACCAGCCTATAAACGACCCCTCCATCTCCGTCGATTCGTCTTACCTTCTCTGCCCATCGTCCTAGAGAGACACCGCCGCTCTCCGCCGAAACTGGCGCGTTTAGGGTGGCGGCGTGGTGCTCATCTATCTCAATGGCAAATTTCCATTGAAAGGTTGAAACTACTAGTACGATATGTATTGCAGACCCAATGTACCTACCGTTTTAACCGACTTGATTGAGCATATTGACATGGTTCAGGATATATTGATCCCCTACTATTTCCACACTTCCACTCACTTGAATTGCTGGCTTTTATACTCGTGCTGTTTAGGATGTTTTGGTCTCATTTTCTTTGATGATTGGACCTGAATCTCTTTTCTTTTTGAGATGTGATGGGCTTCCTGTTGCATATGGTTATTTGCGAACCTGCTTTGGGAGATGATTTTCAAGCTAGCGTATGAACCATCCGGCTTGGATAATCTCTATGAATCATTCTGGTTTCATGCTAGATTGTGAACGTTGATGTAGTTCAATATTTCCTCCTGCCCTGCTATGTGTGACACTGAAAGCTGAGTTCTAGGTCTATGGTATGGACGCGGGTTCTCACGTCTGTGAACCGAGGTGGCACCGGAATCCCTCGTTGGACACGGCTTGTTGCGGCAGAGACCTCGGTTGGCAGTGGATATCCTTGTCATCCGCAGCTTCTCGCGTGCGTTTGGGGCCCGTTGAGATCAGAGCTAGCAGTACAAAAAATTGTCGTCCCACCAGCCTATAAACGACCCCTCCGTCTCTGTCGATTCGTCTTACCTTCTCTGTTCGTCATCCTAGAGAGACATCGCCGCTCTCCGCCGAATTTGGCAAGTTTAGGGTGGCGGCGTGGTGCTCATCTATCTCGGACGACGCGTAGCGAAAGTATAGAACATAGTGATAGCAGGTTCAGTCGTATGGCATCATCAGTCAACCATTGACTCCCCTCCTCCTCCTCCTCCTAGCCCTATTCCTCCTGGCGGCGGCACCACGCCGCCCTTCTCTCGGCCACCCCGCCCTCCTCCCCTCCTCTCCGCCGCTCTCGGAGGGGTTGCCTGGCAAAGCCCGCGCTGCCCGACGGCGGGGGCGAGGGGGCTCAGTTGGGCGTGATCTCGCGTGAAGACGGTGGCGCTCCGGCTTTTCTCGGATCACGGTGGCTCGTGGTGGCATTGGCCGGAGCGGCCAGGCAGCGGGGAAGCACCTACGTCGATCTTTCGCTTGGG
This sequence comes from Avena eriantha, assembly GCA_910589775.1. Taxonomy (NCBI): domain Eukaryota; kingdom Viridiplantae; phylum Streptophyta; class Magnoliopsida; order Poales; family Poaceae; genus Avena; species Avena eriantha. Next base: position 355,111,613 of record OU342746.1, read on the forward strand.
CATCGGCCTTCTCCCCATGTGCCACACGGGAGCTGGGATGGCGGTTACGGTTATGGTGGCAGTGGCGGAGGTGCGTACGGGAGGGGGCTAGTGTGGCAGATCTTGGGATCCCACACCGGTCCTATCGGAGACATGTGTGCGGCCATGTCACCGGCCACGCAGCAATGCAGCCTCCTCCAACTTTGGATGCTCGTCGGTCCAATGAACTGGTCGGGTTGGTGCTGGCTCGCGGCGACTTCTGGGCGACAGATCAAGTTGAGGAGGGGATGGTGAACAGATTCTTGAAGCGGGTGAGGATGGCAACATCGACGGCGGCACCCGAGGGTGTCGTTTTCCTCTTTGGAGGCGAAGGTGGGGGCGTCCCTCGCTCCATTGTTTCTGGGGGAAACCTCAGATCTGGGGGAGGCTACCATTGACGGTGGCGCACGTGGGCGTCATAGCCCTCGTTGGAGGTGTTGTGGGGGCCAATGTATGAAAGTGTCGTCCTATTTCAAATATATGAGATGTTGAGATATGTACATGTCGTTGTGATGATTTTATTGAGCCAAATATAGTGAAACCCAGAATTTCTGCTTCTTTCTAATGGAAGACAATATCAGGATGTACTTGGTCTCGAGTTCTTTCTAATGGAAGGTTAAAACTTAAATCTCCCACTATATCTCTATACAGTGGGATCTTTGTACCCGAATCTCTTCTTGGTCTCTCGAATTCTGCATGCTCCAAATTGTTCGTTGGAGGTAGATCTTCTACACATCTTGGTCTATTTCTGCTCAAACTGTTTGATATTATTATTTTTTGAATATTGACGAAGGTAGAGGAAGACCATCGCATATCAAATTGTTTGATCTTTTTACCCGAATCTCGTCGGTCTTTGAGTACTAGATACACTAGACTGAACCATCCTGCCTCTGATTGCAATATTTTGGTGAAATTCTTGCGAATACTGCCTACAGTTTTATCTGACTTGATTGGGCATATTTACATGGTTCAGGATTAGTTAATCCCCTACTATTTGTTCCACACTTCCATTGACTTGAGTTGCAGGCTTTTATACTCCCACTAGTAGAAAACGGACATTTGGTCCAGAGCATTACTCCCGGTTCTGGTACAAACTGGGACTAATGCCCTGGTCCTGCCAGAAATGGCCGCAGAGCCCAGAAGACATTAGTCCCGGTTCATAGGGGACCTTTAGTCCCGATTCATTTAACAGCTCGTTTAACAAACCGGGACTAAAGGTCTGGTGCTGGGAAGGAGCGGATGGGTGGACCTTTAGTCCCGGTTTTTTAAACAAACCGGGACTAAAGGGCCCGACTATATCTTCTTCCTCCCCCTGCCCGAGCCATTTCAAGCTCACACAAGCATCTCCCTCAAATTTCTTCCCTCAATCTCGAGTTCTTGTCAATTTTTCTCAAGATTTGTGAAGATTTTTTGGCTCCACATCTATCTAAGGGTCCTAAGAGGTTAGCAACTTCATCCTTTCATATTTCATTGCTCGTTTTAGCTCATTTTATGCTCTAGAAATGGAGGGATTTGTGTGGATTCTATCTCTATATATCTGGTTAATTTGGCACATATAGTCCTCGAAATTCATTTGATTCATCGAAGCATAGAGATACATGAGTTCATCCTATCTATATTTCTTGGTTTGGCACATAGTCTCGAAATTCAAATACAAATGCATCATGCCATCATCGAGCAACAAAATATCCTTCTTCTACCTGCCGTCACAAAATCTATTGCAACAAAATAAGAACCAAAACTATGAAGGCATACATATATATAGTGGCGCCCTAGCATTCTAATCATCGAACGTTTAAGCAAACCAAAAATATGACATGCCGGGGAGCTACCAAATTAAATTAGGGAGTGTCTCTATGGCGATCTCCTCGAAGATATCTAAGGACGGGATCCTAAGACATCTTCGAGAAGCTCTGCCGTAGTGGTGTCCCTGCTCTCGCACACCATATTTCAATTTATATCTTCTCTAGCTAGATCAGTATGCTGGTGGAGCTACCTAATTTCACATATTAGGGAGTGCCTCTACGGCGAGCTCCTCGAAGATGTCTGAGGACGAGGTCCTAAGACATCTTCGAGAAGCTCCACCATAGTGGTGTCCCTGGTCTCGTTCCTTGCAGTTGATATTTCACAAGGAAGCCTATTTATAGGCTAAGCAACACAACCTAGTGTCGACACTCACGACATAATGTCGACACTCACCCTGTCATAGTGTCTCCACCCACTGAAATAGTGTCACCACTCACTGGCATAGTGTCTCCACTCACGACATATAGTGTCGTCACCCACTTTTAGTCCCGGTTGGAGTCTCCTTTAGTCCCGGCTGGAGACACCATCCGGGACTAAATGGGCTCACGTCGGCCCCAGCCTGCCGCAACCCCTTTAGTCCTGGTTGGTGTGTCCAACCGGGACTAAAGATGGAGTAGAAAGTTTTAAATCAGTGCATAGTTGTTTGATGTATGCGTTGTGTGCTTTTATTTTTAGACTAGTACTAATCTTAGCATCGTGATTTTGATTGATGTACTTATATAATGCAGATGAGACTGCAATGGATGTACGCTGACCGAATCTCTGGCGAGTTCATTAAAGGCGTGCGTTCTTTTCTTGTTCTGGCAGAGGCAAACAAGCGGAATGGTTTTATGTGTTTTCCATGTGGTGAGTGTCGGAATTAGAAGGAATACTCTTCCTCAAGAGTCCTTCACACCATACTCGAGGCCGGCGCCATCTACCTGCAAGTCCGCCTCGACCTGGACGCCGCTGCCGCCCCCGACCCTGACGACAAGACTGTGGTCACGGACATGGAGGAGGAAGAGGAGGGGATCCAACCCGCCGGGATCCTACTTGTGGCTGTGGACTAGCTCGTGTTGGTGCTGCTCTTGACGGTGATGGCGGCGACCTTCAATCATGTAGTCGGGTATGAAACCACCCATGAGCAAGTGCTTCTCCAATGTCCCAGAATCAGGTTTGATTAGGGTACCAAGTTTGCATCTCTTACAAGGACATCTTATCTCGGTCATGTTGTTCTGAATCATGACGGCCGTCGCGCGTGCCTTGTATCTAGCCACCATAGCTTCACTCATCTGACGCACCATGGTTGCATGTGCGGCGGTATGGAGCAAAAGGGAATATTTAGAACCATGCATGCAAAAATTTGGCATGACCTTCCCTATAAATAGGACATATGAGTAGTGTAAAATTTTGCCAAAACAGAAATGAATCAACATTTCGGCAAACATTCATTGCACCACACACACCGGCACCTGCACAACATAAAGCATACACAAGAATACAAGCATATATCCATGTAAACATCGTCTCCCGAGCCAACACCGTCGTCTGCATACACAAAAATAGAAGCATATATATATCCATGTACACAAGAACACAAGCATTTATCACCAGAACACAAGCATATATACCGCCAACATCGTCATCCACACACACAAAACAAGCACAAGTTACACGAGACGAGAGAGGCCGCGCAAGAGAGCGTGTGGTGACTTGACGTGGAGGAGAGGAGAGAAAAAGGTGTGTGCGCTTACTTTAGTGGATCTACACGGTGGAGAGGAGTTTCCTTTAGAGATCCATCCAACCCAAATAGGTTTTGGCAACTTAAAATGGATAAATTGTTGGAGAAAATGAGGTGAGAAGGAGGAGCAACTCGAGCTTGATCCAGTGGAGATGGGGAAAGTGAACTAGCTAGTGGAGGGGTAGGGGAAGTGTTCCACATTTTTATGTGGTTGGCACGACATATCCGTGACGGACCAGCTACATGGTGCGCCACTGACTAAATATACCCATGGCGCACATCCAGACCGTGCGCCGCAGGTAACCTGTCACTTTTCAGACGGATGGGCCCACAAACACCCGTGGCGCACAAGAATACCGTGTGCCACTGATAAACCCACTATGAGTGGCGCACGGCACAAACGGTGTGCCACGGATGTGTTGCCCATGCACGGGATCAGCCGGCAGTGCTGGGGGCCACCTTATGGTGGCGCATCGTTTGGGTCGTGCGCCACGGGTATGGGCAGGTCAGTGGCGCACGGCCTACCACGTGCGCCACGGGTAACTATCCGTGGGGCACAGATTTAGTGTGCGCCACTGATAAGGACCATGTGGATAAGCATTTTCCTACTAGTGTTGTCGTGGTTTCCTGCATGGTCATCTAATAAATATCATCGGGGTTGAGGATAGGATTACCGTTTTTGTCGCGTGGTGTTGAGGTATCTCCGTTGATCATGCACACTTGGTGGCGTGTTATGCGTGGCATAATGGCGTCCTCTCTCGCTTCAAAGTGTGGACTAATAGTATTCTGTGATCATAGTTCTAGATAGATTTTCGCCATCCTTTCTTCGAAGTCGATGTTTTCGCTGCTTTCGTCGGGTTCTGAGTTTGTCGGGTTTGCTTCGTGTGGTGGGGTTGGCTGATGACCTTTTTCGCCTGCTTCGATATGTGTTGTGATGTCCGTGGAGGATCCGACGGAAGATGCTGGTACCTCCGTAGGCGTAGCTTTTCCCACCGAAGGTTCTGATGCGATCAGGGCCGAAGGGTGTGATTCTTGCGGGTTGTCTGCTTGGAAGTGGAAGCTTCCGATGATTAGATCGGGTCCGCCGTTAAAATCGGAGGGTACCAATACAGGGGTGGGCGGGCGTGGATCTGCTTTCATCGAGTTGATGCTTGGTGGAGAGCATTCCGCCGAATCTGTGGTTCCAGCGTTCAGGTTTCCCACAGACGGCGCCAATTGAAGAGGGGTAACTTCGGCAATGCGCATGGTGATGGACTTGGGGTTTCGCGGAAAAGAGAATGCTGGGGATTTCGTCGGATGTCAGGGAAACAATGGAATCAAAGTCGCTTGTATATTGAGTAATTGCACTATTACAAGTTGTCTTCTAGATTTTGGTACCCTCGCTTGGGCTTCTCCCGTCCTATATATAATAGGCCGGGTCTCAAAGCTGTATGCGGATAGGTTTCATACACACGTGATTACAATACCAACATAATGTCGGTGTGCAGTCCCTTTCCTAATACAATCATAGCCTTTGTCGGTTGCTGCCTTGAGCTATCATCTAGAATCTTCATGCGTCATAAGCCTTTTACCCAATATAGGGTAGTGAACCATAAGCATCCGAGTAATCATACTCATGTCACTAGGCGAAGATTTCCCAGCGCTCACGGAGGTTTGACGAGCGCGAGTTCCTGTGGAGAACTCAAGTTGTTGGTGATGAGGGTCATCTTTGGTCCGTTGGGTGGACCTAGACCGCTTTGGTGTGCACCGATGAGTCGAAGGACTGATCGGGTGCATTCGGCTTACTAGGAAGAGGAAGACTATTGTCTGTCGACTCTTTCAGCCTTGTGAGTTCCTCCTACATTCCGAAGGATTAGGAGATTCTATTGAATTCCATGTCGCAGTTGTCTGACTTGGCGAAGTTTCCACTGATGGTGATTATTCCGTTCAGTCCCGGCATCTTCATCTACAGGTAGGCGTAATGTGGCATCGCCATGAACCTTGTGAATGTGACACATCCGAGGATGCAGTGGTACTACGAGGGCTAGTCGACGACTTCAAATTCTAGGCGTTCTCGCCTGAAATTGACTGGCGTGCCGAAGATAACGTCCAAGTTAATCTTGCCCAAGGGGTATACGCCTTTCCCTGGGACGATGCCATGGAACATTGTATCGGAGATGTCTAGGCAGGAGGAAGGGATTCGCATGGCTCGTAAGGTGCTGGCGAACATCAGATTGATGCCACTGCTGCCATCCATGAAGACGTGACTCAACTCGAAGCCTCCAATTTGTGCCTCGAGCACCAAGGGACAGTGACCTGGGCGAGGTACTTGACGCGGATGATCACGTTTGTCGAAGGTAATGTAGGACTCTCACCAACTGAGGTGCTCAGTGGTGGAGGGTGGAGAGTTGATCACCAGGTTGACTTGGTGAGTGATTGATTTTTGCACCCGATTTGATGGGTGTCCTTTTTGGATCATTCCCATATTACCCAGCGCTTGCGGGTACTGCTCGCCTCCGTGGTTCTGGATTGGTGCGGCTGCGGGTAGGGGTAGCCCGGGTGGTGGTGGTGGTGCTCTAAGAGCCACGGCACCAGGGGCAGCTTTGTAGCCTTGGTTAATCGCGTCATGATTCATCTAGGCCAGGCCTTTGTGGAGCTTGAGGAACTCGCGGCAATACTTTAGGAGGTGGCTGGATTTTTTCTTGTCGTCGTGTTTGTCGATGTAGAAATGCACGTTGCAAGGTCCGGACAATTTGTCCTGGATAGATGTTCCAGGTGCTTCATCGCGAGGGCGGTGTTGCCACACTTGCGTGGTTTTTCCGTTATCACGGTATCCACCACTATGGTATCCGTTCTTGCGGTTGCCATCATCGCGTTTGTCGGTGTAGCCAGCTGTGACCATGTCGACCTCCTCGCGGTCCTCATAACAGTGCATCTGGCGTTTTCCTCGGTGATCGTGTCTACGTCCGAGGTCGTCATCGTCGTCTGAGTGGGCATGGTTGTTTTTCACCGAGTCCTCTCCATTAGCACACCTGTTCGTGATCTCCATCAGGTGGTCAATTGTTTTGGGCTTCGAATGGCCCAGCTCCTCCCTGGGCTCTCTGTGGCGTATGCCGCCGTTGAATGCGTCGATTGCGCGATCTTCGGAGATGTATTCTGCAGAATTTTTGATGATGCACCACCTTTGAATGTATGAGCACAATGACTCGCCGGTTCTTTGGTAGCAGGCTCTTAATTCTTCGATTGATGCGGGCCTTTTGTAAGTGCCCTTGGAGTTCCGCACCAAGCTATAGACCAGCTCATCCTAGCTGCGAATGGATCCGCGTGGGAGGTTGTTAAGCCATGCACGAGCGGCGCCTTGCACCTGTAGCTGGAGCCATTGCATAGTCGTGCTCGTGGTTCCGCCATCCAACCTAACAGAGGAGATATGATCCTCTAGCCAGATCTTTGGGTCTTGAAGGCGGTCGAATTTCGGGTTCTCTAATGGGAGTTTGAACCCTTTCGGCATTCGCTTTTGTCGTATGGCTCTGCTGAAGCAGCTCGCACCGCAGAGCTCTGTCCCGTCATCTTCTGAGTTAGTCGAGAGGGCGCATCTTGCCGACCTTGTGTTGTGTGATGTCATCACGCGTGTCATAGTTGTGGTCGTGTCGCCGTGAGCAGCGTCAATGTGACAAGTCATGGTCGTCGTCGCTGGAGGAGGAGGAAGAATAGCGCTTGGCTAGAGCCTTTCTTTTGTTCGGCTCCATCGCTGGATCCCTGGTGAGTGCAGCTTCGACTAGTCCTAGGCCAGCGATCGTAGATCGGTGCATGGCGGACCGTGGGTCCCCAGCTGGTGGATGGTTGTTGAGTAGGTACATGGTGGCTGCTGTCACTGCTGCTTGCGGTGTTTTGGGGATCACATTGCCCCACGTGTCCACCATCATGGACGAGAAGTCAAGGACTCGAGTGGCCTCTTCTCGCTCCCTATCGGTGAGGTGAGCCAGTCGAGAGCGTCTTATGGCGGCTTCCTGATCGTTGCCTCTAGAAGAGGATCCTCTAGAAGAGAGCACAGCTCGCCGGAAGCTTGATTCGTCCGCTGCCCTTCTGCGCTCGTCGAGATGGGCAATTACTTGTTGTTGGCGCTTGAATTCCTCCTTGAGGAGCCAGTGATAACAGATGACCCACAAGTATAGGGGGTGTATCGCAGTATTTTCGATAAGTAAGAGTGTCGAACCCAACGAGGAGCAGAAGGTGCTGGCTAGTGGTATGGATCAGGAATTCTCTGCAAATACTTAGCAAACGGATTTTTAGGGGTTTTTGATAAAGCAAGTAAACAAACTACGAGTAAACAAAAGACAGTAGGAATAAATGCAACAAGTGGCCCAATCCTTTATGCAGCAAAGGACAAGCCGGTTGTATTACTTAAGATGACCAAACGTTCTCGAGGACACATGGGAAGACTGTCAAGTGCTTTCACTTCATATAGTTGATTAATCTCCTTTAGCTTGCTAAGTGTTGTGTGGGTGAACCTGTGCTAATGTACTGACCTTCCTACATGCTTGTGATTATACCCCTTGCAAACATCCGTAAGTACAAGAAAGTAATTAAGGTAGAAACCTAACCACAGCTTTAAACGCTAAGACCCTTACATCCCTTGTGCAATGGTTTCCTAACGGGGGTTCAGGTTTCTGTCACTCCGGCAACCCCTACGATTAGTAGCCAAATACACAATGCATTCCCCTGGGCCCATATAGGTGAAGTGTCATGTAGTCGACGTTCACATGACACCAGTAAAAGAAGTACACCACAACTTAAATATCAAACTATCGAATCTTTCTCAACACAATTCCACTACTAACAACATGGCTTCTCCCATGTCCTCAGAACAAAACGAACTACTCACAAGACATCATATGGATCATGATCAGATATGGAATAATGATGTATAACAATTTGAACATAAACAATAATTCAACGGTTCACTCAATAGCATCAACTACAAAGAGTAATCAACACCGGGAAAGTTTCCCCTATGAACTATGCAAGATTCAACCCAATTGTTACAGCAATATGGAGATGGTGATGAGGGTGCTGATGGTGATGATGGTGGTGATGATGATGATGATCCCGATGAAGTCCAGCTTGATGGTGGTGTTGATGGCGACGATCTCCCCTCTCTAGGAAGGAATTCCCCCGGCAGAAATCTGTCTGCCGAAGAGATCTTTCTCTCTCGGTGTTTTCCGCCCCGCAGAGGCGGCGGAATCTTTCTGTGGTCGCCCCCCGAATCTTAGGGTTTCGGGAGGATAATATACGCCAGAGGGGAGTGCCAGGGGTGGACCAGGGCAGCCACACCACCTAGTGGCGCGGCCTAGGATGGCCCGCGCCAGGGGTTGGTGTGGGCCCCCTATGGCCCATCTCCAGCACCCCTTATGGCTTCCTTTGTCTTCTAGAAAAATAGGATTTTCCGTGTATTTTCATAAATTTTCTGATCTTCGCGAATTTTTCCTCCAAACAGCACATTTTCCATCAGAATCCTGACTGCAGCGGTCCATGCTCCAAAAGTCATCAACCATGCAAAAACAGATGAAATAACATAAGTATCACCTCTCAATACGAAATATATCAATGAATAACAGTGAATTATGACATAGAATAGTGATGAAAAATGGGCGTATCAACTCCCCCCAAGCTTAGACTTCGCTTGTCCCCAAGCGAAACTGAGCTCAATAAACATGGCCTCAGGTTTATGGAGTGAAGAGTCGATAAAAGAATACGGACAAGAAGCATCACATTCATCAAATACATAGATCATAATAGAAGACAGCTCACTATTATATAACTCAACTTGCAATGAGTAAAGGAAACACAATAAAGATACATAAAGTGAATCATAATTGGTAATGGAAAACTTAGCTCTTGGTCGAAGAATAGTTGATAATTTGCTGGAGTTCACAAATAACTGGTTTTCAATGATAGCTTTCAAAGTAGTAAACATCAAGATAAGAGCAATGTGCAAAACAAGGAACATAAGAAACATGATTTGAATAAATCATCATATGAATGAATGAAACACAACAACTCAAAATACTTGCTGAGATAGAAGGGAGTAGGTTTACTGACTCAACTACAAAGTAAAATAAAGGCCCTTTGCAGAGGGAAGCAGGGATTGAAAGTCTCATAAAGAGCTCCCAAAAATTATGATACTTACTAGCTTTTAGCTCTCATTGCCCCTATCATAGGCATCTTTTGGTGGTTAAGGTTAAAGTGACACAACTAAGAGGATATGCTTGACAAGTTATAAATTGAAGTCCCATGCCCCTTTCTTATGAGTACCAAACCTCATGCTACTCAACTCCAGTCACGAGTAAGCTCTTGTCATTGTAAATACACGTGTATCATTGAGAACCGCCAACGGGGTACCCCTTGCACATGACACAGGAGCCATCCCATAATCAAAATGACAAGGCAAGCAGACAGTGAGCATCCCAGCGATCTTTTTATTTGCTATTTGCATAGGTTTTTATTGAGGATGCTTCATAGAATGCTCACTATAGTTATGCTGCAAGTTTCCACCATGATTAGGCATGGATTAGGCTAGTGGCCCAGGCGTTTCTCTAACACACATATAAACTCCATGATCTTACAAGTTCCACTTTTATTTCACACCGTTGGGATCCATAAGCAAAAGAACATGATATCAACTAGGTACAAAGTACCAACAAAATGTTGAAAGCGTTCCCCATGATACATGGTTCTGCTAACTTCAACTCATAAAGCTCAAGCATATACACAACAAAGAAGGACCCAATGGTTCAAGTTTATTAAATGCAAGAAAGTAAAGTGTGCCATCAAGTTCGTGAGAGCTTTAATCACTAATTTTCACATAACAAGTTTAATTTGGGAGGTAGATAAAACAAGAATTTACTTGGAATAGCAATAATGCTACTAGGTAGGTATGGTGGACACAAATGGCATGGGTTTGGTTTAAAGGAGGTGGATGCACGAGAAGAATTCCCTCTCAGTACAGGTTTTTGCCTGGCAAGGTTGGGTAGAAAGTATAAGAGTTGAAGGAAATAAACAAACATACAAGTGATAAAGACAAACATGCAATCTTCCTTGGAAGCACAAAAGATCTTAAATAGAGAATACTAGACTTATGAGCAAATCAAGAAAGAAAGATGATGAAATTATTTTTCTTTAGAGTACTCTTATCTTTTCATTCAACTCTCAAAAATAGTGTTGCTACTGACCGAGCCAGGTTTGCCAAAACCAACTAAATTAACTCAATGATCCCAAAGTGATACCAATACTAACAACAAGATCAATCATATAACCACGAATTGAAAACTAATATAAGCTATGAAAAAGAGTGAATGATAGAACTTCTCATTGATATTCCATAACAGCAACTCACACCAAAGGATACATATCTAACGAGAGAGGGGACACTTCCATAATGCAAACCATCCTACATAATAACTTCTCTATTCATGATATGACTCTACTAATAAGGTAAAAAGATAGAAGATAGTGATGTGATACCGCGGCACTCCCCCAAGCTTGGAACAAACCAAAGGGATGCCAAACCTAATGACAAATTACTCCTTTGGTGGTGGTGGTATCCTCTCATCTTCGTCCGACTTACAGGGTAAGGGCTTCCCATCAACAAAGGACATCGTGGTTTCCAGCATCCTGAAACTTGCAGCAGCACTTATGCATTTAAACCTAACCTCATACTCATAGTTTTGATTTTGAACGTCATAGAACTGTGCTTGCAGTTCGTTGGTTGTTTGGCGAAGTGAGAGGACTTCATCCTTGAGTTCGGCAGTCTCCTTTTGGTGCTCGGCGATGAGTTCGGAACAAATCTTATGGATGATATCCACTTCGCGCTCCACCATCTTCTTATACCTAAAGACTTCTTGCTCCAGTGCTTCCATCCTATCCTCCAGACTTCCTTCACCTTTAAGGCCTTGAACCTCTTTTATCCGGAGTTCCCCATCTTCAAGCAATAACTCTTTGGGATGAATCTTCAACTCTCTCATGTATGGGTTGATGATATCCTCTAAAGAATCTTCCTTGGCTGGTCTAGAGGAAGACATTGTAGCTCCAAATCTGGGACTCTACCTGTCAGAAACAGATCGAAATGAAAACACGACGAAAACAGGATATACGAACCTCGGGAGATCCGAGGGATTATATATTACGAAGTTTCATATCAAAAGGAAGGTACTGGGAGAAAATGAGTCGGAGGCGGAGTCCGGGGTGGACTCACCACCTGGTGGCGCGGCCAGGGGAGGGCCCGCACCACAGGGTGGTGTGAGCCACCCTGGCTCCGTTTCCGTCCCTTTTTCGCTTCGTAGCTTTCCTTATTGACTGAAAACTACAAAAATATAGTTGGATTGTATTTTCGTGGAACTTTTCTTACCAAAACTGTTACCTATTTGAAAGCGGACTCTGCAGGTCACTGAATTTGGTCCTTGATAAATTTTTCCGGAGTTATAACTTGAAAGGCATCAACATCTTCATTATAAGAATCCCCAGCAATATAGTGTTTGAGTTGCTGCCCATTCACTACTTGTGTAGTATTATCTTTTAAAGAAGAAATTTTTATTGCTCCTAAACGGTATACTTCTTCAATAATGAAAGGTCCTTCCTATTTTGATAGTAGTTTTCCTGCAAAAAAATTGAGACGAGACCTATACAATAGAACTTTCTCACCAACATGAAATTCTCTCTTAAGTATTCGCTTGTCATGCCATCTTTTAACTTTTTCCTTAAAGAGCCTAGCATTTTCATAGGCTTCACTCCTCCATTCATCTAAAGAACTTAAGTCAAATAATCTTTTCTCATCAGCGAGCTTACAATCTCTATTTAGTTCTTTAACTGCCAGTAAGCTTTATGTTCTAATTCTAAAGGTAGGTGACAAGCTTTCCCATAAACCATTTTATAAGGAGACATCCCCATAGGATTTTTGTAGGCAGTTCTGTAAGCCATAAAGCATCATTCAACTTTTTAGCCCAGTTTTTTCTAGATCTATTAACAGTCTTTTGCAAGATGGATTTAATTTCTATATTTGATAACTCTACTTGCCCGCTAGTTTGGGGGTGATAGATTGAAGCAATTCTATGATTAACATCATATTTAGCAAGGGTCTTTATAAAACCACCATGAATGAAATGAGAACCCCCATCAGTCATGAGATACCTAGGCACTCCAAACCTAGGGAAGATAACATCCTTAAGCAGTTTTAGAGAAGTTTCCCCGTCAGCACTCTTCGTGGGAATGGCTTCTACCCACTTAGTAACATAATCAACGGCAACAAGAATATGAGTATAACCTTTCGAGGGAGGGAAAGGGCCCATAAAGCCAAATCCCCAGCAATCAAAGGGTTCAATAACTAGAGAGTAGTTCATAGGCATTTCATTGCGTCTAGAAATATTACCAACACGCTGACATTCATCACAAGATTAAAAAAAATTCTTGCATCTTTAAAAAGGGTAGGCCAGTGGAAACCTGATTGTAGCACCTTTTGTGCAATTCTATATCCTGCATGATGTCCTCCATAAGCACTACCATGACATTTACGTAATATCTCCTTTTGTTCATATTCTGGAACACATCTTCGCATAATACCATCCACTCCTTCTTTGTATAAGTGTGGGTCATCCCAAAAATAATGCCTCAAATCATAGAAGAACTTCCTCCTTTGTTGAGCTGTAAAAGTTGGAGGCAAATACTTGGAGACAATAAAGTTAGCATAATCAGCGTACCAAGGGCTCCCTCGCGATCTTACCCCTACTGCAGCTAACTGCTCATTTGGGAAATTATCATTAACAGGCATAGGGTCAAAAGAGATGTTTTCCAATCGAGATAGATTATCAGCTACAGGGTTTTCAGCACCTTTCCTATCTACTATATGTAGGTCAAACTCTTGTAAAAGCAGCACCCATCTAATAAGCATAGGCTTAGCGTCCTTCTTCGTCATAAGGTATTTAATAGCAGCATGATCAGTATGAATGGTGACTTTTGAGTCTACAATATAGGGTCTAAACTTATCACAAGCAAAAAACGATAGCTAGAAATTCTTTTTCAGTAGTAGCATAATTCCTTTGAGCGGCGTCTAAAGTCTTACTAGCATAATGAATAACGTTTAACTTTTTATCAATTCATTGCCCAAGGACAGCACCTACAGCAAAATCACTAGCATCACACATTATTTCAAAGGGTAAACTCCAATCAGGTGGTTGAACAATAGGGGTTGTAGTTAAAGCCTTCTTAAGAGTTTCAAAAGTTCCCTTACAATCATCATCAAAAACGAAGGGTACATCTTTTTGAAGAAGATTAGTGAGGGGTTTTGATATCCTAGAAAAGTCTTTAATAAACCTTCTATAGAAACCTGCATGACCAAGGATACTACGAATACCTTTGATGTCTCTTGGGCATGGCATCTTCTCAATTGCCTCAACCTTAGCTCTATCAACTTCTATACCTCTTTCAGAAACTTTATGCCCGAGGACAATCCCTTCATTAACCATGAAGTGGCATTTCTCCCAATTAAGAACAAGATTAGTTTCTTCACATCTCTGCAAAACTTTATCAAGGTTGTGCAGACAATTATCAAAAGAAGTTCCATAGACAGAAAAGTCGTCCATGAACACTTCTACAATTTCCTCATAAAAACCATGAAATATAGCAGACATGCACCTTTGAAAAGTAGCAGCAGCATTACGTAAACCAAAAGGCATACGTCTATAAGCATAAGTTCCATAAGGGCAAGTAAAAGTAGTTTTTTCTTGATCTTGTTGTTTAACAGCAATTTGAGAGAAACCAGAATAACCATCAAGAAAACAAAAATGGGTCTTTTTAGACAACCTTTCCAACATTTGATCAATAAAAGGAAGCGGGTAGTGATCTTTCTTAGTAACTTTATTGACTTTTCTAAAATCAATGCATATCCTATAGCCTACTACTATTCTTTGAGGAATAAGCTCATCATTATCATTAGGAACAACGGTAATACCTCTTTTTTTAGGAACACAATGAACAGGACTAACCCATTCACTGTCAGCAATAGGATAAATAATACTAGCATCAAGGAGTTTCAATACCTCATTCCTTACCACTAACTTCATCCTAGGATTTAAACGTCGTTGGTGCTCTACTACTGGCTTTGCATCTGGTTCTATGTTGATAGAATGCTTACATATAGTAGGTGAAATCCCTTTTAAATCATCCAGAGTATAGCCCATAGCTCCCCGGTGTTTCCTCAAAACCTCCAATAACCTTTCTCCTTCCTTCCCTGAAAGTTTAGCGCTAATAATAACAGGATATATCTTTTTATCATCAATATAAGCATATTTAAGATCATCAGGGAGAGGTTTTAGATCGAAGACCGGATCCTTTTTAGGTGGCAATGTGGTACCCAAGTCTTCTACAGACAAGTTATGTTTAAGCATCTTAGGCTGATCACGGAGAATCTTGTCAATCTCATTCCTTTCTTCTATGAAGATTTCACTTTCATGATCTTCCATAAATTGTTGCAAAGCATTGTTAGGAGCAAGAGAAATAGAAGCAAGTTGTTCAACTCTAAAATCCTCATTATGGGTTTCCTCTTCACAAGGTTCTTTAGCGAATTTCGAGAAATTAAACTCATAAGATTCCCCAGCAAACTTAGTCAAGATTTTCTCCCTTTTGCAATCTATAATATCTCCATAAGTACTCAAGAAAGGTCTTCCAAAAATAATAGGATAAGTTTTACTAGCAACCGAGTACTAGAAAATCAGCAGCGTACTTAATCTTACCACAAAGAACTTTCACGTCTCGTACAATACCAATTGGAGAGATGGTCTCTCTATTAGCAAGGTGAATAACCACATCAATCTCTTCCAATTCGCAGGGACTGATTTCATGCATAATTTCTCTGTAAAGCTCATAAGGAATAGCACTTGAACTTGCACCAATATCACATAAACCATAATAGCAATGATCACCAATTCTAATAGAAAGCACAGGAACACTAGATTTTTTAGTTCTATTAGGATGTGAAACAATATTAGAAGCATCCTCACAAAATACTATGTGTCCATCTTCTATGCTTTTAGTGACAAGGTCTTTCACAATTGCTACCACAGGTTCAACGTTTATTTGTTCATTAGGTTTTACAGTTCTCTTTTCACTTTTGGTGATTACATTAGTTATCATAGGATGATCCTTTACCTTTTCTGGGAAGGGAATCTTCTCGATATAAGGTTCAGGTAAGATGGGGTCAATAATGCAATACTCAACACTCCCAACAGGAACACAGTCAACAATATCTTTATAAGGTTCATGGTACTTGTTCCATCCCCTTTTTGGAATTTCAATATAAGAAGCAAAAGCCCTAAAGCAATTCGTAATGACTTGTAAATCAAGACCATAAGCATTTTTAATATTTTGAAAGTCATCAGTAACCATAAAAGATTTAATGCATTCATAATCGTAATTTATACCTGACTTTCTTCCTTTGTCATTCTCTCAAGCTTCATCATTATCTTGAATACGGTCCAGAAGATCCCATTTAGCTTCTTCTCCCATGCGAGTGAATGATCCAGCACAAGAAGTATCCAATAAATCCTTGTCATGAAGAGAAAGCCTTGCATAAAATTTATTGATAATAATATTGTTGCGGAGCTCATGAATGGGACATTTGAGCATTAGTAACTTCAATCTCCCCCAAGCTTGAGTTGTACTCTCTCCATCAAGAGGCCAAAAGTTGTATATTTGATTCTGATCTTTATGAATCTCACTAGGAGGATAAAACTTTGAATAAAAGAGAGGAACTATTTCCTCCCATTCCAGAGCTTGACCATTCTTCAGCAGCTTATACCATTCCTCAGCTCTTCCTTTGAGTGATTATGAGAATAAATTCTTCTTAACTTGATCTGTAGTAATACCTGCACACTTGAACAACCCGCATAATTCGTGTATAAAGAGTAAATGATCACCGGGCTGGACAGTTCCATCCCCAACATAATAGTTATCCATAACACGATCAATAACTCTTGTAGGTATTGTAAAAACATCATTCTCAGCAGGTGGTGGCTTATCTACTACCTTAGTAGTGGTAGTACCATTACCAAATAAGAAACTCAGCGAATTATCCATAACAAAAATAAAGCAACTAACAGAAGTAAACAATACTCACAGTAGAAGTTTCATTTACCAGTTCCACTCTCCAATAGCGCTTCACTCCCCGGCAACAGCGCCAGAAAATAGTCTTGATGACCCACAAGTATAGGGGGTGTCGAACCCAACGAGGAGCAGAAGGTGCTGGCTAGTGGTATGGATCAGGAATTCTCTGCAAATACTTAGCAAATGGATTTTTAGGGGTTCTTGATAAAGCAAGTAAACAAAGTACGAGTAAACAAAAGACAGTAGAATAAATGCAACAAGTGGCCCAATCCTTTATGCAGCAAAGGACAAGCCAGTTGTATTACTTAAGATGACCAAACATTCTCGAGGACACATGGGAAGACTGTCAAGTGCTTTCGCTTCATATAGTTGATTAATCTCCTTTAGCTTGCTAAGTGTTGTGTGGGTGAACCTGTGCTAATGTACCGACCTTCCTAGGACTAATACATACTTATGATTATACCCCTTGCAAACATCTGTAAGTACAAGAAAGTAATTAAGGTAGAAACCTAACCATAGCTTTAAACTCTAAGACCCTTACGTCCCTTGTGCAATGGTTTTCTAACGGGGGTTCAGGTTTCTGTCACTCCGGAAACCCCTACGATTAGTAGCCAAATACACAATGAATTCCCCTAGGCCCATATAGGTGAAGTGTCATGTAGTCGACGTTCACATGACACCACTAGAAGAAGTACAGCACAACTTAAATATCAAACTATTGAATCTTTCTCAACACAATTCCACTACTAAAAACATGACTTCTCCCATGTCCTCAAGAGAAAAACGAACTACTCACAAGACATCATATGGATCATGATCAGAGATGGAATAATGATGTATAACAATCTCAACGTAAACAATAATTCAACGGTTCACTCAATAGCATCAACTACAAAGAGTAATCAACACCGAGAAAGTTTCCCCTATGAACTATGCAAGATTCAACACAATTGTTACAGCAATATGGAGATGGTGATGAGGGTGCTGATGGTGATTATGGTGGTGATGATGATGATAATGATCCCGATGAAGTCCAGCTTGATGGTGGTGTTGATGGCGACGATCTCCCCTCTCCGGGAAGGAAATCTCCCGGCAGAAATATGTCTGCCGGAGAGATCTTTCTCTCTCGGTGTTTTCCGCCCCGCAGAGGCGGCGGAATCTTTCTGTGGTCGCCCCCGAGTCTTAGGGTTTCGGGAGAATAATATACGCCACAGGGGAGTGCCAGGGGTGGACCAGGGCGGCCACACCACCTGGTGGCGCGGCCTAGGCTAGCCCGCGCCAAGGGTGGTGTGGGCCCCCTGTGGCCCATCTCCAGCCCCCCCTTCTGGCTTCCTTCGTCTTCTGGAAAAATAGGATTTTCCGTGTATTTTCCTGATTTTCTGATCTTCACGAATTTTGCCTCCAAACAACACCTTTTTCCATCAGAATCCTGACTGCAGCGGTCCATGCTCCAAAAGTCATCAACCATGCAAAAACAGATGAAATAACATAAGTATCACCTCTCAATACGAAATATATCAATGAATAACAGTGAATTATGACATAGAATAGTGATACAAAATGGACGTATCAATAACCCATCAGCATGTCCTACAATGAGTTTGGTGGTAGGGATTGCCCCATAGGGCCTCCCTGTAGCGAGCCCACTCAGCGTCGTTGAGCTTAATCAGTACACTCTCTCGAGTTTGTTCACTCGCGGAGAGATGCGGCTGATCCTCTAGGATGGGTTCGTCGCCAGGAGTCTGGCATGTTGGCCCGTTGTTGGTGGGGGCGCAGTTTGAGGGGCCACCATTTGCGACTGGGATACCACTGCCGGTACCGGTGTTGTCTCGAGTGCCACTGCCGCCACCGCCCGTATTGACGACGACACACATGTAGTGGTTTGGGAAGCTGTTGCTCCCACAGCTTTCAGATCCGGAGCTGTAGGCTTCATATTCTGTTGCCAGATCTCCCAGATCATACTCGCAACTGTTGTTGCTATCCGTATCCCCGACTGATGCTGGAGCATTGAGCTCGCTTAGGGTGCCGATCAGCGGCGAGAACCACGATGCAGGGGCAATCACGGGAACTGTCGGCTGGTCAGGGAGGCGAAGTGTGCCCAGCTGACCAACTTGGAAGCGCAAGCTCCCGATTGTCAGGCCGATTCCGTCGCCCACGGACTTGAAATCCGGGCGAGTAGCCGGCGTGTGGACGGTGAAGTCGAAGGCATCAAAGAGGAGGCGAGTCTCCGCTATTGTGGAGTCGTAGATCACGGTTGATGGGGCTGAGGAATCCGCAACATCAGCACTCCCGTTTCCCACTAACAGCGCCAATTGACGAGGGGTTAACTCATCAATGCCCATCGTAGATGGACTTAGGTTCGAGGAAGTAGGGAGTTCTAGAGGCATCGGTCGGCTAGCAAACAAGCAATCAGGTGACACGAGATGTACCCAGGTTCAGGCCTCGTAGAGGACCCTACTCCTGCTTGTCTGCTCTTGGAATTATCGAGGAGTCGAAAGTTAAGGGGATGCACAGATTCGATCTAGCGAAGGTGTAGAAACTAGGGTTGCAAATATCCTCCTCGCTGCCCCCTCCTAGCCGTTATGTAGATAGGCTAGGTCTCGGGATAGCAAGCCGAGTTGGTTACATATTAGGGTTTTCCCTTTAAACTTCTATCTTGTTCATTGTCGTGTTCTTCAAGGAGTCGAAGTCTCTCAGGCCATCCGAAATTCGACTGGGCCTTAGCAACATCGTGGGCTTCTTCTGGGATGGATCATATATGCTGACCATGAGTACCTATAGGGTATACCCACGTCACTACCCATTTGCAAAAAATGTGGATGTCTGCCGTCGATGAGCACGTGCGAAAAATGTGGACCGTGTAGACCTACCCTTGGTGCTATTGTTAACACGAGAGAGAAGGGCGAGAGACAGATCAGTCACCTTGAGGTTACTGATGAAGGTTGGCGGCGAGGAGGATGAGGAGGAGGGCGCGCCCGGTACAGGCGAGGAGGAGGCGTGGGGCTTGGTGCAAGACACGAATTGGATTTGGCTGTAACTATGAGAGAGCACGGGCTCTGGACCGCCACATCGGCGGCGGCGGCGGCATGGCGACGTGTTCTTTTTGGTGGTGGAGTTGATGGGAGAGGGCGAGGTGGGTTTATTATTAGGGCTTAATGGGCTATTGGGCCGTGCATACTATTGGCCCGGTAGCATGGAGCAACCATATTTGTGTTGCTGCAATGGCTAGACAGTTTTTTATTTCTTTATTTATCTTCAGTCTCTTTCGCTCAAAAAAATATCTTCAGTCTCTTCTATTACGACGGGTATTTTGGACTTGAGTAAAAAAAAGTATTTCAGAATTAGATAAAAGAAAGTTATATTTGGATTGACATCAGCCTCCTCAAGGAGAACAGATTATTCATCATCGAAGGTCAAGGTGGAAAGGTCCAGCTTCTTTGGCAAATTCCATGAAAACAGCACCGCCTTCCGGATATAATTTTACAGCTTTAAAATTAAATGTCATTATCTCAACAAAAAAAATGGCGACATGTCGCAACACACCGCCTTCCGGATATAATTTTACAGTAAGACATGATATCTCTGACATTGAATGCTCCAGCCAACCGACACGACTGCACAGCCAGAACATCTGCATTTGCCAACCATATCTCCAGTCAAAATTGCCATCTCCACAATTGCACCTTCATAGGAGAAACTGATGACAACTGAGATCATATACATGAGAACTGCGAACACTAGTTCAATAACAGAGTTATCGTAAAGATGCACATATAACCTTTTATCTTTCTTTATTGATTTTCCAAACACGTTTACGAGGGTTAGCAGTAACAAAACCATACTATCCATACAGATAGTTAGAGCTTCAGATGACAGTAAACTTGTTAGTAACTCACACTGTTCACTCCCTAGGTGGCAATCTCAAATCTGATCTCTGTCACCAAAACGTTCATAAACAGCAATTTCAGCAAACCAAGTACAGCTTCACGTTACTGAAAGCCAACAACAGGAGCAATCATAAAACTACCAACTGTAACCGGGGACTCCAGATTACCTTGACGACCTGCGGCAAGAGTAACAATGAATATTGGCAAACCTAGTTTTAGAGGTACAGCTATCAATTTCACCGATGAGGGAAAAAGCTGTGCACATGTGCATGTAAACCGTCAAAACTGTGGATTCAGTCCTGCGTGATCACAGTGATCCCTTGGAAACAGCTCTAATGCCCTAGTACAATTAATAGTTAAAAAACTTACAGTAATGTTCTACAACACCAGATTGTTAGAGAATCTATCTTATCTAGTATCTTCCATAAGCAAATTGCATTCACGTGTTTCTCCATTTGTGAAATGAAGGGAGGTTTTGAAGCTATGCTATTTTCAACAAGGTACAGTCATTGAATAATTGCAAGGAGTTCCTTTCCATCAGTCAGCTGAAAATCCATTGACGACTGTACCCTTTTTTCTCAATCTCTCTTCTGCTTAATACATTCAGTCAGAACAATATATGAGCCAGGACAGTTTGTACCTTTTCACAGCACATGTCTGGGTATCTTATTGATCAGTAGATCTGATGCCGCGCTGACACTTAGATTAGCTTATGTGTTAGAAGATTCGGAGGAGATAGTACCTACAGGTGTGTGGATTCAGATATACGCCTGGTTACTATAGCTCTTGCAACCAGTAATTGATTTCAGAGTATGGACGACCAATTAGCATAAGTATTGAAGAGTGGTAGTATATTCGCCTCGGTATTTTTCTTTACTTGCAGAAGTCAGACAAGAATGAAGAATGGAGAGATGGCTGAGTTCCTGTCTGGAAATACTACCTATGAGGCCATTCAGCGTCCCATGCCAGTTTTGATTTTTAGCTATTCTAACTAATATGCATTGGGCAGGCCTGCAATCATTGTTTTGAAGAAATATTTATACTACTTACATCGTAGAGGGCCTATGAAGGTACAATGCAGCTTGATGAATGATGATAGGGTGCCTTGTCACTTGCTTGATGATGTCAACGAAAAATGTGGACAAATATATTATAAGTATGCACATTCTGGTGCCTGTTCGGTGTTATTCCTATACTAGTTGAGCTACAGATCATCCAAATTTTTGCTCCCTTGTGTTATATGATTGGCTGGTTGAGTTAAAAAAAAATTGACAGTTGGCTGGTTGAGTTAAATATGAGATGATTCATAATATAATGTTCCCATTGTGAATCTCTACTGAATCATGTGTGCTTGAAGACATGCAACTCTACTGTTGGTACAATTGCCCAAATTAAGCTCAAATTTACTCCTTGTCTGCTAAATAAATTTGCCAAACATTAACTCAAATTTACAGAGCCAGTGGCACTCTGAACAGTACAGTAAGCCACGTTTGCTGCAGCATATATAATACACTACTGGATGGACAGATAATTTCCCTGGGACTTGATCACATATTCAAGTTTTAAAATCAGGGGCATGAATTGTTAAACATCACAGATTTAACATATGAGTGATTTTGCATCACAGATTTACATACATGATTTTGCATGCTGCAAAACACTAATACACTTCTGAGTGGACAGCTATTTCCTGGGATTTGATAACATATTCAAGTTCTAAGATCAGGGCACCAATTGTTCAACAACCACAGCTTTACATAGTACATGATTTATGATTTAACATAAAAGAACTGATATTGAATAGGCGTCTTACTCATGTCGTCACCAGCAGCAGATACTCCGCGGCTCCCTGCTCGCGTAGTGCACCCGTATGTTCCTACCATCAAGCACCTCGAAACTAAGCAATTATTCTCATGCAGAAAATGTGTTAGCACTAGCAAAAGGATAAAATTGTGTCGGGTGCTGCTTATTATCCTGCAGGAACTTCACATGTTCTGTAGCTAAAGATATACGAAGCACAGCTCACCTCACCGCTCATCTTCTCCAATGCTGCAAGGAGCTTCAGTTTACGAAGAGTACTTGATGAAACCGTATCCTTTGGATCTCCCCATCACGGGGTAGCATATGACTTTCACTGTCACACACAACCATCATTTTTACAGGTCAGTCTCTAATCACCAAAAATTAGAGAAGATCCATAACTGATGGATAGATCAGTACCTTCGGTAACATCGCTGTGTTGGGGGAATGCATCCTTGAGATCGATCTCATTGGTGTCGTAGGATAGACCTGCAGCTCAAGTCAGCGGAACAAATATCAGGGCATCAGAAACATCCTGAACCATATTAATGTTCAGACAGTATTGTGCGTGAAAACAGAATGACTCGCAATGATTGTTCATAACATCTTACATTCAGTTAAAACTGGAGGCAATATTTGCACGAATTTAACAAGAATAATGCACTGCGATTGCAACCAGCAAGCAGGATGATTCAGCATCCGGATAAGATTTTATACAACTTAAATAAAAATTTCATCTCAGAAAAATGATACAGTGGCATCCACGGCACAATATTTCCCAATGAGATTTGATCTCTCAAACGGTAAATGCTCAAGCCAACCCTTACAACTGCACAACCAGTATATCGGCATGCTTGCCAACCAAATCTCCAACATCATCTTCTTCAGCATCTATGATTGGCAGCTTGTACCTGCATAGGAGAACCAAATGACTATTGGTGTCATAGAAATGTGAACTGAAAACACACAGCCCATAACAGCTGTGTAAATATGCACATAACCTTCCAAGATCATTTACATGAGAAGGCTCACAGTAACAGATAATAGTAAGCATGTTAGTAACTCATATTGTTCATTCCTTCTATAGATGGCAACCTCAAGTCAAGCTCTACCACTGAAACATTCATAGACAACAATAGCAGCAAGCGAACCAGATCATGCGATCGAGGCAAGTATAACTGTTGGGCAAAATTTTAGTTTTCAGATTATGTCATGCCTGCCAAGTGCAAATATCTACAGTATTATACATTGTTCCTTTATCCCTCTTCTTAGAATGAATGGTTTACAGCCAACTTTGCTTTGCTGAAAGCCATCAGGAGCATCATGAAACAACTAAACTGGGGACTCGAATAGTCCAGTTCACCAAGACTTGCCTGCGATTTAACAACAATTATTGGAAAAATTACAATATAAGCATACACATTCAGGTTCCTGTTCTGTGTTACTCCTAGTTGAGCTACAGGCCTACAGCTCCTTGGCGGCAGTAGGCAAAAAAGGGGGTCCCTTGCATTACATGATTGGTTGGGTTGAGTTAAATATGAGATGATTCATAATATATTTTTCCATTGTGAATCTCTACTGAATCATGTGTGCTTAAAGAAATGCAACTCTCCTGCTGCTAAAGTTTCCCAAATTAAACTCATTTTACTGCTGTCGCTAAATAAAATCTTCAAAGTAAACTCTAATTTGCAGAGCTAGTGGCACTATACAATATGCCACACATGCTGCAGCATACATAATACACTGTTGGATGGACAGATATTCCAGAGACTTGATGACATACTGAAGTTATAAGTGCAGCACATGAACTGTTAAACATCACAATTTAACATACACAATGCAAGATTTGACATCACAGCTCATAAGAAATGACATCGAATAAGCACATTACTCGCGCCGGCAGCAGCAGCAGCTGATGATCTGTTGTTCATGTAGTGCACCCGTATGTTCCTACCATCAAGCACCTGAAAATCAAACAATCATTGCCATGTAGGAGAGCTGTGTTCGCCAAAGGATAACACACACCAGGTAATTCATATTATCCTGCAGGAACTTGACAACAGATGTATTGAGCACATTATTACCTCATCGCTCATCTTCTCCAACGCTGCAGCTGCTTCGTTTTCTGAAGAGAACTTGACGAAAACGTATCCTTGGATTTACCCGTCACGGGATGGCATATCACTTTCACTGACACACACATCCATCAGTTTTACAGGTCAATCTCTAATGAAACAAAATCATAGATCAACCACCAAGAATATCCAGAAGAGATAGATCAGTACCTACCTTCGATGACATCGCCATGCTGAGAGAATGCATCCTTGAGAGCAATCTCATTGGTGTCGTATGACAGACCTGAAACTCAGCTTTCATGGCACAAATAGCAGGGCATCAGGAAGAATCAAGCATGAAACCAGAATGATTCAGAGATTCCTCAAGCCAGATGGTTCACAAGCTAGCATGAAAAACATCTTCTAAGTAGGATCGCAAAATAACCATATTCAACAGGAAGCCCATCCCATCTCAAACAGAAAAGAGATTCGGGTACAGCATCAAAGAAAATGAGACCAAAACATCCTAAACAGCAGGAGTATTAAGGCCTGCAACTCAAGTCAGTGGAACAAATAGCAGGGCATCAACAAATCCTGAACCATGTCAATGTGCTCAATCTAGCACTGAAACTAGAATCCATTCACACAAATTCTTCCTGACATTCAGTTAAAACTGTTGGCACTATTTGCAAGAATTTCACCAAAATATTGCAATCAGAGGCAGGATGGTTCATAATCTAGTACTCAAAGACAGAAAAGATTCGGGTACAAAGACCAAACATTTGCAAGACTAGCACTGAAACTAGAATTAATTCTCACAGATTCTTCCTAACAGTCAAGATAAAACTGGAGGCAGTACTTGCAAGAATTTCACCGTCAAAATGTAAATCAGAGGCAGGGTGATTCAGTCTAGTCTAGTACTCAAAGACAGAAGAGATTTGTGTACAAACATCAAACGATTTGAGCAGAAACTGACCAAGATGTGTAAGAGAACTACCTCCAACGAACAATTTGGAGCATGCAGAGTAAACAGCAGTTCGATTCAGCAGCCTTCCGATTAGAATCGCACCAGTTGGCGCCACTTCGCTCCCCAGATTAAACATCGGGTGCGAACCCTAGAAATAATCCCCAAATCCACCTCGCCCAGAATAGAACCCTACAAAGATTCCAATTCGCAACTCGCTGAACCTAGCTGTTGCAAGAAAGCCATTAAGATATGGGGTTAAAAGCAACGAGGGGAATGTCTAGATCCAGCAGAACATCAACGGCAACATCGGGCATTCAGAATTAAAAGGGCAAAGAGATTAAGTTTTCAGCTTCCATTAGCAAGAACTCGAGAGAAAGCACAACCAGAGGTTGTCATCTGACCCCAGAATTACATACACGACTCTCTAACCGAAAACACATTTCCCCTCTCCCAAACACATTAACTATGTAGCAGGCGTCAGATACCATCCACCCTACTACTCTGCGGCGGTCTTCTTCTTGGGGGTCTTGGCAGCGGCCTTCTTCTTGGGCGACTTGGTGGCCTCCTTCTCGGCCTTCTCGAGGGCCTTCTTGGGGAGCAGCACGGACTGGATGTTGGGGAGGACGCCGCCGTGGGCGATGGTGACTCCCGCGAGCAGCTTGCCGAGCTCCACGTCGTTGCGGATGGCGAGCAGCAGGTGGCGCGGCACGATGCGGGACTTCTTGTTGTCCTTGGCGGCGTTGCCGGCGAGCTCCAGTACCTGGAAACAGAACAGAGTTCAGAGACCGATATAGCAAGAAAGCAGAGTCGAAGCAGGAACGGAAGAAAGGGAAGGGGATTGGACGGTTGAGCGTACCTCAGCGGCGAGGTACTCGAGGACGGCGGCGAGGTAGACGGGGGCGCCGGAGCCGACACGCTGCGCGTACCGGCCCTTCTTGAGGAAGCGCCCGATGCGTCCGACGGGGAACTGGAGCCCGGCCTTGACGGAGCGGGTCACCGCCTTCTTCCTGTCGCCGCCCTTCCTTCCGGCCATCTTCTCCGACGAACTGTTACTACTTCGGCGGTGGAAGAGATGGAGCGCTTGCTTTTCGTGCCGGCGGTGAGATGCTTCGAGTTGGTGGGATGACTCGGCCGTGATGGGCGGGGCTTTTATACGAGCCAGGGAGGTGGGCGCGAGGGGGCTCGATCCGCGTGATGTGGTCTGGATGCCGTCCGATCTGGTGGTGGCGGGCGGTGGGGATCGGTTTGAGGGGGCACGATCCGTGGGAGCGGTTGATCGACCAATCAGAGAGCAGGGAATTTCGCTGTGACTTTGTGCTTCTTCTTCGGTTCGTTCCTTCTCTTTTCGTTTCGCGGTTTTCCGGTGTGTGAGATGAAAATGGAAAATGTGAGCCGTGGGAATAGGAAAGGGAATTCATATTTGTTTTTAGATTGGTACTAGTAATATTGCACGTGTAAAAATATTCATGTGTACTAGAAATACAGGTTTATAAGACAGCTATTCAAAATTAATTTTCAACCAAGTGAACTAAACATTTTAATTCTAGAGTGAGCTCCCACTAAGTTCAGTATTCCTCATTATTGTAACTAAGTGATTCAAGATCAGTGAAAGAATTATGCCTTTGATGTGACATCATTGATGACATGATACTTATCACAGTGGGCCATCTTGTTGATTGTATCGTTCATGCAACTCTTGTTCATCTTTTTATGTGTGTTCTCCGATCTTCATGACTACCATGACCGAACATCAAGGCAACCTAGTGCACCGGTTGCACGAAACTCCAATCTGTATCCGTCACAAACATGACAAATCTGGCGAACTCAGGTGATCCTAGAGTACCTCGGAATGACAAGTAAACTAGTTGTGACACACATAGGAATAGCACTACTACTTGATATTTAATGTGAGGACGCACAGTACCTTACAAAACGAATAAAGCGCAAACAAGGTGCAAGTAAATAAAAATGATAAACTCATCAAAGACAATTCATAAATTTTGTGATATGGTGTAGTCCTTTCTTCTTGTTGTTTAGCCATTTGCAAAACTCCTTATACACGCACGTCGAACTTCTTCTCTATCCTTCAAAACACAAGGATCTCTGTCGTGTTATCATCGCATATGTGTTCTCCACATGAACAACTACAACCATAAATTATAGGTAATGCGGTGACCCAGCACACCATTTCATGTTAAAGTGTGCAAGTCGTTGATATAAGATCCATGGAACACCGTCCCACGAATATTACATCCTTCAGAGTGGTACAACATAATCATTGTAGGTCCAAATATCAAACATTTATCATTACAAACCAAAGATGCATAAAGGTTTCGAGATCCTCATAGTTCCACTAAGGATTCAAACTGACTCAATATCCAACTTGCATAACTTACACATAAAGGAACTAACAGACTCAATACCATTCCAGATAAACCACTTATTTTGTATTGTTCGGTGATGTTCATCTTACGCAAGTCTAACAACACCCTTAAACGGAGCAAACCCTCAAAATAACCGCAGTTTTAAGGTTTTCGACGAGAAATCGGTGGCGATCGGTACCCTCAAATCACACGATCCTTAAAAAAAGTAAGGGCCGACTCGTAAACCCGCTCTCCACCCGCACAAACCAGGGTTGGAGAGGGTGACCCGAACGCGCCCCGCTCTCCACCGTTCCTTTGCGCGCGAGAGGTTTCAGCTCGTTCCCCGTTCCCGCCCGTCCTCCGCCGCCGACCTCCGCGCCCCCACCGTCTCCTGCGCCGCCGCGGCCGGATACTGACAGCATGGACAAAGAATCGATCATGTTGTCCGTTGGCGGCACGCCGCAGCCTGGGGCACCCTCTCCACCGCTCACCGTTTCTCCCGGGGCTGCCGGAGGTCTTCCGGCCTCCAGGATGTTGCCAAGATGGTCGCGGCCACTAGCGTGAAGAAGAGGAAGAGGGGGGGTATGCACCTCATCCGGACAACATCTGCGCCGGCTCCCGACCCTACGCCGACGTCGAAGCCTAAGAGGAAGCGGGTGAGCCAGAAGCGGCCGGCCAGCCGCAGCGGCCTCCCACTGGCCACTCCATCTCCGCCTCCTGTTGTTTCCCCCGCCGTCACTCCATCTCCGCCTCCCGCCGTCTCCCCCGCCCCGCAATCATTCGACCCGTTGCCCAAAAGGTATGCCAATTTTTCCCCGAGTCCCTCTGTCTCATCTCGCATAAGTTATGCCAATTTCTCCGATTTTAGCACCCCTGCGCATGGTTCGTTCATGGAGATGTTGAACGACACCACTACTGACACGACACCTCTGATCCACCTCTCGCTCCTTTCGGCGGTGAACAAGAGTAGAATTTGTGTGACTTTGATGCCGATGAGCCGACCGATGACGAGGAGACGGACGACGAGGAGATGGTAGAGGTGACCGAGGTCGAGACGGGCACGATGAAGAAGACGAAGAAGAGAGCCATGAATTACACGGAGATCGAGGATACAGCTTTGTGTCATGCTTGGGCACAAGTTGGAATGGATGCTGCGTCGGGCACTGATCAAACCGGGAAGCGGTATTGGCAGCGCATTGAGGACAGGTTTTACCAGCTCATGCCTCGAGTGCGGCAGCCTGTGGCTCGCAGTTTACGATCGCTCCAAGGCCATTGGGAGGTGATCAAACCGGCTTGTAGCCGGTGGAGTGCGGCCATTGATGCGGTGACATTGAATCCTCCTAGTGGTGTAACTATTGACCAATATGTGAGTTCGTTCAATACCACATCTTCACTAATTACAACCATTTCTTCGTCATATAACCTTTAGTGTTGTGATTGTAGGACGAACTTGCGCAAGAGCGATACAAAGACATGAACGGTAGCAAGGGCAAAAGGTTTGCATTCAAGCATTGCCATGACGTGCTCAAGCATCTTCCCAAGTGGCAATTGAGGGACCAAGAAGCTCCACTAAAGAAAGGTCGATGGGTAAAATGGATGATAGTGATGATGATAAGGAAGGAAGAAGGTGGGACAAGCCAGAGGGGTGCAAGAAGGCCACGGAGAGGATTAAGATGGAGGTTGAGTCATCATTGCTAAGGGACAAGTTTGATCAAATGATGAAGACCAAGGAGTCTATGACAATGAAGACATTGGAGGCAAAGCTTGCTATCACCAAGAAGAAGAGATAGGTGAATCTTGCAAAGGTGGAAGCCACACGAGAAGAAGCAAGGCGCAAGGCCGAGTTGGAGGAGATGAAGATCAAAGTGAAGAAGGAGAAGGCAATGAAGGCACTCCTAGCCGAGGAGATGGAGATCATGAGGATGAACACGAAGGACATGAATGAGCAACAATTGGAGTGGTGGAAAGATACCACCGCGGAGATCATGGAGAGAAGAAGGCTCCTTCGTCAAAGTGGAACCGGAGGTGCTTTGATTGAGCATGGAGACAATTACGGAGCTTGATTCTCCCTTGCATGTTGGTAGACCTATGAACTATGCATTTGGATTTGTTGTGAACTATTCTGTGTATGGATTTTATGCAAACTATGTTGTTAATTTGATGTTGAAACTATGCATGAAATGTTTGCAACTTGCATTTGTGCTAGAATTCCTGTTTTTACGGGCCAGGAAACATGTGTCATCGATCAGCACCCTTATCACACCTGTAAAACAGAATATTCGATTTTACAAGCTATGAATAAGGGCGTTGATCTCCACCGGCGGTTTTCAACGTGTAAAAACGCAGTACAGGCACCCTTACTTGTTTTTTAAGGGCCGGAGGAATAAGAGCATTGTTAGTCTTGCTCTTAGCTAAGTACGCCATAAGACTACTGCTCTAGATCCAGATATTGATCTTCTCTGGTGGTGTCGATGAAGCCTGTGTCCATGCCATCTACTCCTCTGGACAGATCAGGTTCTTCGTAGTAGACATCTTCCCCTATAGATGGATACTCGGTTGTCTCCCTATCAACACTCTCAAAGTCTAGCAAGGGTTTTAAGAAGATACGGTTGACTACGAGCATACTCAACAAGTTTTAAGGACAAGCGTTCAATGCACTATACAACAACAGCCCTAAAACCAAAAGCTTGACAAGCTAATGCAAGTTCTTGTAATTTTTTTTCAAAAGGTTCATTTTATTCTGAAAAACTATGTCCATCAGTCTTCACAGGTTGACTAGAACTTCTTGGATTTGCTTTTCTACCGCGTTCGTAGCTCCATCCCGGAACAAGGAATAACATGTCATTATTTTTACACTCAATATAGTTGTGTTGTTAGTAATCTTCCGGCTTAATTCATCAGCTACAACATTTGTCATTGCGAAGTATAATTTATCATGAGATAATAGTCCATGATCAGTTATAACCATCTTCTCTATCTCATGTTTAACTCCTTCTGGGTGAATAATGTTGGAATTTGATGAGTATTGAATTGTTGGCCCATTAGACAAATTCTGAAATTCTCTTTGGCCCATTTGTGCATGGCAGCATATGGTTATGCTAGTGGTGCTAAAGTTTAGTCCAACATTGCTAGTTGAGTGAGAGTTACACCTCCTTATATACTAGGCTGTTCCACCACTCACTAAGGTGTGAGAAGAAGAGCAGCTCTCATGCACTCCTCCTCCGATGTTGCCCGCCTCGCCTCGCCTCGTCACGACGCACGCGCAGCGGGTTGCGGGTTGCGTGGGCTGTTACCGACTCGGACATGGGCTGAGTCCCACGATCTCCTTGACTTGCGCTATATAAGCGTCTGCGCTAAACCTAATCGATACAACCTACCTACGCGTCTCCTTCTAGTCTATTACGCCGCCGCCTTCGTCTTCCCCATCCTGGTTTGCGGTGTGCACCGCAGATCGGGATAGTAGGCCTCCGGAACCCCGCCTCTTGTGAACCTGTATGGGTGAGGGGTGATCGGGTTTTTGGGGAGCGCTTCTGGGTGACTACTGACACCATCACAGACGACTCCTTCCCTGCGAGGACTTCTTCCCGTACATTAGTAGCCTCTACATCGACGAGATGGCCGACAATGTTGCTGCCACCGCTACAACAACTGCTGCTGCTACCGCCGCGGCTGCTGCCACGCTATACCGTATGTGATCCTGAACTTCCTCTTTTAGACATGCTAGAGTTCTTTATTCTAGTGATTGGTGTAGATGTGATAGGTTTATCTTATTTAGATGTAATCTGTTCATCTACTTTGTTAATCTGCATGATTAGTTTTTGTGTTGTTTCTATAATCGTGCTTTACCAGTTTATTATTTGGATTAAATCATATGAATTATTGCTTATATTTTCAACAAATAATTTGTTGAGGCTTTTATTATAGGTGTATAACTCGCACCTGGACCCATGGAGAAAATTTCGCCAACTCCTCAATGCATATACTATGGCTGCTATCAAAATCATGTGTTAGGTAATTGATTTCATGAGGTTTTAGTTGTCTAAACTCACAAGGTATTACTTTCAGGTCTTGCATAAACACACATCCTATTCCATTCTCTTTTTAGGGAACACCATGCTTTATTAATCCATAGCAGTGGTATAATCAGCCAATAGATTATGCTAGAGTTCTTTATTCTAGTGATTGGTGTAGATGTGATAGGTTTATCTTATTTAGATGTAATATGTTCATCTACTTTGTTAATCTGCATGATTAGTTTTGGTGTTGTTTGTATAATCATGCTTTACCAGTTTATTATTCGGATTAAATCATATGAATTATTGCTTATATTTTCATCAATCCAAAAACCTGATTATAGGCAACTGAATTCCACGGGTGTATCCGTGGCTACTAGGCCGCCTTCTTTTGATGGTATGCACTATAAGAGATGGCACGGGGGAGCAATTCTATGGTTTAAAAACCTAAACTGCTATAACGCCACTCTTGGCAAACCTGAAGGAGATCTTTCTACTGAGCAGGAAGCGGCCTTTAATAAAGTTGATACCATGTTTATGGCGGCTCTGTTTAGTATTCTTGGGGACAACATTGTTGACCCATATATGTCATTTGATAATGGCAAAAATGCGTGGGATGCGCTCGAGGACAAGTTTGGGGTCTTGGATATTGGCACTGATTTGTATGTCATGGAGCAATTCTATGACTACAAGATGGTTGATGAGCGCTCCGTCGTTGAGTAAGATCATGAGATATAATCACTTGCCAAAGAACTTGAGCAGTTCAAGTGTACTCTCACAGACAAGTTTGTGGTCGGAGGCATTATTGCCAAGCTTCCTCTCATGTGGAGGAACTTTGCTACTTCTCTGAAACATAAGAGACAAGAGCTTTCTGTTACGGATCTCATTGGGTCTCTTCATGTGGAAGAGAAGGCAAGAGCAAAGGACACACGTGCTCGAGGATTTGAGGGAGCTTCTAGTGCCAATTTGGTACAGAAGAAAAACTTCCAATCCCACAAGTTCAAGAATAAGAACAAATCTGATGGCAAAGGGAAGTTTGATGGCAAGAACAAGGCTACTCACTCAACCAACTTTAAGAGAAAAAATGATAAGAAGAAAGGATCTTGCCACGTCTGTGGTGATCCTGATCATTGGGCTCCTAGCTACCCTAATCGCTTTGACAAGCGGCAACATGGGAATAGCGGCAAGACCGATACTGAGATGAAGGATGCTGGGTACGGTATTTTACCAACTATCCTTTCAGTATGTCATTCTCCTGAATGGTGGATTGACTCGGGTGCTAATACACATGTATGTTATGATATTTCAAAGTTCTCTTCTTATCAGGTCACAAGGACTTCCTCCGTGCTGATGGGAAATGGCTCACGTGCTTCTGTTCATGGTGTTGGTACGGTAAATCTGAGTTTACTTCGGGGAAGACCGTACAACTAAAGAATGTGCAACACGTTCCCTCCATCAATAAGAATCTCGTTAGCGGATCGCTTCTATGTCGAGATGGTTTTAAGTTGGTGTTTGAGTCCAATAAAGTTGTAATTTCTATGTATGTATAATTTTTTGGAAAGGGTTATGAGTGCAGAGGTATGTTCCGCTTATCTTTGTTAGACTCATGTACTAAAGTTATTAATCATGTTTGCAATGATAATGAGCCCAATATTTGGCATTCACGACTTTGTCATATTAACTTTGGTTGCATGACGCGGCTAGCCAATATGAGTTTAATTCCGAAATTTACCATTGTCAAAGGTTCTAAGTGCCAAGTTTGTGTGCAAGCAAAGCAACCCCACAAGTCTCATACAGCTGCGGAACTAAGAAACTTAGCACCACTAGAACTTATACATTCAGACCTTTGTGAGATGAATGGTGTGTTGACAAGAGGTGGAAAAAGATACTTTATGATGTTGATTAATGACTCCACTAGATAATTCTACCTTTATCTTCCGAAATCCAAATATGAAGCTTTGAATTACTTCAAAAACTATAAAGCCGAAGCAGAAAACTAACTTGATCTTAAAATCAAGCGGCTAAGGTTGGATCGAGGTGGAGAGTACTTTTCAAATGAATATGATCTATTCTATATGGAACATGGTATTATCCATGAGAGGACGCCTCCCTACTCAACTCGGTCAAATGGGGTGGCCGAAAGAAAGGACTGCACTCTAACTGATTTGGTTAACGCCATGTTAGATATATCGGGTCTCTCCAAGGAATGGTGGGGGAGGCGCTAATGATTGTGTGTCATGTCCTAAACCGTGTTCCCGTAAAGGATAAAACCATGAATCCATTTGAGGAATGGGAGAAGAAAAGGCTTAAACTCTCTTACTTACGAACTTGGGGATGTTTAGCGAAAGTCAATATTCCAATACCCAAGAAGCGAAAGCTTGGACCAAAAACCGTAGATTGTGTTTTTCTAGGATATGCTTTTCATAGCATTGGCTATAGATTTTTGATAGTAAAATTTGAGGTATCTTACATGCATGTTGGTAGGATTATGGAGTCGAATGATGCGACTTTCTTTGAGGACATCTTTCCCATGAA
Source organism: Avena eriantha (assembly GCA_910589775.1). Classification (NCBI taxonomy): domain Eukaryota; kingdom Viridiplantae; phylum Streptophyta; class Magnoliopsida; order Poales; family Poaceae; genus Avena; species Avena eriantha. Next base: position 355,145,904 of record OU342746.1, read on the forward strand.
AGGTATGTCTAGCTCATCAAATCAGGAGATGACTAGTTCATCTAGTCAGGAATTTGTTATAATTCCTGAACCCACTATGCCGATAGAACACTATGATGATCCTGTCGAGGACGACAATGAAGCTCCTAAAAGGAGCAAGAGACAAAGGACTGCAAAGTCATTTGGTGATGATTTCATTGTGTACCTTGTAGATGATACTCCCTCTTCTATTTCAGAAGCCTATGCATCTCAAGATGCTGACTACTGGAAAAAAGTTGTCCGTAGTGAGATGGATTCCATCTTATCTAATGGAACTTGGGAGGTCACTGATCGTCCTTATGGGTGAAAACCTGTAGGATGTAAGTGGGTGTTCAAGAAAAATCTTAGACCTGATGGTACTATTAAAAAGTACAAGGCACGTCTTGTGGCCAAGGGTTATACCCAGAAAGAAGGTGAATACTTCTTCGATACCTACTCACTTGTAGCTAGATTGACCACTATTTGAGTACTACTATCCTTGGCTACTTCACATGGTCTTCTCGTTCATCAAATGGACGTTAAGACAACTTTTCTAAATGGAGAGCTAGATGAGGAAATTTATATGGAGCAGCCTGATGGATTTGTAGTAGATGGTCAAGAAGGAAAGGTGTGTAACTTAGTAAAGTATTTATATGGTCTTAAGCAAGCTCCTAAGCAGTGGCACGAGAAGTTTGAAAGAACTTTAACCGTTGATGGCTTCATTGTAAACGAAGCTAATAAGTGTGTATACTATCGCCATGGTGGGGGCGAGGGAGTTATTATGTGTCTCTATGTCGATGGCATATTGATATTCAGGACCAACCTCACTGTTATCGAGGAGGTCAAAGAGTTCTTATCTTGCTGCATTGAGATGAAGGACTTGGGAGTAGCTGATGTAATCTTAAACATCAAGCTATTGAAGGATGACAATGGTGGAATTACACTGATTCGGTCCCACTATGTGGAAAAGATATTGAGTCGCTTTGGGTATAGCGACTGCAAGTCTTCTCCAACGCCTTATGATCCGAGTGTGCTACTTCGAAAGAATCAAAGGAATGCTAAAGATCAATTGAGATACTCTCAAATTATTGGCTCGCTCATGTATTTAGCCAGCACTATGAGGCTTGACATCTCCTTTGCTGTAAGCAAACTGAGTCAATTTGTGTCAAATCCTAGAAATGATCATTGGCATGCTCTTGAGAGAGTTTTGCGCTATTTGAAAGACACTGCGAGTTATTGTATTCACTAAACTGGGTATCCATGGATACTTGAGGGTTATAGTGATTCAAATTGGATATCTGATGCTGGTGAGATTAAGGCCACAAGTGGTTATTTGTTTACACTTGTTGGTGGCGCTGTTTCCTAGAAGTCTTGTAAGCGGACCATCTTAACAAGGTCAACTATGGAAGCAGAACTCACAACATTAGACGTAGCCACTGTTGAAGCAGAGTGGCCTCGTGAGCTTTTGATGGACTTACTTGTGGTTGAAAAACCAATACCCGCCATCCCGATGAACTATGATAATCAAATTGTGATCGTCAAAGTAAACAGTTCTAAGGATAATATGAAGTCATCAAGGCATGTGAAGAGGCGATTGAAATCTGTCAGGAAATTGCAAAACTCTAGAGTTATTGCGTTGGATTATATCCAAACATCTAAGAACTTGGCAGATCCCTTCACAAAGGGTTTATCACGTAATGTGATAGATATTGCATCGAGGGAGATGGGTTTGAGACCCACATAATAGGTTGTTCGCAGTGGTAACCCACTCTATGTGATCGGAGATCCCGTGAGTTAGAGTTGGGAGACAAGATGTTGATCAGCTGAGAGGAGAGTATACCCATATTATATTTACATATCCATAAAGATGCAATACTCTCTTATTCTGCATGGTAGGGTGATATTTATCTTAATATGTTCTAAGTGGCTTTTCTAAGCAGAAATGTTGTCCTGTAGAACATCTATTGAGGAACACACCTATATGAGTCTGACTATTAAACGTCACGGTCCGTGAGAGTTGGGTGCTCTCTAATAAACTCATGTAAGGCCCTGGAGTATGACACATAAGCTCCAAACTGCGGGGAAGCCCTGCGGCAGCCCTGTACCGGTCTAGATTTTGTGTGAAACTAGTGTGCAGAAAACTTGTAGTTCAAGGCATAGTCCACTATTCAAGTTGCTAGCTAGTGTAGCATTAAGTTTAACGTGGAAGTATAAACAATATTCTGGAATGGAAGTGAGGTATGATACGTTGCAAACATATCTATAATTTTTGATGTTCCATGCTTGGTTTTTATCTACTTTCTTATGTTTTGTCCACACTTTGGAGTACTTTCTATAGACTTTCTTGGACTAACCTATTAACAAGATGCCACAGTGCCAGTTGCTTGTTTTCTGCTATTTTTGGTTCAAGGAAAGTCAGAAAATGAATATTCTCGGAATTGGACGGGACAAAAGCCAAAGTCCGTTTTTCACCGAGGGGAGACGAAGCCAGAATACGAGACGGAGAGGGACCAGGGGGCGCCACACCACCTGGCCGCATGGCCAAGCCTGGCCTGCGCCAGGGGGTGGTCTGGCCGCCTAGGGCACCCCCTCGGCCTCCCCTTTCGCCTATAAGATGCCTCTGATACAGAAACCCTAAGTATCCGATCAAAATTCCATGAAAGAGTCTGTAGCCGCTGTCATCTTCATCCCTAGATCGAGAGGGATCTGAAGCTCTTCCCGGCACCCTGCCGGAGGGGAGAATTCACCCTGGAGGCCTTCTTCATCACCATGCAAGCCTCCGGTGTGATGCATGAGTAGTTCATCCTTGGACTACGGGTCCATGTAGTAGCTAGATGGTTGGTTCTTCTCCTTTGTGATATCATGTTTAGATCTTGTGAGCTCCGTTCATGATCAAGTTCATCTATTTGTAATCCTACATGTTGTGTTTGTGGGGATCGGATGGATATTGAGATACTATTTCAGATTGATTATTGATTCTATCATGTCTTTGTTATTTGTGATCTTGCATGCTTTCTGTTTTTAGTAGCTATCTTGGCCAAGTAGATGCTAGCAACTCCAAGAGTTAGTATTAATGCTCGATAGTGGGTTCATGCCTCTAGTAATATGGGGAAGTGACAGAAATCTCTAAGGTACTAGATATGTTGTTGCTACTAGGGAGAAAACATCAATCCTTTGTTCATAGAACAATCATATTGTTTACTTTACACGCAATGCGTAATGCAATTATCTATTGCTTGTAACTTAATACTGGAGGGGGTTCGGATGATAACCTGAAGGTGGATTATTAGTCATAGATTCAGTTGGATTACGGTCTATGTATAATGTTGTAATGCCCAATCAAATCTCAAAGGAGTCAAGATGATTAGTATATGCATGTATGCTTTCTCGATGTTTGTCAATTGCCCCGTTGTAATTTGTTCACCCAACATGTCATCTATCTTAAGGAGAGCCACCACTAGTGAACTATGGACCCCGGTCCTTTCTTTTACCATCAATCTACAACTATTTACCGCTTTCTGTTTACTTTATGCAAACTATTACTTTCTTCCACACAATACGTTTAATCCTTTGTTTTCAGCAAAACTGGTGAGATTGACAACCTCACTGTAAGTTGGGGGCAAAATTCTGTGGTTGTGTGTGCAGGTTTCCACATTGCTGCTAGCACCGGTAGTGCGCCCTACCAAAGGCCAGCTAGCAACACCTTGGAGGTGTTTCCTTGCTCCTGCTGGATTGATAACCTTGGTTTCATAACTGAGGGAAACTTACTGATATATTCATCATACATTTCTCTTGGGGTTCCCCAATGAGCTCGTTATTACACGAGTCAGCAAGGTGATATGCCAATGAGACTTTGTGTGGGATTGTTGGAATTTGATGAGTATTGGGTTGTTAGCCCATTGGACAAATTTTGCAATTCTCTTTGGCCCATTTGTGCATGGCAGCATATGGTTATGCTAGTTGAGTGAGAGTTACATCTCCTTATATACTAGGATGTTCCACCACTCACTAAGGTGTGAGAAGAAGAGCAGCTCTCGTCCACTCCTCCTCCGACGCCGCCCGCCTTGCCTCGTCACGACGCGCACGCCGCGGGTTGCGGGAATCTCGCCGAGTCGAGCTTTATTTTGCTAGTCGGGAAAATTAATCATATATTAATTACAAGTCATTAACGGACGCGTTAATTAGTCAGTTGTTTATAGTCTTTATGGGACGTGGGTTGTTACCGACTCGGACGTGGGCTGAGTCCCACGATCTCGCGCTATATAAGCGTCTGCGCTAAACCTAATCGGTAAAACCTACCTACGCGTCTCCTTCCAGTCTATGGCGTCGCCGTCTTCGTCTTCCCCATCCCGGCTTGCGGTGTGCACCGCAGATCAGGACAGTAGGCCTCCGGAACCCCGTCTCTTGTGAAACTTTACGGCTGAGGGCGATTAGGTTTTTGGGGAGCGCTTCCGCGCGACTACTGACACCATCACGAACGACTCCTTCCCCGACGAGGACTTCTTCCCGGACATCAGCAGCCTCTACATCGACGACATGGCCGACGACGCTGCTGCCACCGCTACAACTACTGCTGCTGCTACCGGCACGGCTGCTGTTGCCACTGCTATACCGTATGTGATCCTGAACTTCCTCTTTTAGATTATGCTAGAGTTCTTTATTCTAGTGATTGGTGTAGATGTGATAGGTTTATCTTATTTAGATGTAATCTATTCATCTACTTTGTTAATCTGCATGATTAGTTTTGGTGTTGTTTGTATAATCGTGCTTTACCAGTTTATTATTCGGATTAAATCATATGAATTATTGCTTATATTTTCAACAAATAATTTGTTGAGGCTTTTATTATAGGTGTATAACTCGCACCTGGACCCATGGAGAAAATTTCGCCAACTCCTCAATGCATATACTATGGCTGCTATCAAAATCATGTGTTAGGTAATTGATTTCATGAGGTTTTAGTTGTCTAAACCCATAAGGTATTACTTTCAGGTCTTGCATAAACACACATCCTATTCCATTCTCTTTTTAGGGAACACCATGCTTTATTAATTCATAGCAGTGGTATAATCAACCAATAGGCTATGACTAAGAAAAACCAGGTGAACATCTACCCAAACTGCATCTACAACATTCTCACATGCATAGCGTGCACACTCATGAGCTACCTTATTAGCTGTTCTACCAGCAAAACTAAAATCGAAAAACTCAAAAGAAGAGCTAAGCTCATCTCTCTCATTAATCATGGGAGCTAAGAAAGAGCGCTGGATCTTCCTCCCTTTCCATAGATTCACTAGTTATGCGCAGTCCGTTTCACATATGACTCACGCAAAACCCTGTTGCTTTTCAAAGGCTACTGTATCTCTAAAGGCCAGAGCTTCAACAATAGAGAGGAGATGCGAGATGCCATGATAAATGTGACACCAAGCAGCTCTAAACCCCCTGCATCCCTTGCAACACCTCTGCCTCCCGCAATACCCTGCTCTTCTCCGACTGCACCATCACAGTTCAGCTTAATCACATCTATCCCTAGGCCATGCTAGGTACACGGTGGTCGGTTAGATCCCACCTTAGGCACCTTCATTTCCAGGTAAACCATTCTTGGATGCATCACAATACACTATATAATCCTTGTTTGTTTCTGGTAGTGCTAATACAGGTGTTGTGGTTGACTTCTCTTTTAAGGCATGAAAGCTATGTTCACACTGTTGTGTCCAATTGAATGGACTATTCTTCCTTAGCAATTTCGTCACTGGCCCTTCTATCTTGGAGAATCCTTCTATGAATCTCCCATAGTCTCACGCCATTCCTAACAAATCACAGATTTCTTTAGCATTCTTGGGTGCTTGCCAATCTAAATCTGACTAAACTTTGCTAGGATTTACTTCTGTTTTGCCCTTGCTAATCACATGTCCAAGGAATTCTACCTTGTCCAACCAAAACTCACATTTGTTGAACTTGGAGTTTAATTGATGTCCTCTTAAGATCCGTAAAGCTATTTTCAAATTCTTGGCATGTTTTGCCTTATCCTTGGAATATATCAGAATATCATTAATGAATATTATCATGAACTTGTTCAAGTAGGGCATGAAGATCTGGTTCATCAGGTTCATTGAATATTGTTGATGTATTGGTTAATCCAAATGGTACAACCAAATACTCATGGTGCCCATGTCTAGAGACAAGAATCATTTTTGGAATATCTTCCGCCTTAATCTTGATCTGATGGTATCCCAACCTCAAATCAATCTTGGAGAAAACTCTAGCTCCCTTGACTTGATCAAATATGTCTTGAATTCTAGGTGGTGGATACTTGTTTTGGTTGTCACATTGTTCAAATTTCTATAGTCTCTGCACATTCCTCTACATCCATCTCTTTTGTCCACAAAGTTTAGTGGTGCTCCCATGAAGATATGCTTTCCTTAATGAATTCTTTAGTCTTCAAAAAATCTATCTGCTCCTTAAGTTCTACTAGTTCCTTTGGACCCATCTTGTACGGTGGCTCTGCAATAGGTGATGTCCCTGGAATCAAGTCAATTGTAAATTCAATCTCCCTATCAGGTGCATTCCTGGCAGTTCTTTAGGAAACATATCTTGAAACTCTTGAACTATTCATATATTTTTAATCTTAACCTCTTTCATGGAATTCAGTTGCAATTGCAACTCAATCTGGGTATACTTATCCCCTTGATAAACTATCCTTCCTCCTTCTAGACTTCAGCTTGATATTGTATTCATCTCACAATCAATCTGGGCTCCATGGTTTGACAACCAGTCCATTCCCAAGATTACTGCTATATCTCTTTACCAAATATCTCAAAAAGCATGCACAAAATTAAAAAACAAGGATATACGAAAAAAGGGATTATTGTTGTACGCAATGACTTTTGTCATTTTCTCTCAATTTACAAGGTTATTATGGATTTCGTTTCTCCACACGAAAATTAACTATGAATTGAAATTATGAATCAACATTTAATGAATTAATAAAATAACTCCTCTTTTTTGGCAATGCCCCAAACCGGTTTGGTGCTTGAACTATAAATAATTTTAGTTTTCACTCAGTCAACCAATTGTCATTCATCTAACCATACTTATTTTCATTCCGGATAATCATTACTTCGAGGGATAATACAAATGATGATTCCTGGCACTTTCCCTTTTTTCTTGAATCTATACATAGAAAATCTCAGTGTGACCCAGTGTAGTAACAAATCATGTACGCAACAGACTGCTGCACGTCAGGTTGCACGGATACTCGCAATCGATCACGTCCACTCCTTGGCTCCTTCCAGAGAGTGACAATCTCCAACAGCCTCTGCAGTGGTCTGTTCCACAAAATGGCAATAAAGATTTATCAATCCTGGCAACAACATGGTGCATCAAAGATAACATATATGATTTGATAGTGTTTTTTTAACTTCCTGCCTTATTTCCATGCCGTGGGGAGATTGGTGAATTCCAAGTATTATCATTGCAACTCAACCACAAGCTATCGGGAGTGGATGAAAGTGGTATAATGGAATATTTCGCATCCGAAGAAGAATCACCGATACAATTGTAAGAACTTAAGTACGGGGACCTCGATATAAGAGGAAGAAGGATCAATATTGCCATGAATCATATCCAGAGTTGAGAATAAACATGGGTGTGTGGATGCTCTTAATAACGTCAGCTGGGAACAAACACTAGGAGCGACATTATGTCAGCTAATGAACTTACTGACATAATCTGATAGACACATGTAAGTGTGGGAAGGATATCGAATTATACAACAGGAACTACCTCGCTAGGCTCCTTGTTAGCAAGGCAATCAAGAAAAAAGAGGGGAAAAGAACTCAATTCATAAAACAGAAAAATGTTGCGAAGTTCTAATGATTGTTGTCACAAACCTAACCACATGAAAAAACAGAGTTTTACAAAGATTTTTCTAGTAGTCATGTTTTAGAGTTGCACAAGGACTACAAGATGGACAGAAGACTTGCTTATACAATAAGGCATGTCTCTTAAAGTTTCAATTATGTCCAACGGCTAACCTGGAGGCGAAGAACTCCATTGGACAGACCAAAAAGACCTTCCTCCAGATATATCATTTCTATCAAAGAAAAGGTACTTTAATTCAGGTGCAATGCCAGTGGGTCACATTTATTTTCAGGAGTCTTACACGTCAAGAAAAAACCTAATGTGAAAGCCGTGCACTAAAATCATCGCAATGCAGTATCATGGCTAGACCACCAGCAAAACAAACTGTCAGGAGGGCCTGAAAAAATGTTTAGGAAAATGAGGCTGCTTCATTTTCATATGGTCTTGTTCTCAACCAAACAACTAATGGTTGTTGCTGAAATTGCCAGGATGATATATGTATACTGATGGATCTTCTATAATATTTATGTTAACTCGGTAAATTAAGTATGACCTGTGTAGCATTGGCAAGTCCTTTTCCATGAGTTCATGAATAAGAATAACCGCTTCATAGATGTGCAATCCTCTGAAGTGGAATGTGCTTCCATCCTACATCATTACCAACTGAACATCATCACTTCAGAGCAACCAAAACAGCGACTCAGACGGTCAGACCGAGATTCAGAAAATTCACCTGTGCCTGACCTTCCACGTCCCAGAAAACGACACCCAGTACCTCACATAGACTTTGTTTCAGTTGTGGAAATCTAATAATGTGCTGATCAGAGTTAGTGAAAATACATATAAAAAGGTATCCAAATGATCAGTGAGAGGGACATGAAAATGAGAGAAGCATCGATAGTCAGCAAGATTCAGTTGTACTAGTTGAGCCACAGCTCATCTAAATTCTATAGCCTTGAAGGCAGTAGGGCCGATACAGAAGCCATTTTATTAATGCTCCCTTGTGTTATATGATTGGCTGGTTCAGTTAAATATATATGATTCGTAATATATTCCCCCCCCCCCCCCCCCCCAGTGAATCTCTACTGGTTCATGCGTGCTTGAAGAAATGCAATTCTCTTGTTGGGAAAATTTCCCAAATTAAACTCAATTTACCGCTGCCTACTATTTTTTTTTCCAAAAGTAAGCTCTAATTAACAGAGCCAGTGGCACTCCGAAGAGATACAATATGCCACACATGCTGCAATACACATAATACACTACTGAATGGGCAGACAAACCCTGAGACTTGATGACATATTGAAGTTCTAAGATTAGCACATGAACTGTTCAACGTCACAGATTTAGCATACTGCATACATAATACATGATTCAACACCAAGATCACAACAAACGATATCGAATACGCATCTTAATTACTCAGGTTAGCAGCAGCAGCAGATCATCCATGGTTCGCGTAGTGTTCCCGTATATTCCTACCCTCAAGCAACTGAAAATTAAACAATTATTCTGAGGTAAGAAACCTGTGTTAGCAAGAGCTTTTGGATAAAAACTACGTTGGGTGCTGTGTATTATCCTGCAGGAACTTCACATGTGCTATCTCCAAAGATGTACGAAGCACAGCTCACCTCATCGCTCATCTTCAACAATGCTGCAGCAGCTTCAGTTTTTTAAGATCCAGAAATGATAGATAGATCGGTACCTTCAGTAACATCGCCGTACTGGGAAAATGCATCCTTGAGAGCGGTCACATTGGTGTCGTAGGACGAACCTGCAGCTCAAGTCAGTGGAACAAATAACAGGGCATCAAAAAAAAAATCCTGAACCATATCAATGTTCAGATAGTATCGTGCATGAAACCAGAATGACTCACACAGATTGTTCCTAACATTTCACATTCAGTTGAAACTAGAGGCAATATTTGCACAAATTTAACAAGAATAATGCACTGTGATTGCAATCAGCAAGCATGATGATTCAGCTCAGCATTCTGGATAACAATGTATACAACTTAAAATAAAATGTCATCTTGACGAAATGATGCAGTGATGTCCACAGCAATAATGTCTTCCAATAAAATTTGATCTCCCAAGCGGTAAATACTCCAGCCAACCCTACCGACTGCACAACCAGCATATCGGCACACTTGCCAACCAAATCTCTAGCATCATCATCTTCTTCATCAGCATATATGATTGGCAGCTTGTACCTGCATAGGAGAACTAAATGACCATTAATATCATAGTTTAATCTGAACTGAAACCGCAGGTTCATAGCAGCTGTATAAATATGCACATAACTCACATGAGACGGCTCACAGTAACAGATGTAGTAAGCATATTAGTGACCAGTACTGTTCATTCCCTCTAGGTGGCAACCTCAAATCAAGCTCTACCACTGAAACGTTCATAACATAGCAGCCAGTGTACCAAGTCGTGCGATCGAGGCAAGTTTAACTGTTGGGCAAAAATTAAGGTGCATACTGAAGGAAGGAAGGAACCCCCAACTATATAACTGTTGATTGCTCAATAAGAATGATTGCTTCAACCACCCATCTGCAAAATTTGGCATAAAAGGTGGGTATGTGGTACTGTTTATATTGATTAGTTTTCAGATTATATCATGCCTGCTAAGTGGAAATATCTATTATGTACTCTTACTTTATCTCTCTTCTTAGAATGAATGGCTTACAGTCGCTTTGCTGAAAGCCATCAGGAGCGTCATGAAACTACTAATAGGGGACTCCAAAAGTCCAATTTACGATGATGGCCTGCAGTTTAACAATAACTATTTGACAAATTACAATATAAGCATATACATTCAGGTTCCTGTTCTGTGTTAATCCTATACTAGTTGAGCTACATGCCTACAGCTCCTTGAAGGCAGTAGGCCAAATAAAGAAGGCTTCCTTGCATTACATGATTGGCTGGTTTAGTAAAATATGAGATGATTCATACTTTAATTTCCCCCTTGTGAATCTCTACTGAATCATGTGAGCTTGAAGAAATACAACTCTCCTGCTGGTAAAGTTGCCCAAATCAAGCTAAAATTTACTACTGCCTGCTAAATAAATTTGCCAAAAAAGGCTCTACGTTACAGAGCCAGTGGCACTCTGAATAGTAAGCCAAGCTGCTGCAGCATACATAATATAGTAGAGCCAGTGGATGCACCAGTATTTTCCCTGGGACCAGGTAAAGATAGCAACAGTTGAACATGCATAATAAATGATTTAATATCACAGAAAAAACATCAAATGGGCACCTCACTCATGTCGACAGCAGCAACAGATCAACCACGGTTTGCATAGTGCACCCGTATGTTCCTACCATCAAGCAGCTGAAACTCCAAAAATTGCCATCATGTAGAAAAGCCGTGTTAGCAAAAGAAAAAGAAACGCAACTGAACGCTGCACATTATTCTGCAGCAAATTGACTTGTGCTATATCTATCTACAGATGTATGAAGCACAGCCTACCTCATCGCTCATCTTCTCCAATGCTGCAGCTGCTTCAGTTTCCGAAGAGAACTTGACGAAACCATATCCTTTGGATTTCCCCGTCACCGGATGGCATATTACTTTCACTGTCACAAACACAAACACCAATTAGACGTCAATTAATCACAGATCAACCACCAAGAAGATCCAGAACAGAAGGATTACTACCTTCGACAACATTGCCATGCTGAGAGAATGCATCCCTGAGAGCAATCTCGTTGGTGTCATAGGACAGACCTGCAACTCAATATTCAGTGGAACAAATAGCACCGCATCAAAAACATCCTGAACCATATCAACGTTCACAACCTAGTCTAGCATGAAAGCAGAATTATACAGACAGATTCCTCCAAACAATTACGTGTACTAGTTAAAATCAAAGGAAGAATTTGCATGAATGTCATCAGAGAAATGCACTACGCTTGCAAGCAGGATGATTCACAGTCTAGCATGGAACCCATCTTCCTAAGTATGTACACAGATTTACTGTATATAAACAGGGAAGCGCAGCAGATCTCAAACAGAAGAGATTCGTGTCCAAACAACGAACAATTTGACAGGAAACTGAACAAGACGGTAAGAGATCTAGTGAGGAAATCGCACCTCCGACAAACAGTTTTGAGAATGCGGAGAAAGCAGCGCTCTGATTAAGCAGCCTCCCGACTGGAACCGCGGCATGGGGCGCGAGTTTGCTTCCCCAACTAAGCATCGCCTGCGAGCCCTAGAAATAATCCCCAAATCATCCGAGCCACATCGCACAACCCATACTGCCTTTGAAAACTAGCAGTTCGCACCCAAATGAGGCTAGATATTTCAAGATAGCCCTCAGCAGAGAGAAACAGAGGCACAGATTCAAAAATCATTAGTGCGCACCAAGATCGAGATCCAATCAAGTAACTGAAGGACATTCAGGCTAGATGACAAAATTTTCAGCTACATTCAGCAAGAACCCAAGACCAAACAACCAGATGTTGTCTTGCGAACCAGGATTACATACACAACTCTGAGACTGAACTACTCCCTACGCAACAGCGGAGGCTAGCCTACTACTCGGCGGCAGCCTTCTTCTTGGGGGTCTTGACGGCGGCCTTCTTCTTGGGCGACTTGGTGGCCTCCTTCTCAGCCTTCTCGAGGGTCTTCTTGGGGAGCAGCACGGACTGTATGTTGGGGAGGACGCCGCCGTGGGCGATGGTGACCCCCGCGAGCAGCTTCCCGAGCTCGACGTCGTTGCGGATGGCGAGCAGCAGGTGGCGCGGCACGATGCGGGACTTCTTGTTGTCCTTGGCGGCGTTGCCGGCGAGCTCCAGGACCTGAGGACGGAATAAGAAAACAGGACAAAGTTCAGAAACCGACCCCTGTCGACAGCGAACAAGAAAGCAGGCAAGGTCCAAGTGGGAATTCGAAGAAACGAACAACAGAGCGAGAGAGATTGTTGCATACCTCAGCGGCGAGGTACTCTAGGACGGCGGCGAGGTAGACGGGGGCGCCGGAGCCGACGCGCTGCGCATACCGGCCCTTCTTGAGGAAGCGCCCGATGCGGCCGACGGGGAACTGGAGGCCGGCCTTGACGGAGCGGGTGACCGCCTTCTTCCTGTCTCCTCCCTTCCTTCCGGCCATTTTCCTTCTCCGGCGAACTGGACTACTCCTCGGTGGCGGCGGCGGGATTGAGAGGGAGCGCGCCGGTGGTGGGATGCTTTGAGCTGGTGAGGTGGATGGGATGGGATGGGCGGTGGTTTTATAGGAACTGACAAGGTGGGCGTGAGGGGGTCGATCCGCGTGGCTGCCGTTGGATCAGCGGTGGAGATTGATTCGGGGTGGGGCGCGATCCGTGGGAGCGGTCGATGAGCCAATCAGAGAGCAGCGATTTCGCGCTTCACGTTTCGATCCTTTTTGTTCTCGCGGTGGAAAAAGGGAAACGAAATTCCAAAGCTGGGAGCCGCGGGAAAGAGGATTTCTCCTGGCTGAATCATTTGCTTATCAACCACGTGCTACTTTTATTTGGAAACTTATGATCCATTTTTATCCTTTTATTAACCATCACTATGAATGGATTAACACGAGTGTGGTCTTTTTTGAGAGAGAGAGAGATGTCACGTGTTCATTTAATCAAACGCCAGGTACCACACGAGTGTGGTCTGCTCAAATTCTTGCACGTATGAACTTGAAAGGGATTGGATCACATAAATCATTAGGAGCATAAGATGCACGTTTTAGTCATACGGAGCACGTGTCGTGCTCGCTAGATTGAAACTGAGAATTGAGAGGGGAAGACGGGGAGGTAGGAAGGAGGTTCACCATAAGGAGACGGGGAGGTAGGAAGGAGATTGGGTGGAGTGATGGCTCAATGCATGGCGTCTAGAAAATTGCTTGATGGCGGTGTTGATGTAGAGCTCGTTGGGAACCCCGAGAGGAAGGTATGATGAGCACAGCAGCAAGTTTTCCTCAGTAATGAAACTAAGGTTTAATTGAACTAATAGGAGCAAGGAAACACCACAAATGTGTTACTAGCTGAGCTTTGGAAGGGCACACTACCGGTGCTAGTAGCAACGTGGAGACCTGCACAACAAAACCACAGAACTTTGTCCCCAAGTTACGATGAGGTTGTCAATCTCACTGTGTCTTGCGGAAAAAACAAAGAATTAAACGTATCGAATGGAAGGAAGTAATGGTTTGCAGAAAGTAAACACAAAGAAGTAAACAGTTTGTAGATTGAACTAGACCATAATATAAAATTACTATATCTTAGTCCTAGTTGTATTTCATAGTTAACTTTGGTCTATCACTCAACCAACGAGTAGTGTACTAATGCAAGATCATTAAAGCGATTCAAATGTCCGTCAATTGTGTTTTGTGAACACTATAAATCATTAAACTTAGTGTAATAAGTATTTTCTTCAAAGTTATTATTTTTTCCACTACAAACAAAAGCTTTAGCCATTTTGCTAAAACCCACCAACTTTAAATATAATAATCCTTAAAAGTACTTACTAATCAACATCTACCATCAACTGTTGTAGTGCTTTACTTACATCACTTACCAATTTATTATAGAATCTTAGTATGTATTTATTTGTAAAATAAAATTTGATCGTAACACAAACCTTTCATAAATTACCAAACTCAATCCATACTGAAACATGGGGATTTACTTTGGGATTTATACAAAATGCATATCATTATCTATGCATAATAGCATGTTGCTTTTTAAAATATTAGTCCTTATCGGACCTATGATTCTGTTTTCATATATTGGAGTTTATACCGACTAAAAGACCTCGACTACATAATCTTGTAGTAAAAAAGGCAAGTTCACACTTGCTCATGTCCTTTGATTATTTTCTATCAAGTATTTGCAAATTGTTACTGTTAATATCTGCATTTCAAAAAGTACGACAGAAAATACTATTTACTTGATCAACGTGAACTAATGGTTGCTAATTCAGGGTGATAAGCTAATCTATTATGACCGGCGTAGATTACACGTTAACCATGAGATCAATATAGGCTCTGGGGAAGTTAGCTGTATCTTCTTCCTTTCGTGTGTCAGTGAACAACCTTTATGGGACACTGAGATTCCTTGTGTGGATCTAGCAACATGGGTGGGCATCCTTAGACCCCACGGGTAAGGTGTCTAGGTTATCCGTGTGAGGCTACCGGAGGTACGGTCGACCATTTTTAAATGGGACCTTCCAGGGGCACAATTGACTCACAAAGTCTTCAAGGGCCTATTAGAGTTTTAGCTTCTCCGAAAGGGGGGCTTAATAGAGATGTGGCAGCTTGAAGTATCATGTTGACACGTGGGGTCACGAGAAGGACAATGATCGGTTTGGGTTCTTATACTGGGCCTCACACCAAAGAAAGTGTGAATGAGAAAGTATGTCTGATTGTGTAACATGGATAAGAATATCTTATGCATAAAGCAACATACCTCTCCAGAGTGTATAAAAGTGTGACATGTTACTCCATGTTCCGGGAAGGAGCTGCGAACACTACACGAAAGGAACTCCACAAAGTTTTAATCAACCTGTGAAGACTGACGTACATAGTTTTTAAGAATAAAAGCAACCTTTATAGAAATGTTTACGAAAACCTACATAACTTTCTGAGTACGCTCGTACTCAACCGTAACTTTTAAACCCTTGCTAGATTTTGGAGCAATCAATGGTGAACCTAGGAGGTAAACTACTATGAAGAACTAAAGAAATCTAGATGAGATCAATGGGGTCAACATCAACATCTGAAGCCAAGGAAGTCATGCTGAAGCGTAGAGTATGAATAATCTTAGAAACTAGAACCTACTTCTGTAGAGTATTGCTTTAGTAGCAATAGCAAGCCATAGATATATAGTAGTGATATTTCTAGAATAGACTTCGAGTTTTATTCCTGGTTCTATTTTGTAATTACAATCCTCGTTGTGTCGAGGAAGTTCTTTGGATCTTCTGTAGATATATGTAATCTAAAGACATGTTTTGGACCCGTGATGTTTCTGTTGTGCCACTCTGAGGGATGTAATGCTAGTGAACGGTGTTTCATTAGTATTATATCAACGACTATAGTGTACTACATCATGCAGTGGTATGCTATGTCATCACATAAGCCTTGTGCATATCAAACTTAATTGCACATAACCCAACCTTCCCCTTTCTCTTGTTTTTTTATCTTATGCACACCTCATATGCTACCAACACATTATCAGTAATAAGTCTTCCAGATACAAAAGCGCTTTGTGTCGGTGAAATAATATTTGGAAGACTAGGATTAAGTTAGCTCCGCATAAAGACAAGGCGAATTTGGCTTCAACACGGAAAGATGAAGCGGTTCCACCAAGAGCTAACTCAGACACCTAAGTCCGGATCCATTATGAAGCCGGATGCAATTTACCTAGTTTAGATCTAGAATTATATTGGTTTCCCACATGTAAACATATAGAATCTCCTCGAACTCTTAGGGAAAGATTAGCCTAATCTCCTCAAACTCTTACGGAAAGATTAGCCGCCTCATATAGTATGAGACAATGAACGATTAAAATTTTAAGCACACAATCAGAACAAGGAGACGGTTAAGGGAAATAATGGATGATGAGCTCGCCGACTTGAACAAGGGTTGATCACAAGACATTAGTACCTGTTCTACTTAACTAGGCTGACAGGTTGATTGAAGATTATTTGATTAATTTGGGGATATAATTTGTACTTTGTAGTGTTCTTGGAGTTCACTTAGAGCTCGTTTGGCACACATGTATTCATTTCATTTAGTAAAAATAAAATGAATACATGAATTCATTTCATTTATATTATGATTCCAAAAAAAACCACATGTTTGGCTGCCATCGGAATTTGGAAATGATGGGTCTAAAATAAGAATCAGGTTTACACATGGGGATATTTCGATGGATTTGCCAAATGAAATGACAGCCCAATTCCATGCCAACCAAACAACATAGGGTTGGAATTGCAAAATGGATTCCAGAATTCCAGGCCTAAATGATGGGCACCAAACGACCTCTTAACTATTTATGCTGATTGCTTTCAGAAGTTGTTTGTATTTGACGACTGCACAAAACAGATGTTGATTTTTAGTGTTGTAGAAAATGCAGTGCAGTTCCACACCATAGCCTGTTGGAAAATGAATCTCTTATAGGATCTGCGAGAGCCAATAAGTTTGCCTGCTTGATGCTTGTCCATAAAAGAAAGTAAGCGTGGCTCAGTTACAACCTTGATGTAGTGCCAGCTAATCAGCTTAATGTGGGAAGAAAAGTAACCCAAGGTAAAGAGAAATTATCTTCACATGAACTCGGAGCAGATTTTGATCATCACCATGGAAGGCCATTGTTTATTTCTGCAGAAAATAGCTCTGACCACAATACAGATTCCTTTCTGGTGTACAGCAATTGCATATATTATACCACCGATATATATCTTCACGTGTGTTCTTGTGATTGCTTCCACCATCATTGACAGCACTACCCCAGCAGCAGCAGCAAAAATTACATCAACAGCAGCAGAATAGATAAAACAGATCATTCAGAAATGCATCGGATGAATTTCGCAGCGACACAAATCATCGGTCTCCCAAGTCCACTCACAAAGACATGAAGGTGCCTATGCGGCGACCTCAGCCCTGGCATTGGCGCCTGCCTTGGCTTTGCCTTGCGCCTTTGTGTTCCTGTCCTGCTCTTTCTTCTGTGCCCGTACCAGTGCACATCTTGCCCTGGGACGCATCTATCTGAACTGGAGAATCATCAAAATACTGGGTGTTAGACAAGGATGCCGTCACAAACTAGCTGGTGTTAAATGGTCTATCAGCAATTCAATGTGCATGAAGTAACAGCCATGTGTAACTACATCAAAGAAAGGGTTATGGATGGGATCTTATGGTATAGAAATACATCGCACAAACTTAAAAAGACATAGGTAGTATATAGTATTATAAATAAATTTCTCTCACGTTTTTTCCTTATATAGGCTGGTCAGATTAGGGAATAATAACAAGCAGCATGGTCACCATTTAACTGGGGCATGATAAAAGTTCTCAGTCTATAAAGATGTAATTATTATTATGATAGTTAATGCATAGTGATAGAAGCCTCAACACAAACTCTATTTACCAAGTATGCAGGTAGAAAATAAGGCAAGTATCAAGTCTTGAACCAGGAAATGACTGAACCTATGACCAATCGTAGAAACAAACAGAAATGAAGTTTCACTTACATCACAGTGGATTGCCGGGGAGCGTGCGCATGACGGCTTTGCGAATCACTTTAGTTGGGTCTTTTGCCATCTGGTCCTTCGGCCGTCTTTCTTTTCAGATGGCCAATATACCTATTGGAAAAACACATATAACAGAAGAAAATTAACAATGGTACCAAACAAGGTTTCCAACAATAATTGCTAGAATAAATACTAACCCTGTGTGCCAGTAGTAAATTTGGTCAGTCAGTTTTCTTCCAGTAACAATGCATATGTCTCCATTTTCCACATGAGGTGCATAGGTCGGCTTGCCCTTGCCCTGAAGCACATTAGCTATATGGGATGCCAACCGTCCAAGCCCCTATTGGGAAAAAAATGTGTCAGCGCCACTGCGATAGACTTCTACTACTCCAGTAATGGGTACAGCAGGTTCACAAATTACATAAAATCAAAATTATAGGAACGGTGCATAAAAAGTTATACTTAAGGATTTAATTGCAGACTTCTTTCCTTTTCCAGGAATAATCAAATAGATACGGCTTCAGACGACCAAATACAACCATTGAAAACATACGATTCATCAGCAATTATGTGAAACAGCTACTGTCATTGTAACAAGTAACAATAAGTTAATGTTTTGAACCATTCCATTACTATGTTACTACATATGTTCTGCAGATTCAGTGGCGGCATAAGTGCACTAAAAGCAATTGAAAAATGCATAATATAGGCAGGTCAATACGCATAAATCAAACAGTTGTCGCCAATGTCTCAAATCACCTTCAGCATGTTGGAAATAATACACGAATATGAGCATTCGTGCTGTAATTATTGTGAACATTGTTTCATGTGTAAATGTCAAGGTGGTGGAAACTAATCAGAAAGAGAGCTTTCAGTAGAAAATACATTCTGTACTAGGAGTGTGTTTGCTAAAAAAACTGATTGAAAGTAAGACTTGTTTGTACTGAAACATGTTGGGTCTGAAACTTCGTTTCAGCTCCTTCGTGACGTGTTGGTGCCAGCTGAAATTGAGTCTTGACTGCTTCAATTTGCTCCGACTGAATAGCTATACCACGCCTGTCTTGCGCCTCAATCGGGGTTGAGTTCGTTGCAGAAAACGTTCAAATCGAAATTGATGGCGAAGGAGGGGTTTCAGGGGGTGGTTCCTGGGATCCTGGGATCCAGGCAGGTCGTGCTGGTGAGTCTGGACAAGGGACACTTCACTTGCTTTGTGTGTGGTGAGGCTAGACACATGCTAGAAAGTGCCCCCGGCGCAAAGGCAAGAATAATAATCAGCAAGCTGCTCATGTTAGTGTTAGCGAGACAGGAGAAGGATCTGGGTACGTGCCTAGTATTCTCACTTGTTGTCAACCTACTGAAAGCGCAAAAACTGTTGATTGAATATTCTTGGGATATGGTAAGAACTCCATAGCCAATAGATTTTTAGTAATTAATTCAGAGGTTACAGATGTTCATGTAAACACCATCATTGAGTCCTGTGATGATGCTAGCTACTTTGACAACCTCTTTCCAATTAAAAGGGTAATTACACCATCTCGTGAACATCCCAGAACCTGAACCTTTAGTTTTTCCTGAACCTCACACTGAAGGAAACGATAACAGCAAAGTAGAGGCTCCTAGAAGGAGCGAGAGAAAAAGGATTGAAACATCTTTTGGAAATGTATTTGCTGTATATTTGTTAGAGGACGAACCTAGAACCATCTCTGAGGCATAAGCATCTGCTCATGCTGACTACTGAAGAGAGGCGGTTCAGAGCGAAATGGACTCCATTATGTCCAATGGTACTTGGGAGGTTTGTCCACGTCCTGTTGGGTGTAAACCAATTGGTTGCAAGTGGATTTTCAAGATAAAGCTAAAACCAGATGGTATCGTAGATAAATTCAAAGCAAAACTTTCATTGGCACATGGCTAAAGGGTTTACCCAGAAGGAAGGAGAAGATTTCATTGCCACATATTCTATTGTTGCAAGGTTGAGAACCATTCAAATGCTTATTGCACTGGCTACTGCCTATAATTTCTCAATCCATCAAATGGATGTTAAAACAGCCTTCTTAAATGGAGAACTAGAAGAAGAAATGTATATGCAACAGCCTGATGGTTTCGAAACTAAATGCCAAGAAAACATGGTGTGCCGGTTAAATAAATCTCAATATGGCCTCAAGCAGGCACCAAAACAATTTGGCATGAACAGTTCGATAAAACTCTGGTGTCTGCTGGGTTTTGGGTAAATGATGCTGATAAATGTGTGTACCATAAACTTGGGTTAAGCTGCTGTTATTCTAAACATTATTAAGCTAGTAAAGGGTGAGAGCAGGGTCACATTAAATCAGTCCCATTACATGGAGAAAATACTGAATCGCTATTGTTATGAGGATTTACAGATTTCACCAACACCCTATGACCCAGTCTAAGGCTTCGAAAGCACAGAGGTTAAGCTGACCAGTTGAAGTACTCGCAAATAATCGGTTCCCTAATGTATTTAGCTAGTGCAACAAGACCAGATATATCATTTGCTGGTAGCAAATTAAGTAGGTGCAATTCCAATACAGGGAATGAACACTGAGTTGCGTTAGAAACAACAATGAGATATTTGAGAGGAAACTCTACATTTGGACTACACTATAGTGGGTACCACGCGGTACTAGAAGGCTAAAGTGATGCTAATTGGATCCCAGGTGCTGACGAAATTAAAGCAACAAGTGGGTATATTTTTTACCTTTGGTGGTGCAGCAGTGTCATGGAGGCCCCGCAAGCAAACCATCCTCACTAGATCCACCACGGAGGTTGAGCTTGCGGCACTTGACTCTGCAACAATTGAGGCAGAATGGTGAAGGGAGCTTCTCATGGAATTGCCCATGGTCGAAAAAAACAATTCCTGCTATACTTAAGAACTGTGACAATCAGACAGTCATAATAAAGTAAAAAGTTCAAACGATAATCTAAAATCCTCGCGTCATGTAAAACGGCAAATCAAATTAGTTAGAGCTCTGAAAAATACTGGATTGATTGCCATAGACTATGTAAATACATCTAAAAATCCTGCAGATCCTTTTACCAATGGATTATCACGGAATGTGATTGACTGTGCACCTAAGGAAATGGGTTTGAGAGCCACTTGAGTTATACTACACTGGAAACCCTACCCTCGTGAACAGAGATCCTGTGAATTGGGTTAGGGAAGAACAAAGTGTAAGATGACTGAAGAGTACAATAGATTTATACCATTTTCGCTAGAAGATGAATATTCCAAAATATTACAAGGGAGGCAGGCTATATGTCTAAATTTGAGACCGAATTATTGGTAAGACACCATCAGGGCTGTCTTGTAAAGACACGCCTATATGAATTCCACACAGTAATCTAGAATTATGGGTGATTCTAGATGAATTCATGAAAAGACTAGAGAGCAAGACCATAATGCTCTAACCCGAGGCCTTCTACTAGGCAGCCAAGTATCAGCAATGTTTTCAGAAGAAATTGAATTATACAAAAACTGACAATTTAAGGCTATGCTATTGTATTGTTGCAATGAAGTGAAATCCGAAAAGCTAGATATAGCTCAACCCTTACGGGTATATGTTGCACAGCTGGTATATTAAAAGCTAAAGGAAGAAGTGAAGACCTTGACATGTTGGTGGGGATTGTTAGAAATAATACAAGAATATGAGCATTCATACTGTGATTATTCTGAACTTTATTTCATGTGTAAATGTCAAGGTGGTGGAAACTATTCAGAAAGATAGCATTCAATAGAAAATACATTCTGTACTAGGAGTGTATTTACTGAAAGAGAACTGATTGAAAGTAGCTCATGTTAAGACTTGTTTGTACCGAAACATGTTGGGTCTGAAACTTCGTTTCAGCTCCTTCGTGACGTGTTGGTGCCAGCTGAAATTGACTCTTGACTGTTTCAATTTGCTCTGACTGAATAGCTACACCATGCCTGTATTGCGCCTCAATCGGATTTGAGTTCCTTGCAGAAAACGTGCAAACCGAAATTGATGGCGAAGGAGGGGTTGCATGGGGTGGTTCCTGAGATCCAGTCAGATCGTGCTGGTGAGTCTGTTGAAGATTGCAGCTAAAAGGAAGACGTTACTAGAGCAAATCTACACAGAAATCAACTCACCTCTGTTCTCCCTGGCTAGCCATCGAAGAACCAGGCCATCCCTTCCTTGCCGTGCAGCAGGGACGGTAGAGCAGAAGTCTCGGAACAAACGCCGGGCTTGGCAACCTGCACGGGTGCCGGGCGATCTTGTTTCTGGGCAGTACTAATGCACGGCTGCTCGCTCCTTGCCAAGCTCCAGACTGGATCGGCTTCATCCTTTTCTCTGCTTCACTTCGCTTGAGAAGGTAATGATCTGAACTTGCCTCTTCAGCTTCAGTTTTTGTCGTGGACACATTTGTCTATCTGAATTTTATTCAAAGTTCAGTCAGTTAAACCTGTACATCAATATGTCCTGATATTGGAGATTAGTGCATTCGTAGTGTTAGCTCTGTTACGTTACATTGCCAATAATTGTGTAGATCATCTTTTGCTGTCATCACCGTGGAAAATTCTACTGAATTTAATAAATTGCTTTGCGACATTTGTAACACAGCATGCCATCGATCACAACTTATTGATTCACAGAGAACATACGGTTGATCAGAAATATATTAAATAGCTATTTTCACAGTAACAAGTAATTATCACAAACCCATATCCTTTGGATCTCCCCATCACCGGCTGGCATATCACTTTCGCTGTCACACACATCCATCAGTTTTACAGGTCAATCTCTAATCAACGGAAATCACAGATCGGTCACTAAGAATATCCAGAACAGATAGGTTCATCACCTTCGATAACATCGCCATGCTGCAAGAATGCATCCTTGAGAGCAATCTCATTGGTGTCATACGACATACCTGCAACACAACATTCAGTGGAGGCAATATTTCTGTTGATTAACGGAAATCACAGATCGACAACAAATCCTGAACCATACCAATGTTCACAATCTAGCATGAAAGATAAAACCAGAATGATTCACAGAGATTCTTAAAACCGTATGGTTCACAAAACTAGAATGGAAATCATCTTCCTAATAAAAATAACCATGTGTAACAAGAAGCCCATCCCATCTCAAACAGAAACAAGATTCAGGTCCAAGCATCAAAGAAAATGAGATCGAAACATCCTAAACAGCAGGAGTATACAGGCCTGCAACTAAGTCAGTGGAACAAATACCAGGACGTCAACCACTCTGAACCATATCAATGGTCATCACAATCTAGCATTGAAACAAGAATGGTTCACACAGATTCCTCCCAACATTTACATTCGGTTAAAACTGGAGGCGATATTTACAAGAATTTCACCAGACTATCAGAGGCAGGATAGTTCAGTCTAGCATGAACCAGAAGGTGGGTTGGCAAACTTACCATTGGAATCGCGGCATGGGGCGCCAGGGGAATGATTGACAAGGTGAAGGAACGATTCAATTTTCGGATTCCATTAGCTAGAACTCGGATGAACCATAACCAGGTGTTACATACACGACTAATCTAACCAAAACAGATTCTACCATCCCTTCTTCCAAGCACATACGACACTTTTCAGTCCACAGAACTATGCAGCAGTACTCGTAGACCTAAGCCACCCTACTCCTCGGTGGCGGCGGCGGCCTTCTTGGAGGTCTTGGCGGCGGGGGCCTTCTTCTTGGGCGACTTGGTGGCCTCCTTCTCGGCCTTCTCGGGGGTCTTCTTGGGGAGCAGCACGGACTGGATGTTGGGGAGGACGCCGCCGTGGGCGATGGTGACCCCCGCGAGCAGCTTCCCGAGCTCGACGTCGTTGCGGATGGCGAGCAGCAGGTGGCGCGGCACGATGCGGGACTTCTTGTTGTCCTTGGCCGCGTTGCCGGCGAGCTCCAGGACCTGAGGACGGTAAAGAGAACAGAACAGGATTCAGAAAACCGAACAGAGTTCAGAGACCGAGAGCAGGAAAGCAGAGCCGAAGAACGGGGAGGGGATTGGACGGTTGAGCGTACCTCAGCGGCGAGGTACTCGAGGACGGCGGCGAGGTAGACGGGGGCGCCGGAGCCGACGCGCTGCGCGTACCGGCCCTTCTTGAGGAATCGCCCGATGCGGCCGACGGGGAACTGGAGCCCGGCCTTGACGGAGCGGGTCACCGCCTTCTTCCTGTCGCCTCCCTTCCTTCCGGCCATCTTCCTTCTCCGGCGAACTGCTCGAGATGCGGTGGTGGCGGCGGGATTGAGATGGAGCGCGCTGTTGCCGGTGCTGAGAATGCTCTGAACTGGTGAGTTGGGTCGATGGGATGGGCGGTGGTTTTATACGAACCGGGGCGCGAGGGGGGTCGATCCACGTGACGTGGGGTTGCTGCCGTCCGATCTGGGAGGGGCGGGCGGCGGAGATTGCTTCGGGGTGGGCCACAATCCGTGGGAGCGGTGGATGAGCCAATCAGAGCGCAGCGATTTTCGCTGTGACTTCGCGCTTCTCGTTTTCTTTTCGCGGTGGAAAACGGGTAACGGAACTCCCAAAACTGATGAGAGACGCGGCAGTTCAAAAAAAACTGAGAGACGCGGGAAAGAGGAACCTCGTGACTGAACTTCTGGAAATTTACGATCGTTTCATCACTTTAAGCTCTTTTTTTATTTTGGAATATCCTAGTAACTATGAAGAGATTAACACAAGTGACAAGTGTGGTATGCTCATTCCCATCGTGCATAAACACTTCGATGTGATCAAATTCTTGCACGTTTTAACTTGAAAGGGATCGGAACGCGTAAATTATACGACTGTGAGAACATCTTCACTGGCGCTTCGCAATTAGTAGCCAGCAGCAGAGCCGGCACATCGCTATGGGTGCGCCGACACGCGGTGCGCGAAATTGGGGAGGGGCTGCACACACCGATACTCACGCTATAGTCCCCCCAACAGAGATTCAACCCAAAATCAATACAATTTCACACACAATACAAACAAATGATTAAGAATAGAAATTAAAAGTTTACCGCACAACGTTAAACTATTTCTAGCCACATCCACGGACAACCAAACAGCCATCAAAGTTCGGCTATCAAAATAACATACAACATCATTGATCAAACAAAGAGCAGTGCCTCCACCACCTCCGACTCGTCACTCATCGAGGGCGTTGGCTCGGGTGTCACAGGTGGAGGTGGCGGCGTCGTCGTCGTTGTCGCTATAGGTGTCACCGTCGCCGAGGGGGGTCTTGGTGCAAGTGTCGTCGCCGAGGGGAGTGTTGGTCTAGATGTCGCCGCAGCAGCAACCACAACAACCATCATTTCCTTGTCAATGCACTCGCGGTACATTTCGTGCCATGCCCTCGCAAAAGGATCCTATGAGCATGTTGGCTTGGGCTTCCATCTTAGCAATTTCAACCTTCTCTTTCTCAAGCTCCAACTTGGCATCTTGCTTGCCCAACATGGGCTTCCATATTGCATCGCTCAAATCATCCCTTTCTTTGTTGTTGGAGGAGAAGGACTACATCGTCCTCTCAATGGAAGCATCAATGCTGGCTAGTGAGGAGGCGTCATTCCGCTCCAACGTTGCCTTCTTGCTGTCAATTGGGTAGCCGGCCAGGGCAGCCGAGGAGGGGGACGACCCATATTCACCTTCCCCTTTGCCAGCCTTGAGGGAAATGCGGACGTTGTCCCACTTATTGCAACCTTGGAGCTTCTTGAAGCAATGCATGAAGGGGAAGTCCTTGTCATCGTTGTCGGCCTTGTATAGCTTGAGGGTGTTTCACATCTATCAAATATAGCACGTATTGGTGCACAAACATGAAGTGAATCTGGTATATGCACAAGAGGATTAGCGACTTACGTGGTCGACCATGGTCTTGCCACTCTCTTTCCTCAAAGCGACGGTCTCATAGTTGTCATGGAACTTGTTGCATTCCTTCTTGATAGTGTTCTACCTATGCGACAAGCCCCCCTCGGTGCAGATCATGTGGATCGTCACAAACTTGCCAAATTGCTTTCTTTCATTGAATTGATCATAGATCCTTTTGTAGTACTTGCCGACTATTTGACTGGCGTTGGTGATGGGGTCAAAGCTCACTTCCTTCCACACCTCAACAAGGCATTCCTTCTCCAACGACCTCCACTTTGGGTCACGGATCTAGGCCATCTTATTCTTTGCGGTGCCATCGACCTGGACGTTAACCGCATCGCTTTCCACCTCGTCGTCATACTCTTCATCATGGTATGGTTCATCGGTACTAGGGTGGGCTTGTACTCGGGGCGCCTCGCGGCTATCGTAGACTGCTTAGAACATCTGTGCCCATCGCATGTGCAAAAAACGGTCATCAACAAAAAAAGGCGGCGCTAGAGACCTAAACACTTGGTATGCATGCCCTAATACCTCGCCGTAATCGTAGCGCTCTTCGATCATTTGCTCAAATGCGTTGGCATCATTGCTGCCACCCTCAGAGCCGAACAGGCTACGTGGAAGGCATGTGTCGTTGGTCACGTGGTTAGCCGAACGGCAGAAGGACGGGGAGGTGGAGTAGGAGCGGTTGAGGTCGAGGTTGATACAGGACGATGTCGAGGATCCACCACAAGAGAGTAGATGTTGTTCAGATCGGCCGTGGCATCGATGTTGGTCGTATCAGGGGAGAATTTGATCTACGAGAGCGGCATCTAATTGTACCTCTCCGCGTAGTACGCCGGGTATGTTAGCGATTTCATGCTCCCTTGTGTTCCTCCAGGTGAAACCTAGTACACGTGAATGCCTTAGGAGATGTCGAGGCTGGGAAACATAGTTGCCGAGGCCGAGGCTGGGTAATGTAGCCGCCGTGGCCACCCTTGCTGCCATCAACACGTGTTGTCGCTTCTTCTAGTCGAAAGTTAAGGATATATGCTCTAGAGGCAAATAATAAAGAGTGTTTATTATCATATCTCATTAGTTCATAATTGTTTTATACCATGCTATAACTATTTCAATCAGAAATATTGATACGCGTGTGGTATGTAAACAAACAAAGGTCCCTAGTAGCATCTATATAACTAGTTCATTGAGCAACTGATGATCAAGGCTTCCTGATCATGTATCATTTATGCTAATTGACAATAGAAGTCATATCATTATTGAATGATGTGATGAGCATTACCTAATAAAAGTATTGTGACATGAACGAGTCACGAAGTTCATCATTGCAATAATTAGAAGTGTAGTGTCCTTCTCCTTAGACTGTGAGATCATATCTAATCACTATCACCCGAGGCTGCCTTGATTTCATCTTTGGGTGATCATAAAGGTGTTTATCAGGTATCCAGAGGGATATGTTGAGGTAGATGCATCGAGATCGAGATTTGTTCCCCGCATGATGGGAAGATACACCTAGCCCACTCGGTGAGATTACATCCACAATGTTGCAACAAGTTCACGGGGATGGAATATCACGGGAACAAGTAAAGCATCATTTGTCGATAATGATATTGAACAAGGTATGATGATACTAATGATCAGATATCGAAAAAGTCAAGTATCAAAGTAACAAAGGGATTTGTACTCAATGTTTATGGTTCAAACAACATTGATATCGTGGAATGCACAAGGGTCATTATGGGTATCCAGATCTTGCTAATGATCATTGATCCGAGAGTTGCCTCGATCATGTTTGTGATGTTCCCGAACCGTAGGGTAACAAACTTAAGGGTTCTATGATGCTTAGAGATCATTTTAGAATCGTCGGGATCACCGCAAGAAAGAGATGACAATATTGAAAGTGTTTCATGAGAGAACCAGAATCATTTCATGAGGATTTGAAGTGGTTCGGAGTGATTCAAAAGGTGTTTCGAGTCAAAGGCCATTTAAAATATGTATTTATATATTAATTATTGGAATTAATATTAAATAAATATTTAAAATTAAATTAAGAAGGAAACTTCCCTAATGGACCAAAAATCCTCGAAGGGAAAAAAGCCCAATAGGACATCCGCCCATGGAAGGCCCATATGGGGCCACTGTCGCTACCTAGGACATGGCGCACGTGGGGTGGGGCCACCCCGGCTGTCGACCTACCTTGGGCCATGCGTAGGGGGGCCACCCCAGCCGACCCTCCTTCCATGGCGCCTCCTCCCCTCCTCTCTTCTTTAGTCCCTTCTCCCTCGTGACTTGGGGAGATGGGGCATCCCCTTTTTCCCTATATAAGAAGGTTTATATGGAAGGGAAAAGAAAACACAACTCAATATATTATCTAAGGTAGTTTAATCTCTCTCTTTCTGGTTGGCTCTTGTGCTAGTGCAGTCCCAAGAAGAACTACGCACGTGGGAGACGACGTATCTTTATCATGTCGTCGCGCTACTGGATCCCTGGTTCCAAAAGGTCTACTTTTGTGTCCTGGTTGGATCAAGGAGAACAAGAGTCATCGTTGAACACCGGACATGTGCAAAACCATGGAGGTGTTGCCACTTGTGGCACCTGGATTGTTGTGTGGGGAGAAACACGACCTTGAGGTCAGCTACGAGTTATACTACATCATCCATGTTCCCCATGGAATGTTAAACACTTTCAGTCTACAAGGGTACGTTACCAAAACTCTTACAACATTACTCCCAGATAGATCCTAGCATTCGGTGTTGTGCTAGCTAAGAAAAAATATTATTTTCTGCTACGAAACCATTTAATGGTATTAGAGTTGATCTATGTGTAGTATTTCTTGTATGGTTAGAATACATGTTGAATATGGGCATTGATCATAGTTGTTACCCTCTCACGTGTACCTGTTGATATCGCGATATTGTTTGATGAAGCGACCTAGACTGACCTTAAGAAAAACCTGCTATTTCCCAATGTATTGTTTTCTCGAGAAGCAGTTTCTCGATGAAAGTGTTAGTGGAAGAAAGTAAAAGCTCAAAATAAGGTATTTAACCTTACCTCCAAATGTCGAGTAGCGCAACAGAATATGTTTCGGGAACTGAAATCTACAAATAGAGGAGAAACTAATAATAATGATCATGCCATTTCAGCTAATACTTTTACTAAAGAACATAGGATTCAAGAATATATTCTGTCATTTTGCAGAATTACATTATTGATTCACTTGTCGTGTTAATGCAACAAGACATAACTGCAAACTATGAAGAAGCGATGATGGACCTAAGTATGAGAAATGACTAAGATTCATGAAATTACGTATTAAGTTACATTTAAGATTGAAAAGTAAAAGGTTACTTGATATTATTAAGTAAAGAAGATTAATTGATTTTTCCAAATGATTCAAAGTCACAAGGAAGAAATAAAATTAAAGGAAGACATAAAATCTCAATTTGTCATAAAGTATGTTTTAAAAAATTCAAATGTTGATATGTAGCGATGCTTAAAAGTCTATTGGGTTTACACCATAATTTTGATAATTGGTAGAAGGTTTTCAAAACTTCATGTTATTGAATGTCAAGTTTGAAGAAGAGTTGTAATTGGTACAACAAGCAGGTTTTGTAAACCATATGGATGCTCATGTCTCATAGCTAGAAATTCTCGATTTGATAGATGAGCAAAGGATTTTGGAATTACCAAAATATCGAGAAGACCTACGCTTACATGAGATTGAGCGGGATCTAAATAGCTTGCCTAGTCTTAACATGTAGACAACATATTTTGAGTGGGAGCTAAGTGAATTCCCTGACCTCATATGTGGATGACATATTTGAGTGGGAGAGCGACAACACACTTGTATATGTGGATGACATATGGTGAATGATGTAATTGATATTAATAGTTATGTAAGTTAATAAATATTTGATGAAGTTGGAAAAGTATTAAACATTGAAATCTATTGAGATAGATTGACTTGTTTAATAAACATTAGAGTCGAAATGCTTCCTAGATTTGATTATGAAGATGTTCAAAATATCCTAGATGAGATTCTAAAGAAGTTCAGAATGGAACAAGCAAAAAAAGAGGTTCTTCCTTGTGAATATAGGTGAAGCATTGAGCTAATCTTAGTATTACAACAATGGTTAAAAGGGAAGAAAAGTACATGATCTTCATCTCCCATGAGTTGGTCATAGGTTCTCTCGTATAAACCATATTGTATACTCAACGTAACATGACCCAAGTTTTTGGTTTAAGGAGCAAGTTCTTAGTTTTAAGAACATGTCTCAAAGTGATTCCTGAGTTGATCACTGAACCAAAGTTAATTTTATCCTTAAGCTGAAAGGAGTGTGGTTAGGCATCAAAGTCGCATATTATGCATTATCAATTAGATCTACATAAATATATAAGTATGTGGCTACTTAGGAAGTGGCAAGTATAATAGTTGTGGCTAAGGAAGTTTGAATTTCTAAACTGATTGTGTTTCTAGTTTACATGACTAACAGTGAAATTCCACTTAATTGAACAATTGTCATGGCGAACACAAGGAAACAAAGTCTCACTCTACCGCCAAACATATGCTTCGACATATTATGTGATAATAGGGTAATGTAAAATTAGGTGACATTAACAATTTGCAAAGAAAATACGGATCTGAAAGATACAAATCATTAATGGAACGTTTTCCCTTGAGCAAGCATGACCAATAAACACATATGTGATATGGTTTTATGATTAGTAACAAATGCAACTAGATTATTTGTACTCTGGTGCAAGTTGGAGACTAAAGGAGATATGCTCTAGAGGCAAATAATAAAGGGTGTTTGTTATCATATCTCATTAGTTCATAATTATTTTATACCATGCTATAACCGTGTCAATCAAAAACATCGATACACATGTGGTATGTAAACAAAGGTCCCTAGTAGCCTCTATATAACTAGTTCATTGGGCAATTGATGATCAAGATTTCGTGATCATGGAGCATTTATGCCAATTGACAATGATGTCATATCATTAGTGAATGACATGACGGACATTAGCCAATATAAGTATTTGATGCATGTATAATGCATACATGAACTTTGTAGTTTGTTGATATGAATTCCCACATATTTGCTACCTATATGATGTTATATCCATGTTTTACATTGATTTATGGGGATTTACCAATGATCCTGTTTATTTTGTTATAAACCCTGCAAGATAGGAAAACCATGTTTTGTGTATTTTTACCTTTCAGGGACCTAAACGAAGTCAAATGGAGCTCGGATTTCGGGAGTGTTAATATTTCATCAAGAGAAGCATCTGGAGCACTTGGACCTCACAAGATGGACCTTGAGGCCCAAAATATACCATGTGATGAGTGCGGGCGCGCCACCGAGGCTCTTTTCCTCCTCAGCCGTCTATTCGCTTCGATATTTCTCCCACCGCCTTTGTATGACCTAAAACTACTATATAAAGGGTTCCTCGGGAGTTCCTCGAGGGAGGCATCGTAGAAACACCAAAACAAATCCAGAACCAACAAAGATTGGAGGGGAAAACTCCACTGGAGCCGCCTCCGGAGAGATCTCTGCCTTCTCCAATATCTCCACCATCATCACCATGATGAAGAGGGAGTAGTCCACGTATGGATTATGGGGCTGTGTCAATAGCTTGATCTATTTCACTCTTGTTCTTCATAAATCTAGTACCTATGAGATGCCCAACATGATTATGGTCATATATGCAATTCTTGTGTAGTGGATCTTTATTCTATGATTTGATATATGAGATTGGAACCTTATATGTGTAAGATGTATTGATATATGCATACCATGTACCCCGTTCTTAAGTACTTGTTCTGGTCCAACTTGTATGCAAGAGCATGTGTGGGGGCGCGTGTATTAGATGGAATAGCATGGTGGTAGTGATTGAATAGTGATGAGGGGTAACCTCGGCAATGCCCATGGTTATGGACTTCAGGTTTTGTGGAAAAGAGAACTCTAGGGATTTCGTCGGATGTCAGGCGAACAAGGGAGTCAAAGTCGCTTGATTATTGATGAAATATGCTATTAAAGATTGCTTGGGAATTTTTTCAGTACCTCCCGTTAACTTCTCCCAGCCTATATATAATAGACCAGGTCCCAAAGCCGTATACGGATATGTTACATATTTATGATTACAACACCAACACAACATCGATTCCCATTTCCTTATCTACTACAACCAGGGCTTCCATCGGATGCTTCTTGGGCCTTCATCTTGAATCTTTATGGGCCATGAGCCTTTATATAGCTAGGGTTGTCATGGGAATGACCATAGCAGTCGCTGCCAGGGGTAGCGATTGGAAGGATTTGGGGCAAGAGCGAGTAGCCATCTGCGGAGTGAGATGAGGGCAAAGACACAGGGATTTACCCAGGTTCGGCCCCCCGTAGGGTAAAGACCTACTCCTGCTAGATTGTATTATCGAGTGAGTTATAAGGGTGGCGAGCTCGGTGGCTAGGCAACGAGTCGTTGGGGTGTATGATGGAACGTGAGTATAGAGAGTATCCTAGGGAGGTTTATATAGGGGTACCTCGCTAGGGTTTATAGATATACAACAGAATCAGTTAGAGACTCGGAGGTTTTGACCTAATCTGATTGGGCCTAACTATGCTTATAGGCCTCCAGCTTCCAGTCGCCAGGCTTCCTCTTCAGCCATGTTCCAGTTGCCATCCTGTAGGCCCACTCACAATGGGCTTGGTCCAGTCAAAACGTCCTGCTGGGTATACCCCCATTCGGCATATCCCCATTAGTAGTCCCCGAGGCCAACAGTGGTTCGACGCAGGTGCTTGCTTGGCAGTCGGAGTAAGCGAGTCTAGGCAGGCGCCTAGTCGAATCAGCGATGAGCTCCTCCAATGAAGGGAGAAACTCTCCACATGTGTATTCAACCGCAGTATTGGCAGGTAGCAATGTGCTCGAGTCGCCATGCCCAACCGATTGGAAGAGGCAATAAGTAGGCGAGTCGAGTGGATGAAGTTGGACCGTCAGCCTAGTCAAACTAGCCATTGGGTAACTCCAACGGTAACTCCAGCGATTTTACCGTGCAGTAACGGCTACCTCGAGATTGGCGGGCAGTGTCCCTTTATAAGGAGAGCAGTAGAGAGAGAGACAAATCTTCACATTTCTTCACCACCGCGCACCCTCAGTCTCCAAAACCACTCCCGATCCGAAATTTACGGACAGGGCGATCTCCTCCTTCTCTCGATGGCGGCTCCAAACGACATGTGGGGCAAGTCGAAGTGCACCACCGCCGCCCTGAAGTCCTTTCAGGATGCGGGAATTCTCTGCAAGGGAAATTGGTGGATTCTCGCGTCCGGCGAGACCGAGACGAAGCCACGCCCCGGTGAGTTCATATGCTTCCAAAGCCACCTGGAGAGGGGTCTGGTATTCACCACATCAATCTTATTCCGATGGTTCTGCACGTACTACGCGATCAAGCCATCGGATCTAGGGCCGCATAACATCGAGCAACTCGCCATCTTCGTCGCCTTCTGCGAGTGCTACTTGGGGTGTCACCCTTACTTTCCTCTTTGGCTAGAGCTATTCCACGGCCGCGTCAGCCACGAGGCGGGCGGCCACATCTTGGCGGCAAACGGCGTCACTTTCCAGAAGATGCGGCTGATGGGTTCGTAGCATGGAAAACAAAAAAATTCTACCGCAAGAACGAACAAAACCTAGATCTAATCTAGATAAAAGCCAAGATCTAATCTATTAGACATGAGCAACGAGATAGATAGGAACTAACCCTCGTAGATCCGAAAGCGTTAACGAGATTAGATCTCGTGGTTGATGTAGTCGATCACTTGCCGATCTCAAGATCGTGTGGACGATCCTTCTGGTGTCGCGTTCCAGCAGCGCTTCCACAGTCGGTCAAGTGGACGATCCTTCCGGCGCCGCGATTCGGCAGCGCTTCCGCAGTCGGTGACACGTGCGGAGTCGAAGCAGACCTTCCTCTCCCCGTTCCAGCGAGCAGCGGAGGTAGTAGATCTTCTCCACAGAATCCCAGCAGCACGACGGCGTGGTGGTGGTGGTGGAGTAGAGAATTCTGCAGGGCTTCGCCTATGCCTGTGCAGAAGAAGGTGGAGGAGAGAGGCGACAGAGATTGGGTGTTATGAGAGCAGGGGTGGAGGGGGCGCCCCTGCCCTTCTATTTAAGGGGGGAGGGCGCCTTGGGGAGGGGAAGTCCTACAAGGACTCCCCTCCTCTAGGCCGGCGGATTGGGGAGTGGGGGGAGGAGTCCTCCTCCCCCACGACTCCTAGTCTTGACCCACCAGGACTCCTTGATCCCTATCTTGATTTTCAAGCAAACTCCAAGATATCTTCTAGAACCTTCCGGAACATTCCGAAACCTTATAGAATCCTCATACAAACACTCCGGAACATTTCCTAACTCAGAAAATGATCCCCCTATATATGAATCTTATTCTCCGGACCATTCCGGATCTCCTCGTGATGTCCCGAATCCAATCCGAGACTCCGAACAACATTCGGTCTCCAACGCACATTCCATATCTACTTAAAACAACTTCGAACCTTAAGTGTGTCACCCTACGGTTCGTGAATATGTAGACATGACAGAGACACATCTCCTATCAATAACCATCAGCGGGACCTAGAGATCCATAATGGCTCCCACATACTCAACGATGACTTCGCGATCGATTGAACCACTTACATACGAAACTAATTCCCTCTGTCTCGCGATACTATACTTATCCGAGGTTTACTGATAAGTACTCTTTACTCGTTCCGTGATAGTCATCCCTTGTGACCCAGTCACATGCTTGCAAGCTAACTAGATGACATTCCACCGAGAGGGCCCAGAGCATATCTATCCGTCATATGGATGGACAAATCCCAATCTTGGTTCATGCGCTTCAACACATACTTTCAGAATACCCAATGACACTTTTATAACCACCTAGTTACGAAGCGGCGTTTGATTTCATCAAAGTATCCATCCGGTGATGGTGATTAACATAACCTCATGGTCGAAGGAATAGGTTACTATGTATTTGAAAGCTTACAGCAATACGAACTTAATGACTTGATCTTATGCTACGCTTACTATGGGTGTGTGTCCATCACATCATTCTCCTAATGATATAACCTTGTTATTAATCACATCCTAATGTCCATGATCAGGAAACCATGATCATCAATTAATCAACAAGCTAGTTCAACAAGAGGCTTACTAGGGACTCTTATATGTTTACAAAACACACATGTATTAGTGTTTCCTAATAATACAATTATAGCATGGGATGTAAACATTCATCATAAACACAAAGATACAATAATAATTACTTTTATTATTGCCTCTTGGGCATATCTCTAACAGTCTCCCACTTGCACTAGAGTCAATAATCTAGATTACATAGTAATATACCTAACACCCATGGCGTTTTGGTGTTGGTCATGCTTTGCCCTAGGGAGAGGTTTAGTCAACGGATCTGCCACATTCAGATCAGTGTGTACTTTGCAAATCTTTATGTCACCATCTCGGACATACTCGCGAATAGCGTGAAAACGTAGCTTCATGTGCTTCAGCTTGCTATGTGACCTTGGCTCCTGCGCATTAGCTATGGCACCTGTGTTGTCACAGTAGATGGCCATCGGGTCCAACACACTGGGAACCACGCCGAGTTCAGTAATGAATTCCTTCATCCAAACGGCTTCTTGTGTAGCCTCCGAAGCAGCTATGTATTCCGATTCAGTTGAAGATTTTGCCACAACGCTTTGCTTCGCACTCCTCCAGCTCACTGCAACACCATTCAAAATAAATACGTATCCCGATTGTGACTTCGAGTCATCCGGATCGGTGTTCCAACTAGCATCGGTGTAACCGTTTACAACAAGCTGTTCATCACCTCCATAAGAAAGAACCATATCCTTAGTCCTATTTAGGTACTTTAGGATATTTTTGACCGCTGTCCAGTGCTCCATTCTAGGATCACTTTGATATCTGCTAGTCAAACTAACAGCATGTGCTATATCTGGTCTTGTACACAGCATGGCATACATGATAGAACCTATGGCCGAGGCATAGGGAATATTATTCATTTTCTCTCTATCTTCTGCCGTAGCTGGACTTTGAGTCTTACTCAAGGTCTTACTTGACAACATGGGCATGAACCCTTTCTTGCTATCTTCCATTCTAAACTTCTTTAGAACTTTGTCCAAGTATGTACTTTGTGAAAGCGCTATTAGGCGTCTTGATCTATCTCTATAAATCTTGATGCCTAGAATATATGCCGCTTCGCCAAGATCCTTCATTGAAAAACTATTATTCAAATAGGTTTTGACGCTATTAAGAAGTTCTATATCATTCCCAATCAACAATATGTCATCTACATACAGTACTAGGAATGCTACAGAGCTCCCACTCA